>OX383940.1:24800000-26000000 GCA_947532085.1 Elegia similella
GCTTTTAAAAATGTTTGGATAGCATACGCGAGAGGGAGAGATCTGTATAAAAAACCGGCCAAGTGCGAGTTGGACTCGCACACGAAGGGTTCCGTACCGTTACCTATGGCAAAAAGATTTATATCCACTTGGATATAAATCTTTTTGCCATAGGTAACGGTACGGAACCCTTCGTGTTACTTAACACGAGAAATACGAATAGGATGGTGATAGATATTACTCTTAAATTTGAAAAAATTAAAATTAATTGTTTTTATATGTGTAAACAAATATTTAATATATTGCTAGAAGAATTTTAGATGATAAATGTTGTGCTCTTTAAAAAATATGTATATAAATGGCTTGTTGACAAAAACTTTGATAGTCTAAGAGATTTCTTGGACCACTAATATTTGCATGCTATTTACTTTTAGCAAAACATGTCTGTTCCTTGTATATTTGTTATATCTTATAATACCATGTTTTTGAGCAAATAAAAACATGATTATGATTATTATGAAATAAAGCATGTCTGTTGTGTGGGATGGTCTGTCCTGTTGTCCCTTTAATATGAATTTAACTTTTATTCAATTATTTATTTTTAAAGTGCATCTTGACTAGCTCCGTGGCGCAGCGGTCAACACGCCTGCCTGCGACACGGAGTGACCGGGTTCAATCCCCGGCCAGGTCAAGATGGAAAATGATCTTTTTCAGATTGGCCTGGGTCTTGGATGTGTATCTATATATGTATTTGTTATAAAATATAGTATCGTTGAGTTAGTATCCCATAACACAAGTCTCGAACTTACTTTGGGGCTAGCTCAATCTGTGTGATTTGTTCGTATATATTTATATTTATTTATATATTTATATGTAAATAAATAATGTGTGAATATTTCAAGCGTCTACCTGTTACCGTAATCAATATCGAGCAAAAAAAAACAAGGAATCACGTTTGTTATAGCCCCCTTTAATATTTATTTTATTATATTTTTTAGTATTTATTGTTATTGCGGATATACAGAAATACATAATCTGTGAAAATTTCAACCGTGTAACTATCACGGTTCATGCGGTACAACCTGGTGACAGACGGACAGACAGACAGGCAGACGGACGGACAGCGGAGCGATATTAATTTGTTTGTACCCTTTGGATACGGAACTCTAAAAAGTAGTCTATATGCGCAACATAAGCTTATTTTTCCTTCAAGTCTATTTTCGTCTCGCGTTGCATATCTATTTGCTATAAAGGATCTATGAATTGTATAATCGTAGTATTTATACTTTCTGGGACAATTCTACCGTATACAAATAACACTCCCAGTGTCAAAGAATAAAGTGTAAATACTACGAGTATTCATACTTTATTCTTTTTACTATAAACAGATTAATTTGGACAATATATCCATAGCTATGCAAAGAGGGAACTACCGTAATGAGTACCTTTGAATAAGTAACAATCTTATAAAATATACTTTATCTAAAAAAAGTAAATAGTTAAGACTAATCTGTCCAATTGGACAGGATACTGTCTCCGTGGTCCAGTGTTTAAGGCGTTTGCCTGTTGACCCGGGGGTCGTGGGTTCGATTCCCACGGGAAGCATACTTTGTTAAGTTGTTTCCAGTTTTGTTAGGACATTGCAGGCTTGAATCACCTGATTGTCTGATAATAAAGATGATTCCGTGCTTTGGAAGGCACGTTAAGCCGTTGGTCCCGGCTGCCATCTGGTAGTCGTTATAAGAACTACGTCAGAGGCCGAGAGGCGGTCCCGGACAACTCTGACACCAGGGTGTGCATGGTCGATTGACCTTGACACCTACACGAAATGATGATGATGATTGGACAGGATGTAAAATAAAATTAATTTTATTTTAATCACAAACAGTCTGCTTACCTAGGTTACTCGTACAAAATAGAGTGTAACTGGTCATTCACTGGTCAGATAAATATTAATTAATATGTACCTACCGGAATCTCAGCAATATTGTTTAAATCAGATTGGGGATACATTCTCCTCCCCTAAAAAAACTATACTTTATTAAATAGAACCTTGATTACCGTGGCATAAACTAGAAACAGCATAAAAAAAATTTGCAATTAATATTTCGACCTCCAAAGTCTGATAGTTAAAAATCCCGTCATCTTCCAAGCCTATAAGTATGTGATAATCTAGCATCCAGTTTACTCCCCTCACTATATCTTCCATTCCGCTCTCTCCTGAATATTGATGGGATTATGGAAATGCCTCAGATTTACTGGTGAGATGGTTATCGCATTCTATTATGAGAGTAGTTGTTTATTGTGTCACTGAGTTGTCACGACTTACTGGCTTACAGGTTATAAATAATAGATTAGTGCATTTTGATATACCTGTAAGCATATAGTTTGTTATAAGAAGTATTCTGGACTGGATAGAATCTAGAATATTTTTACTATACCTATATAGAGCATTCTTATTTTAAATGGATTTCCAAAATAGGATATAACTTTTTTCAATGAATGGTAATTTAATGTTTAATTATAAAAATGTTAGCCGCTTACACACACCAAACCAACACACACACACTAACAACAACCAATGTGTAAAACTTTACTTGCAGATGGACCCAAGACTTAAGATTAAATGGTTTAGCTCAGAGAGCTTATTACAATGAGTTGCCGATTAAAAAAATAATAATTTACAAGAATATACACCTAAATGTGTTAGTCTGTAGCTGGGGGGTATTCGGCATTGCTGTGTGGTATCCGGCAGAGTAGAATAGGACCACTCCAAGTCTTCCCATGGATGTCGTAGAAGGCGACTTTGGAAATACAAGCTAACCAAAGCTTTTAAACATCTAAGAGACCTCTCCAACCCGTCTGGCCAGCGTGGAGAGTGTAGGCCAAATCCTCTGGCTGCTCTGGACAAATATGGCCTTAGTAGTACAGAGAGGGTCGTGCTCCTGTAGTGGAGACTAAAAAGGACCTGATGATGATGATGATGATGTAGCTGGGAGGTGACACCCACAAAAAGGAAACATAAAACATACCAGGACGACCACCGCTTGGGACAGTCATTAAAGTCGCGATGATTCGATTTCATTTTGGGGTAACACTATGTCTACTTCCATTAGGGGACCGTTGTCAAAGTCACAGGGTATTTAGTTTTGCATTCCCGCCCACGTCTCCAGTGTGACACCATTTCAACCGACCCAGGTGACACCCATGCTAGCTACGCAACAGTTATAAAATGACTTATTTTTTTACAATTATTCTTATTAGAGTCTTTTCGTCTGTGTCGATGCAAATATAAGATTTAAAAGGAAAAAAGAATATGAAATACAATTTCAGACAGAAAACCATAAAAAGCAGGAGATCTATAATACATCTCTTTGCTTATTCAGTGGGCCATTTTCATTAAGAATATATAATATTGATATGTACAGCTTAAGGTTTTAAATTGTATAGATCAGTGCATTTTGATGAAAGAAGTTATTCCAACAACATGCTAAACGTTAAGGACCTAGGCTTTATCTACCCCGCAAGGGAAAAAGACATGATACTATGTATATATGTAAGTTATTTCCGATTATGGATTGAAGATGTATATGAATATGATTACAAAATGACTTCCATGCTGGTCTGGGAGAAAAGACAAAACGTAGAATGTGCCAGCTGCTTTTCTTCCCGCGCAGACCGTAGAAGCCGGTCGAGGGAATGTGCGAAAATCTAAAGAATCACAGACAATAGGCGATGCGGCTAGCAAACCATCAATATTTTGATTTCTATTTCCACCTTTACGCCCACCATTCTTTTGCACGCCTTTCGGTCTTATGACCTTAGGTCATAGGTTATATTTTGTCTACCCCGTAAGGGATAAAAACGTGATAATATGTATGTATGTATGTGACAAAATGAGGATAAAAATACTTAAAGGGCATGATCAGCCCATGTTATTTCAAACGCCTCTCAGAAGACATTTTTTTTTATTATTTTGTTTTCTCTTATTCTGTTGAAATACTTAACTGTTAAAATTTTATTTGCTCCAAAATAAAACTTTTATAAAACTAAGACTGCCGTTGCACTAAATTATATATGTACCTTCGTGGTGATAGAGCCACGCTACCAGCAAAATTCATTTTTGCTAGTAGCATGAATGGATCGGTTCGTACCACGGTTCGTACAGAAAATCGACGTTCGAGTTGCTTGGCCGCTTGCGTAAGAGAGCCGGAGGGCCATCCTTTCAACCGTCCCCTTCCCCATTCCCTCCCCAACTCTTTGAAAGACCGGCAACGCTCCTGTCACACCCTAGTGTTGCAATTGTCCATGGCCAGAGTCACCCCCGCTGGCCATGGACCATCAGGCGATTCGCTCGCTCGTTTGCCGTCCTATATCATAAAAATGTGAGGGTGTGTGATTTTTTAACCAACTTCAAAAAAGGATATCATCACAAAAACAGGTAACGCAAAGATACATACAATTTATGATACAAACAGTCCAACAAACGAACAAACAAAGCCAAATAAGTCAGTCACAAAAAACCACTTTCACAATTTCCTGTCCTTCATTTAATTCCACCAAGTTATAAGTTATACCATAAAAGCCTGCCCGCATGAAATTGCTTTATGAATTTGGCAGAAATCCCTCAACCTTCCCACCATTACTTTAACTTGCTCTTCCAAGAGCTCTAATCGCGACCTCCTTTTATACTGATTTATTCTTAACTAGCTGTCGCGGACATACCTACTGTCGCGGACATTTTTTTAGTTCGTTTAAAGAAAGAATACACAGTTTTAAATACACAGTTTTTGGGTAACTTGAACCGTTTACGCATCGCATGCGTCAGATGTCCTCAACTATGAATAATTTTCCCCCATTTTCAAAACATTTTTTTATTGATGCTTCGCTCGTATTGGTCGCAGCGTGATGTTTTATAGCCTAAAGCCTTCCTCAATAAATGGACTATCCAACACAAAAAGATTTCTTTAATTTGAATCAGTTGTTTCTGAGATTAACGCGTTCAAACAAACAAACTCTTCAGCTTTATAATATTATAGTATAGATAGCGACCTGCCCTAGCTTCACCCGGGGAGATATAGGTATTTATACTATAGTCTTTGTTCATCAGGGATACTGACGATTTCAATGGTGAAAGAATTTTTCAAATCGATCCAGTAGTTTGAGAGCCTATTCAATGCAAAGAAACATACAAACAATCAAATATTTCCTCTTAATATGTGTAGAAATGTATAATAAATAAATATTAATAAATATATACGGCAAATCACACAGATTGAGCTAGCCCCAAAGTAAGTTCGAGACTTGTGTTATGGGATACTAACTCAACGATACTATATTTTATAACAAATACATATATAGATATACATCCAAGACCCAGACCAATATGAAAAAGATCATTTTCCATCTTGACCTGGCCGGGGATCGAGCCCGGGCACTCTCGTGTCGCAGGCGTGTTGACCGCTGTGCCACAAAGCTAGCCGATGTAAATAATATCAACTATATTATAATAATGAGATATATTTTTTATTCACCTGGTCTAAACTCGACCAAGTCAGGCTTCTAATTACTTTTAATCGTAAAGTTATAACTACTTTAACTTTACGATTAAAAGTAATTAGTAATCAGACTATCAAGATAATAGACTTAGCCTAGTGTGAAAGTCATCATCAACAAATGTTGTATAAATGTATGGCTAATAAACGTTTTATGTTTTAATACAATATATAATCAACTAGCTTTCGCCCGCGGCTCCGCCCGCGTCAATGTCAATATCTCGAGAATAGTACTTTTACTTTTTCCCGGGATAAAAGGTAGCCTATATCCTTCTCCGCACTCCAGAGGACTTGTATTCAAAATTTCATGATGAGCGGTTCAGTAGTTACGGCGTGAAAGCGTAACAAACAAACAACTAAACAAACTCACTTTCGCATTTATAATATTAGTAAGGATACATAGGTGATACCAATTATTAATTTGTACAGATTAGTTGAAAAGTAGAAGTCCGAATCGACCCATTACAAAAATATCTTGGGCGATTGACATCACGTTTCAAAAAAACTAAATACCCTTCTATACTATGACAAGTACCTTTTAAATACCTATTAATCAATATAACTTTTCACAAATATTTCATTTAAGTACTAGGTTGAAAAGTAGAGGTCCGAATCGATCCATTACAAAAAAATCTTGGGGGATTAACATCACGGTTCAAAAGGACTAAATACCCTTCTATACTATGACAAGTACCTTTTAAATACCTATAAATCAGTATAACTTTTCGCAAATATTTCATTTCAGTACTTCTATCTCTCGTCTATATCAACGGATTCTAGTATTCAAACAGACAAGACAAATAGCGCCATTACAATCTGTGTCACTTCACTGCCAAGGAGGGGTGGGGGGAGGTCTGAACATGAATATTATTAGGTGAGGATGTATTCGACCCATTTATCACGACTATGGATCTCTTAGTGCTTTTAGTGTGATTATGTATAGACTTATGAATATGATGCTACCGAAAATCCTCGATCGTACTTCCATACTTATTTATGGTTTTGGAAATTAACATAATGGAAATTTATTACGTCACTGAAGTATATTCATCAAATAAAGTGTGTTAATTTGTCAATCTTTCCTTTTTAGGGTTCCGTAACTCAAAAGGAAAAAACAGAACCCAGACGTGTCGTTTACAAAATAGAAAGATTTGCTTGTCGGAGGTTGACTAAAATATTCGATTTAAAAACAAAACAAGTTTCTCTATAGACCAGAGAGACGCAATTTTTTTTAATCTATGCTATAGACATAAATAAGTCCGTTCATAAATTCTGAAAACATTATATTGTGGCCAGTTGCTCAAAAAAATTTTTAAACCACCACTTTCATTGCACTAAAAAACCTATTGTAATCTGGATCTCAGTAACCCCGCCCTGATTGCGCTGTACCGAATCGATTAAAAGTAACAATCGATTCCACAACGAGTGCCCGGTAATTCACCGATGCGATGATTACCGATTTTCGATTTCACGATTACCAAGAGAATGATAGCAGGTTATGTTATGCTTATGTGTAGAAATCTTTAAAAATATAGCTTTTACTGCCATTATTTTTTTGTTTGACGCCGTGTGGTATTCGGCAGAGTATAATAGGACCACTTGAAGACTTTCTGTGGATGTCGTAGAAGGCGACTTAGGAAATACAAGCTAAACAAAGCTTATAAACATCTGTGAGACCTTTCCAACCTGTCTGGCCAGCGTGGAGAGTGTGGGCCGAGTCCTCTGGCTGCTCTGGCCGAGTATGGCTCTAGTGGTATATAGAGGGTCGTGCTCCTGTAGTGGAAGCTAAAAAAGGCGTGATGATGATGATTTTTTTAAATCGATCCAGTTGTTTTTGAGTTTATCCGTTACAAATACATAAACCTTTCCTCCTTATAGTAAGTACACTTACTCATTAGTTTAGCTAGACAACGATATTCTTCATTGAAGATATTTGTAGATCTTGCATTGTAAATTATTATTAACACTTACATTGTCACTGCGTAAATGGGTTGCATAAGTAAAACACCACCATAATATTTAATACTAGCTTTAGTCCGTGGCTCCGCCCGCGTCAATATCGATCCCTCGGGAATAGTACTTTTTCCCGGGATAAAAGGTAGCCTATGTCCTTCTCCGCACTCCAGAGAACTTGTATGCAAAATTTCATGATGATCGGTTCAGTAGTTACGGCGTGAAAGCGTAACAAACAAACTCACTTTCGCATTTATAATATTAGTAAGGATAAAAATATTTTTAAATAGTAAGATGAAATTATTGAAGTGCAAGCTTCTTTAACGGCGCTGTGCACTTTTGAGATGAGTAAAAAATGTTAATCTCGCGTCAGGACACGTGACCTGATCGAAAATTCGTATGACCTGAGACCACAGGAGCGGTGTAGGAGAGGAAGTAATATCCCGCTCTCTTTCTACCGCGCGGAGTTTTCTTTCGCTTCTGCCGTTTTTTTTTCTTTTTCATTTAATCTTATATTTAATTATATATTATATATTTAATCTTGTAATATCTACTTCTTGACGTTTAATTGGTGATCGCAAAACGAACCCACTTTTTTCGATCTTATTTGATTCTGCTCTTCCATGCTGGTCTGGGAGAAAAGAAAAAACGTAGAATGTGCCAGAGCTTCACTTCCCGTGCAGATCGTAAAAGCCGATCAAGGGTTTGGGCAAAAATCTGTGGAATCATGTCAATAGACGATGCGGCTAGCAACCCATCACTATTTGATTCCGTTTTCCATCTACACGGCCTCCAACATGTTAAATGTGGCCATAAGGTCTTTTAGACCTACGCTCTGTCTACCCCGCAAGGGAAATAGACGTGATACTATGATACTTATTTCATAATCAGTGCCATCCAATCCATCATTTCTTTCGTTATCAAAAATCTAAAATTATTTATTTAGTCTAAATACCCTCACATTCTTGATTTAATAACTCAACAAAATAAAACCAGTCTTATCTAATTCATGTTTTTTGGCGCACTTTTCTTAGTATAAATAACTAGCTGTTACCCGCGACTTCGTCAGCGGCAATTTTTGTTATTATGATTAATTAGTTTTTTATTAGTATAGATGAATAATTTTCCCCCGTCTTAGAAACATTTCATTGATGCTTCGCTCCTTTTGGTCGCAGCGTGATGTTTAATAGCCCAAAGCTTTCCTCAATAAATGAACTATCCAACACAAAAAGAATTTTCCCATTTGAACCAGTAGTTACTGAGATTAGCGCGTTCCAACAAACAAATACTTCAGCTTTATAATCCTTATACTATCCTTACTTCCTTACTAATATTATAAATGCGAAAGTGAGTTTGTTTGTTTGTTTGTTACGCTTTCACGCCGTAACTACTGAACCGATCATCATGAAATTTTGCATACAAGTTCTCTGGAGTACGGAGAAGTACATAGGCTACCTTTTATCCCGGGAAAAAGTACTATTCCCGAGGGATCGACATTGACGCGGGCGGAGCCGCGGGCGAAAGCTAGTAATATTATAAATGCGAAAGTGATTTTGTTTGTTTGTTACGCTTTCACGCTGTATCTACTGGACCGATCAGCATGAAATTTTGCATACAAGTTCTCTGGAGTACGGAGAAGGACATAGGCTACCTTTTATCCCGGGAAAAAGAAAATCCCGGGAAAATACTATTCTCGAAGGATCGACATTGACGCGGGCGGAGCCGAGTGCGAAAGCTAGTATTAGTATAGATTTATTATCGCAGTTTGTACAATATAAGTACAATATAAATTAATTTATATATTGTACTTCCAAACTGCGGTAGGTAAATTTCTTCACGAGGATTTTGGTATTAATCAATCAATCAATTAATTCCAAAATCCTCACAAAAAGGTAACCCATTAACATATTAAACCTCTTGTAATCCGTTGTATTTTGTTCGGTCGTTAAGCTCGGCTACGATAGAGCCGAAGAACATAATATTATTAAAACAAAGCGGTACAATTATCTTGGCCGGCCATTAGATTAAATTAAAATGTGAACCGAAACGGACGCCGTCTTAGAGGGCGTGCACACTATACTTGGTGTAACAAAAAACCGAAACAATCGTTAAGCGGTAAACGGGCTAAAAGGCCTATACACTATACATGGTGTCACAGAAAACCAAAACTATAGTTAAAGAGCTTGATATAAATATGCATACGTACTATCACGTCTTTTTCCGTTGCGGGGTAGACAGAGCCTAGGTCCATAAGACCTAAAAGCCACACTTAGCATGATTGCTCAAAATACAAAAAATATATTTTAAATTTCTGGAAACTTATCAACTGATAGATACATACATCGATCCTTCGAGAATAGTATTTTCCCGGGATTTTCTTTTTCCCGGGATAAAAGGTAGCCTATGTCCTTCTCCGTACTCCAGAGAACTTGTATGCAAAATTTCATGCTGATCGGTCCAGTAGATACAGCGTGAAAGCGTAACAAACAAACAAACTCACTTTCGCATTTATAATATTACTAGCTTTCGCCCGCGGCTCCGCCCACGTCAATGTCGATCCCTCGGGAATAGTACTTTTTCCCGGGATAAAAGGTAGCCTATGTCCTTTTCCGAGCTCCAGAGAACTTGTATGCAAAATTTCATGATAATCGGTTCAGGAGTTACGGCGTGAAAGCGTAACAAACAAACAAACAAACAAACTCACTTTCGCATTTATAATGTTAGTAAGGATAAGGAAGTAAGGATAAGGATAAGGATGTTTGACGGCAAACGAGCAGACCATCCACCTAAAGGAAAGCGGTCATCGTCGTCCATGGACATCTGCAACACCAGAGGAGGTGCTGATGCGTTGCCGACTCTTAAGATACCTGTAAACACGCCTTTTGAAGGACCTCAAGTCATAGCACGCAGGGAAACCCTCGGGAGGGAGTCTATTCCACAATCCTGCTGTACGAGGAAAAAAAACCACGTGACGCTCTGACATTTTTGGAGGCCCAAGTGACATTTGCGCGTTACTAACTCCTTTTTGAACTCCAATTGAATTTGAAAAACAATTCTGACTGCTCGTCTTAGACCCGAGATGGATCCAGCTGATACTTGGGTGTACCTGCTCAGAGGTGACAGCAGCTGGAGTACCCCAAATGTGGACGGACTTACGACTTTTTTTAGGGTTCCGTATCCAAAGGGTAGTAATGGGACCCTTTTAATATCGCTCCGCTGTCCGTCTGTCTGTCTGTCAGGCTGTGTCTCATGAACCGTGATAGACAGTTGAAATTTTCACAGATGATGTATTTCTGGGGTGCGTATTGATTGATATAATAACAAATTATATATTTTCATTTCAATAAAGTTCAAAAGATATAATGATAACTTGACATAATTATTACTGATTATATTCTTCAAAGCTATAATATTCATAAAATTTTCAATTCAAAAGGCATAAACCCATTTATAATAACGTTTATGAATACTAAATATCACCTGTTATACAACTTGTGCAGTATAAATGCCAAAATGTATACCATTCAAAAAGTATAGTATTTAAAATAAATATGAATCAAAATCTATAAAAATCAAAATGTATACGTATTAAAATATATAACAGAGAAAATATACCAGCTAATTAGTAAAGACCCAATAACTACGAAATAATTCATATTCGCGCAAGCTCATAAACTTCATTTCCTTGTAAAAAATTCGGAGTAGCCAGCAAAAGGTGCATCATTCAAACAGATTATCGAATAACTAATAATAGGTAATCGATTTTTTTAGTAAAGCAAACGGAAAGTAATACAAGAAGTCATTAACTTCATAGGATTACATCAAAACTATAACAAATAAAAGAACTTATTACAATATTTTATTGCATCTAAATATTAGGACAAAGTATGTAATAAATAAAAAAAATTGCGATTCTTCGAGCTATAGTCTCTAATATAGGTTAAAAAAAATAAGGAAAATAGGTATACTAAAATAATACTTAAAAAAATTGTGATACATACAAAATGCGCGCGCATTTTGTATGTATCACAATTTTTTTAAAGTAGAAAGATAATTTTTACAATATTTTATTGTATGTAAATATTAGGACAAAGTATAAAATAAATTAAAAAATTGTGATACATACAAAATGCGCGCGCATTTTGTATGTATCACAATTTTATTTTAAGTAGAAAAATAACTTTTACAATATGTTATTGTATGTAAATATTAGGACAAAGTTAGAAATAAATAAAAAAAAATGTGATACATACAAAATGCGCGCGCATTTTGTATGTATCACAATTTTTCTAAGTATTATTTTAGTATACCTATTTTTCTTATTTTTTTTAACCTATATAAGAGATTATAGCTCGAAGAAATTCACATTCGTATTATTCAGATTTTCGTTTTCATATATTGTTATCTTTCTTCTTGTTTTATTAATATTTTTTTGCGTTTACGAGATCGACACGTGGCTATAAATTTTCGGCTAGGCGTTCTTTAAAAAGAAATAAGATAATTTATTAACCGGCTTCAAAAAAGGAGGAGACTGTATGTTTTATTTCTTTTATGTATGTTTGTTACACGATATCTTCGCCAATTGTGAACCTATTTTGATATTTCTTTTTTATTTAAAAGACTTAACTACCAAGATAGTCCCATTTTAATTTGGTAAAGATATGATGAAGAACTCTGGAGATATGGAAGAAACTCGTAAAATAAAAATGAGTTAGGTTTTTTTTTAGTTTAATTATTAGGTATGTATATTGATAATGAATCTTCTACCAATTAATTCATATAACCAATGATTATTATTCGTACTAATATGTATATATAAAGTTTATTATACATAACAACTAATCGATTTTTTAAAGTTTATAATAATAAAACGGTATAATAAAGGTTTGATATGTTGAATGATTGTTATAATTAAAGATTTTAGTTTTTTTAAATTTATTTCTTTCCATTTTTATCTTATTTGATAATTATACTGACCAAAATTATATGTTTCGTTGATATTTATCTTAAATTATATATATTTTGTGTTTATATGTTATATTACTTACCCGTATTTCTGTTGCCGCTACAACAACAAATACAAAAAAATAGATTAATATTAATATTTAAGGGGGCTCTACAACAAACGTGATTTTTTTTACTTGTTTTTGTTCTATATTTGGGAGCAGGTAGACGTTTGAATTATTCACAGAATATTAAGTTTTATATTCACTAAATAAATAATTAAATAAAAATAAAATTAATATTAAAGGGGGGCTCTCATACAACAGATATGATTTTTTTGCCGTTTTTATAGATAGACGGTACGGAACCCTTCGTGCACGAGTCCGACTCGCACTTGGCCATTTTTTTTATGATATAGTACGGTAAACGAGCAAGCAAGTCACCTGACAGTAAGTGATCACCGCTGCCCATGGACAACTGCAACATCAGGGTATAACAGTAACGTTGCCGGCCTTTCAAGGCGTTGGGGGAGGACATGAGGGGAGGAAATTGGAAAGGAGGAGGTGGAATCGGCCTCTGGCTCTCTTACTCACCGAACGAAGGATAGAAGCGGCAATGCTTCTACTCAAAAGTCGATTTTCTGTGAGAGTGTGGTACTTCCCCGGATAAGCCGGCCCATTCATGCTACTAGCAAAAATGATTTTTGCCGATAGCGTGGCTCTACCACGCCGAGTCTAATCGGTATAGCAGATTGGCTGAACCTATCACATTTAACGACTGTTAACAATGGTCACCGGACTAACTGCTTAATGTGCCTTCCGAAACGTGATGACACTGGTGATCACCCACCCAAACACGAATTGCTTAAGCCCACTAGGTTATCAAGCTTCTCAATATAAAAATTGTATATTGTATATAATATAAATATTGTAATATAATAAGCACTAATGATGAGCCCTTGTTAAGCAAAAGCTTTATCTAACCTTTATATGAATCTATGTCTTAAGTACCCCTTTGTCAATACGTCCAATATTTTACCGGAACGTCTGATAGGATTGCGGGATTATTTCCAAGCCAGGTTTTATGTAAAATACAATTCTATCGCTGACTTTGTGTGTTAAGTTTTTCTACTTTTACTGCGAAAGAAAAGCCTTCACAAAGGCACTTTTACTAAAACTTCTGTGTATAACTGAACTATAAATTATAGAGATTACAAGCTTTTGACAGTGGTTCCTTTCGCGTATAAGTACCTCGGGATTGTGCTCTACTTGTAAGCTATCAACTCGTAATACTGACATACATCTTTATCCCTATCACGTCTTTATCCCTTACGGGGTAGACAGAGCCTAAAGTCAAAAGACCGAAGGGCCCCGTTTAGCGTGTTGGTGGGCGTAAAGGTGAAAAACGGCATCAAAATAGTGATGGGTTGCTAGCCGCATCACCTGTTGTCATGATTATTTAGGTCCCATTTCGCCCATTCCCTTGATCGGCTCTACGATCTGCGCAGGAAGAGAAGCAGCTAGCACATTCTACGTTATTTCGTTTCTCCCAGACCAGCATGGAAGATTCATCAACTCGTAATGTCCTTCTCATTTCTTACATTTGGCAATGTGTGTGCCAAAATTTATATTACTGATGACCAGTTCACCCTCATCATCATTTTAGCCGCAAGAAGTCCATTGCTAGACATCCTCCTTAATATTTTCGAATACGTATAAACTTTGTCCCCTGCTACGCAAAATCTGTCTAATTTCTTGGGTCAAAATAACATTAAAAATAATCCGTCAATTAGATAAACAATAAATATTGGACACGTATTTTTCTTTCGTCAATTAAACAGTAAATGATAAAGATCGTCAAAGTTAGTAGGTGACGACAAAGATTGCTAAAAAGTGTAGCAAATTATGACGTCACACGTAATTTCAAAGGGTTATCTTTATCATTTTTTGTTTATTCGACAAAAAAAATACGTATCCCATATTTTTAATTATCTTAATGCTGGACTGATTATGTTTTTTTAGGAAACTGACCTACGTGATTCTATTTATATTGGGACAGAGAGAAAGGACAAGTGTAAAGCCCTCTTTATCTCAAAGTTTAAGGTGTAATCTCACGAGGTTCTGAATGAACGCGGTAATGGCGGCTGTTGTTAGCCTACCCTAACCCGAACGTTAGCGGAAGCGAGAATCCGGTTCGTACCTGTTGAGATTGGGGAACCCAGTCTTGAAATCGATCAATGGAACAAGACACGACGAATAATGGTGTAGTTACGTCAACGCTAAATATAATTCGAAGATGATCGAATTCCACGAAGTGTCTACACTACTCCTGTTATTTTACTAGGCATTCAAGAATACTGTATTTCTAAGACTTCTACACAGTTTTTTTTTTCAAGAGTGTAAGTGGCCAACACTGGTGTCAGATTTTTCAAGCTGCCTAAAGGTATCTTACATTGCTTCACGCTGCCATCAACCAACGGCTTAACGTGCCTTCCGAAGCACGGAGGAGCTCGAGATATTTTTATGCCACTTGCGGTCACCCATCATATTGCGATAAGACCGCCTTTGTACCCATTATTTGTTTAATTGTATGTGTACTAATTAGTCTCTTAGATTTTGATATAATGTTGCAATAAAGTGTTTATTCATTCATTCATCTCAGTGGAGACTGCACCCGGGTTGCTTAACATGCGCGCTAATTATACTCACACTCACTCTTAATTTATTTAAATTCTTAATAATATTATGATTGTGTAAGTAATGATGATGTCTCGTCCATGATGGTCTGACCAGCCGGGACCAACGGCAAAAGTGCAAGCCCTTACAATATTTACTCTTACCGGGTTCGATCCCCGGCCAGGTCAAGATGGAAAATGATCTTTTTCAGATTGGCCTGGGTCTTGGATGTGTATCTATATATGTATTTGTTATAAAATACAGTATCGTTGAGTTAGTATCTCATAACACAAGTCTGGAACTTACTTTGGGGCTAGCTCAATCTGTGTGATTTGTCCGTATAGCCCGTATATATTTATTATTATTACTTATACACAAATATAAGCCATATCTTGTAGGACATTCAAAATGTTATCAGTGCATGATCAGTAAACATATCCTTATAAAACACATTAAGTTATTTTAGGTCAGCTTTGAAAGCTCAAACTATAAATAAGCTCGCGCGTTCCCACGACTTTCACGTCGAGGAAGGAAGCGCTAAACGGGTGCTTTTTGCATTAAGAGATCCGATCTCCACAAGACGTTTTCCTTTCGTTCTGAAGCTTAATGGCTCAAGTTGCATTTAAGTTCTGCTGCACTTTCTTTTTACAACTTATCTTCTGCTAAAGTACAAAAAAGCTCGACAGTAAACCTGACTTTGTATATAAATGTTAGCTGAGTTTATATTATTTACTAGCTGTTGCCCGCGACTTCGTCCGCGGCAATTTCTGTTATTGTGATTAATTAGTTTTTTTCTTAGAATAGCAGTTGAATAATTTTCCCCCGTTTCCAAGACATTTTTTATTGATGCTTCGCTCCCATTGGTCGCATCGTGATGTTTTATACCCTAAAGCCTTCCTCAATAAATGGACTAACCTGTTGGTTAGTAATTATTTCGTGTTCGAAATAATTTTCCAATTTGAAGCAGTAGTACCTACATACCTGAGATTAGCGCGTTCAAACAAACTCCAGGTCTCGCCGATTTTTTTAATTTCGTCGAGAACGGTACATCGCCAGGTCTGTTTAGGTCGGCCTACTTTACGCTTTCCTTGGTGCTCCTGTAGTGGAGACTAAAAAGACCTGATGATGATGATGGAAGTATGGATATTGATATATGGCTCAGAAATGAAAAAAAATCCATAAAAGCTTTTCCTCCCATTTTACTCCCTTATTATTATTTTTAAGTGACTCTCCATCCATTTCAGTCAAAAATACTAAATATTCAGACAATTTTTTTTACTGTTTTATTATATCTAATATAATATAGATAAACAAGAATGCTTCATCGTTTATTTATGTTTTCATAACTCAAAACCTACAAATTATTAATCGCCATGGGAACACAGACGGTTCGTGTAAGAATCCAGAACAGAAATAGTGCAATTTATACAGGATATTGCGGTTCTGCGGCTTGCAGCGATAGTTCACCGGCGTTAATGGAATAACAACCTTTATAACACGGCTCCTCTTTTTGGTTGGAGGGTGGGAACTAGGGTACTTATTGGTATGTAAGAGTACATAGGTCGGTGGTTTACTATTTTACTCGCATGGTCCCATATGATCATCATTTCTTGTAGGTGACACAGTCAATTGATCACACACCCTGGTGTCAGAGTTCTTCGGAACCGCCTGTCGGCCTCTGACGTGGTTCCTTTAACGACTACTAGATGACAGCCGGGACCACCGGCTTAACGTGCCTTCCGAAGCACGGAATCATCTTTATTATCAGACAATCTAGCTATTTGACTAGCTCCGTGGCGCAGCGGTCACCACGCCAGCCTGCGACACGGAGTGACCGGGTTCGATCCCCGGCTAGGTCAAGATGGAAAATGATCTTTTTCAGATTGGTCTGGGTCTTGGATGTGTATCTATATATGTATTTGTTATAAAATATAGTATCGTTGAGTTAGTATCCCATAACACAAGTCTCGAACTTACTTTGGGGCTAGTTCAATCTGTGTGATTCGTCCGTATATATTTATTTATTTATTATTTATTTAATCAGGTGATTCAAGCCTGCAATGTCCTAACCAAACTGGAAACAACTTAACTAAGTATGCTTCCCGTGGGAATCAAACCCACGACTATAGGGTCTATAGGCAAACGCCTTAACCACTGGACCACGGAGGCAGTTAAGCTACTGAAAGCATCTAACGAAAAGCATCTAACGAATCTTCAAACGTCTAGGAGGTACCGTTTTCTTATTTGTATCTCATTATAAAAAAACATGTGAAATCTCTCTAATTTTAAACTTATTTTCTATGTTTTTCTTAACGACAAAAATATGCATTCTCTTATTTTACTGATTAAACCAGCTGCCTGTTGTGTGGCGCCTATTAAAATCCACATTTTTACAAGATACTAGTATGTTGTTTATTACTTTACTAGCGACCCGGACCCCGGCTTCGCACGGGTGCAATATACATATAAACCTTCCTCTTGAATCACCCTATCTATTAAAAAAACCGCATCAAAATCCGTTGCGTAGTTTTAAAGATCTAAGCTTACATAGGGACGGACAGACAGCGGGAAGCGACTTTCATTTATACTATGTAATGATAATAATATATATCATACATAAGACGAGATGAATTATAGTTATTATTAAAATAATAAAAGTAAATTGAATTTGAGGGGGATTTGCTGTAGATAACGCAACACTAACCCGATTTTATACATTCCATTTTTTATTTGGGCCGATCGCGATAAGCCTGGCCAAATTAATATGTGCCGCCATTTATGATTTGGCCAATAATTTCATGATGTGCCCAATGTAAAGTTGGGCAGGTCAGGTATCGCGATCAGCCTTAATAAACTATCGGGCTAAGACATATCCAACTTCAATAATGTAAGACTTTCTATATATACTTATGTTTTTTTTTTTTTATGTAGGTATGATAATGGCACGACTGCCAAAAAATTAGTGATTTGTTTCTCGAGTTCTTGCGTCTAAGTAAGCCAATCTCTGTATGTATGTGAGTTTCTTTATTTTACCATAAATTCTAAATGCCTCAACGGATTAGGAAGTATGGTGTATCATTAGAATCGAGTTCCTTACTCCCGAGTGACGTGGGCTATATGTTTTACTGCCAAGTTCTTTTAATATTTAGAAAAAAAAATGTGTTTTTCACTGTTCGTGAACCCTATTGCTCAATCAGGACGACATCTTTGGGCGACATTGAGTTTTCTTAAAAGACCCATTGTGGGACCACATATCCGAACGGATAATTTTGACTAAAAAAAGGCTTGTTCACTGGATGGATATCTATAATATACATACATATTATCACGTCTTTATCCCCTACGGGGTAGACCAAAGGTCATAAGACCAAAAGGCCAAGTTTAGCGTGTTGGTGGGCGTAAAGGTGGAAAACGGAATCAAACTAGTGATGGCCTGCTAACAGCATCGCCTATTGTCATGATTCTTTAAATTTTCGCCCATTTCCTTGACCGGCTTTTACAGTCTGCGCGGGAAGAAAAGCAGCTGGTATATTCTACGTTTTTCTTTTCTCCCAGACCAGTATGGAAGAGCAGTTGTTTGCTTACTAAATGGATATTATAATTCAACGCGATATCAAGGAAACCAGGAACCAATTCTTTTATGCGCGACTACAAATCGGTCTCACGGTAGTGGAGCCATTTTCGAAAACTATTTCACGCCTTGCCAACCACAAAAACAGATGGCCGGGGTTGCCAGATTAATAGTGTTATTTACACCCGAGTAAAAAGGGGGTGTTATCCTAATTCTAACTAATATTATAAATGCGAAAGTGAGTTTGTTTATTACGCTTTCACGTTGTAACTACTGAACCGATCATCATGAAATTTTGCATACATGTTATCTGGGGTACGGAGAAGGACATAGTGTACATTTTATCCCGGGAAAAAGTACTAAAACCGAGGGGTCGACATTGACGCGGGCGGAGTCGCGAGTGAAAGCTGGTTCCTTATATAGCAAAGACAAATATTGATAATTTGCTATCAATCCATCAAGTAAATCCTTACCATTTAAATGATGGCAAGGTTTTTGTTGATTTGCACTGTTAAACTTCCGTTACGTTATAAATATTATATTTTTTTTCTATCAAGTTTATTGTCATATTATTTTAATAAATAGAACACAAGAAAATAACTTATTTTTATGTTTACCACTCTGAATTAGGGGTTGGAACGCGCGCACGCGACATATATTTCCATTTTATTTTCATTACAGGTTATGAATTTTCATATAGAAGATATGTAGCAGTAGCAGGACCGAAACCAGTAAAATATTGAATGAAATTGGTCTGCGAGAAAATAAAGTTTGGGAATCCCTGATGTAGAGTAAAAACTCTGTCACGTCACGTTTATCGAAACATGTCCAACCACACGGAAATCCAACCACAGATTGAGTAACGATCTAACGGATCTAATATCCAAAGGAAGTACCACACACAGTCAGGTTAAAAGTTGTGATAAAAGAACGCTATTTAACATCATCATCATCAGGTCTTTTTAGTCTCCACTGCTCCTGCAGCGGAGACTAAAAAGACCTGATGATGCTCCTGCATGACCCTCTCTGTACTACTGGAACTACACTTGGCCAGAGCAGACGGAGGATTTGATGTTTATGAGCTTTGTTTAGCTTTTATTTCCTAAGTCACCTCTTACGACCTCCATGGGAAGACTAGGAGTGGTCCTATTCTACTCCGCCGGAAACCACACGGCATTTAACATATTGACTCTCGTCTAAATATCGCACTCTTAGGTATTCACTAAAGGTACAGTAAATATAATATTTACATACTTTTCCCTTTTACTTTTTTTTATTTGTTGTTTTTTTCACTTATTTTTTTTATTTGTGAAGCCCTCGTACAATATAAACTCCCGCAAGAGACAAACACCCGGTGAAGTAGCGAAAGCTCACTCGGAGCTAGATACATAGTCATTTTAAAAAAATATAAAAAAAATCGTTGAGTGGGTATGCCTGAAAAACAGCGTTGCCACTACGTAGGTACCCACGTAGTAAGGTAACGAAGCTGAGGCGTTCCTTTGCCATTTATTTTTAGAAGATTGCAATTTTTATGTTTACTGTAAGCAAATTGGGCAATAAATTACGTTTTTATTTTATTTTTAAAGTCGTTTTTTGTAACTATAATTTATTTATTAATAAACAAACATACATCACCGTTTTAAGAATATCACTGCAAGAGAAACATTAATCATACTTTAAATTACATTTAAGTAGAAAAGATAAAGATGGTGCCTACTTGAACAAAGTTTTGTAACTTAAAGTGAAGGATCTGTTACCCGAAGCGAGTGCCTACACGATAGGTACTTTAAATTTGGTTGCGGCTGAAGTAGTTAGAACTAATTCACTAATGAAGTGAATTAACTTGTCGCTGAAGTACCAAGTACTGGCAGGGCTAATAGCTGAGAACTTTGAATGGCAACTTAGTTTTACAAGATGTTAAGACAAACGCGTTGGTGTGTGTGTGAATATTTGCGCGTGTATTAGTAAATGTGTTCTTGTATAGTACAAGGCAGCAGACCTCTTCTTCTTGTAAGTACCTGAGCGAACGAGCTTCGCTGGGTTATTACTTTATATTTTTTTTATTTGGACTTATTTTTACTTTTTATTAACAAGAAAACCTGTAATTGTTTATCTATTAGATATAATATCAGTAATTTCACACATTTTGTTCATAATATTAGTACTAAAATAATAATAATAAAAAAAAAATAACCTACTTAAAAATATATATTTACAAATCGTACAGTCCCTCCAGATGCTCACCTCTGGGCATCGTGCCCAAAAGGCTGGCAGCATTGCCTAATTGAATGGCAATGCTGATACGCTGAGCTAGGTAATTTCCAGCCCTTTGGTCACGAGATACCTCAATAAGCCTTTAAGCCAAGAAACTAAAAAGCTTATGCGCTGATGGACCCCACGGACCCAATGTTTCTACCCCAAAAGGCTCAAATATGTAGTTACCTCCGATACCTACATATTTGCGTCTTTTAAGGGTTTCTGCTCCAGCAGCGGCTGTGCCTGCCTTCGACTTGGTACTTTGGAGATGAGATGACGCCAGTGTGTCGACGCAAGTAGCGTCCCATACCAGCGGTCGCCCCAATCTCCAGGGTACCATCATCATTCCGTCTGGTCTCTTGCCATCATCCCGTGTCAGGCCGTTTGGTTCTAAAACGGCAGGAACGTGAATGCTGGCAAGAGCACGGTAGATAATATTATTTAGGGCAGCATGACGCCCCAAACGGCCGGCACTTCTGGAACATGAGAGTCCGTGATGCCCAAAAGCATCAACGGTAACCCCACAGGGGCATAAATGAGGGACTGTAAATTTTGCGCCTAAGCGGAGTGCTGCTGCAAAACGAAAAGTGTCATCATGCAACAAAGTACCCAAGTTTGCGGATGGTAGTGCCTGCAACCAAAGCCCAGATTCCCATTCTGCAGATGCTAATAGGCGGGCGCGCTCTGCAGAGCTACAAGACGTTTTTAGTAAGTTATCTTGAGCAATTCGGCAGAGCGGCCCATCCCATAGCTTCTGCGATGACGGAATATCAGGAAATTTAGAATTTGGAACAAGAGCTCGCCAAGCGTCTAAGGCCTCCGTGGCATTGCAAATTGAAGTCACGTTATTCTTCAGAATTTTTTTAAATAACGCTTCAATGCTATGCACAGAAGACAAAAACGCCGGGAGGGCAACATTGGATATTTTTCTGATTCCTAAACCTCCGTACTTGATAGGTAAGGAGGCTTGGTCCCAGACACGTTCACTAAAATCAATATTTAAAATGGCGGAAAGACAATTTTGAACGAATGCGTCTAACTTGTGGAGAAGTTGTGGATGTTTCCACAGATGACTACAACGGAGGTTGTAGGTGAAATTCGGAACGAACAGGCAGTGTCGAATAATAATGAAAGCGAAATGTGGTTGAATATTTATCAGACGATCATAAGCTGTTTGAAAATCTATAAAATGAGAAAATGATTCATCGTAAATAGGAGAGCCAAGAAGATGAAGTGAGGTTTTATCTAAAATTTTGATACCTGGACAAACTGCATTAAAATCATCAAAAACTTTTTCTTTTTCTGTACATGAGTCTGAAATAAATAATTCGCATTTACTAAAATTTAGATCTAAGCCAATGTTGTGGAGGCTGTTGGTGAGGACCTGAAAGTCATCAAAGACGGTTTGGGCCCTTGAAACCAAACAGCCATCGTCCAAATACCATGTATATTAAATTAAATTTGAAAAATTTATATAAACTTTAAAAAAAGTCACTGAGAGGGATTCGAACCCGTAACACTCGTGCTGGACTAGACGGACAAGCCGGCAAGACGAAATTAGCGACCATATTCTGCGTGAAAAGAAAAACGCATGAAAACTCGAAAACACGCGTTTTCCCAAACTCCAAAGACTAATCTAGATCGATTGTTTACCCCCGAAAACCCCCACATACTAAATTTAAGCAAAATCGTTAGAGCCGTTGTAGAGGTCCTAGAAATAAATTTATAAATATACACAAGAATTGCTCGTTTAAAGGTATAAGATTTAAAAAAAATAAAAACCTATTTGCTTCCCTTTTAAAATAGGTATCTTAGGACATAGGGGTTTTTGAAACGAACCAACGATACCTTAACTGTCGAAGTCCATCCCCCGAATGGAGGATACGAGATAATAAAGACATTTACAAACATACATGATACGCGCGAAACACATAAACCTCCTTGGCAGTCGGTTAAAAATAATGACACCTTAATAAAAACTAACTTTAAGTAAAGAATAAGTACGTCACAGTAACTAGCCAATCATCATCAGGTCTTTTTAGTCTTCACTGCAGGAGCATGACCCTCTCTGTGCTACCGGAGCCATACTTGGCCAGACCAGACAGAGGATTTGGCCTACACTCTCCTCGCTGGCCAGACGGGTTGGAGAGGTCTCATTGATGTTTATAAGCTTTATGCATTTAGTGCTGGGGCATTTAGACCAAGATAACAAGTGGCTCATTGTTTGAGTGTCTCCACATTGGCATAACTGACCATTACTATCGACCGAAAAGCCTCACCTCACCAGGTTTTCTTTCGACCGGCCTACCTGTGTTCTGAGTCTATTCAAACTCTTCCAGGTGATAGTAACTATAATATTAGTGTAGATTATTTAATTAATGATTGTCTTTTACAGGTGGACCTCTCTGGCTAAACGAAAATGCAGACGAAGAATATCAATTTGAGTCAAGACCAACGCAGTAAAGAAACCAACGATGTAAGTTTATTTTATTATTAGATTGAATCGGAGTAGATATTATACCGGGTGAAATTGAATTCATTAGCAAACGTTAAAATAGTGACTCGGACCACGAATCTGAACAACTTTCATTATGGGGCCAACTTCGACATCGTGAAAATCTGCTCTTTCATACAAAAGTGGAATATTTACTAGGCCAAAATCTACGGAACAGCTGATTTTTTTTGCAGTTTTTCACTCCATATACGTTTGCTAGTGAATTCAATGACAGCCTCCGTGGTCCAGTGGTTAAGGCGTTTGCTTGTTGACCCGGGGGTCGTGGGTTCGATTCCCACCGGAAGCATACTTTGTTTAGTTGTTTCCAGTTTGGTTAGGACATTGCAGGCTTGAATCACCTGATTGTCTGATAATAAAGATGATTCCGTGCTTCGGAAGGCACGTTAAGCCGGTGGTCCCGGCTGCCATCTGGTAGTCGTTAAAGGAACCACGTCAGAAGCCGAGAGGCGGTTCCGAAGAACTCTGACACCAGGGTGTGCATGGTCGATTGACCGTGACACCTACTCGAAATGATGATGATGAGTGAATTGAATTATACCCTGTATACATATTTCCGTGAAACTTGTGTGTAGTCAGGTTTTACCTAGTTTTTAAACTTTATATTGTCTTAATAGTTGATCCAGGCTCCAGTGCTTACACACATTCAATAGAATATCATAAGAATCTCTGCATCTTCTTCATCTCCGATATGAGGATCCCGATGGTCCAGTGGTCGTGAGCAATAATAGTGCTTACGTTAGTTAAGCGACCCTGGGTGCAGTCCCCATTGTGATGGGTGACCGCAAGTGGTACAAACATTCTCGAGCTCTTCCGTGCTTCGGAAGGCACGTTAAGCCGTTGGTACCGGCTGTCATGATGGCAGTCGTTAAGCTATGTCAGATGCTTTTAGGCAGCTTGAAAAATCTGATACCAGTGTTGACCACTTACACACGACTGAATCTGAGTAGGTAATAATAATTTTAGGTCAATTTACGTAGTTTAATAAATTTTATTCAATCCTAAACGCGAAGGTGAGTTTCTATGTTTGTTTGTTATGTTTTCTACTTATATCTATTGAACTGGTCATCATCACATCCAGGGAAGTAAGAAGAATATAGAGTACCTTTCAACCAGACAAAAATATGAATCCAATGGATTTATTGACCGCGAACGCGAGCAAAGTTGCCGGCGAATGCTAGTAACATAATATATTCCTGAATTTTAGAAAGACTGCAGAAATCTAAAAAAAAACTAGGTGATTTTTTAGAACCACTACTACTGCCATCTATCTTTATGTTCCAGAAACAGTTTTTCTTTCTTGGTTCTTGTATTCATTGTCATGTTTAATAGTTCTAAGCATTGTCAAGAGATGGCGTTATATGTTTGAAACTTGATATTTTACATATTTGCTCTGTGCTGCTATATTGTATTTCAGGAATATAGATTTTGTACTCTTTTTATTTAGAAAACGCATTGTATTTATTAACGGCTTTTTAACACTTTCCGAGACATAAACTTCTATTGATATGTATGGTACTGTCCGTGAATGAGTTAACAATATTTAACCATTAAATTCCACACTATCCTAGAAGTCTAGAAGCAAATAAAAAAACATAATATGGCAAATGTTTTCGTCTAACGCATATCGTAAAAGTCGATCTAGGGAATGGTGGTCAACTTGGGTAATATTATTTACAGACCAACCACCACAGTATTACCGACTCCCACTACTCTTGCTAGTTCTTTCTCGGTTGAAACACATAGGTAATGTAATTATGTAGACAAACGGGTCTTAACACGAACATTTTTTTTATTTACTTGCAACTTTTATCCATATCGAACCCATACGGTATAAATATGTAATATGTCTTTAGTAAATATATGTGTATTTATTTAAATATTTCAATTTCAGAAAATGGGTCGTCAGGAGCCCCAAGGGTTGTCCATCGACGGTTCATTGTCTCAAGCTCTCGTCACCCAAGTCACGGGCGCAGCCCTGGTTTCCACGTATTTCGGTTAGTATGCAATATGAAAATTAAGCGATTCGTTTAAAATCGGCGGTCACTTCTCACGGAGTTCCGCGAAAATGATATAATCAAAATCTATAAAATCACGTGTGAAAATCACTAACATTCCCTTGACAGGGTCACTCAGGCCATCATAATGAATGTACCTATGAGAGCAATGAGTGGAAATTTAAAAAAAATACAATTCTATATACAAATTTTGCCGTGTGGTATCCGGCAGAGAAGAATAGGGCCACTCCAAGTCTTCCCGTGGATGTCGTAGAAGGCGACTTAGGAAATACAAGCTAAACAAAGCTTATAAACATCTGTGAGACCTCTCCAACCCGTCTGGCCAGCGTGGAGAGTGTAAGCCAAGTCCTCTGGCTGCTCTGGCCAAGTATGGCTCCAGTAGTACAGAGAAGGTCGAGCCCCTGTAGTAGAGACTAAAAAAGACCTGATGATGATGATATATACAAATGTTCGGCCAGTCCGGGAATTTGAATGAAAATATTAAAAATGATTTTTGAGATTACAGCATTGGATAGGAAAAGTTGTTTATTTTGACGGGCTGAGTCACCCCTTAAAGGAAATGTCTGTGGTTCATTTTAACCCGGTATGTATAGGTCGGTATAAAATTGATATTATTTAAACGGAATAAAACCTTTGCATAGCTACGTTATAAGTTTTTTTGATGGTCCAGATTTTCATCTTCTTCTTACCCCGCAAACTCTTCTTTTGCGGGGTAAACAAAGGCCAGGTATTTAAAGGTTAGGCCTTTAAATACCTGGCCTTTGTTTACCCCATATTAAGGCCATATTAAGCACGTTGCTAAGTGTAAAGGTGAAAAACAGAATCGCAATAGTGATGAGTTGATAGCCAAATCGCTTATTGATATGCTTCCTCTGATTTTTGCCCATTTCTTCGATCAACGTTTACGATTTTTAACCGACTTCAAAAAAAGGAGGAGGTTAGCAATTCATTGTATGTTTTTTAAAATGTTTATTACCTCAGAACTCCGTCATTTATAAACCGATTTAAACATTATTTTTGTTTAAAAGGGTATGCTTTCACTTGGCCCCATTTAAATTTCATCACAATCGGTTCAGTAGTTTGATTGAAGTCGATTTTTTTATATGAAAGATTATTTAAGAGAATCAGTTGATACATTCTACGGTGTTTTCTTTTTCACACAAGCGGTTTGAATCGGATTTTTTGTCTAACTTATTTATCATATCGAGAATCTTTTCAGGCGTTATTCAAGGAAAGTCGGGGCTATGTCCGACTATACGATCCTTCGGGAACCTTATATTGTGAAAAGATTTAGTGTTTAGATAAAATAATTATAATCTACGAGTATGTGCCAAATTTCATACAAATTCTAATCCAAACAACAACTAAGAGGATCCAAACATCAACAGCCTCCGTGGTCCAGTGGTTAAGGCGTTTGCCTGTTGACCCGGGGGTCGTGGGTTCGATTCCCACCGGAAGCATACTTTGTTTAGTTGTTTCCAGTTTGGTTAGGACATTGCAGGCTTGAGTCACCTGACTGTCTGATAATAAAGATGATTTCGTGCTTCGGAAGGCACGTTAAGCCGGTGGTCTCGGCTGCCATCTGGTAGTCGTTAAAGGAACCACGTCAGAGGCCGAGAGGCGGTTCCGAAGAACTCTGACACCAGGGTGTGCATGGTCGATTGACCGTGACACCTACTCGAAATGATGATGACTTAGAGGAATACCTACTTACTGGGAAATCAAGTTTGTTCCTCAGCCATTTGTTTTTACTCAGTTTTGAATACTTTCTTGACATAATTGAGTAAAATCTTTATGGATGATAAAACATCATTACGCGTTAATCCTGCTTCCATCCCCATCTTCTTTTAGACCACATTTAAAATTATAAACCTGCTCTCATCAATCACCCTAACCACCGGTCTGATAAGCCCACCTATTATTTTGTTTGAGTAATTTGAGCATCCCTAACAACAAAAAACCCAGGTAAGTGCAAGTCGGTATCTTAAATGGGGTTCCTTATCCTTATCCTTACTAATATTATAAATGCGAAAGTGAGTTTGTTTGTTTGTTTGTTTATTTGTTTGTTTGTTTGTTTGTTTGTTTGTTTGTTTGTTTGTTTGTTTGTTACGCTTTCACGCCGTAACTACTGACCGATCGTCATGAAATTTTGCATACAAGTTCTCTGGAGTACGGAGAAGGACATAGGCTACCTTTTATCCCGGGAAAAAGTACTGTTCCCGAGGGATCGACTATGACGCGGGCGGAGCCGCGGGCGAATGCTAGTTAGATATAAATTGTGGTATACAATATGTAAAGAACACCCTGTCGGATCCTTAAAGGGGTGATTCAACCCGTCGATATGAACAACTTTTCCTATGGGACCAATGCTGGGAAGAATATTTTTTTGATGAGCGAACTTTTGAACATTTATGTTTAAACATATCCATTTTTCAGGTTCAAAGCTTTGATCCTATAGGTTAAGTTTATATCGATGGGCTGAATCACCCCTTCAAGGATCGCACAGGTTTTTCTTTACATATTGTAAAGGATATGTTATAGAGGCATCATCATTATCATCATCATCAGGTTTTTTTTAGTCTCCTCTCTGTACTACTAGGGCCATACTTGGCCAGAGCAGCCAGAGGACTTGGCCTACACTCTCCACGCTGGCCAGACGGGTTGGAGAGGTCTCTTAGATGTTTATAAGCTTTGTTTAGCTTGTATTTCCTAATTTGCCTTCTACGACATCCACGGGAAGACTTGGAGTGGTCCTATTCTACTCTGCCGGATACCACACGGTTAATAGAGGCATAAGATATGGGTTTTCTAGAAACCAAATGTTTTGTTTGTTTTTTTTATTTTGTCATTAATTTTCATTTAAGTCTGCTTCTACACCATACAAAAATATTAAAAAAATATATCATTAACTAATTAACTACCTATGTGTGCCTGCTTTTCATTATTACTTAATACGAGAAATAAAATGTACAGAGATAATATATTTTGGTCTTATTTTAGGTACCTATAGATTTTTTTACAATCAAAATTAATTAAATTGTATATAACTGTGTCAATTAAAATTTAATAATACATTTATGTTAAAATACTTTTTGTTATTTATTTTACTACTCTTATAATGTGGAAAAAGTTGGTTTGTCAAATTCGTAATGTTTGTTTTGTGGACTTATACATTTCATTTGTTTTATTTAATATTTTTATAGCATGCCTTTATGAATTTTCATTTATTTGCACACTAACGATGGCAAAACACGTTAGGACTCAATTTTGTAAATATCTCACATATGTAGTTAGATAAAATTCAAAATTCAAAACGTTTATTCAGAAAATAGGCCTTTGCTTTTTCTCGTCAAATCACATTTTAAAGGATCTAATTTAGTCATATTTATATTATTACTTAATGTGCAAAAGCTACAGACTACTAACGTTTCGGAACCGACCACTGCAGAGAAGAAACGCCAAAAGAAACTCTTTTCAACAGTATTGGTCGCCTACTCGCCTGAAGGGCTTTTTTATTTTATCATCTATCTTTATCATTTATCATCTAATTCCTTCACAACAATTTTTTTTTTTTTTCATTTTATGATTACAATTTTTATTATATAGGCACATTATTATTTTTTGGAACATAATATGTTAGCGATCGAGTGTGCAATGATAATATTTTACATACATATTTTACATATAATATTGTTTTGTTGTAGGTATTACATAATTTTGCAAATACATATACCTTTATCTTTAGATTACAGTTAAATATTTTATAAGTACAACAATAATAATACCTCTAAACTAAACTTACTAACGGGTAACAGGTATACCCGCCCAAATGCTGTTGATTCGATCCTAAACATACACATGTTTAAGATCCGCACCTTTTGGGTATCAGCTATGGAACCCTAAAAACCTTTGATAGACAAAGAAAAAACAACATAGCAGCATAATACATGCACGAGCGAGCGAGACAGAGCATAAAACGCGTGCTGTGTTTTCAAGCCGAAGGCCCATGTGTTCTGCCAGTGATGTGTGAGAAATATAGACACGGCAAGGCACTGAGTCGGCGTATAATGTGCCACAAGACATCCGCTATAAGCACCTGCACGCGTGATCAGAAAATCAAACAGAGATTCAATCTCGACAATGATTCACGATAAAACAAAGGAACTTCAAAATACTGGCATCAAAAAATTTGTAAAAATATTTTGATGAAAGTCTCATATGTTTGAAGTCGTTCGAGTGATAGTGTTGTTGTTTGTGGAAAAAGTGAAAGTGTTACAACATTTTGAAAGTGATTTTGTGATTTCATTTGGACGAAGATAATTATCATCCTGGATCCACGCAGGCAAGGCTTTGTAGGCTCTCCCGAGGCCTACGATTTTTTCTACACCGGTGAGTTACACAATATTTACGTCAATTATCATAACCCATTATGTAGGTTTGACATACGTCGTTGTTATTAAGTATTCTACTGATGATCTGTGTAGTTACGTGATCTATTTCATAGATGGCGTTGGTTATGTTAAACTATGAATAGTCGTACCGTATAGCGATATCCCAAAGACTACTTTACGAGATTTTTGATAAATATGTACACCTAAAATAGGTTCTTGCTAAGGCTACTTGATATAATTTCAAAGCTACCGAATGTTACATAAAACGATATTTTAATACAAATTGCCGGGTCGACCAAAAGCGTCTAAACGCTTTTCGGTTTTATATGGAACTGTCGATTATTATATGGTCTCATTGGAAAAGATTTTAATATCGATGGGCTGAGTCACCCCTTCAAGAGAATGTTGGTGACTAATTTACACGTCATACAAACGAGAGTGAGAAATAGTGACAGAGTCTATCCCTTGTTTGCTTTCCCATTCCCTTGACCGTGGTTTACGATCAGCCACAAATCTGTATAGAAGCAGCTTATTCAATTAATTCTTGAAAACAACAAAGATTTAGGACAATAAATATTAAAGTAAGTTATGATTTTTTTTTCCAATATTTTATGTTTCTATTTTATTTGCCATGATTAATATCCTATACATATCCATATCGAATTACAGCTTTCTAGTACTTATAGTCTCTGAGACTTATAGTCTCGCAGACGGACAAACGGACAGACATGGCGAAACTATAAGGGTCACTCACGAGCTATTTCGTCGGGATTGCCGACTATAGATTCGGATTCGTCAGGACCGGCGAAACAGCACGCTAGTGACCCGTTTTTGTCCATAATGTCTTTATCTCGCGTTCATCATCAGTCTTTTTAGTCTCCACTACAGGAGCACGAACCTCTCTGTACTACTAGAATAGCCAGAAGACTTGGCCTACATTCTCCACGCTAGCCAGACGAGTTGGACAGCTTGTATTTCCTAAGTCGCCTTCTACGACATCCACGCGAAGACTTGGAGTTATCCTATTCTACTCTGCCGGATACAACACGACGTCCGGATACCACATGGCGTATCTCGCGTTAGTTCCAATTATATAATAAAAGTAAATGTTAATAATTACATAACTAACACAATTGAACTCCAAGCATGCATCGAAACTAAAATTAATCTTCCTTAATTCAACTTTAAAAGATAAAAGTTTAGTCGAACCCGGGGTATTAGGCAGAAGTGGGCAAAATTACAGGTATTGCGTGCGCATAAGTGTGTGCCCACTCCGTCCATACATGCAATCCTTTGTCTGATACATGTGTTGTGTGGTGCAAGTGATAAACTTAATTTTGATGTAATAATTAAAATACAGATAGGGACGAATGGCGTACAAGCGGGGAGGCCTTTGCTCAACATAGGAATGAATAGGCTAAAAAAAATTTCTATGTCATTATTTGTACGCGAATTACGGGTTACAAAAATTAGCCGAAGTCAGAATCGGGACGAAGTGCGCCCGTCTCGCTCACGTCTCGGTCCACATTCGCCCAAAGGAAGACCTCCGGATTAGGTCAAAACATGTCAGTCAACCTATTGACTGACTTTGTGCGTAAGTAACACGTAATTCAAGTATATATATTGTTATTTATTTATTTAACTTCATACACAGTTACAAGTGTTAGTGTCGCGTAGATATGGTCTGGTATATTAAAACTATACCGACACTAAATATAATGACGTATTAGAATTGTGTAACGTAATTAGAATTATAATATTTATTTGACATTTATATGGTCTGTTGCATGTCAGAAATGACTAATGTGTGAGACTTTCTTTTTAATCCATTACTTGTACCACATTTAACGCAATAAAGTTCATTCATTCATTCATTCTAAATAAAACACAAATTAAATTATTAGATTGAATAAAAAAATCATATACCTACCTCGAAAATACTTGGCATTACATTTATTTGTTGTCTTATACTACAAATATTGTTTTTTCTATATACATATAATTATAATCAGGATCTCGGACATGGCACCAAAGATTTCGATGAAATTTAGTATTATAAAAGAAAAGGCAGGAATTGTGCCATATGGAGAGGTCAAGAGGATGGCTGGGAACTGAGAGATATGGTGAATACTCCACCGATAAGAACACAGTTCTTTATACTATAGATAGACTCTATCTGCGCATGACCAGGTAGGTCAATCTACGCAAGAATTTGGTCTTTGGCGTGTAAATTTCTTAATATAAGTAATTTTATTAACATTAAAGCAAGCGAATATTGCATGGGTTCCTACATGTTAGTTGTAGTTCTAAATTCATTGTAAGAGTTGATACAATACTTTATAAAAGGCGGGGAAAATTTTTAACGGTATAATAATGTTACATACAGTGTGTGTATCTGTGTTGTATATTGAAAGGCTCTGGTGTCTATAATAGAGGCTCGGCCTAGTATAGACACTGGTGCGCTGGACCGAACTTATACTTATTATACCTAATAACAGCCTCATAACAGCCTCCGTGGTCCAGTGGTTAAGGCGTTTGCCTGTTGACCCGGTGGTCGTGGGTTCGATTCCCACCGGAAGCATACTTTGTTTAGTTGTTTCCAGTTTGGTTAGGACATAGCAGGCTTGAATCACCTGATTGTCTAATAATAAAGATCATTCCGTGCTTCGGAAGGCACGTTAAGCCGGTGGTCCCGGCTGCCATCTGGTAGTCGTTAAAGGAACCACGTCAGAGGCCGAGAGGCGGTTCCGAAGAACTCTGACACCAGGGTGTGCATGGTCGATTGACCGTGACACCTACACGAAATGATGATGATTATACCTAATATTATGTAAGTATTGTTACTTTAATCTGTACTAGTAAATAAATAGGTTTATGTCCAAAATGTACTTTTTTTTTTATAAAATAATGTCGGGTTGTTGTGTTAGGTGACGCAAGTCTCAATGCGTATAAGGGGAATGGGATATGGTGGAGATTTTCAACGCCGAGGTTTAAAGCGCGGTAGTTCCGTTGGCATTACATGTGTCTTACATAAACCTAAGGTCGCTGGTTCAAACCCCGCCCACGTGGAAATCTATACTTTATACTAAAATTATAAAGAGGAAAGATTTGATTGTTTGTTTGCTTCGAATAGGCTCTGAAACTACTGGACAAATTTGCAAAATTCTTTCTCCATTAGAATCATCAGTAATCAGTAATCAGTCATTTATTCACCAAAAATATGAGTACAATAGATCTTAAATAATATCATACGTTATCCCTGATGAACATAGGCTATTTAAATATCTATATCTTCCCGTGCGAAGCCGGGACGGGCCGCTAGTTTCTCATATTTTATTTCTTTATTTAATACGGGATTACTATCATCACTATTTTGATTCTGTTTAGGCTCTGTCTGCCCCGCAAGGGACAAAATATGTATGTATGTAATGTATGTATTAATAAAAGTAGAACTTTACATGCCTGAAATAGGCTTTCTTCTTCTTTCTCAGCCCGTGTTCACCCATTGTTGGGTATAGGCCTCTTCATGGCTTTTCCACTTGACCCGGTCTTTTGCTGTGCGCATCCAGGTCTTCCCCAATATTTTTGTGATATCGTCGGCCCAGCGCATTGGTTGAAATAGGCTTTAGAAAATATTAAAGTTTTCCTTATTGAATCGCCTGTAGTTTGGACCACAAGCTGCCTCTTGGAATCTCAAAATAGGTCTCACCGGACGTCGTTACCTTACTATTTGGTTTCTTTTGTTAATACATGACGTGTTACCGTAGGTCGGCGGCCGTCTATCGGTATATAATAAGCTAGTGAACCGCCCCGGCTTGACACGGTGTAATATAAACATATACACCTTCCTCTTGAATCACTCTATCTATTAAAAAAACGGCATCAAAATCAATTGCGTAATTATAAGGCGCTGTGCATCTGTGAAACATCTATTTTTTCGTCGCGCTGTTAGCCTTATTTTTCATGGAATACTAGCATGAAAAAAAATGAAGTACAGTTCAAAGATCAAAATAAATGATAACACCAAATATTTTCAAAAAATATTTAGGACCTAGCAAAATAAAATACTAAAAAAGCTAGGTATATCTAGAAAAAGTCTGGTCGCGACTTACTTGATATTTCAGCGACAACTACCAACTTTTTTACATCTATAAAAAGTATAACTACATGAGCAAGATGGCTACTTAAAAAAATACAATATTCCCACTACTGGGCAGCCTCCCCATTATTTTTCCACTTTGCTCTATCTCTTGCCATCTCTCTCCAAGTTTTATCCTTACATTTATTTATGTATTATATGTTCTAGTAAAATTATCGTATTCATTGTATCCATTACCTATACATATAGTTAATGGAGGACATATACAAGATTTTTCAAAACGCATCAGAGTAATACAATGTTAAAAAAATTTGCAAACAGTATTTTGCAATTTTTAAGCTCAAAAGCTCCAAAGCTAATAGTGTGGGTGTTTATAACGTTTCTGTTCTCGTTTCTCGGAAACTATCGAACTTTAAATTTTTGTTGCCATTTAAGGATATTTTTGAGTGGGTTCAATTCGTATTAGGGCAGAATAAAAATTAATAAATGTAGGTAGCATTTGTATTCAATATTTATTATATTTTCAAACAGGCCGCCCGAGGCTCATGTTTTAATTTTATTATGAACTAGCTTTCGACCGTGGCTCCACCCGCGTTAATGTCGATCCCTCGGGAACAGTACTTTTTCCCGGGATAAAAGGTAGCCTATGTGCTTCTCCGTAGCCTAGATAACGTATATGCAAAATTTCATGATAATCGGTTCAGTAGTTAGGGCGTGAAAGCGTAACAAACAAACAAACAAACTCACTTTCGCATTTATAATATTAAGTAAGGATAATCCTTATCCTTTTCTATTACATTTTCAAACAGGCCGCCCGAGGCTCATGTTTTAATTTTATTGTGAATACCTATATATACAGCGTGTAAATTGACCCTGTGACGCCCATCAATATGAACAACTTTTCCTATGGGAACAATGCTTGGAACTCAAAAAAAATTCGACATTCCGATACAAACTTAGGCCGGGCGTAAGAACTCTTTTGTATGGAAATGCCGAATTTTTTTAGTTCCCAGCATTTGTCCCAGAGTAAAAATTACTGATAGTGATGGTCTAAGTCACCCCTTTAAGGAAACTTCTAGGGTAAATTTATTCGCTGTATAATGTATAAATAAATAGATTAAGAAATAAAATATGGTAAAAAAATCCCACGCGGGCGGGACTTGAACCGGCGGCCTAGGTCTATGTACGACCTATGCTCTGCCATCTTCCACACAATTCAATCTCGGCGCCAAAATTCTCCACTATATCCCATTTCCCCATACGTATTAAGGCTTACGTCACCTACACAACTACCCAACTTTTACAAGTGAGGTATTTGATTCAACTCATTTTACAATGAATTTGAAAATCAACTAATATGTAGGAAGTCATGCAATATTTTTATGTGTTTTTATTTTACATATTTATTCCGATTTTGGAGTAGCCGAACACTTTTTAACCGACTTAAAAAAGGAGTATGAAATACTTAAAAAAATATATATATTATTACATATGCCATTGGTTAAATATGAAAAAAAATTGTTCATTTTGACTGGCTGTGTCGCCACTTAGTGTTTATACTAAATAAAAAAGATCCAAGAGCTGGCAGTTTTTTTGCACAACGTATCGGACTCGCTGTGCAACGGGGAAATGCTGCCAGCATTTTGGGTACTTTGCCTCGATGCGGTGCGTTGGAAGAAGTTTTTTATTTGTAAGTTATTTATAATTTTTTATTTTTATGTTGTTATTAATTATGTTTCATATTAAGTTGAATTAAACACTTTATAAATACAGCTTCAATAAAATAAAATATTAAGAAGTATTAGCGTATATTCGTACTCATCTTGTTTTCTCGTAGGTACGAAATTAACATTAATTCGATAAAGGTTTGTACCTACCTAACCATTAATTTTATACATGTGGGAGGAACCAATTGATGGACAGATTAAAGTGGCCGAAACAGGAAGTGTTTAGCGAAAATCGTTAATCGCTCGATTTCAATTGTATGTCTGTCTGTCCAACTACTTTTAATACGCTATTGACAGGTGTCAGTTTGGTAACTTGAGAATTAAAGTTTATTAAATGTTTGTTGAATTGAAGGTTAAGTTTCGGAAAAAACCTGTTATACATATAGTGGTGCATTTTTATAATCCCGTAAGATTGTCACCTCTTCGAGGCTCTGGCAAGGTTGCAGTTGCAGTGTTATTTTGAACCTCTGAACTATATTGAAATCCCGGAACCAGAACCCCTTATGGAATACAGAATTGCAAAATCCTTATCCTTACTAATATTATAAATGCGAAAGTGAGTTTGTTTGTTTCTTTGTTACGCTTTCACGCCGTAACTACTGAACCGATCATCATGAAATTTTGCATACAAGTTCTCTGGAGTACGGAGAAGGATATAGGCTACCTTTTTATCCCAGGAATAAGTACTATTCCCGAGGGATCGACATTGACGCGGGCGGAGCCGCGGGCGAAAGCTAGTAAACGGTATAAAACGAAAAAAAAGTACCTTCAATAGAAACTCGTCCAGCTGATCGGCGACTTGTAAGGGAAGCCTAATTTTTTTTTCGGTATTCAGCTTTTTTCGGCCGCCCGGTCAATTTGTATTGGTGCGTTAAAAAATTTTTTGAGTTCCTAGCATTGTTCTCATTGGAAAAGTTGTTCATATCGATGGGCTGAATCACCCCTTTCAGGGTCTAGAACGATCAGAATTTCACCGTGTATAAACAAAAACCTAATCAAAAACAAAAACCTAACTTAAAACAAAAAACCTAAAATACAAGTCGTACAATGCCTTCAGATGCTCGCCCCTGGGCATCGTGCCCAAAAGGCTGGCAGCAATGTCGAATTGAATGGCAATGCTGATACGCTGAGCTAGGTAGCTTCCAGCCCTTTGGTCATGAGATATCTCAATAAGCTTTTTAGCCATTTTTAACAGAATTTGCCTGTAGACCCGGCGGTCGTGGGTTCAATTCCCACGGGAAGCATACTTTGTTTAGTTGTTTCCAGTTTGGTTAGGACATTGCAGGCTTGAATCACCTGATTGTCTGATAATAAAGATGATTCCGTGCTTCGGAAGGCACGTTAAGCCGTTGGTCCCGGCTGCCATCTGGTAGTCGTTAAAGGAACCACGTCAGAGGCCGAGAAGCGGTTCCGAAGAACTCTGACACCAGGGTGTGCATGGTCGATTGACCGTGTCACCTACACGAAATGAATGAATGAACAGAAATGTACTATATATAGAATTCAATAACACACAAGCAGGGACACTTCATCAAAGCCGCCATTGCGGTTTCGTCTTGTTAACCGCAAAATGTTGTTCCCACAATTTGAATAGAAAATGAAAAAAAGAAAGTGTTCGCATGTGCATGGCCATTACTATGTTTTCTTGTATGCATTCAGCTATACAGGTATACATATATATAGATACATAGTATCACGTCTTTTTAGATACATAGTAACGCGTACTAGCTCCGTGGCGCAGCGGTCAACACGCCTGCCTGCGACACGGAGTGACCGGGTTCAATCCCCGGCCAGGTCAAGATGGAAAATGATCTTTTTCAGATTGGCCTGGGTCTTGGATGTGTATCTATATATGTATTTGTTATAAAATATAGTATCGTTGAGTTAGTATCCCATAACACAAGTCTCGAACTTACTTTGGGGCTAGCTCAATCTGTGTGATTTGTCCGTATATATTTATTTATTTATTTTTCCCTTGTGGTGTAGATAGATCCCAGCCGGCCTATTTACTTACTTAGTGTACAACGTTTTGATAGTCACTTCAAAATACATTGCGTTTTATATATCTTTTATAAAAATAGTCAATACGAAAGCCGCAATGTATTTTGAAGTGACTATCAAAACGTTGTACCCTGAGTTAGCAAATAGGCTGGCTGGTCTTTCAGACCTAAAAGCCACTTTAGCATGTTGGTGGCCGTTAGGTGGAAAACAGAAACAAGATAGGGTTGCTAACCGCATCGCCTTCTAATATGATTCGTCAGATTTGCCCTTTCCCTCGATCGGCTTTTACATCTACGCGGGAGAAGAGAAGCAGCAGGTATTCTAAAATTTTTCTTTTCTCCCAGACCAGCATGCAAGCGTGTGTCTGATGGCAGTAAAATTATTCATTAAAACAGTTTGACGTCAGTGACATTAATACCAATAAAACAAACTAGCAATGCCCGCGACTCTGTTCGCGTACATTTTATGTTACGTTTGTATGGGGGCTACGTCTTATCATAACTGGAGAAAAAATTAAGTAGCCTATCCTGTGTCCTGAACTTCTAATTGTTTATCTACCAAGTTTCAACATATTCAGCCATTTCGTTGAGATATATCAGTAATTAATGTAAAATAATTCAATTCGTTATAAACATGTGAAAGCGTTCTGGCTGCTCTTGCCAAGTATGGCCCTAGTAGCACAGAGAGGGTCGTGCTCCTGTAGTGGAGACTAAAAAGGACCTGATGATGATGTAAAAGCGTAGCCCTTCAGCACCTTATACTCAGCAGTGGTCGTTCCGAAACGCTAGTAGTTTATCGATTGTTCAAATATTAAAAATAATAATATGACGTTCAAAAAGAGATACATGATATACAAATTTGAATAACATTCTATTTTATTATATTTCATTTCATTTAATGTCTAGTCACAGTTTTTAGGATTCCGTACCCAAAGGGTAAAAACGGGACCCTATTAATATCGCTCCGCTGTCTGTCTGTCCGTCTGTCACCAGGCTGTAACTCATGAACCGTAATGGTTAGACAGTGGAAATTTTCACAAATGATGTATTTCTGTTGCCGCTTTAACAAAACATAATAACATAAATGTTTTTGCTCGAGAGAATATCATCAGGTCTTTTTAGTCTCCATTACAGGAGAATGACCCTCTCTGCACTGCCGCAGCCATACTTGGCCAGAGCAGACGGAGGATTTGGCCTACACTCTCCTCGCTGGCCAGATGGGTTGGAAAGGTCTCTTTGATGTTTATGAGCTTTGTTTGGCTCCTATTTCCTAAGTCGCCTCTTACGACATCCATTGCAAGACTTGGAGTGGTCCTATTCTACTCTGCCGAAAACCACACAGCTAGAGAGAATATAAACTTATATATTCACTTTAAAAATAAATTATTAAATAAAAATAAAGGGGGCTCCCGTACAACAGACATGATTTTTTGCCGTTTTTATAGATAACGGTACGGAGCCCTTCGTACGCGAGTCTGACTAGTTATAACGGAAATAGATTTAAGTACATATATTCTCTCACATCTTTTTCCTTTGAGAAACAGACAGAGTCTAGGTCTATGAGATCTGAAGGCCACTTTTAGCATGTTGGTGAGCCACCCATGTGACTCGCTTGCTCGTTTTCTAACCTACGTCATAAAAAATTACGTGTAAAATGGAATCAACATAGTGATACGTTGCTAGCCGACCTATATAACATCCTCCGTGGTCCAGTGGTTAAGGCGTTTGCCTGTTGACCCGGGGGTCGTGGGTTCGATTACCACCGGAAGCATACTTTGTTTAGTTGTTTCCAGTTTGGTTCGGACATTGCAGGCTTGAATCACCTGATTGTCTGATAATAAAGATGATTCCGTGCTTCGGAAGGCACGTTAAGCCGGTGGTCCCGGCTGCCACCTGGTAGTCTTTAAAGGAACCACGTCAGAGGCCGAGAGGCGGTTCCGAAGAACTCTGACACCAGGGTGTGCATGGTTGATTGACCGTGACACCTACTCGAAATGATGGTGAGCCAACCTATTAACATCGTTCCTTTGATTTTTTGCCCATTCCCTCAATCGGCTTTTACGATTTGCGTATAGAAGCAGCTAGAACATGCAGGAACAATCAGCATGGAAGAGTTCTGAATATATGTACGTATGTTAAGAACATTATATCACCGAAAACAACATCTAACCACCAATTAACTAAAATGACTACGCATCGTAAAGCTATTACTCTGCATCAATCAATTACCGTAATTGCTAGTAATAAGATTATGGATTCAAACCCGTGACCCCCGAATTGGCGTTGCGAAACTGTTACGACACGAACTGTAGCGGATAATGAGTGGATCAGCACTTTTCCTTTCGTAATTGGTTATGATTGGGGTGCTCTTATTATAGATGTTAAAAACTCATTAAGATAAATTAAGACAGATAGAAGACGTTCAGTCCTCGCTTCCCTTGCCATTCCATCCCTTAGAATGAAGGTCGGAGCAAAGGTCGATGATGTGATGGTGTAAAGGAGATACGTTAAGATAATATTTAAGGTGGCAAAAGATAGCCTACAGAAGAATAAACTTAATTATGTACGTATTTTATGGTGGCTTCGCTACCCTCCGGATGGTTCCCATCATGTCTCGAAGGGGAGGGGGGGGGGGGGGGGGCTCATAGCCGTGGCTTAAACACCCACGATGAAGCTAAGAGGAGCCGGGCGGAAGGCGACCCACCTCTGAGATGCCGTATGTAGCGGAAGACAACCTCTATTAAAAAATACGGATGAGGGGACGCTCGCTTTGTGTAGCCTTGCTGTGGGTGAAGGGGGTGAATTCTCCCTACACTCGCAGTCGTGGTAGGTGTCACGGGGGAAGAGGAGTGTCGGTGATAAGGTACGCCGTTCTCCCTGGCCTCTGCGGCTGACAACTCGTTCAACAACAGAGGCCAAACTGAGGGCCATTCGGATGGTGGAAACGGGATCCAGTCATTTGACAAAGCAAGGCCCTGCTTGACCCATGGTTGCAGGTATGGCATCCGATACACACGCCTGGTTTTTCGAGCTGCTACTTGCTTTCCACCATGTATCCGAGTGAGTCGTTTCACAATACCTACATATTTTTAACTAGCTTTCGCCCGCGGCTTCGCCCGCGTCAATCTCGATTGGTACTTTTCCCGGGATAAAAGGTAGCCTATGTCCTTCACCGTACTCCAGAGAACTTGTGTGCAAAATTTCATGATGATCGGTGCAGTAGTTACGGCGTGAAAGCGTAACAAACAAATAAACAAACAAACTCACTTTCGCATTAATAATATTAGTAAGGAAAGGATTTAATTTGTAGGTAGGTAGTTTGTCCTTTGTGTTGATTTCGTTATTTTTTTATCTGTAAGTTGCGCACACTCGTGACGTCAACATGGGCCCCAACGGACCAGCGCTTGCTTTATCGCCAGCATATGCTGAGTTGGTTTCTGTTTGAAAACGGACACAGTGCTGAATGTCTTTTATTTTATGTTATTTTAACTCCTACTGTGTATCTTGAAAAAAAAAACATTCATTCATTCATATCTTCATTCCCTTCTCAAATCCAACAAATTCCTATCTGTGATGTATTTCTGTTGCCGCTATAACAAAAAATATAAAAAAATTGAATAAAATAAATATTTTTGCTCGATATTGATATAGGCAACAGGTAGACGCTTGAAATATTTACAGAATATAAAGTTATATGAATGAATGAAATATTATTTATTCAAGAAACAAGTCTCACAAAATTGTTAGTATAACTTATGCTTAAAGTGTTAGTAAAAAATTCTTAACCTAGTGACAACATTAAGCGTCCCACTGCCGTACCAGTCCCGCTGAAGTGTCACGGCAATGGTTGACACAACCGCAATCTCGCCTACTAGCGATCATAGTCAGGATGCTGTTGCCACTGTCCCGCACCCGACGCACCAGGGACGCGCATCTCTTCCGCATTGTAGCGTAAAAGCAATCTACGCGTGCTTCTGCGAACATCCCTGACGCGCTACAGAAGCGAGGCAGTCCCATCAGCACCCTGAATGCATTGTTATACTGTACACGAAGGGCGTTGTAGGATTTCTGAGTATACCTAGCCCACAGGCTGCACGTGTAAAACGATGTACAGAATGCTCTGAAAAGCGTGAGCTTAACCTCCCGCGAACAACGTGCAAACCTGCGAGCTAGCATGTTCGCTCTCACCGATATATTCACTTTAAAAATAAATTATTAAATAAAAATAAAGGGCGCTCCCATACAACATACATGATTTTTTGCCGTTTTTATAGATAATGGTACGGTGCCCTTCGTGCGCGAGTCCGACTCGCAGTTGGCCGATTTTTTGATATAAAATATTGTATCTTAAATTACGTATATGACTCACATATCCAAGCCAATATTATCCGAACAATATCATTAATTATATATATTTGTCTAAAGCTCTTAAGATATAAATCTCTACAAAAGGCTCGAAGGTCGAGTAGCCCACTCGTTAAAGATACATAAAATGATTAATTAATAACATAACCTTTGTTCGACCCGCTACGGATATTTAAAATGATTTTTAGAGAACTAACGGTCCAATAGCTAAACCTGAGCAAGCTTTTTTACAAATTACTCTTTAAAATAAAAGCTGGCCAAGGGGGAACCCTTATAACCGCAAAATTATACAAAATCCTCGTTTCTTGTTAGGAGACTCTGATGTTATGTACTTTTAAAATCTCTACTCTCTATTATTCTTAGATATATACGGACAAATCATACAGATTTAGCTAGCCCCAAAGTAAGTTTGAGACTTGTGTTATGGGATACTAACTCAACGATACTATATGTTATTACAAATACATATATAGATAAACATCCAAGACCCAGGCCAATCTGAAAAAGATCATTTTCCATCTTGACCTGACCGGGGATCGAACCCGGGGCCCTCGTGTCGCAGGCTGGCGTGTTAATCACTGCGCCACGGGGCTAGCCGAGTTTTGTTTCAGTAATAATTAAGCAACTTAATATGAAGCAACTTTGTCAGAATCAAGAAAAACCGCCAAAAGATCATGTTTATTGTACTGAACCCCACATAAAATATAAATTAAGTAATTATAAGTGTTATTTTTTGTTAAAGCGACAATAGATATACACATTTTGTGAAAGTTTCAAGTCTCTATCTATTACGGTTCAATATATACAGTACTGTGACAGACGGACGGACATACATAAGAGGCCGAGCAATGTCGGCCAAAGGAGGCCAAAAGTATGACGTTCGAAGATCTTTTCACATTTTAAACTTTTTTTGCAATAAGGTTCCTCGTGGCACCCTCTGGAAACGGAACCCTAAAAACATGTTGTAAGTGTCCATCAGTATTTTTAGATGATTTGATTTTGACGTGATAACGATTATAAATCGATAAACGGCTGCACGCACAAAAAAGTGTAACGTTCCCTGTGCATGTGAGAGCGCGGAACAAGCGATAGAGAGACAAGATCGGCGGCCTAAGCCGCTGATCTTGTCTCTCTATCTATCCTCTCTCTATCGGATCTTGTCTCTCTATCTATCTATACTATACTATACTATACTATTTAGTATAGTATAGAATAGAGTTAATTTACACTCACAATATTGTTATATATTACTTTTAGCGTTCTTTTCACCAATTTCGATAGCACTACACTATTGTTACAGTTAGGGAAACCTGTTATTGGCTTTATAATAGTTAATATTAATTGTTAAGGAATTGTAACGCTGTTGGTTTTCTCAATAAACAAAACAAAACAAAACAAAGCGTTCGGCTTAATTGTGACGCATCTATCTCATCCGTAAACCAACTTTACAGACTACTATTTTTTTATGTACTCCACACTAAGCCACTTGATTGATACCAACCTGTTTTTGACTATGCTTTGCTTGAAAAAAATAGCTAGTCTATTGGGAAACAATACGCGCTCTCGGCCTCCCTAACTTGGACTTGTTTTTCTCCCATTTACCCGAGTGAGTAGTATCCCAATACCTAAATTTCCTTCCTAACCCCAACATACAGCGTGATTTTGAACAACCTAGATAAATTGAAATCTGGGAATCAGAATCCCAAATGGAAAACGGAATTGTGAGAAAAAAAGGTAAAAAACGAAAAAATAAATTTAACCTTTCATAGAAATTCCTCCAGCTGATCGGCGACTTTGTATGGGAAACCTAATTTTTTTGTTCGTTTTTTACCTTTTTTTCTTGAAATTCTGTGTTCCATTAGGGATTATGATTACCAGATTTCAATAAAGCTAGGGGGTTCAAAATCACTTTGTATTCCTATTCTTCCCCACCATAAAATGCTTCCGATGGGCAGCAGCGTCATATACATAAGAAGCAAACAAACTGCGCTCGCCAGCCAGCCTGCCAACCGTGGTGATTATGGCAATATGTATTAAGTTCGGGAAACTCCGCCGCGCGTCTCGCACTCGCCTTGGAAATAGGCTCCTGACGAGTCCGAAACTATAGTCGGCAATCCCGACGAAATAGCACGTGAGTGACCCGTTCTTAGTACATAATGTATATATCTCACATTAGTTTCAATAATATTTTTTTTTTTTTTTTTTTTTATTTGTACGGACAAATCACACAGATTGAGCTAGCCCCAATGTAAGTTCAAGACTTGTGTTATGGGATACTAACTCAACGATACTATATTTTATAACAAATACATATAAAGATACACATCCAAGACCCAGGCCAATCTGAAAAAGATCATTTTCCATCTTGACCTGGCCGGGGATCGAACCCGGTCACTCCGTGTCGCAGGCTGGCGTGTTGACCGCTGCGCCACGGAGCTAGTCAAAAATGATATGATTATGGCAATATCCTCCCACGGAACTAAGAAGGCACGTTAAGCCGTTGGTCCCGGCTGCCATCTAGTAGTCGTTAAAGGAACCACGTCAGAGGCCGAGAGGCGGTTCCGAAGAACTCTGGAACCAGGGTGTGCATGGTTGATTGACCGTGTTACCTACACGAAATGATGATGATGATGATGATGGAACTAAGAATCTTTGGGGGAGGCCTGTGTCCAGCAGTGGACTACTTACCGCTGATGGTAATAACAAAATACACTGTGCTTAATTTAATGCAAAAATTTGGTCTAGATAAAAAAAGTTAGTAAAATCTAAATTAAAAGTTATTGACTCGTGAAGGATTTGAACCTCCGCCCTCCGATGATCAAGTGAAACTGTATATCGGCGCTCTAACCTACTGAGCTAACGAGTCTTGTTGCAGTCACCACAAAAATCTAGACTAGACTTTCATAATTTACGTCACGCTTGGAAGCTTTCCAGTCTTGTAAGGGACAATAAAAATCTAGACTTTGCGTAGACTTGGCAACTATCCAAATATTAACGTACTTGCACTTTTATTAGCTGCCAGTTGTAAAGACATATATTTTGCGCTATTATTGTTAAATAACAATCCTTACTAATATAATAAATGCGAAAGTGAGTTTGTTTGTTACGCTTTCAAGCCGCCGTAACTACTGATATCATCATGGAATTTTGCATACCTACAAGTTCTTTGGAGTACGGAGAAGGATATAGGCTACCTTTTATTCTGGGAAAAAGTACTGTTCCCGAGGGATCGCCATTGACGCGGGCGGAGCCGCGGGCGAAAGCTAGTTAACTATATACGGATAAATCACACAGGTAAAACTAGCCCCAAAGTAAGTTCGAGACTTGTGTTATAGGATACTAACTCAAAGATACTATATTTCGGAACTTAGGAAGGCACGTTAAGCCGGTACCGGCTGTAATCATTGATGATTTTTGACGTTATAACGAATATAAATTGATGAACGGCTGCACGCACAAAAAATTGTTACGTTCCCTGTGCATGCGAGAGCGGGGAACAAACAAGCGATAGAGAGGCAAGATCGGCGGCCTTCTTCGCCGGCTTTTTTGGCTAAATTGTGTCGCATCATCCGTAAACCAACTTAATAGACTACCATTTGTTTTTTTTTTATTTACCCCACTCTAGGCCACTTGATTAATACCTACCTGTTTTTGAATATGCTTTGCTTGAAAAAAATTGACAATCTATTGGGAAAAGATATGCGCTCTCGGCCTCCCTAACTGCGACCAAAACTTTCTATCCAACGAATAGAACACTACTATCACTAGATAACTGCCTATTCAACTAAAACTAGTAGCAGTAACCACTACAATTGTTTCGATGGCAGTATCGGAGTTTTCTCCTTAAGTGCAGCCTGCATCCGTTTAGAAAGAGACGGGACGCAATTACTGCTCAGTCAACTTTAACCGCTGGCCGCTTGCGACTTTCTTACAATGTGGCCACGAAAAATGCGTATTTCCTAAAGCTTTCCAATTCTGTCTTTAGTGAAATCCAAACGTTCAAATACAATAATCAAATACAACGTTTATTCAGAAATTAAGCCTTTGCAGGCATTTTTTACGTTATGTATGATACATGAAATAAATATATATTTCTTTTCTTTTATTTGGCTTCATTCAGAAGCTTATTTTAGCCAGTGTTTAGTTATTCTTTATTCTTGTGTATCAACGAAATGATGGTGAAATTCATTTCGCTGAGCCTACGGAGGCCTTGGTGACAATTTCCACGAATCCACTGTTTTGATCATAAACGACGGAGCAAGGCGAGCAAACATCAGCCCGCTAAGGAAATCTCTCTACAGCCGCACCATGACACTTTATTTTAGTTATTCCACACATTGTTCAAAAACATGGACATCTATAACACCAAATTTCACAATATAAACTCCACTAGAAACAATTTGCAAAACAACCGTGCAGTCCGTTGAAATTCCCGCCAAGAACTCATATATATTTTAGTAAGTAGTACAGCCTCCGTGGTCCAGTGGTTAAGGCATTTGCCTATTGACCCGGGGTTCGTGGGTTCGATTCCCACCGGAAGCATACTTTGTTTAGTTGCTTCCAGTTTGGTTAGGATATTGCAGGCTTTAATCACCTGATTGTCTGATAAAAAAGATGATTCCGTGCTTCGGAAGGCATGTTAAGCCGGTGGTCCCGGCTGCCATCTGGTAGTCGTTAAAGGAACCAGGTCAGAGGCCGAGAGGCGGTTCCGAAGAACTCTGACACCAGGGTCTGCATGTTCGATTGACCGTGACACCTACTCGAAATGATGATGATGATGATGATGATGAGTAGGTAGTAATATATATATTTTTATAATAACTAACGAAGAGGCTATAAAAAGAGTTGGACATAAAAAGGTCTATTTTAACTAGTATATTGAAATATGTTAAAGTTTATAAGTTAGCTTATCTCTGTAACATGTGTAAAGAGTGTTACAACAAATTTTTAACTTAGCAGAGGGCTCCGGCATCCTTTGTAACCTCTTGGAACTTGTAACCTCAAGGAATAAATGATTTATGATAAAAAAAACTGCCATGAAAATCGATGAAGTATATTATGTTAAGATACTGTTGCCACACAATCAGTTTATGAAAACTGTTGTAGAAGACAAAATAGATGGAAGAAGAGGGAGAGGAAAGCCCAGACACGTTATTTTGAACAAATAAAGGGAAAAGTGGAAAGGGTTTCGTACCAGGATGTGAAAAGACTGGCAGAGAATTGATTAAGTTGAAGAAAGCTCCACCGAACAAGAGCGTTGCTCTTAAACTTAGCCATAAGTAAATTTTTGACGTCAACAATTGTTGAGAAGTGAAATATACAATTAATAAGTGTTCAAAGAAACCTATATTGAATAAACGTTTTGAATTGAATTTGAATTAAATTTTGATGATTTAATTATTACTGATGGACGTTGATGAAGTAGTTAGACTTAGTGTCTTTGCGCCCCCATAGCAAACAGGCGTGATAATATGTATGTATTGATCAAAAGCTATATACTACTAGCTTTTTGAAATGGATTACTACAAGAGAATCATCATCATTTCGAGTAGGTGTCACGGTCAATCGACCATGCACACCCTGGTGTCAGAGTTCTCTCTCTCTAACGTGGTTCCTTTAACGACTACCAGATGGCAGCCGGGACCACCGGCTTAACGTGCCTTCCGAAGCACGGAATCATCTTTATTATTAGACAATCAGGTGATTCAAACCTGCAATGTCCTAACCAAACTGGAAACAACTAAACATAGTATGCTTCCGGAGGGAATCGAACCCACGACCCCCGGGTCAACAGGCAAACGCCTTAACCACTGGACCACGGAGGCTGTTTAAAGAGAAGAAACGTCAAGACTTCAGTCTTTAGTCAGTGTTCTCTTTTAATGAGTGTTTTGCTCCTTTAGCAAATGTATCACTTAGTAGTAATAGTCACTTTCTGAAGGTAAAACCACTTTAAAGGCGTAGTGCACGTTTTGGGAGGAAATAAAATATGGTGAAAAAATTCCAAGCGGGCGGGATTTGAACCTGCGACCTTAAGCCTATGTACGACTTACGCTCTCCCAACTGAGCTTTTTCACCATATTTTATTTCTTAATTTAATAAGAGTATATCAAAAATAGCATTGTGAATGCAAAATATGTATATATACTTAAAAAAAGTTTTAAGAGGAGTTTAAAATTAAAAAACTCGCGTTAGCGCACGTGACCTGATCGAAAATGCTTAAAACGGACACGTGACCTGAGACCGCAAGTTTTCATTTCTGCCGGCACTCCAGGGAGTGCAACCCGTTGTTTTTTTCTTCCATTATCTTCATTACCCAGCCTAACCCCGTCTGTCTAGTGGCCTGGTGTACAGGTGCATCGTTTCCGCTGTACGCCCCCGGCCTTGGTATTTGCAACCCCAAGCAGGTGGTGCGTGGCGGTTGGGGCCAAATGATGCTTCACTGATGGTTCTCATAAAGATAATATGGATTTAGATAAAGAAAACCTACTTGAGAATTGATTATAATACTTTCATACGTACTACCTCGTCTTTTGCCCTTGCGGGGTAGACAGAGCCCAGGTCTTTAAGACCTAAAAGCCACGTTTGGCACGTTCGTGGGCATTAGTACTACGTTAGTGGCCGAGAGGCGGTTTTGAAGAACTCTGACACCAGGGTGTGCATGGTCGATTGACCATGTCACCTACTCGAAATGAACGAATGAGCTCTGTGACACGGACGGACGGACAGACAGACCGACTTCGACACTCCAACAAACCCAAAAAGGAATTAAAATTTGGATGATACTGCCCGCAATTCATGATACCTGAAATATAAAGTAATTTCTTCGACCTCCATTTATGATCGAAACAAAATAGAAAATAAATAAACATTTTTACTTAAATTGCTAGTTATATTAAACACATTATTGATATCGATTAACAAATTACAGAGGTTTACATTGAACAATGCATCAAATAAAATTTAAATGTCAGCACCATAATAATCTAATTTCATCTCAAGGTGTACCCAATTACATTTAAGATAAACATACAATTATATTAATAAGTATTTACTACACATAAGACGTAACCTGTGGAACAAAATAAGGAGAGTACAGCAGGATACCGCTTGTGCAAACTCATAGATTTAAAAAAAAAATTGCGTCTCATGTGCAAACTAGAATTTTTAATTATGACGGTACTGTACGAAATTGTGGAAATTGACGTGTTTTCAAATCACTAGTACTATGCGCTGAATTAATTAAATACATCATAATAATTTGTATAATTTGGGTCCATCATTTCAAAAGATCGCCCTTTTGTTGGAATTTGAAACAGATACAAATTAAATTTAAAAACGATAATATGTTTCATGATATCTAAAAACTATAAAACTATAAAAAATATAAATATAACAATATTTATATATACATATGGAAGGTCGTTTCTTATTTTTTTAATAGAAATATACATATGAAAATTTTAAGACTTTTTATCTTTTTACATAATTGCATCAGTGGTTTTGCATAACCTAAGCTTGCGCGTGGAGAGTGTAGGCCAAGTCCTCTGGCTGCTCTGGCCAAGTATGACTCTAGTAGGACAGAGAGGGTCGTGCTCCTGTAGTGGAGACTGAAAAGGACCTGATGATGATGAAGCTTGCGCAGTCGCGACGTTTTTCGTTAGCGCGGCACCCGCTTTATATTTGCCACGATACTTAATTAGACTGCCACCCCGGTGCTCCAGGGTTCGATCCCCGGTTAGTAAGGATAGAAAATGATATTTTTCTTATTGACCTGGATTTTGTGCCTCGCCCAATTTAACATTTCAATGGACTAACCCTACAAGTTTTAAACTCGAAACATACGAATACGGAGATTTCCACCTCTTATTTTCATCTTGATTCCTTTGAGAGAACTTAATACCAAAAAATTGTCTCATTCCATATCTTGTTGAGTATCATTCTGTATTTGATATAATTTTCAGCTAACCAGCGTAAACTTTTGTGCACTTTCATTATGTAGCAGTTGAACAGACGTGTTATTAGGTTAGGGTGTTATTTTAAAGTTTGTTGCTGCGGGCAAAGATGTTTGATAAGTTGCATCTTGATTTGACTGAGAAAAACATAGTAAAAAGGTCAATTCAGGTTATTAGCTCAAGTAGCACCACGTGATATAGAAAGAGCTTTTAAAAATAGGAATAACAGTAAAAAACGTTGAGAACTCAACACGTTGAGAACCAAAGTCACAATATTTTCTTATCGGCATTTAGGTCGGCCAAAACGCGCCGGTGAGAAAATACAGCACACAAGTGACGTCACTTATTTAACATTTTCTATGCGTCATGTGAGAACGTTGTTTGGCTATGTTTAATATTGAGTTTTAGAAATAACGTTTAATTAAACTTCCTTCAAATTTAAAATGCTGTATTATGGCATTATTTTTTCTTTTATTTCCTATTTTGTAATGAACTTTTTACCAAACATAATTAATCTATATTAAATGTAAAGTGCACTTAACAGTTTTTTTTAACCTTAATAATATAATTATCACCACTAACTTATATTATTGCAATAATATAAATTAAAATAAAATATGCTTACAGAGAAAGAATTTTTAAGCGTTTTCTTGTTAGTTATTTGGCTACAAAACAACGCTTCAAAATTATATTGTATTGTGGTACGGAACCCTACGTGTGAGATTCCGACGAGCCCTTGGCCAGTTTTATGTTTATTTGACCCTAGTCATTCATTACCCGCACTTAAAAGACGAGCCGTTTCTTCTCCTCCTACAGCCTCCGTGGTCCAGTGGTTAAGGCGTTTGCCTGTAGACCCTGGAGTCGTGGGTTCGATTTCCACGGGAAGCATACTTTGTTTAGTTGTTTCAGTTTGGTTAGGACATTGCAGGCTTGAATCACCTGATTGTCTGTTATTTAAGATGATTCCGTGCTTCAGAAGGCACGTCACTTTGGTCCTGGCTGCCATCGGTAGTCGTTAAAGGAACCACGTCGGAGGCCGAGAGGCGGTTCCGAAGAACTCTAACACCAGGATGTGCATGGTCGATTGATCGTGTCACCTACACAAAATGATGATGATGATGATGACTGTTTCTTCTTCTTCTTCTTTCTTTATCTTACCCCACTTTTTAATGTGGGGTCGGCACATTATGTCAGTTCTCTCCATTTTATTATGTCGCCTACCATAGCCTTTGTCACTTCTTTCTTGACCATACTCTCCTTGACACAATCCATCCATCTTATGTCCTCTGTTCCGTGTTCCAATAATTTTTAAATCCAATGTCTTTCTTATGATATGACTTACTTCTCTCCTCATCACATGCCCGTGCCAACTCAGTCTATGACTTCTGTTAGTGCTTTCAGTGTTTCAATGCAGACAAAAATAATTTATGCTAAAACGTGAAAAAAATACTTTTTGTTTTTAGATAAATTCACAATATCGATGGGAATCAGCACTGTGTTATTTATCATCGTAACAGATAACAATAACAAGAAAATAGTTTTCACAACTGTTCTCTGCACTACGCTCATTGTTACAAACACAATACTCGATCTGTCAAGTCGGTATATTTCGCCACACGTTCGTTCGCTCAATGGCAACAAAAACTCGCACGTTCCACATATGCTAGCGATTGATTCTGATTATATTTTCTTGTAGGTTCCTCGTAGAGTGACTATGGTTTTGTGGGAAAATCTCGTTATGCAAAATACATAAAAATACTGTTGCAAAATGGACCTCACAAGTTCACAAAAATCTGAGGAGTCATGTTGGTAGGCGAAGCGGCTAGCAACCTCTAAATCTCTGTTTTGATTCAGTTTCCCACTTCCACGCGGTGTGTTGGACTGTGATGGACACTAACATACTAAACGTGGCCTTTAGGTCTTAGACCTGGTCTCTATCTACCTCGCACATGTCGAACGATACTATACTTTATAATTAACTAGCGACCCGCCCCAGCTTCGCACGGGTGCTATGTAGGTACTGTTATATTATAGCGCACTAAATTATACATATTATATTAATTTTTCGTGTAAGACACGCTGGGTTTACAGACGTCTATTTGCAACAGTATTTTTTCGGCTTTTATAATCTGCGCGGGAATAGAAGCAACTGGCAGATTTGAATATTTTTCTTTTCTCCCAGATATGGGAGTACTCAATAATAGCTTTATTATAAATAAATATATACGGACAAATCACACTGATTGAGCTAGCCCCAAAGTAAGTTTGAGACTTGTTATGGGATACTAACTCAACGATACTATATTTTATAACAAATCTAATACAGCGTGATTTTGAACCCCCTAGCTATATTGATATCTGGGAAACAGAATCTCATGAAAGAATAAAATGGAATACAGAATTGTAATAAAAAAAGGTAAAATACGAAGAAAAAATATTAAACCCTTCATAGAAATTCGTCCAGCTGCTCGGCGACTTTGTATGGGAAACCTAATTTTCTTTTTCGTTTTTTACCTTTTTTTCTTGCAATTCCGTGTTCTATTAGGGATTCTGATTCCCAGATTTCAATATAGCTAGGGGGTTCAAAATCACGTTGTATAGATACACATCCAATCATCATCATTATCATCATCAGGTCCTTTTTAGTCTCCACTACAGGAGCACGACCCTCTCTGTACTACTTACACATCCAAGACCCAGGCCAATCTGAAAAAGATCATTTTTCATCTTGACCTAGCCGGGGATCGAACCCGGGCACTCTCGTGTTGCAGGCTGGCGTGTTGACCGCTGCGCTACGGAGCTAGCCAAAAATTAACTAAAACTTTATTATCCTTCATTCTTGAATTTCTTCAAAAGTTGGGTACAACACCTTAGAAGCAGTTCTCTACGCGTCGCCGAGCGTGACGTGGCGTAACCTGGCGTGGAGTAACCACTGGTTATATACTAATTGTATGTGATACACTATGTGCAGTGCTTGACGGATAACTAGATAATACTTAGGTTGGCAACCTGTTACACATATTATAAATAGATATCATATCACCTCTTTCCCAGACATCAGAAGTCTATAGGCAGAAATTATGGATCTCCACTTGCTCTCATCCTTGAAAATCTCTTTCGTTTTACTTGCTCTATGGTTTTCTGTACCCTTGCCTTGCCCTTTAAAAATCTCGATCGGTAACAACCCGAGCTGCTACTTTCTCAAGCCCAATCTATCTGAGTAAGCATCACATACTTTTAAAAAACTCCTAGTATTCCCTCGCATAAAAATTGTTTCGATGATCAGCAACATCGGAATCGAGATAAGCCAAACAAAACTCTTTTGCCAAGCGTGGTGAGTATGACAAAACCTATCATTATAATATATATATATACATATATATAACCCCCTATGATGGAAGAACTTGGAGGAGGAATATGTTCAGCGGCGGACATCCTGCGGCTAAAATTATGATGATCAAATCTGCTTCTATTTGTCTCGTAGAAAAAAGTTGAAAATGAAATGAAATAGAATTTTATTCAAATTTGGGTATCATGTATCATGTTTTTGAACATCAGTACCTGGGCGACCAAGTTTTGCTCGGTTATTAGTATTTTTTGTGATATGGTGGTGTTTAGGTGATAATCTACATAAACTTAAAAAGTAAAATGTGAACTGACAATTATTATTATTTACAATCGATTTCTGTTTAGATCAGGTGTTTGATTTTAGTGATTCTAATGAGAAATATATATAGTTATCTCAAACATTAACTAGATTTTTTAAACTTTTCTAAAAACAATAAAAAATTATATAATACACTTGAACATATAAAAAAAAAAGTCACCGAGTGGGATTCGAACCTGCATGAAAACTCGAAAACACGCGTTTTTCCAAACATAAGATGCATCTAGATCGATTGTTTGCCCCGAAAACCCCCATATACCAAATTTCAGCGAAATCGTTAGAGCCGTTCCAACATCATAGAAATAAATTTATAAATAAATATACAAGAATTGCTCATTTAAAGGTATAAGATATTTATATATGTTGACCATAGTAGGAAACACCGCTAATCATAGTAATAGTTTTATTGATATATAGCTGTTATAATATAAGGAAGTAAGTTATAGCGGCTATATATCTTGGCTTACCTGATCGGGAGCAGCCAATCGGAACTGAACAGGCAGCCAACTGTGGACTTCCGCCCCTCCTGTTTTACCTAACATATTGTGTGATATTGAGTAATGATTGATTAAGAAAATTGGCTCCATTCAACATGCGTTTGAATACATTTTCCGGAATTTTTTTCTTGCATTATTTCTTACTCCATACCTGTAACTACCGGACAGGCAGTTCAGATTACACCCCTGATAACAGTAGACTTGAAAGCTTTAATTCACAATGTATTTTCGACCCCAGATTTATCTGTACTGATTTTGTTAACTGTGATTTAACACAGTTAACAAAATCAGCAAATGTCTAGGAGCGAATTAATACGCACAGAGCAACAGTTGTTCCTTTTAGTGACTTTGGAATTCTTAATAAGGTAGTTTCGTGTATGGATAGGTAATACAAGCTAAACAAGGCTCATAAACATCAATGAGACCTCTCCAACTCGTCTGGCTAGCGAGGAGGGTGTAGGCCAAATCCTCTGTCTGCTCTGTCCAAGTATGACTTAGAGAGGGTCATGCTCCTGCAGTGGAGACTAAAAAGACCTGATGATGATAATGATGATATCTCTGGATCTCATCTTCTATCTCCATCCTAGCCAAAACCAATAGGCTAGTTTCCAAAGTAAAATTATTAATATAAATTAATATGGACAACTTTTTTTGTCCATTAGTTAGATAATAAAAAGATATTGGATATGTATTTTTTCTTTTGTCAATTAAATAATAAATATTAAGCGCGTCAAAGTTCAGGGGGGCTCGTGACGTCACATTTCGCTACAAAGTGTTGCAAACTCTGACATCACATGGAATTTAAATAATGACCACAGTCTAGACTTCACAGTTTTGTGCATCCATTTTATCGATTAGGCTTCGAATCCTCATCCGCACATTTCTTTCAACTTTATCAATTCCGGGTAGCAGTTTTCTCAATACTAAAATTCAGAATAATACAACCTCCTATACATCGGTGCGGAGGCCCGACTGATCTTCAAGGACATCTCCACACGCTTATTCTACATTTCAGGTGACCAAGGCTGGTTCGCATTTTGGCCAAAGATTGAGTTTGTCCATCCAGCGAGGAAATGCCGCCAGCCTTTTTTTTTAATAATAATAAATAAATATATACGGACAAATCACACAGATTGAGCTAGCCCCAAAGTAAGTTCGAGACTTGTGTTATGGGATACTAACTCAACGATACTATATTTTATAACAAATACATATATAGATACACATCCAAGACCCAAGCCAATCTGAAAAAGATCATTTTCCATCTTGACCTGGCCGGGGATCGAACCCGGTCACTCCGTGTCGCAGGCTGGCGTGTTGACCGCTGCGCCACGGAGCTAGTCAAGTTAGTCTTTTGGGCACCCTACCCGCTGACCAAAGTGATTTTAGTTCCATTTATTATATAATTTAAGTTAATTTTTGTTTTTACTTAATTTTGAAGTATAGGTAATTTTAGTTTATAGTTTTAATTTATACGAGTATTAACTATATTTATATTTCCCTGCTAAAATGCTAAATAAAACATTCAACTCTTAGTTTTTACTGAAGATAGAGTAGATACAAGCATTGTCAAGTTTTATCCTACGTCCAACATTAACATTCAATCATTTCCATATAGCTCAGGTTGTTTCCCTGGCTGCGGTCAGCAGAGCCCGACACATTAGTGGAGGCACCGGCGTGTGACCCACGGTACTGCACCAGGTAGATAGACATAGATAAAGGATAGACAGGGCTTTATATTTTTATAAAATTCCATTAAAGCATGCGCATTCGCATTCGCATCAAGATCACAGGAGGACGCTGGATGCAAGCCACTTCCAACCGGTCATATTGGAAATTCTTGGGGGAGGCCTATGTCCAGCAATGGACGGTGTTTGCAGGTATGGCAAGGCTCCCGAGCTGCTTCTAGCTTTTTCCCCGAGTGAATAGTATCCCAATACCCTATTTAATAATATTTAAGGTAACCCACATACCTCAATGTAAAACATGTAAATGTTTGCGATCGACAGGTGGTGGACAGTTATTGTATTTATTTTTTCACAAAGTCTTCGAGCTCGAGTAAGTCATGCTCACTCAAATGTTCAAACTAGTGGCGGCGTCGTGTGTCGGGTCGTTGAATTCCCTCTAATATGGTTGAGTTCAACGATGGCTGATCCATGCGTCAACTCGTGAACGGGTGCTGTTAGGGGGGACAGGTCTGCTCGGCCCCTTGAGACTACTGTGTATAATGTAAAATATTATCACTGCACACTCGATCGCTAACATAATATGTTCCAAAAATAATAATGTACCTATATAATAAAAATTGTAAACATAAAATGAAAAAAAAAATGATAAATGAAGAAATTTGATGATAAATGATAAAGATAGATGATAAAATAAAAAAGCCCTTCAGGCGAGTAGGCGACCAATACTGTTGAAAAGAGTTTCTTTTGGCGTTTCTTCTCTGCAGTGGTCGGTTCCGAAACGCTAGTAGTCTGTAGCTTTTGCACAATAAGTAATAATATGACTAAATTAGATCCTGCTGCAAAGGCCTATTTTCTGAATAAACATTTTGATTTTGATACCTTAGTTTCCCTCCCAGATTCAACAAATTCCTATCCTTCTCCAGTTTAAAAATCCTTCAGATGGGCAGCAGCGTCGGAAGCACAAGAAGAAGCCAAAGAAACTGCGCTCACCAACCCGCCTAATAAGCGTGGTGAGTATGGCAATATCCTCCCTTGAAACGAAGAATCCTTGGGAGACGACTTGTCCAGCAGTGGACTTCTTACGGCTGCAATGATGATGATGATGATGATAAAAACATGTCACTTAACTCGGAATATGAGAATAGATCTTAATCGCGCAGTTATCTCTTACAGGATAGCTAGAGCTGAGGTGAAAATTTAATAAAAATAGTGATTATAGATTAGACATGACTTCTTATATTTTCGCCCATTCCCGCGGCCGGATTCTACGGTCTGCGCGGGAAGAGAAGCAACTGGTATATTCTACGTCTTTCTTTTCTTCCGGATCAGCAATCTCTATCTTGGGAAGATGTTATTATTTATAGATAAAAGTTGGGATTTTTAATTATATACTTTGTACTGACGGACACAACCTCACTTTTCCTAATTTTAAAATAGCACCTTATTTATTAACACTTCCTTTACGGTCGGGTAAAAATAATAATAATTTTATTAATTTACCAGTTTGGTCTTAGATATGATATAGATATCATGCATGTATGACGAGTCTCTCTGTCTGCTCTGCCCAAGTATGGCTCAGGTAGTACAGAGCTCCTGCTCCTCCTGCAGTGGAGAATAAAAAGACCTGATGATGATGATGTATTACGAGTAGGTATTTTTAGGATATTTTTGCAGTAGGTACTATGCCTCTGTCGTAACAAAAATCGAAATATCCTTTATACTATACAAAGGAAATTATTTTAACGTAATAACGTCTTATAAATCGATGAACGCCGGCTGAATGCACGAAAAAGTGTCACGTCCTGTGTGCAAGCAAGAGCGTGAAACAAGCGTTCGGCTTGTGATACATCTATCTCACTTCCACCGTTATCACGTAAAGTTATCGTATGCAAACCGATTTTACAGACAGCCATTTTTTTTTTAATTTCACAAGAAACCTGCTTTAACATTTCAGAAAAGTTACTGTACTTTTATAAAATATTCTTTTCTTGTTTACCTAATTTAAATTGAACCGTTATTATCTCGGACTTTTGTCATTTCACAAAAATATTCATAACGTGATTTTATCTTGTTTCACGAAAATGATTGCCAGATTGAGATAAGAATGAGATAACTTTTTTTACGAGTTCCATATAAAAGAGTTAATGTGGATCGGATTTCTTCGCCTGATTTACTTTCGCTATTCATCAAATCTCAGTTTTCGTAAGGACAATAATATTGTTTTTGTTGGATAATAGCACTCGTTTTGAAGATGGCCACCTGAAATTTGTCGACGATACCGACTAACAATACGTGAGTGTAACGTGTGTGTTTGTGTTTGTTATAACACTTATATCAGTAACTGTCTTTTTGTCTCAATTCCAAATTTTTATACAAAACTTGCAGGTAATTAAAATAAAAACGCTAGAACCTTTGGCAAAACAAAAGAGATTAAAACACAGGAGGACCTTTATTAGTTTACACCTACCACAGAACAGCTATTTTTAAAATGGGCTCAGAAAATTGTAAATACCGACTTCCTAAGAAGAACCCAAACCATTTTATGCGCTATGTATTAATTTAATATGTGTTCTGTTCGCCGATTGATTTTGCACTTTGTGAAACATTCTACATACATACATATTATCACGTCTTTTTCCCTTGCGGGGTAGACAGAGCCTCCGGTCTATAGAGCTAAAAGCCACGTTTAGCATGATGGTGGGCGTGAGGTGGAAAATGGAATAAAAATAGTGATGGGTTGCTAGCCGCATCGCCTACTAATATGATATTTCAGATTTGGCCATCCCCTCGTTCGCCTTTTATGATTTGCGCGGGAAGAAAAGCAGCTGTACATTCTACGTTTTAACTTTTCTCGCAGACAAGCATAAGAAGTCACACACAAGTGAAATATTATGTTTTGTCAAATCGTCTTCTCAACTAAGGTAACAGCTGAAAATCAGTGGTTGCTCCCCCGGGTAACATTTCGCTGAGCTGTAGTCTTTTTGTGCTATATGGCACAAAAGGGCTACAGCTTTTGTTTTAAGTTTTATTGTAGTTTTTTGTTTAAATTCATTCCTATTATGTGTGTTGCAATGAACAAAATGAATATATTTTATCTATCTACAAGTATCTACGAACAAACAGAAAAATAATATAATAGGTGCAACACTTTCGAGCATTTATGACGCCAATTTGTGAGATAGAAGATGGTATAACCTTGTTTTTTACTCTAAATTAGGTAATCATTATGTAGATACAATAAAAGATTAATGTATCTTAAAAACCACAAAGAAGTCAAGATTAACACAAAAACCTTAACACGCTAATTTGCCTAACAATACTTAATCAAACAAGGCCGCATCTGTTTTTTCTTAGCTCTACGTCATTTCTTGAGGATCCGAAAGCGAATCTCGCCCAATGTACGCAACCACAAGGCGTTCAGTGTAATTCGTGCGCTCTTGGCTCTATGTGCTCTACCGTCTTGCCCTTTGACAATCGAATTTAAAAAAACAGTTTCCGCGCTGAAATTCAAAAATTGAAATAAGAATTTGCGAGGTTAAGTGTCGATGCTTTTTTAATTTGCCGTTTAAAAAACGTGCCGCGAAAAATGTTTTAAATTTGAAATAAGAATCCTTGGATTGATTCAAAGTGCCGCTGTATTAGTGACGTGAAAAAAGAAAACAAAAAATGGCGCGGTCTTTTGGATATTAATTTTGTGCCGCTCATTAGAGTTTACTGGATGGACAGTACCGTAATGTGTTTTGTGACCGTGTTTGTGAAGTATTGCGTTATGTTTACATAAATCTGGTTTGTCATCGTGAGGCCTAACTTTTTCTGCACCTACTTATATTTACAAAATATTAAAATAAGTACATACCAAAATTTTTTGTATAAAAATATTTCCATATAATGTAATGGTTGTTGCAAATTATTTTTTTAAAGAGAATTTTTGGTTATCTTTTCAATTATGCGTTTACGGTGAATTCACACTATAATCTATATTGATGAGATAATAAAAAGTTTGACCGCATTTCTAACCACGAAGCAACGTGGTTTCATTATTTTGATGAATAATAAAATAACAGAAGAGAAAAATAAGATTCTTCATTATTATATTTGAAGTTCGCCGCCTTCTTTGGTTTTTGGCTACCTTAGTCGTAAGACGCCTGATCTGAGCGTATAATCACCCATCAAATCGAAGTGGAGACGTCACAGTTGCATTCTCAGTTTTGATGCGTTTGAGCCCTGGGTTCAATATCAATATAAACATCTATACATCAAGGGATAACCTTACGGGGTAGACAGAGTCTAAGGTAATAATAAGACGGAAAGGCCACGTTTAACGTATTGGTGGGCGTAAAGGTGGAAAACAGAATCAAAATAGGGATGGGTTGCTAGCCACATCGCCTAGAAGATTAAGTAAAGTATGTGCCTAATGCGGGAATCTGAACCCACTTGGTTAGCATGCTTGAGTGGGGGTAGGTAGCATGCGGGAAAATATTCAATATTTTTTTAGCAGCGCTAAAAGCATAATAGTTTAGGGCTAAAACCGGAATTTTCCGAGAAAAAAAAGTGGTTAAAAAATTGCAGGTACCATTTTTATACCCCTCGAAAACTGCATGACAGAGTTCGAGAGGATAAAAATCTCTATTCGTTTTGGTAAAATATATTTTTTAAAAGGGACTGGCGTATCTTAGCTAAATATGACCGATGAAAGACAGATTTTTATAAGATTTTATAGTTGGTAACATTCTCTGGGCACCCCTGGCTGAATATGGGAAGTCGCTTTCCATTAGGAAGACCGTATATGTACCTTGTAAAAACATCTGTACTTATAGACCAGCGATTCTCAAACTTTTTTCGCGGTTCTACGGTGGGGTTCACTCATTGCTATTCCAGCATCTGTAAAGACGGGGCAAATGTCAACGCCGTTGCCCCGGTTTCCGCCCGCCCTAAAGGAAAAGAATTATGGCGGAGCCCTCACGGACATTCGCAGAGGCGGATGTCCGTGACTCCGCAATATATCCCGACATACCGCAGGGTACACTTTGAGAATGGCTGGTATAAATCGAATTTTTTGCCCCAACGCTGACATCATAAGACCATTTAGAGTCAACGACCAAACTTAGAAATGTAGCGGAAACACACGCCGCTGATTTAAGACAATGGGCTAAACAATGGTTAAATAAATTACCGTTTAATTAGAGCCAGTACTTTACCGGATGGTGTTAGATTTTCTACATTTTCGTTTTATTGTCTTTGGCCAATTAAGCTTAAATAGCTGTTTACACGATTACGATGAACCAAAGGTATGGAACTATTTTCGGCCACTATAAATTAATAGGTCATAAATATCACACAGATAGATTCACTACGAGGCGCAGACAGAAATTTCACCCTTTTATCGTTGGAATACCAAAGAGTCGAACTAAACGCTTTGACAGTTCCTTTTTGGTTCGAGTAGCTAAGGTGTGGAATGAACTGCCTGCGTCTATATTCCCAAACAAGTACAGTCCCGGGACATTCAAAAGTAGAATAAATGGGTATCTCTTGAATAGGCATGTAACATCCTCGTCTTCATCGTCACTTACCATCAGGTGAGATGGGAGACAAATGCCTAATTCAATATTTATTAAAAAAAAATAATAAAAAACAGATTGAGCCAACCGCACAGTAAGCTATGAACTTGTGTCATGGGATACCAACTTAATGATACTATTTGGTCTTTACCTATAAAATTTGCGTTTTCTATAGAGAATTTCGAGTAAATTGAATTTTTAATACTTAGGTACGTTTTTAGTATTATTTCATGTTTGATGAATTCAACTGAAGTGACATTATGCATGTATTTATGGAAAAAAAGAATAGAAAAATGAGGACATTTTAGATTTTTTGATCACAACGGACAACATTTCAAACGAGTTCATTTCATGAGCATTTTTCTATAACTAAATAAAAAAAAAAAATACATGTAGAATGTCAATAACATATCATATCTAATCTAATACATATCATACTAAATCTAATATACATATCTTGTCCATTAACAAGATGAAATAAAAAAAAGTGTTTTATTAAAAATCATAGTCATTTGAAAAATTGCCAAACGGATAAAAAAGCTGATTTCATAGTTAAGGCGCTGTGCATCACAAGAATACCGTAAAACGTCTATTTTTTCGTCGCGCAGTTAGCCTTATTTTCCATGGAATACTAGCATAAAAAAATATGAAGTATAGTTCAAAGATCAAAATAAATGGATACATCATTATATTTTCAAAAAAGTAATTAAAATCTAGCCAAAAAAATAGCAAAAATGCTATTCCCAGAAAAACTTTCGTCGCGAATTACTTAATATTTTCAGCGACAACTACCAACTTTTTTACGACTGTAAAAAGTATAACTAAATGAGCCAGATGGATACCTAAAAAAAATACAATATTTGGCTATTATTATTGAATTATTAAATTAAAAGTGAAAATTAACACGGAAATGGCCGACACGGGTTTGAAATGAGACTAGGAACAGGCCAACCGGTATCGCCACTTTCAGCCGCTACAAAGGGTTAAGGGATACAGCGCCTTAAAGCCCGATTATATTTAAACATAAATACATATATGTATTTATGTTTAAATATAATCGATATAGATAAACATCAAAAACCCAGGTCAATCCAAAAAAGAAACCAGCCAAGTGCGAGTCGGACTCGCGCATAAAGGGTTCCGTACCTAATTATTTTTAAATGCGAACGAATACATATACAACGTGTCACTAAACCAAAGACGTTCCCGAATTTGTGTTCACTTCATTCATCTATGTTCACTAATGAAGTGCCCATCAATATATTTTAGTCCCCAAATAGATAGATAGATAGATAAAGTATTTATTTGTTCTTTTTTTTTTTTTTATTTATATCCGACGGCAAACGAGCAGACGAGCCACCTGATGGAAAGTGGTCACCGTCGCCCATGGACATCTGCAACACCAGAGGAGCTGCTGATGCGTTGCCGACTCTTAAGATACCTGTAAACACGCCTTTTGAAGGACCTCAAGTCATAGCACACAGGGAAAACCTCGGGAGGGAGTCCATTCCACAATCTTGCTGTACGAGGAAAAAAACCACGTGACGCTCTGACATTTTTGGAGACCCAAGTGTCAAGGATGTGGGGATGGACTTTACTCCTGTGGCGAGCGGTGCGGTGGTAGAAAGGTGACGGTGGCACCAATTCAAAAAGTTCTTCAGAACACTCCCCATAGTATAGACGGTAAAATACACACAGAGAGCCAACGTCTCTCCGTAGACCGAGGGTGTCTAAATCGTCTGTGAGTGTGGGATCGTCGATAATACGAATTGCCCGGCGTTGGATGGAATCAAGAGGAAGGAGTTGGTATTGAGGTGCACCAGACCAGATTTGTTCATCTGTATCACACATATACATACAGCGACATTAAATAAATAAAAAACAATTAAAGTAATTAAAACTTAAATCTAAGGCATGCAGCTGTGTGCTACAGTAGCACAAAAGGGCTACAGCTCAGCAAAATGTTCCTCTGTGAGAGCAACTGCTGCTTTGCAGCTGGCACCCTGGAGAAAGCGCGAACGAGAGCAATTTCACAAGTCAACCCTTATGATCAAATACTATCTTATACTTAAAAACCGCGTTGGGACGAGACGGTTTATAGTGGTGTTTTTGTTGTAGTATGAAAAACTTGTAAATATATTTCTAGAATATAAAAGGGAATAAACTTTTCCGCCTACAATTTCACTTGTACTTAAACAGTTAAGTTTTATTACTCGTAGCAATAAAACTCTAGCCGGTCGTAGAGAACGGCAGTAAAATCTGATACCTTTGATCATATTAGGCTCGGACTGCGTTTCAAAAGTCTAAGTGCCAATGAATCGCAAATCTAAGTTAACTGTTTAGATTATTCATAGATGAGTGTAACAGAGTCATAATTCTGAATTTAGTAGTGTGGTATTCTACATCATTCATATTCGATCACATATTTTGAATAATTATAAAGCGTGACAAAAATAACATCAAAACTAACTATGCAAATTAAAGTTTATCAAAAACTAGCTGTTGCCCGCGACTTCGTCCGCTGCTATTTCTGTTAATATATACGGACAGATGACACAGATTGAGCTAGCCCGAAAGTAAGTTCGAGACTTGTGTTATGGGATACTAACTCAACGATACTATTCTGTTATTCTCTATCTGTTATTATGATTAATGTATAATTTTCGCTCCTATTGGTCGCAGCGTGATGTTTTATAGCCTAAAGCCTTCCTCAATAAATGGACTATCCAACACAAAACGAATTTTCCAATTTGAATCAGTAGTTCCTGAAATTAGCGCGTTCAAACAAACAAACATACTTTTTCAGCTTTATAATATTATAATATAGATAGTATAGATATAGATATGAGACGAAGAAACTTTCAGTTAGTTTAGATTGTATTTGCCCGCGGCATCGCACGTGTTAATGTAAATAATACTTTGGAAATAATACTTAATCTTTTTATTAATGAACGCTTTACGCTTTTTAAATACCTCTGAGCGTTGAGAATATTTATGCAAAATTATCACGATCAGTTCATAATTCCGATCAATTGTGTAAACAAATCCCCAAACAATGTCTCAATTATGATCTTGACAGTAATGCAATGCTTAACACTAAGGCAATTAAAACGGCCGAATTCTGGGTACAGAAAATATAAAGGGTGTTAATGAAACTAACTTCTATTGAATTGCATTATTCTCCTCTATCACTCGACAATATCCTCTGAATTAGTAAGTCTGAAAAATACTATCTTAGCCTCTGTATATCGTCGATGTAAGCTGCACTAATTGTAACGCCGAATAAATAAAAATAAATAGTAAATAAATAAAAAATGTACGAACACATTGCATTTCCATTTACCGCATCGTATTAAAAATATCACTCGTTTGAATAAATACATTTCAATGCATTATAAATTACATCTTGTCATGGAGATATGATATAACTTCTCGATCAACATATATAGAATTTTAATGAATATCATGCTCAAGTCAAGCTTTCACTCTTCCGATTTCAGACAGCAAAATGTCGCAATTTTTTATGTTTATATTTCGCACACTTTCACGAACTATTTCACTTTTTATTTCAATTCATAATTAACTTTGATATCTGTCTGTTATAAAATTAATGAGATTCTCATCATAGAGACATTTCTCCAAAAAAATCATTGTTTTATCCCTGACGCTTACGAGTTGCGAGTTCATGGTAAGCGTCGCCCACGGACAACTGTAACACCAGGGTGACTCCTGGCGTTGCCGAGCTTTCAAGGAGTTGGGGGAAGGATGTGGGGGGAGGTAATGGGGAAAGGATGGGCCTCCGGCTCTCTCACTCACCGAACGAAGCATAGAAACGGTAAAGCTTCTACTCATACGTCGATGGGCCGGCTCGTACAGGGAAGTACCACACTCTAAGTGGTACTTCCCTGGATGCGCCGGTCCATTCATGCTACTAGCAAAAATGAATTTTGCCGGTCGCGTGGATCGCCCACGACTAAATTGGATGCAGCTTTCAATTTATTTAAAAACTTGGTCAGCTTTTTTACATATGAACTACCTCCATACATCCGAATATTGCAATTTAAATAAATGTATTTTACCTTTAAAAATCTGTTTACATTGTATACTCCAATCTTTTATATTGCGATTCAAAAAGCACGTAAATTCAAAGTTCTCTATATTTGGGAATAACAAGGTTTATTGTCGACAGTTTCTGCAATATATGATGTCATGTCAAGACGATGTTCTTGCCATTTCCATTTAAGTCTTGATTTTTGGATACTGGTTCATTCTTAAGTGACTCATTTCACATTATCTGTATTTTTAAATGTGGAATATTGTTCATGGAAAAAAGATAGTGTGAATAATAATAAAAATAAAGTAATGGTCACTAGAAAATAACCCCCACAATATAAGGAGTGTCATACCAGTAGTTAATTTTTCAAAAAACTTGTTATTTACTTATTATATGTTATTATTAAAATTTTGGCCAACAGTTACAGTTATTACATATAGTACTTTATTATTTCATTAATTTATATAACCGCCTCCGTGGTCCAGTGGTTAAGGCGTTTGCCTGTAGACCCGGGGGTCGTGGGTTCGATTGCCACGGGAAGCATACTATGTTTAGTTGTTTCCATTTCGGTTAGGACATTGCAGACTTGAATCACCTGATTGTCTGATAATAAAGATGATTCCGTGCTTCGGAAGGCAAGTTAAGCCGTTGGTCCCGGCTGCCATCTAGTAGTCGTTAAAGGAACCACGTCAGAGGCCGAGAGGCGGTTCCGAAGAAATCTGACACCAGGGTGCGCATGGTCGATGTAAGTTCCAAATGTAGAAATAATATTTATAAATACATACGCATTTACTCTCCATTATTATAAAACAAGTTGTTAGAGAATAGCGCCCTAGGCTAAATTTGGATAATAAGTGTTGCGTAAAAGATCTGGTAACAAGACAATGCCCCAGTTGTTATATGTCCCAACAACTTGTTTGCGGTTGTCTATTAGAAACAAAGGTAGAACAGATTCAAGTAATTATGATTGAAGAAAAAATAATAATAAGATACAGATACGATTTTCTGGTGTGGTAACAATGTTTTCGTACCCAAAGGAACTTAGCCTTCGACAACTGTCCGTCCGTCCGTCTGTCACAGGGCTGTATCTATTGAACTGAAAGAAAAGATAGATACATAAAATATAAAAAATGTGTATTTTATTACCGCTATAACAACAAATATTGAAAACAAAATCATCATTATTACGTGTAGGTGACACGGTCAATCGACCATGATTTCAGAGTTCTTCGGAACCGCCTCTCGACCTCTGACGTGGTTCCTTTAACAGCTACCAGATGGCAGCCGGGACCAACGGCTTAAAGTGCCTTCCAAAGCACAGAATCATCTTTATTATCAGACAATGAGGTCATTGTCTTAACGGCGAGTATATCACTCACCTTCGATTTGCCGATGACATTGTTATAATGGCGGAGTCGCTGGAGGATCTGAGTGCCATGCTCAATGACCTCAATGAAGTTTCCCAACAAGTGGGCCTTAAAATGAACATGGACAAGACGAAAATAATGTCGAATGACCATGTTGCGCCTTCTCCAGTGCTTGTTGGGAGCTCCATACTTGAAGCTGTTGACCAATATATCTATCTGGGTCAATTGATCCAGGTTGGAAGTTCCAGCTTCAAGGATGGGGTCTTTCGACGAATCCGACTCGGCTGGGCAGCGTTCGGGAAGCTCCGAAGTGTCTTCTCATCCAAAATACCTCAGTGCCTCAAGTCGAAAGTATTCGACCAATGTGTGTTGCCAGTGATGACTTACGGGTCCGAAACGTGGTCGTTTACTATGGGCCTCATAAGAAAGCTCAAGGTCGCTCAAAGAGCTATGGAGAGGGCTATGCTCGGTGTTTCTCTGCGAGATCGAATCAGAAACGAGGAGATCCGTAGAAGAACAAAGGTCACCGACATAGCTCAGCGGATTAGCTCTTTGAAGTGGCAGTGGGCGGGGCACATATCTCGAAGAACCGATGGCCGATTGGGCAGAAAGGTGCTCGAATGGCGACCACGTACCGGCAAGCGCAGCGTTGGACACCCACCGACAAGGTGGTCGGACGACCTAACCAAGGATGCAGGCCGCTTCCAACCGGTCATATTGGAAATCCTTGGGGGAGGCCTATGTCCAGCAGTGGACTTCTTGCGGCTGAGATGATGAATTGTGAAGGCTCGACCGTCCCGACGCTCTAGCCGAGTTCTCACATAAATAGGAAGGGAGAGCACAAGACGAACACACAGAACACAGCTAATAACTTTATTATAATATTTGCTTTACAACTTCGATAAATTACAACAGAGACTTATGCTCCAAGATATGGTAGAAGACTCAAAGATGTTAGTAGACTGAAAGATGTTAACAGATTGAAAGGTGGTAGCAGACTGAAGAATGATCGAAGAATGAGTGATGAGAGAGAGAGAAAGTAATCTAAAAATGGAATGAAATTTGAATTAAAAATGAAATTTGAATTAAAATAAGGAATGAAAAATGGACAGGATGAGAGAAATTTTGGATGAGATGCAGCATGCAGGTGGCATGCTGCAACGTTACAGAATGAGGTCATTCAAGCCTGCAATGTCCCAATTAATCTGAAAAACAACCAAACAAAGTATGCTTCCCGTGGGAATCGAACCCACGACCCCGGGTTTATAGGCTAACGGCATAACCACTGGACCACGGAGGCAGCTACAGTACAGTAGGTACTGAGACGATAAAACCACAGATAATTAAGTACAAAAGTATTCGTGCTCTATAGAACATAAACTTATAAGTTTGGCTAACCTCATAAGAGAGGTCGCTTGGGAGAGGTTTTACGCGTACTTATCAATCAGAGCTCCATACTGAAGATGGATTTGTAGTAAAATAATATACGGTGGTACGGAACCCTTGGTGTGTGCTAATGCGACTCACACTTGGCCACTTTTATTTTCATATGCGACAAGTAATTTAGGATCGTAAAGTGTAGAAACAGCAAGGGGGAGGCCTTTGCTCAGCAGTGGGAATTAAAAAAATAAGTAAATAAATTTATACGAACAAATCACACAGATTGAGCTAGCCCCAAAGTAAGTTCGAGACTTGTGTTATGGGATACTAACTCAACGATACTATATTTTATAACAAATACATATATAGATATACATCCAAAACCCAGATCAATCTGAAAAAGATCATTTTCCATCTTGGCCTGGCCGGGGATCGAACCCGGTCACTCTCGTGTCGCAGGCTGGCGTGTTGACCGCTGCGCAAGGGAGCTAGTCAAAATTACAGTAGCGTTATTTTTATCTGCTTGTTTGCACAAAATTCTTTGTATTTGTAGGTAGGTTTTAAAAGTAGATATGTGAAATTAGAACTTAACAAAAGGCTACGGCGTAGATCCGACAGCGAGTCAAAGATAAGACTTCAACGCGCCTATGTTTAACAAAATGTACTCGTATTTGTAAAAAATCTTTGTGTGATTTGGCGTTGAATTACTATTATAAAACTGGCCTTATATTAAATTTCAAAGGGATTATACAGTTATAATTATTTTTTAAAACAGTTATATATTATAACAACATCACATTTGCGAGAATATGTAAATGGTCTCTAGTTTGTAATGTAGATTTTTTAAATTTGTTTACATATAAGACTGTATGTTCTCCGAAGAAAATAAAATAAACATTAAATCGTATGTCGTCATAATTATTTGTGATAAATGATACGAGTATATTAAAAGACAATGGTTCAATTAAGTAACTTGTGCAAACACATCCATGGTATTCATACAACTTTATGGACCTGTAATCTATACAGAAGTAATAACTTATACACCAGTCTGTCATAATATTATTTTAAAGCTCACGTCGTAAAACAGAAGGATAATTTATCACAGTCGTTCATATGCAAATCAATCTTAGTACTTTAGCGGTGTCGGGTAAAGTGTCATAGATAAAATTCACACTGGGAAAGCAATACAAGTAAGGTTAGTCAAAATATGAGACAGCTCACTCGCATGCTAGTAAAATTATCTAAAATATATATTTTTTTTACTAAATAATGAAGTTGGCATTTGTCTCCCATCTCACCTGATGGTAAGTGACGATGATGATGAGGAAAAAATGGATTGATACAGGCGTTACTTTGCGAAAAAATGACATGTATAATCTGGTTTTCTTTCCGAAATTTCAAATTTTTATCTCTTAAATCATAAAGATTAAAAGAAAGCCAGATCTTCGTTTAGTTGGTTTAAGTATTTTAATTTCAATGGAAATAATATTAAACTTATTTTAGCCATGGAATCCATGGATAAATTTTGATAGCAAGCGTAGCGTCTCTTTTATCCAGACAAAAAATCTTTCGTATATCCAGCTGTTGTTCGGCTGTTCTCTACAGTTCGCATTTCTCAACTGATACGCGTGATTTTTTTTGCAGGTTCTATAATTCTAATAACATATTTTTTTTGTTGATTATTGTTTTTTTTTTTCAATTGTCTTATGCCAAAGGACCTAGCACCATTGGGGTCTATGGCGCTTAAAACTACACAGTGCCACTAGTTATAATACTCAAGGATTCCAACGTCGCGAGTCCTAGACTGGGATTTATTCCATCTCAGTAAATATTTTTAGTTCTCAGTTAGATATAGGCTAGTTAAGTCACTATAGACTTTACGAACTGTCATTCCCGCTACTTATTATTTTTAAACACTACTTCTATTGCCATGTAGTATACTCGCCCAACGTGAACCATGCCTAACAAAAGCGTGTCAAGTTTGGTACACACTTACCGCCGTGACTGTCAAACATGATATTACGGCCAGCGTTACAAATATTGACTTCCGAATGTTTTCCGCATTCAATGTTGCCTTAATCTTGCTTGCTCATGTTTTTTATGTAATGGTATTATAAACACCTACGCTCGTAATAAAAATATGGCTGTAGCCTTTTAAATAACTACTCATGTAGTCATTATAAGAGCTTGTTCATGTAAAAGTGGTTTTTAGATCTAATACTTCTCAAAACTTAAGTGATGACTGATCTAGATTGATTTAAAATAAGTATATATTATTTTATATAAGTATTTGTACAAAAATATAGTAGGTACCGTTAAGTTAGTATTCCATAACACAGTCTCGAACTTACTTCGGGGCTAGTTAGATCTGTATGATTTGTCCGTATATATTTATTTGTTTTAATTAACATTGATGTACTAGGCCGCGCAAATATAGAGGATGTAGGTAACTCTCCTGCTTTTACTAACTATATACGACAAACATCAACAGTTTCCTAAAAACATTAAGAATATATTTGAAAAAGCGGACTGCAACATTTTGCAAGATATAAACTTATATCACTTTGAATAGGCAAGGATCCTAATGATACTTCGCAAATCAAAATCTTTTAAGGTATTTAGATGTTGTGGTGGAAAATTAATATAATAATATATAACCCACAAAACCACACTGATATAAAGGCTTTGCCTAGGATCCAGTCTCTAATAATCCAGGATAGGCACTACTTAAAAATGTACTTCTAATATTAACTTTTTCCATTTGAACGTATGTAAAAGAGATGTTCGAATTATCGATGTTCCTAAGTGAACGAATAATCTAAAACCGCTTGGCTAACGCAGAAATGTAGTGTATTTAAGCGTTTTCATCGTATTTTTAAACGGGAATGCGCTGAAGAACTTTTCGAGTTTGGTGCCACTAGCGCAATGATACTATTGCACCTACCGCCGAGGACACCGCCTTCATGCTCATTACCTCGAGTCCTGGGGCGATCCACAACACATTTCTCTCAATCTTTTTTCCTCGCGTTAGTAAATTTTAAAAACGAGCTTACTTTTACTGTTTTTCCTCGAAGCTTTGACCTGGGTTCCTTCAAAAGAAGGGTAATTTCCTATTTAAAACACCGGGACCGCTCTGTTAATAATTCTGATGTTGATGATAGCACTAACCATCAGGTGATTCGTATTCTCGTCAGTCCACACACGTATAAAAAAGCATTCTTTAATACGACATATTTTATTTTATTAAAAAATATAAATGAACATTTGAAAACATATAACTCGTCTTTTAAGCATCCATGAAAAAAATTGTTACATAAAATACTTTGAAAAACAATTTTAAATAGATTGATATCACATTTACTTTTGTCGATAAGATCTGACATACATTACTGATGTCATAATCTATTGTTGAACAAACTCGTAGATGCGCTGGGAGCGCATCTACGAGTTTGTTCAATCATGTCATTCATTGTGGATGTCATTAGGTTACAAGTGATTTTTGTAACAGTTTAGTACAATCACATTGCGTTTGGTGTAATAATATTTACACAAATATCGTAGCTGTAATACATGACAAATAATTTACAAAATAAATATGAGTTAAGAAAACAATTTTCGAAAGAGAGAAGTATTCTCTGTGGCTCAGGGGTACAAGTGCCTTTGAATCACAGGGTCTGGTGTTCAATTCCCGGTCTGATCACGATGGAAAACGATTTTTTTCAGATTGACCTGGGTCTTAGGTGTTTTTTTATATATGTATCTGTTAAAAAATATAGTAACGTTTGAGTTAGTATCTCAGGACACAAGCTTACAACTTACTGGTGGGGCTAGCCCAATCTGCGTGATTTATATATATATATATATATATTTATTTATCCACTAATGTCTAAAAGATACATCTGGGCACAAAGACATTACAAAGTATAGGCAGTTTGTAAAAATATTTAATAGCAGACTCTCATAAATCAGAGTTAACGAAGACAAAATATTACAAAAGTACCCATACAAGTACTACTAAAATGATTTAAAGTATCTAATTATGTTGACAAGATCTGACACACATTACAGATGTCATAATCGTTTGTTGAACGAGCTCGTAGATGCGCTCCCACATTTAAGGCCATTATCGCTACAAGTGAATTTTTGTAACAGTTGTGACATCTGCATTTGGTACAATAATGTTGCATTTGGTAACATAATATTTGCAGAAACATCATGGGTTTTCGCAATTTAAGCACTTGTGGTTGTCTGCCATCTGTTGTCATTGTCGGTTACAAAACATTATGGATTGCTTGCCTAAATAGGTAACTCATCATTTATGACAATGTAATTCTTACTTACAAATAAGTAGGAAAATGTGAGAAATATAGATCTTCTAGATAAGAAGAATTAACTTTGATTATACTATAAGTTTCTGGAGTCGGCAGATCTTTGAAAAAGTAAGTCTTTTTGTATAAATTGATTGTGTGTATTATTAGCCCAAAAGATCAGTAGGTTATGTTGGGACTCTTAGCTAAAAATGAGTATGTAGACGCTTGTAACAAAATATAACAAAATGTATAAGAACTCATTGTTCTAAAGGGTGTTTCTCCTGTTTAACGCATTTGCAACAACCATTGATTTTACTTTTTAGACACAAATTAAATTAACTCTTGTACATTTAATAGTCAAAAAGAAAAAGTTTAGGCCTTCATCAACGACGCCTCGTAAGCGCTAAGCAATTTATTTAATTGTACATTTAACGTAAAGTTGAAAACGAAATTACAGGAGTCTTTAAATGGACGCAATTACTCTTAAAGTGGCTGTAACAATGTGATGGCAAGCAGGACTGTGAGGAAAGTGAAAAGAGGCAAAAATAAAGAAACAACAACAAATGATCTCCCTGCAATAGTTGTAACAACGGCAGAAGACATGAAAGTGAAAATATTAAAGAAAGCTGTTAAAGCAAAAAATATATCAAGAGTCAATATCAATGGAGATAATAATCCTACAACGGCACAAAATCCTGAATCTTTAGAAAACAAAATGGCTGATTTTAACGTCACGCAACTGATAGCCGAATTGTCTGAAAACTCTAGAGCCTCTAAAGGTGAAATAGAGCATATACAGAGAAAATTATTTCAACAAGCAAACGAGATATTAAAAGTAAACGCCTTCGCAAATTCTCAGATAGTGCCGGAACCACGCATCGTCGACAGCACACAGAAATACAGTAATACACCCGTTTACGGTAGAATACCAATATTGAGAAATCATAGCGCCGTACCGCAAGTAAATACTGCCTTATCGAGTCACCAAGACCGTAACAAGTTGGATGTTTCGCGCCAAAACCTGCCTAATGCAAACATGGCCGTTGCGACGAAGGCCGTCGACGCGCGCCGAGCGGACAATCAACTTGGCGACACTCAACTAGTCCCCGAGAAGCTACAAGAAAATTCCGTGCAGTTCCCTGTGGATAATGCGGGCGCAATGATAAATAGCGACCAGGGAAATATGCAAAGGGTCGGCACGTCGTCGGTGGACGCGGGAAGAGGTGTTTTTTTTTACGAAACGGGTTCTGCTGCGAGTCGCTTGCCTGCCAGTGCGCGCGCCGCTTCGCTAAGAGGTGAATGTCTTGTTCCGTTGTCAAATTCAAAATCATTCCTTTTTTGAACGCTCCCAATTAGTGCGTTCCTATTGTGCTAAAATCTTTTTATTGTCGCGTTCACATGTGAACTTTAGGCGTTTAAGTTTTTATAACGAATTCTTTATCGTTTTAATGTCTTAATACTTGTGTCGTGTGAATGGGCGAAAGTCGAAAGCTCGTGTATCTGAAGGTGCCGATGACTCGAGTATTGTGTCCATAACGGTTATTCCATCAAGTGGTTGATTGTGCATTGGATCCGGTACGTACGTCCTTGCTCTATCTTCGCTGTAGACTCTTGGCGTTGCGTGACAGAATGCAAATTGAACTTTGGTAAGAGACCAAGCCAAACTTGTTTTGGCTTACTATCTTTGAATTTTTATTGCGGATTACATAAGAAAAGTCTGATTATATTTTAGATCTTTATTGCACAACAGTTTTCAAGGATTCCCTAGTGTAATTATTATTATTTTTATTTAACAAACATTTATTTTGTATGTATGTACTGATGTAAAGTTGAAAACATATCGTACAGGTCAGCAAGAACCCTATAAATATCCTAAATATCAAATTTTAAGTTCTTCACCCAGTCTTCCGGCTGCTGGAGGTAGAGACAAGAATTCTCAGGGAGAGGGGGTGCCTGAAAATCAGCGTTACCTAAGACGTCTGTCTCTGGCAGCACAAGCCGAGGCATTCCTTTTTAAATATGTTTATAGGCAATTTTATAAATTGTAAATGATATGTACCTGGCATGTTTATGGCAATAAATGGCTTATTATTATTATTATTAGTTAAGGCATCCAGGGAAACGATAGAGTGGACACTCTTAACTTAGTACATACTCTTGTACATATGTACATCTTATAACTTATTATTTCTGTAGAAAAATCGTACTCATAAGTAACGACACAATTCTTATACATATATTGTAGGCTGATATTTAAGGCTTCCATGCTGGCAGACAGATATTATGACATAGTATGTGCTAGTTCCTTCTCGTCTTACTGTAATAAAATGAAATAGAATTTTATTCAAATTTGGATATCATGTATTTTGAACGTCATATTATTATTTTTAATATTTGCAAAATCGATAATCTACTAGCGTTTCGGAACGAGCACTGCTGAGAAGAATACGCCGAAAGAAATTCAGACCAGTGTCATCAAAAATCAGTCAAGAGAATTGACGTAAATTATATTATCGTATAAAAAATTATAGCTATCAGGATAATTATTGCCGATGGCGATGGGCTGACTTGTCTCTGTTTTTAATTCTGGTTTGTCTTTCACGAGCCCATCACTTTACTAATTTTTAGGCTTTAGTCTTATGAGACCGGAAAGAACGGCTCGGAAATTGTTTCTGAAAGTTTCTGCGTCTTTTTCTATTACAGATTTATTATTAGTATAGATAGCTTTTACTATACTTTCCATCAACTATATACTTAAAATCATTAAAGATATATCATAAACACAACCAAACAAATATTTGAACCTTTTTCAACCCATAATCAAGATACTCCAAACCCATAAGGATAACCTATATCATCTTCTGCTACATTTTCCAAAACCAAAAGCATTACTAAACCAATCCCAATACTTTCCAAAACGTTTCTAATACTTCCTAAATATATCCACATACTTTCCAAAATTATCCCTATGCTTTACAGAACCTTCAATACTTCCCAATTTTCTAAAACCATGCTCAATATTCCCTTAAGTACTTCCCAACTCTATACCAATGCTTCCCAGTACCATCCCCAATACTTTCAAAAACTACCTATCTACGTATAAGTTACACATCCCAAACACAGCATCTGAACGCTACGAGTAAGAGTCTTCATCTTCCGCCGCCCCCAGCGTTTGTAGATAGTATGCAGGAAAAAAAATACATAGTACGCTATTTTTAAATATATACTATCGCGTTTATTTAAAAAAAAAATATGCTAATTTGAATTGAAAATAATTCTAATTTAACGAATTCAATTTCTTCCCGGAAGAAATCAAAATTGGGTGGGAAGAAATGGAAATATTTCCAGAGGCTGGGTTTTTACCGGGAAAGTGCTCATCTCTAACTGAGTATGATTGTTACGCAAGGGTCTATCTATTAAATCACTGACTTTTTTGAACGACAAAATATTTTGCATGCCGGCATTGATGCAAATTACTGAAATCGCAACATGTTTCGTGTGACAGTCGTGCGAATTAAAGACCATATGGTTGACTTTTTATTTGTCCATTTCGCAATCTCGCATGCATGTGGTAATCCATCAATGTCTCTTTCAATTCTTTGACTTGATTTATTTCTTTATTATTTGAATCCAGAGCATATTGGAAATAAAATGAAACATTAAAATTTAACTTAGTATTTCTTACATACATAATCTATACTCTAATATATATAATATTATAAAGCTGAAGAGTTTGTTTGATTGAACGCGCTATTATCAGAAACTACTGGTACAAATTAGATTTTCTTTTATGTTGAATAGTCCTTTTATTGAGGAAGGCTTTAGGCTATAAAACACCACGCTGCGACCAATAGGAGCGGAGCATAAATAAAAATGTTTTGAAAACGGGGGAAAATTATTCATAGTTGAGGATATACGACGTGGGCGATGCGCAAAAAATGTGTACTAAAGAATTATTCCTCTTTAAACGAACTAAAAAATGTCTGCGACAGTAATGTCTTTAATAACAAAAATTGCCGCGGACGAAGTCGCGGGCAACAGCTAGTATACATATATTTATATACCAGCTGTCGCCCGCGGCTTCGCTTACGTTAAGGTCGATCTTGCGGGCAGAGTTATTTTATCCGGGATAAAAGAACCTATCTGTTAATCCAGATAATAACCTACCTATGTGCAAAATTTTGATTACATGAACAAACAGATAAAATCAAAGCCAAAGAGTTCTATTCATTCTTGAATGTAGTCTACGCCACAACAGCTCAGTCTACTACTATTATAAAGCTGAAGAGCTTGTTTGTTTCTTTGTTTGAACGCGCTAATCTCAGGAACTACTGGAAATTACAAATTCAAATTGGAAAATTATTTATGTGTTGGATAGTCCATTTACTGAGGAAGGCTTTAGGCTATAAAACAGCACGCTGCGACCAATAGGAGCGAATCATCAATAAAAAAGTTTTGAAAACGTGGAAAAAAAATTATTTATCTATACTAATAAAAAAAACGAATTAATCATAATAAACTTTATTGTTTAACTGTAAAATTTAAAGTTATTCCAATACTGGATGTAATATCTAGTCCGGATATCGATAAATTAACAAATTTCCGTTACGTGCTAAGATATGCTAAAATTAACACCAACTTGTTAAAGGCGATGATGTTTGGATTTAATACCGTGTGGTATCCGGCAGAGTAGAATAGGACCACTCCAGGTCTTCCCGTGTAAGTCGTAAGAGGCGACTTTGGAAATACAAGCTAGCGAGGAGAGTGTAGGCCAACTCCTCTGTCTGCTCTGGCCAAGCATGGCTCCTGTAGAACAGATAGGGTCATGTTCCTGAAATGGAGACTAAAAAGCTCTGATGATGATGATGATGATACTCTATACATCACAAAACAATCTTCAATATAAATTCCACGTATTCTAGATAAATGTTTCACATTAAAATTACCTGGAAAAGGCCTATGACTTAGTGGTGAGGAATGAATTGTGGTCAACGCTGTCTGCGTATGGGGTAAAGGGTCGTCTGATACGAGCACTGAAATCCCTTTATAAGGATTCCAGCGCTTGCGTTAGAATAAACGCGGACTACACAGACTCGTTTAGCATCGAGAAAGGGGTTAGGCAAGGATGTGTAGCTTCACCCTGGCTATTTAACCTGTACATAGACAGTTGCTTGAAAGGTTTGAAAGAAAGTGAATGTGGTATAAGAATGAATGAGTTACTTATCAAATGCCTCCTGTATGCCGACGACCAAGTAATACTTGCGTCGTCAGAGGAGGACTTACAGAAGATGGTAACAGTTATGAATGATGAGTTAAAGAAGAAAGGCATGAAAATGAATGTAAGTAAGACGAAAGTCATTGTTTTTGAACGGGATGAAAGTATGACAGGATGTAATATTTTTATAAATGGAGAAAGAGTGGAACAAGTGAAAGATTTCGTATACTTAGGTTGTGTATTTACGAGAGATGGAAGACACGAAAGTGATATTGAGAACAGGGTGGCTGCAGGTAATCGAGTGAATGGGGCACTACATTCCTTTATGAATAGCAGAAAAATGTCCGAGAAGGCGCGTCTGGCTGTCCATGATGGAGTGTTGCTGCCAACTCTGATGTATGGTAGTGAAAGTTGGGTATGGCAGAAAAAGAATGAAAGCAGAATAAATGCAGTTGAAATGCGAGCGTTAAGAAGTATATGTGGAGTAAGTATGAAAGATCGTTTACGAAATGATGTAATAAGGGATCGGTGTGGAGTGAAAGACGATATAGTGACAAAAATTGAGAAAGGAATGTTGAGATGGTTTGGACATGTAGAGAGGATGGATGAAAAGAGACTTACGAAAGGTATATATACGGCACATGTGGTTGGGACAGTCGGTCAGGGCCGGCCTCGACGAACGTATAGTGACCAAATTGCAAAGGTTCTTGCAAAAGGAAAAATAAGGAGTACCCGAAACCGGCGAGCATGCATGAAAAGAGTGATGGATGTAGATGAAGCAAAAGAGGTTTGTAAGGATCGTAGCAAGTGGAGATCTATAGTCTCTGCCTACCCCCATGGGAAAGAGGCGTGATAATATGTATGTATGTATGTATAAAAATTATAGAGCTGCCACGATGACTGTGTAGTAAGCTTATTGATGCTTCTATTGTGTGAGCGGTTCTTCCATGCTGTACCAGCTGCTTCTCTTTTAGTGCAGGTCGTAAAAAGGCCAATTTAGAGAATGAATCTGACGAATCATATAAGTAGGCGAAGACTTGGAGTGGTCCTATTCTACTCTACCGGAAACCACATGGCTATTCTTTTTCCCGTCTATACGCCTACCTCTTCTCTGGTCATTTACTTATCTGTTGTCTCTGCCCAGCAATAAAATTGATCCAATTTTCTCTAATATACCTGTTACTTTAAAGTGTATGAACCGCCAAATCCTTATCCTTACTAATATTATAAATGCGAAAGTGAGTTTGTTTGTTTGTTTGTTACGCTTTCACGCCGTAACTACTGAACCGATCATCATGAAATTTTGCATACAAGTTCTCTGAAGTACGGAGAAGGACATAGGCTACCTTTTATCCCGGGAAAAACTACTGTTCCCGAGGGATCGACATTGACGCGGGCGGAGCCGCGGGCGGAAGCTAGTATACATATAATATGTCCTTTGTACTGTCTATGTTTTTTGCTTTTGCAATTTTTTACTTGAAATAGCCAAAGCCGTGATATCGTAAACTAGTCCTTCTCCGTACCCCAGATAACGTGTATACAAAATTTCATGATGATCGGTTCAGTAGTTACGACGTGAAAGCGTAACAAACAAACAAACAAACAAACAAATAAACAAACAAACTCACTTTCGCATTTATAATATTAGTTAGGATGTCCTTTTATTTGTATTCCTTATAACTTCCAATTTAAGTTATTAACTCATCAGTTTTTGTACGTCTATTAAAAAGTTCTCTAAACAGTAACCCTTCCCTTTAAATTTTCATTTGCATTACTAATTTATATATTTTTTCTGTTTACATAATTTCTTATATTTTTAAAAACCTTCTTACTTAAAATTCTGTGTATACTGATAACTGGCACTTACTTATAAAACTGTAAGTTATTTGTAACTTTTAAGCTTAATGTACTGTAAGTAATGCTGTAAGCGACACTTATCGAATAAAACAAAGAAGATAACCCTGTTCAATTTAAAGATTTGTTATCTTACCTTATCTTTTCTTCTGTCTATCGCAGTAATATTCTTGTACTGCACCAACCCGGTTACTTTTTTGCCTGTCATCTAGCGGTGTGCCTTACTTCAGTAATGAGACCTGCTCAATACCGTGAGGAGGTCAACATAATGACTGTTACTTCGCTTTTCATTGCAAGGTTACAAGCATAGATTTAAAAAAAAATATACTTATATGGTTACAAGTGACAGATGAGTGTGTAGTGTTTTTCCTATTCATAATACTTACCTATTCATAATAATAATTTTGAATAAACATATGTATGTTTAGGTGATCATCATCATCAGATCTTTTTAGTTTCCACTACAGGAGCACGAGCCTCTCTGTACTGCCGGAGCCATACTTGGTCAAAGCAGGCAGAGGATTTGGCCTACACTCTTCTCGCTGGCCAGACGGGTTGGAGAGATCTCATTGATGTTTATGAGCTTTGTTTAGCTTGTATTTCCTGAGTCGCCTCTTATGACCTCCATGGGAAGACTAGGTGTGGTCCTATTCTACTCTGCCGGAAACCACACGGCTTGTTTAGGTGATAATTTTTGATAATACATTTAAATTAAATCACTTATTACCCATTAGGATTGGGGACCGCAAGTGGCATAAAAATATCTCTAGAGCTCCTCCATGCTCCGGAAGGCACGTTAAGCCGTTGTTCCCGACTGTCATCGTTGATGGCAGTCATTAAACTATGTCAGATGCCTATGGCGGCTTGAAAAATCTGAAATGAAATAGAATTTTATTCATATTTGAATATCATGTATCTCTTTCTGAACGTCATATTATTATCTATATCTATACATATAATAAAACAGTAAAATTATTTTGTCTGTACATTTCGAATTTTTGACTGAAATGGATAGAGGGACACCTAAAAAGAATAATAGAAAGCAAAAAAATTTTTTTTTAATTTCTTGTCTGTCTGTCTGTCTGTCTGTATGTATGATCACGATTATCTCCGAAAATACTGAACCGATTTACTTCAAACTTTCACCAATTGCTTTGTTTTAACTCAGTTTAACATTTAAAGTTTATTTCATCAATATCGGTTCATTAAAAAAAAAGTTATCGTCATTTGAATGAACTCAAGGCATGAGTTTGCCTGCAAACATATAGCAAAAATAAAATAAAATAATAAGTGACATAAGAAAATTAAAATCCAAAGTCAATTCATCATCATTATACGACAGCATTATACCTATCCATACTATCCATAGTAATCCATACTAAAGAAAAAGGAGAAGCTGACTGACTGACTGACATATCAACGCAGGGCCTAAACTATAAGGGTTAGGAACTTGAAATTTTGCACAGGGGTTCCTTTTATAACGTAGGGGAGCACTAAGAAAGGATTTTTGGAAATTCATCTCCTTAGGGGGAAAAACGGGTTGCAAAGTTAGTATGAAACTTTTACGCCGTAACTACTGAACCGATCATCATGAAATATTGCATTCAAGTTCTCTGGAGTACGGAGAAGGACATAGGCTACCTTTTATCCCGGGAAAAAGTACTAATCCCGAGGGATCGACATTGACGCGGGCGGAGCCGCGGGCGAAAGCTAGTTTGTTATAAAAAATTGTATCGTTGAGTTAGTATCCCATAACACAAGTCTCGAACTTACCTTGGGGCTAGCTCAATCTGTGTGATTTGTCCGTATATATTTATCACACCAGACTAAGAAAAAGTTATCTCTTAATATGCCATCGTTTGTGTTAACAAACTTATATTTTAAAAACAAAACCTAGTTTATTCCAAACGTTTTGATGCAAAACAGATGTTGTAAACAAAAAACGTCAGGCAGGTCCCATGCACCTGCTGGTTTTCGACCCTTACGCCCTTCCAAGTATAGGTTATACAAGATTCTACCTAAATGCATTAGCGATAAGGTTCAAAGTTGAAATGTATGTTTATTTGACCTTTTTTCGACCGGTAGCTCATTTTTTGTTGATGGAAAGACGAAGTGCTAACGTAACATGACCAGCATTCTTTATTAAACGTTAAGTTCTAATATCGGAACAATCTACTATTGCATATACATGATACATCTCTTCATGCTAGTCTGGGATAGGAGAAATAAACTGGCTAAGTGCGAGTTGGAATTTCACAGGAAGGGTTCCGTATCACCGTATAATGTTTAACTTCGAAAAACGCTCAAAAAACATTTTTATACATTTTATTTATTGAAGTTTTTACTATTACTTTTTATAGATTTTGTAAAAATCACGAGCTCCTAACTAATGCGGTTCAAGAAATACAGCCCTGAGATATATGGACGGACGGACAGCGGAGGCTTATTAATAAAGTCCCGTTTTTACCCTTTGGGTAATACGTACTGTACCAGCTGATTCTCATTCCGCGGAGAACATAGAATCGTTCCCCTATATCCGATTGACATATTAAATATATATAGGATCACGTCTTTTACCCTTGCGGGGAAGACAGAGCCTAGGTCTACAAGACCTTATGGCCACATTTAATTTTAGCATGTTGGAGGGCGTGTAGATTAAAAACGGAATCAAATAGTGATGGGTTGCTAGCCGCATCACCTATTGACATGATTCCGCAGATTTTAGCCCAATCCCTCGATCGGCTTTTACGATCTGCGTGGGAAGAGAAGCAGCTAGCACTTTCTACGTTTTTCTTTTCTCCCAGACCAGCATGGAAGAGACCACAATATATATCTAATGAAAATAGAATTTTATGATCACACTTTAAAAGTACATCCCAAGTAATTTGAAAGCGAAAATGTATGTCCATTATATAGTTACGACAATGTCCTATGCAATTTTTAATTGCGAATTATCTTGTACCAATCCATCGATGTAGAACAACCCAAGAACAATGAACAATCATTGCTAATAGCTCCAGTTGTTCACCGTGCGAAAAGTATTTCGTAAAATTGTTATTTTATGCAAAAGCGATAGATCTGAAGATCTAGATTGAAATATGGAAACATCAGTTCAAGGAACGTTTTCTAGATCTTTAATTATTGATTACTAGCTTTCGCCCGCGGCTCCGCCCGTGTCAATGTCGATCCCTCGGGAATAGTACTTTTTCCCGGGATAAAAGGTAGCCTATGTCCTTCTCCGTACTCCAGAGAACTTGTATGCAAAATTTCATGATGATCGGTTCAGTAGTTACGGCGTGAAAGCGTAACAACAAATAAACAAACTCACTTTCGCATTTATAATATTAAGTAAGGATTCTTTTTTAGGTTTCCGTACCTTAAAAGGAAAGAAACGGAACCCTTATAGGATCACTTTGCTGTCTGTCTGTCTGTTTGTCAAGAAATTGAAATTTCAGCTTGATACCTCTACGCGTTCCTGAGAAAAAGGTTCTCAGAAACGCGTGGAGGTATCAAGCTGAAATTCATATCAAATACTCAGGTCTACTGACCCTTGGAGCTGTGAAACTGTGAAAAGATACAGTCGTTTATGCCGCAAATTTTCGAGGGGATTCAAAACCTACAGAGTACTTCCCGTGAATTCAGAATCTTGAAGTTTGGCACCAAGAAACATCTTTTAGCACAGATAATGAAAAAATTGCGAAAATCATACATTTTCAATAACATCATATAATAAGATTAGATGTTGCCCGCGACTTCGTCCGCGGCTATTTCTGTTATTATAATAAATTATATAAATTATATTTTTTATCATTTTTTATTAGTATCACGCATCAGTAAAAAATGTTTGAAAACGGGGGAAAATTATTCATCAATACCAAGAAAAAAACTAATTAATCGTAATAACAGAAATTGCCGCGGACGAAGTCGCGGGCAACAGCTAGTTTTTATGTAATGTGTGTAATAGTTGAACAAAATAAATTTATTATCTATCTCTCTCTCGCCTAAAATGGCAAGTGAAGTAGACTGAAGTAGAGAATTAACATAATATGTCGGCCGGAAGCTGACTTCGTACGTGACCAACCCGTTGTTACATATAACGAAAGCTCGCTTGGGGCTAGCTACATTTCATCATCATCAGGTCTTTTTTTAGTCTCCACTACAGGAGCATGACCCTCTCTCTAATACTAGAACCATACTTGGCAAGAGCAGTCAGGGGACTTGACCTACACTCTCCACGCCAGAGTTGGAGAGGTCTCACAGATGTTTATAAGTTTTGTTTAGCTTGTATTTCCTAAGTCGCCTTCTACGACATCCACGGGAAGACTTGGAGTGGTCCTATTCTACTCTGCCGGATACCACACGGTAGTTACATTTACAATTATGGAAAAAAAATAGATGCGTTACTATTACTAATCATAACAGTCAATTCTCACAGAAAAAGTTACAAACACTTCAAGTATTTTCCTAAACATGGAGATCCATTTCATCAATAGCATACATGCAATATTTGATATGCATTCTGACGTTGCATCGTCCGCTATGCACCACCGCACTCCGATGTAGGTCGAATATCTGTCTGACGTGAGAGGCGGCGAAGGACACCATGTGTGATTGACTGTGCATTAATTATTAGACCACTGCCTGCGCCCAAATGAACAAAACAGGTTTTTCTGCAAAAAATACATTTTTGTGATAAGCTTTTATTATAAACGCCTAATGAGCCAAACAGGATCAATGTACCTTGTTTATTTTAAGAGTTCCTATGGCGACCTTCCGACTACATCATCAAACCAGCGCAACGATTCCATCATATTGTATTGTCATCCGATTTGCACATGTATGCAAAATTTCAGCTCTATCAGTAACCGGGAAATAGATCAAATTTAAGTGGCAAGATTTGATTACAAACATCGGGATAAGTGAAACTAATAAACATTCATACATAGTATTACGTATTTTTCTCTTGCGGGGTAGATAGCACCTAGGTCTATAAGACCCGAAGGCCACGTTTAGCATTTTGGTAGGCATCAGGTGAAAAACGGAATCAAATAGTGATGGGTTGCTAACCGCATCGCCTATCGGTTTTAACAATTTGCGCCGGAATCGAAGCTACTGGCACATTCTACGTTTTTTCTTTTCTCTCAGACCAGCATGGAAGGGACTATTCCGAATAAAAGCTTGTAATAAGATATAACATAATATATACTCCGTGTATATAACTTAGTGTACACACAGTTTCCAGATTTAAACTTTCGCCAAACCATATAACAGCTTATGACGTACCCGGTGGTCCAGTGATCGTGAGCATTATTAGCGCTTTGCATGTGTAACCCCGCGCGCAGTCCTCTTTGGGATAGGTGACACCAAGTGGCAAAGGTGACACCAAGTGGCCAAACTCGAGCTCCTTCGTGCTTTGGAAGGCACGTCAAGTCGAGACAAATGCCTACGTCAACGATTAGTAAAAAAAAAAGCTATGTCAGATGCATTTCGGCGGCTTGAAAAATCTGACAGCATAAATACTGTCATATATAATGATGGCACACAGTTTCCAAATCTTGCAAATTGGGAATTAACGGGAACACATCGTTTTTCTCCATACGTTTCAGCCGGGTTACACGGACCGTGGTCACGGGATGACTGTGAGGTCACTGGATGACCGTGAGGTCACTGGATGACCGTGAGGTTACTGGATGGCTGTGGAGGATGTCTTTCAATTATTATTATTAAAAGTACAATGCGTACTTTTTAAAATAGTAGTGCCGGAGTTTTCGGGTAGTGCCGGAGCAGTTTGTAACTTCTTATTAGACCAGTTATTCCCTACATAGTATCCTTCAACCAGCGGTGGGATTTAACAACAAAAATGGAAAGTGAAACACCAATAGTGGAAGTTCGACCACCCGGAGCAGCCATGATCTAATTTAATATCATCTTCATATCATCCGCAAGTAGTCTACAGCTGGACATAAGCCTCCCCCAAGGAGGGTTTTGCCATGCTCGCCACGCTTGGCAAACGGGTTGGTGATCGCAATTTCTTAGGCTCATATCGGTTCTGACGCTGCTGTCCATCGAAACCACTTTTAAGCGTGGGAAAGGAAGGAATTTTTTAGGCTAGGGGAACGGGAAAAGATATTTGAGATGCTTCTTGCTCAGAAGGATTGGGGATAAGAAAGTAGTAGCTCGGGGAGGCCGGGCGCGCGTACCAGATGTCATACGTACAATCAGCGGACTGGCAAGTATGACACCCAATTTAATATCATCATCAGGTCTTTTTAGTTTCCACTACAGCTGCATGACCCTCTATGTACTATCGGAGCCATGCTTAGCCGGAGCAGACAGAAGATTTAGCCTACACTCTGCGCGCTGGCCAGACGGGTTGGAGAGGTCAGAGATGTTTATGAGCTTTGTTTAGCTTATATTTCCTAAGCCGCCTCTTACCACATCTATGGGAAGACTTGGAGTGGTCCTATTCTACTCTGCCGGTAACCACACGGCTAATTTAATGTAGCAGCCTGAAAATCGATTTGCGGTTCAAATGTTTGGTCCTTCGAGGAACTCCAACTATTTTTTTATCTTGTTTATTTTGGTTGCAGCATCTAAGTAGGTATATCTGTTTACTTTTATCTCTAAAGCCATAAAAGTGTACTAAAGTGATGAGAACCAATTCATTTGTCTCAGGAAAAATTACTAACACGGAAAGTCGCAATAAATAACCTCAAATTACACTTTTCCCATTGTTACCCGTGATGCCTGTGTAATACTTTTTTAAAGTAAGTACCTACGTAACGCAAGTTAACTGATGTACGAACGTACCCATATATATCACAATTTTATCGCTTTATGATATAATTATATAACTTTCAAAACGCAACTTTGAAAAGATAATTTTTAGACTGTCACAACAATACGGAAAGAACTCATTAGATCCGTAAACACTATTGTTTTTTAAACTTTCGAGCTGTAAACATTTTTTTTATACTACTTAGAAGGCAAACAGGCATACGGCCCAACTGATGGAAAGTGGTTACCGTAGCCTATGGACGCCTGCAACACCAGGGGTGCCACTATCGCGTTGCCTACCCTACCGAAACATATAATACTAATGGGACTTAGATCGAACTATTAACGAATTATTTTATCATAATAGCCATCGATTATGAAATATAGCCGTGTGGTTTCCGGCAGAATAGAATAGAGTACCACTCCAAGTCTTCCCATGGATGCCGTAGGAGGCGACTTAGAAAATACAACCTAAACAAAGCTCATAAACATCAATGAGACCTCTCCAACCCATCTGGCCAGCGAGGAGAGTGTAGGCCAAATCCTCAGTTTGCTCTGGCCAAATGACTCTGGTAATACAGAGAGGGTCATGCTCCTGCAGTGGAGACTAAAAAGACCTGATGACGATTTCGTCTAGCTCCGTGGCGCAGCGGTCAACACGCCAGCCTGCGACACGGAGTGACCGGGTTCGATCCCCGGCCAGGTCAAAATGGAAAATGATCTTTTTCAGATTGGCCTGGGTCTTGGATGTTTATCTATATATGTATTTGTTATAAAATATAGTATCGTTGAGTTAGTATCCCATAACACAAGTCTCGAACTTACTTTGGGGCTAGCTCAATCTGTGTGATTTGTCCGTATATATTTATATTTATTTATATTTATGATGATGATGATGAAAAATTGTATGGATGAGAGCCGCTTCCAACCGGTTATTTTGGAAATCTTTGGGAGAGGCCTATGTCCAGAAGTGATGTTAATGAGAATTTGAGATATTCAGAATTTCATTTATATATATTTATATAAATCTAATACCAGGGTTAGATTTCTCGCCACTTGTAGTCACCTATGCCAGTGGGGAACACCATCGGCATTTTACTTTTGTGTAAAGCTTACGCTACTGTGTTATGAGCATCTCAAATAAAAAATAATGCTTCTTCTCTTTTCGGGAGCGGTGTGAACTCAGCCTTACATTGTGCAACCACTGCAGTCTACGATCAGCATAATCGATTAATTACCTCTCTTCAGTTCCGGTGTTGGATAATGATCATTATCATAATTCTTTGAGATATAGAACACTCACAAAATGCACTTTGAATGGATCTTTACGACTTGATCATTATAAACTATTTCTGTTTCTTAATTCTAATTTCTATAGAAACATTATATCATAAATTTTATAGTGCTTATGTTACGTTATACGGAGAGGCGCCAGATTCGATTGTCATTGCGTGCAAATAGCTAATTAAGACTTCATTTTCACATACATACTATCACGTTTTTTCCCCTTGCGGGGTAGACAGAGCTTAAGACCTCAAAGCTACGTTTTGCATGTTGGTGGGCACTAGGTAGAAAACAAAATCAAAATAGTAATGGGTTGCTAGCCGCATCACCACTAACATTAATATGAGAAGCCCAATGGCCCAGTGAGGGTGAGCATTATTCGCGGATGTTAAGCAGCCCCGGTCGCGGTCCCCACTGGGATGGGTGACCGCAAATGGCTTAAAAATATCTCAAAGTCCTCCGTGCTTCGGAAGGCACGTTAAGCCGTCGGCCCCAGCTGTCACCATTGATGACAGTCGTTAAGCTATGTCAGTTGCCTTAAGGCAGCGTGGAAGATCTGACACCGGTGTTGGCCACATACACACACGAAAAACAAAACAAAACTAACATGATTCCTTATTTTTCGCTCATTCCCTCGATCTGTTTTTACGGTCTGCGCGGGAAGAGAAGCAGCTGGTATAATCTATGTTTTTATTTTCTCCCAGACCTATGGTTCAAATATTATTTGATGTTCCGATGTTGTATCATTGTTTTATGGTATAGAATGGCAAACGAGCAAGCGAGTCACCTGATGGTAAGCGATCAGCGCTGCCCATGGATAACTGCAACATCAGGGTGTAACAGGAGCGTTAGCGGCCTTTGAAGGAGTTGGGGGAAGGACATGGGGGAGGAAATGGGAGAAGGATGGGCCTCCGGCTCTTTCACTCACCGAACAAAGCATAGAAGCGGTAAAGCTTCTACTCAAACGTCGATTTCCTGTGAGAGTGTGGTACTTCCCCGGATGAGCTGGCCTATTCATGCTACTAGCAAAAATGAGTTTTGTCGGTAGCGTAGCTCTACCAAGACTAATTATTATAATTATATGTAGTATTGATCACTCTTTAGATGCAACGCCTGAATGGATTTTATTCATATCAATTTCTAACGATGCTATAAAACATGTTGATATGAATATGTAGTTACACCAGTCACAGAAGGGATCTACAAGTATAAACGACACTGTACAACTTTCCTTTAAGACGAGGCCTCAAATGTTTGGTACCATCGCTCGGCAAAGGACTGATCAAGTGCGCGCAAGGGATAGCGCTTGGCGGTTTAGCCCGTGAATGATGAGATAGGAGATAGTCTCGAGTCGCTCATAGAAAAAAGCGTAAGCGCCAGATTCGTTATTTCTATTTTATATAGAATCAGACCGGTTAATTGTATTTTCATATTTACATTTTGATGAATTACTAATAACCTATCTTTTAGTCTAAAAATCATTATTTCATTCGTCGCATTTGAGCTACAATAACAAAAACTCTGCGAACGAAGACCATTTTTCAAAAAATATTTTTATTGAGAAAATTTTATCAAAACGTGTTTTCATCTTCAATTTTTGGAGATGAAATAGTCAAAAATCATATTACTTAGATTTGAAACTCCTAATTTAAGTATTTTGCGAGATAAATAAGGTTCAGAACGACCTTATTTACAGTGGTATCGCCTTAAGCTTTCCCCATTATTTTCGGGCGGGTGGTACTCAAAGCACAAAAAGCCTTGTTTAAGGAAAAATCCATTTAGAATGGATCCTTTATTGCACCTCAAAATAAAAAGAAAATACATATTTGTAAAAAACAATTGGTAACTTGGTACAAAGGCTAAATATTATTTTATAACCAACCAACTAATAAACTCACTTAGGCTATGAAACGTACGCCTTGAATCTGCATATTGAAACCACACGACTTATCAGCTGTCAAAACATTATCCATATGTGATATAAAGAGTATTATATGCAAATTCTTATATCACGTAGGTAACCTTGCGAAAGTTCCATTCGTTCTGTTGCCAAATAGAGGTAATCTGAGTGAAAATGATTGCCAAAAGTGTCTGACTTGGGGACTTTTTTTTACTAAGTATTGAAGTAGGTATTTGTCTCCCATCTCACCTGATGGTAAGTGACGATGAAGACGATGATGTTACATGCCTATCCAAGAGATACCCATTTATTTTACTTTTGAATGTCCCGGGACTGTACTTGTCTGAGGCAATTCATTCCACACTTTAACGCATAGATTTAAAAAAAAAATGTGTTCCTTAACTACTTGAACCAAAAAGGAACTGTCAAAGCGTTTAGTTCGACTCTTTGGTATTCCAACGATAAAAGGGTGAAATTTCTGTCTGCGCCTCGTAGTCCGATGGAGGAATGGTGATGGTTCTACTAGCTCAAAGAGCGCTTTTGCACACTCTCTGAAAATGGATCCTATAAAAACCTATAGGCAAGCGAGTATGTCGCACAAAAACACACTGGCAATAGAGACAGTATTGTCAATAATAAATTTTAAGACCACCAACAAAATACTGAATTAATCCATTTGTGGCATTGCATCGTCTAAATAGAGACAATCCACTGCATTTAATTTCTAAATAAAAAAGAAAATTAAATAAAATAAATTTATTTCAGGTAACTGTAATGTAGCTACCCATAGTATCATTTTGAATGATTGTCGCTCAAAAATTAAAATTACATCAAAATAATAAATATTACATAGAGTAGAATAGGACCACTCCAAGTCTTCCCGTGGATGTCGTAGAAGGCGACTTAGGAAATACAAACTAAACAAAGCTTCCAAACATCTGTGAGACCGCTCCAACCCGTCTGGCCAGCGTGGAGAGTGTAGGCCAAGTCCTCTGGCTGCTCTTGCCAAGTTTGGTTCTAGTAGTACAGTACAGAGAGGGTCGTGCTCCTGTAGTGGAGACTAAAAAGGACCTGATGATGAATAAATATTACTCAATACATAGCTAAAAAGCATCAAATAAATACAACAATTTCGGATCTGTTCTAAAATATAAAAGTAAGATCCAATAAAAGATACCTACCATAATTAATAAAAATGTAGAGAAAAATAATTAAAATAGATTCGATGTGATAATTGATCGTGACTCAAGAAACCATTCATTAAATTTATTCACTAAGATAATATCAATAACCACGAAATGGCCGTGTCGGTAGTTTATTGAGTAGGTTGTTTTTCTATATAGGCTACAAAAGGTTTCTATCGAATGAAATTAAATAAATTTCCAAATTCATTTACTCACAATTTTAAATATACTGCTTGTAAATGTACCCTCAACGTTCACTTAAAGGGGTGACTCAGCCCATAAATATGAGATGAACAACTTTCCCTATGGGACCAATGCTGGGAAATCAAAAAAAATCGGCATTCCCATACAAAAGAGTTCTGCCACCCGGCCAGTTTGTATGGGAATGTCGATTTTTTTTTTGTTCCCATAGGAAAAGTTGAAATTCATATTGATGGGCTGACGTCGAGAGTCAATTTACACGCTGTATTTATAAGTTCATTCACTATCTAACAATACGTCAGATATCAGATCATCATCATTTCGAGTAGGTGTCACGGTCAATCGACCATGCACACCCTGGTGTCAGAGTAATAAATGGTTACCAGTTTTATATTTCGAGGTCGTGCGTGATTCGATTGGCATGATAAGCCTGTGGTCCCGGCTGTCGTCTGATGATGGCTTGAGCTTGAAAGTTCGGACACCAGTGTTTACCACTTACACACACACATGAAGAACAAGTAAAATCTGATACATGTATTTAGAAAGGTTACCGAGTTTAAACATAAAAAGCGAGAGAGCATAAACATTGTGTTACCGCTTCTGTGCTTCATTCGGTGAGTAATAGAGCCGGAGGCCCATCCTTTCCATTCCATTTCCTTCCTCCAATTCCTTTAAAGCTGACAACGCACCTGTCACACCCTGGTGTTACAGTTGTCCATGGGACGTGGTGATCACTTACCATCAGGTGACCCGCTTGCTCGTTTGCCGTCCTCTATAAGTAATTCTACTATTGTAAATTTGGATTGTGTCAAGGAGATTGTGGTCAAGAAAGTAGTGACAAAGGCTATGGTAGATAACAAAACAAAATGGAAAGAACTGAAATACTGTGCCCCCCTTCCCCCACATGAAAAGGTGTAATAAGGTGCAGTAAGAAGAAATAGTAATTCTACTTAAAGAAACTTAATAACATGAGTGGTAGGACACTGTTAAACTACTGAGGATTCCTATATAATCTAACTTACTAGGAATTGCACTTAGCCATAGCAGCTCCCACTGACATAATTATTATAAAAAAGCTAATAGTAATATCAATCTACAGAACGGTACCACGCTTAGCAAGAAATCTTGTGGTTGGTACGATTATATCAATTTAAAAAAGCGTTGCTATTTTGAGCTTTAAGTCGAGGGAGTAAGGAGTCAGGTGAGGAGAAAAACTGCGCAGGAAATGGTCTATCTCTTAGTTAGATCGTTATGTGGCGCAAAAGAAAGGACTGTAGCGTTTTTTTTTTTACTTTGTAGCAAAGAAAATATCTGAGTAATTTTACTCGCGTGTGAGACGTTTTGTTTGTATCTGTGACTCAAAGACTCAGAGGAGACTCAAAATCTTCAAGGTTTATTTAGAAAATGCCTTCTCAGACACATTTTGACATCATTTCATATTTTCTTCACCTTCTTGGCTTTTTTATGTCCCCCCGTCGGGGCAAAGGGCAGATAGAAGTTGGCGCCATCTAGTTCCATCCGACGCAGCGTTTTGTTTCAATCCAGGTGTATCCCAGCTTCTTTGCCTCAGCTATGACAGTGCGGCGCCACGTTTGTTTTGGGCGTCCTCGCTTTCGCTTGCCCTGGGGTTTCCAGTTCAGAACCATTTCATATTTTAAATAATTATAATTTACATACGGGTACATAACGTCTTTATCCCTTATGGGGCAGAACCCAGGACCATAAGACGAAGTGCGTTGTAAGATTTCCAATGTTGTCCAAAGTACAATCTAGGCTAGGCTCTAGGAAGAAGCTTAACACTCTTTTATGTTCTATGGCGAGCTCCGTGGCGGCGCAATGTTTAAAACGCTACCCTGCGACATGAGGGGGTTCGATCCCCGGTCAGGTCAAGATGGAAAATAACCCCCTCCCGAGAATCCGCCCAACTTATCGGCGACTTTGTATGGGACCCTAATTTTTTTTCGATTTTCACCTTTTTTTCTTGTTATATTATATTTCATTTGGGATTCTGATTCCAAAATCACGCGGTATGATATTTATTATATCATTGAAACTAAACTGAGATATAAACACGGAGGATATAAACATTAAAAACGGGTCACTCACGTGCTATTTCGTAGGGATTGCCGACTATAGTCGGCTATATATAGAAACTATAGTTTCTGACTCGTCAGGAGCCCATTTTCAAGGCATATGTCGGCAATCCCGACGAAATAGCACATGAGTGACCCGTTTTTAGTACTGAACGGGTACAATAAAAAATAAATAAATAAATATATACGGATAAATCACACAGATTGAGCTAGCCCCAAAGTAAGTTCGAGACTCGTGTTATGGGATACTAACTCAACGATACTATATTTTATAACAAATACATAATAGATACACATCCAAGACCCAGGCCAATCTGAAAAAGATCATTTTCCATCTTGACCTGGCCGGGGATCGAACCCGGTCACTCCGTGTCGCAGGCTGGCGTGTTGACCGCTGCGCCACGGAGCTAGATTATGATATAAAATTATTATACATGCAGTTTTTTTATTGACAGGGTGATTTAAGAGGAAGGTATATGTATAATTTATCGAGCCCGTGCGAAACCGGGGCGGGTCGCTAGTCGTTTGATAAATAGAAATTAAAGACGAAGGCTCATTGACTCTTATTCCTGAGGACTATTATCTCGCGAAAAAAAAAGATATTTTTCTTTCTTTGCATCATCTTCCTATAACTACACTACAGTTATTACACAATCTGACTATGAGAAACGTGTTTAAACCCTTTCTAGCCGTGTAATTGTTATCTTCATTTCCTAGACATTGCACATCCGCTCAATTTTCCTTCTAGTTTTCTTTGATAGGTATAATTTTACCCGACTTTGTCTGGAGGACGTCGATTATGTTCATCGAGTTAATATATTTCTGTTTCTTTAGCATACTCTGAAGTGCACAGTTTATTTATTTGAAACTAGCTGCACATCACGGCTTCGCACGGGTAGATATAGGTATGTAATCTATAGCTTATGTTAATGAGGCCAACTTAGGATTCTAATGATTAAATAATTATTCAAATCGGTCCAGTAGTTTTGGAGCCTATTTAATTCAAACGAACAAGCAATCAAATATTTCCTCTTTATAATATTATTATTGCAGATATTATATGTTTTTATTACTTTGGCTAGCCCCGTGCGCAGCGGTCAACACGCCAGCCTGCGACACGAGAGTGCCCGGGTTCGATCAAGGCCAGGTCAAGATGGAAAATGATCTTTTTCAGATTGTCCTGGGTCTTGGATGTGTATCCATATATGTATTTGTTATAAAATATAGTATCGTTGAGTTAGTATCCCATAATACAAGTCTCGAACTTACTTTGGGGCTAGCACAATCTGTGTGATTTGTCCGTACATATTTTAAAAAAATATATAAAAAAAAATTGAAATGAATATCAAAACCATAGACAATTACTATAATTTTATCATAAACGTAGCCTCATTCTCTCCTAGCTTAGACGTACCATTTACTGGCAACACCGCAAAAACCACAACCTGGTTAGATGCAGGTGACTCTTTACCGCCCTATACTTGTAACACGTTTTAGAAGAAAATAGACTACTTTGACATTATTTTTTATTCTAGCTATTAGAGCGTCTGGCAGTACGGGGGGAAGTTAGTGTAAAGTGATGGTAACATAATAATAATAATAAAATTAAAAAGAACTCAAATATGTTCTAATTAACTAGGAAAATGTTGCCTTACCCGAAATTAAATTTCTCTACCACGACATATAAACTTTTCATGGTATCGGCGTTAAAAAGTAACAGATAAAAAAAGAAAAAAAAAGCCCGTTGTTTATTTTTTTACCCAATAGATGCTTTGTAAGGGTGTATGTATGCACATAATAATTACTAATGTTTACCGATTCGCTTGATCGATATTGGTCGGAAGGAGAAGCAGCTGGCTTTTAATGTTTATTCCATTGCCGCCTAACCAATGTTACCATTACCACTTTTTTAGTCTTAGCCAGTAATCCATACTACCCATATCCATATCCTAACTAATATTATAAATGCGAAAGTGAGTTTGTTTGTTTGATTGTTTGTTTGTTACGCTTTCACGCAGTAACTACTGAACCGATCATCATGAAATTTTGTATGCACGTTATCTTGGGTAATGAGAAGGACATAGGGTACATTTTATCCCGGGAAAAGTACTGCTCCCGAGGGATCGACATTGACGCGGGCGGAGCCGCGTGCGAAAGCTAGTAATATTATAAATGCGAAAGTAAGTGTGTCTGTCTGTCACCTTTTCACGCTTCAGCCATTGAACCAATTTGGATGAAATTTGGTATGGAGGTAGTTTGAGGACCGGGGAAGGACATAGGGTTCTTTTAATTTCGGGGAATTCTACTGGTCCCGAAGGATCTACATTAACGCGGGCGGAGCCGCGGGCAATAGCTAGACAAGCATGAAGGAGCTACAAATAACACGATATACAAATACAGGGTGTAATTGAATTCATTAATTTAAGGAGTGACTCAGACCACGAATCTGAACAACTTTTATTATGGGACCAACTGCGAAATTGCAAAAAAAATCAGCTTTCCATAGATTTTAGCCAAGTAGATATTCCACTTTTGTATGAAAGAGCAGATATTTTATTCGCGATGTCGAAGTTGGTCCCATAATGAAAGTTGTTCAAATTCGCGGTTTGAATCACTCCTTAAACATTTGATAATGAATTCAATTCCACCCTCGTTCACCATCATCATCATCAGGTCCTTTTTAGTCTCCACTACAGGAGCACGACCCTCTCTGTACTACTAGGGCCATACTTGGCCAGAGCAGCCAGAGGACTTGGCCTACACTCTCCATATCTCGTGTTATTAGTAGCTACTTTAGAGTTCATGGGTGTTACTTCGGTGCTTTGAGAGGTTTGCGTGGGGATATAGTTAGATCCAACACGTGGAGGCCCTTTTAAGAAGTTGATGTAGTGTTGCTCTCCAGCCAGAACCCGTTCCTGGAAATACCAAGGTATGAAATGTCCTTGAACAGATCTTGGCTGGAGGAGGAACTATTGCATTTTAAAAGAGAAACTAGTGGGTTATGGGATTGCAATGTGGCTGGACTTGTGCTGGGTTATTGCCAAGGGTCGGACACCTGCCATAATCATGATAACTGACTACAAATAGCACGTGGTGGCTTACCGCCTACGAGATGCTCCTCAAACTAGCCGACAATTATTGCCGGTAAAAGGGGGAACACTAATCCGCGTGACACAGGGATGTCGTCGAGAGGAGTGTTGTGCTTTCTCCGTCACTCGCAACTTTTCCCTGCGAGTTCGTCCGCGTAAATTATAGCCTGTGTTGTAAAGTAAATAAATAAATATATACGGACAAATCACACAGATTGAGCTAGCCCCAAGGTAAGTTCGAGACTTGTGTTATGGGATACTAACTCAACGATACTATATTTTATAACAAATACATATATAGATAAACATCCAAGACCCAGGCCAGTCTGAAAAAGATCATTTTCCATCTTGACCTGGCCGGGGATCGAACTCGGTCACTCCGTGTCGCAGGCTGGCGTGTTGACCGCTGCGCCACGGAGCTAGTCATGTCACTAGTCATTATCACTACACATACTGCCTCCGTGGCCCAGTGGTTAAGGCGTTTGCCTGTAGACCCGGGGGTCGTGAGTTCGATTGCCACGGGAAGCATACTATGTTTAGTTGTTTCCATTTCGGTTAGGACATTGCAGGCTTGAGTCACCTGATTGTCTGATAATAAAGATAATTTCGTGCTTCGGAAGGCACGTTAAGCCGTTGGTCCCGGCTGCCATCGGGTGGTCGTTAAAGGAACCACGTCAGAGGCCGAGAGGCGGTTCCGAAGAACTCTGACACCAGGGTGTGCATGGTCGATTGACCGTGACACCTACACGAAATGATGATGATCATTACATAGTATAAAACAAAGTCGCTTCCCGCTGTCTGTCTGTATGCTTAGATCTTTAAAACTATACAACGGATTTTAATGCGGTTTTTATTAATAGACTAGCTGTTGCCCGCGACTTCATCCGCGGCAATCTCAGTTATCATGATTAATTCTTTTTTTTTAGCATAGATGAATAATTTCCCCCCGTTTCCAAAACATTTTTTATTGATGCTTCACTCCTATTGGTCGCAGCGTGATGTTTTATAGCCTAAAGCCTTCCTCAATAAATGGACTAATCAGCACATAAAGAATATTCCAATTTGAACCAGTAGTTCCTGAGATTAGCGCGTTCAAACAAACAAACAAACAAACTTTTCAGCTTTATAATATTAGTATAGATAATAAGATTCAAGGTTTTGTATAAACATTTCACCCGTGCGAAGCCGGGGTCCGGGTCGTTAGTTTTTGTTATAAAACAAGAAGCAAAAAACTTCGTTGGTGAAGTCGAAATAGCTAGTTTATCATATATTTATGGCGTTTTACTTTGTTGCAGCGGCCGGTGAGTCGGTGCCGCCATACAGGATGCCGCCGGCGCCTGAGGCGGCTCTGCCCGGTGCGCCTGCGCCGTCCCCAGCCGCGCTGCACACGCATTCTGCTAAATTCCCAGTAAGTACCATTATTTGTCTCAACTGCCTCCGTGGTCCAGTGGTTAAGTCTATATTTAATAAGTTACCAGATGACTTTAAAACTTTAAATCTCGTGACATTTAAAAATAAACTGAAATCATTATTGCTAGATAAAATGATTATTTAAATGATAAATTGAAATAGATTGACATTAATTATTATTTATATCCCTAATTGTATATTATTTTTATTTTCTTATTTTAATTTTGTAATTTTAATGGCATGTTTCTTTTCTTTTATATTTTAAATATTGTACGTCCAACCAAGGACAGGACATGGTGAGACTGACAATCTATAAAGTGTTACCTATTTATACCTATGATTCACAATAAAGATATTTGTATTTGTATTTGTAAGGGGGTCGTGGGTTCGCTTCCCACGGGAAGCATACTTTGTTTAGTTGTTTTCAGTTTGGTTAGGACATTGCAGGCTTGAATCACCTCATTGTCTGATATTTAAGATGAATGCGTGCTTCGGAAGGCACCGGCTGCCATCTGGTAGTCGTTAAAGGAACCACGATAGAGGTCGAGATGCGGTCCCGAACAACTCTGACACCAGGGTATGCAAGGTTGATTGACCGTGTCACCTACACGAAATTAATTATGAATGAGTCGATAACATTTGATTTATCGAATATCATAATAATAAAAAAACATTATTTATATAAAAGGCTAAAACAAAAACTATTTCTTAAAATTTGCTACAAGCATTACTTTGATCTTAATTCTCACAGCCTCCGTGGTCCAGTGGTTAAGGCGTTTGCCTGTTGACCGGGTCGTGGATTCGATTCCCATCGGAAGCATACTTTGTTTAGTTGTTTCCAGTTTGGTTAGGACATTGCAGGCTTGAATCACCTGATTGTCTGATAATAAAAATGATTCCGTGCTTCGGAAGGCACGTTAAGCCGTTGGTCCCGGCTGGCATCTGGTAGTCGTTAAAGGAACCACGTCAGAGGCCGAGAGGCGGTTCCGAAGAACTCTGACACCAGGGTGTGCATGGTCGATTGACCGTGACACCTACTCGAAATGATGATGATGATGATCTTAATTTAAACGGTTTGCGCTTAATTTAAACGGACCTTATATAATAAAATATCACACGAAGTCGGAGTAAAAAGCTAGTATGATAATAATTCAGGTTTCCAATTAGCCGAGCAGGCACGGTAAACGCTGCGGCTGAGACTTAGAAAGCTGTGTCACTTGTTACAATATTTTAATTAAAAGATACGCCTACGCTCGTTAAAACTGTCACAAACAGTTACTGATTAAAGATAGGGAGGTGCGTAATCTGTATCGGAATGCCTCCTAGACCCGCAAGGTCTTTACCTCAACCTTGGGGCCAAGGCAGCCTAAGGGGGGAAGCTTATATAGCGTGATTTTGAACCCCCTAGCTATATTGAAATCTTGGAATCAGAATCCCTAATGGAATACAGAATTCCAAGAAAAAAAGGTAAAAACCGAAAAAAAAAAAATGGCTTTCCATAGAAATTCGTCCAGCCGTAATGTTTTTTTTTATTTTCAGCTTTTTTTCTTGCAGTGCTATATTTCATTAGGGATTATGATTCTGAGATTTCAATAAAGCTAGGGGGTTCAAAATCACGTTGTATAGGTACAAGTCCTTCTTTATCCAAGTTAAAACAATGAGTTGCTGGGTAAGGGTAGGAATTGTTGGAACTGGAAAGGGAATAAAGGTATTGGGATACTACTCACTCTAATGGGGAAAAAGCGAGTACCAGCTCGGGAAGCCGGGCTTGCGTACCTGATACCATACCTGCAACCGCCGGTCGTGCTTGATCAGACAATCAGGTGATTTACTGGCAAACAAGGATGTCGAAGATCTTTCGAGGAAAAGAAAAATCCGGACAGCGGACTTCGGGCTCTGAAGTATCTACTGGTGATACATAACCAGCGACCGATGACAAAGAGAAGTCGATAGCAAAACTATTAAGACCATCAAAACTTTGACCAATGCATGTGCAACAGTAATTACAAAAACGATTTCTCCGCTATTTTCGATACAATTTCTGTTGGCGAAAGTTCTCATTGTGAGGTCCGCCGTCGCGTTTAACAGACATGACACGCAGTTTTTGTTTTTGTGAATATTAAATACTAAAATTAATAAAGTGTTGTGGATTTTGTGATATTTTTCGTGTTCCCAACGGCAGAATATAATTGACATATGTGGTAAGTTAGGTGCTTCGGTTCATTCAAATGTTTTTGGCCACGCTAATGGAACATTGTGGAAGGCTAGGTTTGGAAAATATTTTTTTGAAAGTATAACGGTAGTGACACAGGGAGAACTAGGTGGCGCAAATAAAACAATGCCAGAAGAAGAGCTGGTTCAAAAGAATAAGTATATGATACGATGACCGAATATAAGACCACAAATCCATTTTTAACTGATTTAAAAAAAGGAGAACCAATTCGTTTCTTTTTAGGGGTACGTACCCAAAGGGTAAAAACAGGACACTATTAATATCGCTCCGCTGTCCGTCTGTCTGTCTGTCTGTCCGTCTGTCACCATCTCATGAGCCGTGATAGACAGTTGAATTTTCACATATGATGTTTTTCTGTTGCCTCTATAACAACAAATACTAATAATTAAAATAAAATAAATATTATAAATATTTAAGGGGGCTTCCATACAACAAACATAAATTTTTTGCTTGTTTTTGCTCGATATTGATAACGGCAACAGGTAGGCGCTTGAAATATTCACGTAATATTTTGTTTCATATTCACTTTAAAAATAAATAATAAAATTAATATTAAAGTGGGGCTCCCATACAACAGACATGATTATTGCCGTTTTTATAGATAACGGCACGGAACCCTTCTTGCGCGAGTCCGACTCGCACTTGGCCTGCTTTTTTAAATATTTGTTACCTCATACATAACCCCGTTATTTATTAACCGATTTGATAAATTATTTTTTATTTAAAGGAAATGCATCCACTTTGTTTCCATATAAATTGCATCAAAATCTGTTATGTAGTTTGTTTAAAGTCGACTTTTAACCGACTTCGAAAATAAAGAGGAGGTTTTTAATTCGGTTGTATGTACGAGTATTTTTATTGCTTTTGCCCGCGACTCCGCCCACATCAATGTCAATCCCTCAGGAACAGTTTTCCCATAAAATGTACCTTATATCCTTCTCCGTACCCCAGATAACGTGAATGAAAAAAATCGTGACTTTCAGTATTAATGGCGTGAAAGCGTAACAAACAAACTCACTTTCGCATTTATAATATTAGTCAGGACCTTTTTTAATATAAATGGGACCAATCTGGATGCATTTCTTGCATCCAGATCTTCCTGCATCAGAAACTCGCTTCAGTAGTTTGCTTGAAGCCTTTTTTTTTGCTTGAAGTTTTTTTTATATGAATATTGAAAGATTACTAGAGTTTGCAACCCCTTTTAAGCCGTTCTAATATTGGCCACTTACAAATGTTATGAAATGAATATTTTTAACCAAAGATCTTCTAACTAAAACCACGCAAGGGAGTTCTTGGCGGGAATTTCGGCGGACTGCACGGCTTGTGTTTTGAATTGTTTTGTAAATTGTTTCTAGTGGACTTTATAAAATCGGTGTAATTTGGAATAACTGAAATAAAATGTCACCGTGCGGCTGTAGGGACATTTACTTAGCGGGCTGATAGTTGTCCGGCTCGCCTCGTTGCGTCGTTTGTGATCAAGCTAGTGGGTTCGTGGGAATTGTCGCCAGAGGCTCCGTAGAATCAACGAAATGAACTACACCATCATTTCATTGATAAACAGGACTTAGTAAAAGCGCGGGAGAACTAATTTATACTTGATATTGGCTAAATACGTAATGCATGAAAGCCAAAACTAAATTAATTAAAGAACCACGCAATACGACAGATGTCGTTGTCGCCTGTCGCCCGTCACTTAACTTCAAAGTCAACCTTAAATAAAAAGACCCAGCCTACTCGCTAAAATTTTGCCAACTTCTTCACTTCAAAATCCATTACTTTTTATATATCTTAAACAAAAATAGTCGATTATATGAAAGCTGTAATGTATTTTGAAGAGACGATAAAATCGTATACCGTAATTGTCAAAACTTAGGAAGTAGGTAGGCTGGTAGGTACGTAGGTGGTGGAATATGACGGAGATATTACTTGTCTAGTATGCTCTTTATAAATGTAGTGGTTATATGCTTTTAATCCATATCCATACTTCTATAATTTATACTCTAATATTATAAATTCGAAAGTAACTCTGTCTGTCTTTCTGTCACCTCTTCACGCTTCAACCGTTGAACCAATTTGTTGTTTGTAAATTAAATTCGGTATGAAGGTAGTTTGAGGCCGCTACCAACAATTCCGGGAAATTGTACTGTTCCCAAGGAACATCAACGCGGGCGGAGCCGCGGGCAACGGCTAGTTTTATATATTTCATCGCTACGATGAATTCACGTATTGTTTGAAAAAGTAAATACTAGCTTGTATAAAATACGTAATACTTAAGACGTCCTTATCCCTTACGGGGTTGACAGAGCTTTAGGCCGTAAGACTCGAATACCACATTGGGCGTGTTGATAGGCATAAGTGGACAACGCATAGAAGTATGAAGTCTCTAGAAGCAGCGTATTACTTGATACGTCTTGTTACTGATACCCTTAAGGCGAGGCCTCAAATGTTTGGTACCTTCGCTCGGCAAAGGACTGATCAAGTGCGCGCAAGGGATAGCGCTTGGCGGTTTAGCCCGTGAATGATGAGATAGGAGATAGTCTCGAGTCGCTCAAAGAAAAAAACGTAAGCGCCAAATTCGTTATTTCTATTTTATATAAAATCAGACCGGTTAATTGTATTTTCATATTTACATTTTGATGAATTACTAATAACCTATCTTTTAGTCTAAAAATCATTATTTCTATCGTCGCATTTGAGCTACAATAACAAAAACTCTGCGAACGAAGACCATTTTTCAAAAAATATTTCTATCGAGAAAATTTTATCAAAACGTGTTTTCATCTTCAATTTTTGGAGATGAAATAGTCAAAAATCATATTACTTAGATTTGAAACTCCTAATTTAAGTATTTTGCGAGATAAATAAGGTTCAGAACGACCTTATTTACAGTGGTATCACCTTAAAAGGAGCGTATACTATACACTAGGCCTCCGATCTCAAACCCCGGAAAGCGCCCGGCGCTGACGGACTCTCGAAGGAGTGCTCAAATGCCTCCCACAGACCCTCCTCCTCCTGCTCGTAAGCATCTTCAATGCTTGTCTTGCAAATTGCACTTTTCCAGCCGCCTGGAAAGAAGCAATCGTGATCGGGATCCCTAAACCAGGCAAAGACCTGAAGAACCCCTCCTCCTACCGGCCTATCAGTCTTTTGAACTGTATAGGCAAGATCTACGAACGGATCATCCTCAAAAGACTCAAGGACTACGTAGAGTCCAAAAGTCTCATCCCCGACGAACAGTTTGGATTCCGGGCCAAACACGCGTGTCACCACCAACTGCACCGCCTCACGGAGCATATTCTCAAGTTGAGAAATTGGGGACGTCCTACGGGAGCACTCTTCTTCGATGTAGCGAAAGCCTTCGACAAAGTCTGGCATTCGGGCTTGATATCCAAGTTGACCAACTTGGGCCTGCCGGATAGTCTCGTGCACATCATACGAGACTTTTTGTCGAATCGGTCTTTTCGGTACAGAGTAGAGGGATGCCTCTCGAGGCCCCGTCCCATTAGAGCCGGCGTCCCGCAAGGCGCTGTTCTCTCGCCCCTCCTTTATACGCTGTACACAAGCGATATCCCAAAGACCCCAGATGTAGAAGTGGCACTATTCGCCGACGATACGGCCCTCTACACGTCCCATCACCTTAAAACGGTCATCGTGAATCGTCTTCAGTCCGCCGTGGACGCTCTCGGCGGGTGGTTCAAGAGGTGGCGCATCGAAGTTAATCCGGAGAAAAGCACAGCTGTGTTTTTCTCAAAGGATAACCAAGCTGTGACACGTCGAAAAATCACCATGTCCGGAGCAGAACTCCCCTCGTTAGGATCAGTATCGTTGTACGGAAAGCCCATTCAGTGGGCAGGCAAGGCTAAATACCTTGGAGTCGTACTCGATAGCGCGATGACCTTCGGCCCCCACATCACCAAAGTCCGCAACCATGCCGCCTTCGTATTAGGCCGTCTCCACCCCATGATAGGCAATGCTAAGATGTCACTTAGAAATAAGTTGACACTCTATAAGCTTTGCGTCCGCCCTATCATGACCTACGCCGGCGTAGTCTTCTCCCATATCGCGCCCTCCCACATCGATCGGCTGCAACGATTGCAGAACCGTTTCGTCACCCGTGCCACGAATACGAGTCACCACCGGTACTTGCGCATGACAGACTTACACCGTGACCTAGATCTCCCATCCATTCGCGGCTATCTCAAAAACGCCTCCAAGCGTTACTTTGAGAAAGCCGCACGCCACCCCAACCCGTTAGTAGTGCAAGCTGCTAACTACTCCCCCAACTTACACGATACGACCTTACGTCGTAGACGTCCTAGGAACGTACTAGACGATCCCGATGATCCTATTGACATCGCACAAGCCCGCCCCGACCCCTCTTCGGCTCCGAACAGCCAGAGGAATCCCACTATCCGACCCCGTCGCACTCGCCACCGGAATAGAGTGCGTAGAGTAGGATTAGCTCCGATTACTGGTGACCGCCCGGCGGTCCCGGGTGACTTGCACCCAGGATAGGCCCTTCTGGCAACGTAGCTTTCGGCCCATAAGGCAAAAGATGAGAGTTGCTGCTCTCTAAAGGCTTTTGCCATTGTTTCTCAGATTGGCCCTTCAGGCTTGCATGCACGCATACGCGGCCCATCAGGCAATACGAGAGTTTGCTGTCTCTCCAAGCCTTGCGCACACAGGCAACGCCCAAAGCCGAGGTCCGTCCCTCCTGGGGGCCCTTTGGTGATGTTGTCTATAAAGGTTGAGGGCACTCTGCCCTCACCTCAAACGCCCGGTGAAGTAGCGAAAGCTCACTTGGAGCTAGCTACATAGTCCTTTCAAAAAAAAAAAAAAAAAAAAAAAAAAAAAAAACACTAGGCCTCAGTCCTCTGACGCCTATCGAGGGGTATGTAACAGAGTGGAATTTAATTTTTAAAATTATAAACATGCCAATTTCTGAAGTTCTGTCCTTCTAAAATACTAAAATGAATATTATAGTAAACTATCGCGCTGGCACTTTCCACATTTAAGTAATGCAAGTTCATGTTATTTACAATATTATAAACATATTTATCCTCCATTAAAAACGTCAAATTCCATTGTCAGTGAAAGGCGCATAGTGATGCACTTTGTTATTTTTTGCCAAACATCGATAATTTACATGAATACAGATGAGTGTAATAATATAAGTAATAAAGTTAATGCCAAAAAATAAATAATAATAAATTCACTCTCCACGACTTTCCCAAAAAAATATTATTTTTAGTGTTCCGTTCCTTAAGAGTAAAAACGGAAAGGTAATACTAAGCCTTCGACGTCCATCCTTCCTTCCATCTGCCACATGACTGTATCTATTGAACCGAAATAGATAATATTTCAAAAGGACAATGCCGGTTATTGGCGTCTTTTTGTTTTCGCGCGGCCACTAACCATACCTTGTTTTCCCGAGAGTCAATAACAAAATAAAGTTATAAGGGCATATATACCTCTAAACTCAGTCCGAACTGAGTTATAAGGATTAGATATTATATTCATAGGTTTTTGCACTATTTTTCACTAAGTTCATTAAAAGTTGCAATTAAATAATAAATAAAATTATTTTGGACATTTTAATCACTACTATACTTTTTTGAAGCCTTTTTCATCAACGATACAGCAGCAGGCTCTTCTCCGCTACCTCCGTGAGGTTAAGAGTATATAGTAACTGTTTATTGGGGCAGTCTGAAGTAGCTTTGATAGATACTTGATACATTAGGTAGGTCTTTTTGTTCTTTGCTTGGCCGTCGTGTGTCATGCCTAGTTGTGTAGTGAAATCCTGCAAAAATACTGTAAAAAATGCTAAAGGGAAACCACAACCTGTGACTTTTCACATGTAAGTAATGCAAAGGACATTTAATTACAATATCATAAACGATATTGACAATCTCCATGGTACAGTGGTTAACGAGCCAGGTACCGGGTTAAATTTTCGGCGCAGGCAAAAACTTGTACTTCAGTTTCATATTTATGTATGTTCGCGTTACTGGAGTTACATAAGGAGAATTGGCGTTGGGCCGTAAAACATACATACATTCATATTATCACGATCTTCACCCTTACGGTGTAGGCCTCTGCCTAAAACCAAAAGCCACGTTTAGCGTGTTTGTAGGCGTATGTAGGTGGAAATCTGAATCAAAGGTGTAATAGGTTGCTAATCGCATTCCCTATCAGAGAAGCAACTGGTACATTCTCCATTTTTCCTTTTCATCTAGACCAGCATGGAATATATACTTCTTATTACAGCATGAATGCTGTCATAATAGCGGACCCCGGGCTTGGACGCAGCACAACTGAAGATGCCAGGAGTATAAGGAACCAGGGAATCTCTTAGATGATTATGACTATATAATTATTACTACTTCATATGTTGTTTACTTAAATGAAGTCAAACTGAAACAAAATCTTGTTGTGGGTTTTTCTCGATATCGATATTACACGGTGTTGTTACATCTCTTATGACAGCGGCGCCAAACGTCATGAGTGCTATTTTCGAATCTAATGATGTATGGAAAATTTGTACTTCTTCATCGAGTCACTCATTTACAAATAGCACCCCTGAAACCACGACTCCCTTGCCTCTGCCTCACACCCCGCTAATGACACACTAGGTTCCCATACAAAAATGGCAAAATGTGACATCTATTCAGAGAGACGAATTTTTTTTTTTAAATCTATGGGACAACGGAATCAAAATAGTTGTCAGTTGTTAGCCACATCACCTACAATGGTACCAAATGTACCATTTTAAGTAAACGCATAGAATAATAAAAAAATACATTTCAAAAAATTGTTTGACTCGTGAAGGATTTGAACCTCCGCCCTCCGATGATCAAGTGAAACTGTATATCGGCGCTCTAACCTACTGAGCTAACGAGCCTTGTTACAGAGCGGCAAAAACATCGACTGGATCTCTATAAATGACGTCAGAGTGTTGTGTTGGCTCTTTGCCGAGAAATAGGATATTGTTGTGTACCAAATGTACCATTGTAGGTGATGTGGCTAACAATGCCAAGATTTCTGAGATATAATTATAACCCATTTCCTCGACCAGCTTTTACCATAGACCAGCATGGAAGAAGACCTATTTTAGACACAACATACATGCTCACGTCTTTTGCCCTTTCGAAGTAGACAGAGTCTATAAGACCTAAAAGTGGTCGTCTAGGTGGAAAATGGATGGATCGCCTTCTAAGATAATTCCTCAGACTTTCGCCCATTCCCTTGATCGGCTTTTACGATCTGCGCGGGACTAGAAGCAGCTGATGCATTCTACGTTTTTTCTTTTCTCAAAAACCAGCATGGAAGAGCCCAGAACAGTATAGAATATAAATATAAATATATACGGACAAATCACACAGATTGAGCTAGCCCCAAAGTAAGTTCGAGACTTGTGTTATGGGATACTAACTCAACGATACTATATTTTATAACAAATACATAAATAGATACACATCCAAGACCCAGGCCAATCTGAAAAGATTATTTTCCATCTTGACCTGGCCGGGGATCGAACCCGGGCACTCCGTGTCGCAGGCTGGCGTGTTGACCGCTGCGCCACGGAGCTAGCCAGAAGAAGAGACACAACAATATTATTAAAAGCATTGTCTGTTTACAGATCGAACGTGAGGTGATCCTGTCATCAGGCGACAAGAACTCCAAAGTGCCCATCCTACAGGAAGCCAGGAAGAGAGGCCGACTGGGGGCGGTGGCACCCGACACACCACCAAAGACGTTGGCGGCTTGGACTCATGCTGATGTAAGTGAATGCTTCATTTTTCAGGTTCCGTACCCAAAGGGTAAAAACGAGACCATATTAATATCGCTCCGCTGTCAGACGGACAGCGGAGCGATATTAATATGGTCCGTCTGTCTGTCGGTCTGTCCCCAGGCTGTATCTATTAACCGTATTTCTATAAATCACCTTATGCTATAAATTTGGCAAAGATTTTATGGCCGACCACCTGCCTGCAACCTGTAATATGGAGTGAAAGTATTTGCCCGCACCGTATTGAACAATATTTAAAACTAGCTTTCGCCCGCGGCTCCGCCCGCGTCAATGTCGATCCCTCGAGAATAGTACTTTTTTCCGGGATAAAAGGTAGCCTATGTCCTTCTCCGTACTCCAGAGAACTTGTATGCAAAATTTCATGATGATCGGTTCAGTGTTACGGCGTGAAAGCGTAACAAACAAACAAACAAATAAACAAACAAACTCACTTTCGCATTATAAATATTAGTAAGGATAAGGATATAGATGTTTAAATTGAAAATATTTTTTATGTCGTAAAGACCTAAGGTATCATCATATCTTATTTGTAATTTAATAAGAGTATATCAGAAAGGCATTGCGAATGCAAAAAACCCTTAAGAAATTAAAATATTTTAATATTAAGATAGGTGGTGGCTTTCGTGGCGGTGACAAAGAATATGTCACCTATTATTTTATTCTTTTATTCCTAAAGCAGATCAAATCAAAAATTCTAATTCTGCAGTTCGCTAGTAAATTACTTAAAATACTTTTGGTACTACTTTTTTATAATTTTGCATTGTGGCTTTAGATTTTAACGGGTTTAAGCATAGATTTAGAAAAATATTGCGTCTCTGGTTTAAGAGGAAGATAATAAAATGATAGGTGGCGCTAGTTTCACTAATCTAAGCGCCTTAAAAAAAATAGTCCATAAAATATAATGTCGTAGCAATTGCTACACCGTAGTTACAGTGCTACGAAATATTTTGTTTTTAACTGTTTAAATGAAAGGTTTTCATAACGATAAAAGCATTTGTTTTTATTTGAACTAAATATGAACTACAATAAAAAACTATAATTAAACATCTCGCACTTGGCATTCTAGGATGACAGCTTAATATATTTTTTTGACAATCAAAAAGTACCTCATTAAAACCTTTTTTGTCTTTATCTTTAAAAAATAGGTAATATTGCTTATACATTAACACATCTACGACTACAAATAATCGTTTATATATTTATTACTTCATACATTTAACTTTACCAATTTTAAATATAGGCTAGTAAACGCAAAGAATAATAAAAGAATACATTTCAAAAAATCGTTTGACCCGTGAAGGATTTGAACCTCCGCCCTCCGATGATCAAGTGAAACTGTATATCGGCGCTCTAACCTACTGAGCTAACGAGCCTTGTTACAGGGCGGCAAAAACATCGACTGGATCTCTATAGATGACGTCAGAGTGTTGTGTTGGCTCTTTGCCAAGAAATAGGATATTGTTTTTGGAATTGAATAACACGGTATCATAGATTTAAAAAAAAAGTTGCGTGTTATGACGGTATCATAGATTTAAAAAAAAATTGCGCGGTATGGACCAGTGCCGAAGCCTTTAAAAATGATAAAAAGTAAACTTAAATTATAGTGGGATGAAACCCATTACAAATGAAAGAGAATACACCAAAAGTTAAAGGAAAAATAAATTACGGGCTATCTGAGGTCGGGAAGGGAGAGGGGGTAAGCTTTTAATGGTAAAAAACAGTTTATCTCGATTTCCGGCAAAACTACAAGTCCTGTGGAAAAACCACGGAATATAATTAATATTCCGTGGGAAAAACGATATATGGCAATGATGTAGCTAAAATAACGTTCTAGTCCTTTTGTATTTACACTTCTTTCACCTAACCTCAAAATGTATGTAAAAAATTCAAATAAGAAAGTTCTTGGTTTTTTATTTTTATCTTTTACAATAATTTATATTTTTTCATGAAATTTGGTGAAAACTTACCTTTCTATGCCCCAAACACAATGTAATTTTTTTGATCTCAAATATTTTTTTTATAGTGCGTAATGATCACTAATAGTAATAGTGCGTACGCTCATCAAGCTACACGAATCTATAATGCAGAGCAGAGATTCCATCCATATGCAGTCGATATTCCTGCTCATCGCACTTCTAGATTCGCCTCCTCCTTCATTATGCAAACCGCTATGAAATGGAAATCCCTCCCCACATCGCTGTTTCCCGACTCATTTGATTTAGGGATTTTCAAGGCAAAAGTGAATAACAGCCTCCGTGGTCCAGTGGTTAAGGCGTTTGCCTGTTGACCCGGGGGTCGTGGGTTCGATTCCCACCGGAAGCATACTATGTTTAGTTGTTTCCAGTTTGGTTAGGACATTGCAGGCTTGAATCACCTGATTGTCTGATAATAAAGATGATTCCGTGCTTCGGAAGGCACGTTAAGCCGGTGGTCCCAGCTGCCATCTGGTAGTCGTTAAAGGTACCACGTCAGAGGCCGAGAGGCGGTTCCGAAGAACTCTGATACCAGGGTGTGCATGGTCGATTGACCGTGTCACCGACTCGAAATGAATGAATTTGAGTTTGCGTGTACCACCCTAGACCTCATCGTTGCTTCCCATCCGGCAAGATAGAGGTTAAACGCACTCAAATACTTCTAAAAAAAATGTTGTGCCTAACGCACTTACCATAATCACAGCCTGTGAAGGTACCTGTCGACGTGTGACGTCTTCCTGCTCGGAACGACGGGATGTCAGCCGTGACGGTCCTTGAACTGCCGCTCAAGGAAATCCAGGCCCTATACTCAGACATGGATTCTCTTTGTAGATTGTTATATTTACACCGATTTGAATCAATTCTTGGATAATTATTAATTGTTTTGATTTCCGTGCATCTTCAAGTAAAGTGCAACGATATACGTTGACTAGGTATCGTGTGTCTTCGCTTTCGTGAGTATTGTGGCCAGTAAGATTGGTCTGTAGTTTGTTAGTGATTGTCTTATTGCATGATGCCGTTATATTTCACTATTTTCTAATTATAAATTAATAAATAAATATATACGGACAAATCACACAGATTGAGCTAGCCCCAAAGTAAGTTCGAGACTTGTGTTATGGGATAGTAAAAAGTAATATTGTCATGAAAAAAAGAGCATATTGCCATACGCTGTGATATTCTGTGATGTGGGACTAGAACTATGTATATTTTGTTTTTTCGTGTGCGCAAGTGGCCGACACTGGTGTCAGCTATATAAAGCTACCTAAAGGCATCTGACATAGCTAAACGACTACGACTGCCATCAATGATGACAGCCGGGACCAACGGCTTAACGTTCCTTCCTAAGCATGGAACTATAGACGCCTTATGCTTTTTATTTTTTTGGCGAAGAGATAATTTTATTGACGGGGACATAATTGCAACTTTTTAATCGAATTATACTAGATGTTGGGGTTAACACTGTTGTCCCTCAAACTATCAAGTCCTCCTGCAGTGGAGACTAAAAAGACCTGACGATGATGAGGTATACGGAAAATGTTTCGAAGCTAATTTCGCAAAATTTATTGACCTACGTGATTCGCAAAAAACAATGTAAGGGAAATATTCCAAATACCTTACTACCCGATGAATCACAATTTTATGAAATTCTTTCCCGGTCAGCGACGTCCATCTGTTTACAAACAAAATTCAATCTTATCCCGACTGCATACGATATTAAATCACTATTGTATGTAAGGAAACTCCGTTAATGATTAAATATTTTATTTTGAAATCACTCATTTTACAGAATATCGAAATTAGTTAAATACATCTTACCTTAAATATACAATCTCCACACTTTACGGAAAACTATTTAAAACAATACTTCACAACAGGTAAAGGTTAATTACGTCTTAACGTTACAGCTGCGCCAAACAGAATGCCCGAGTCGTCGATCTAACCACACAAGAGCGATCGTCCCCGCCACTCCATGACGTCTTGCTAAAATGGAGTGGTGGGTACCAACAATAATTACACTCGATACAACCAGTGTTGCCATTGTTGCTGTTTTTGAGATATAAGTGTTACTATTTTAAATAATACTTTAGATACGCAAAAATACGTTTATTTATACTGGGTTTTCATATAAATCGCTAACAGCTCGGCCATCCTGCAATAGCGGGTCCCTCCGCTATATGAAGCTTTACACACTTAAGCACTGTCTATCTTGAACATATTTTTTAAAGTAATAGAATACACAATAACCTTTTGCACACCAGCGCTTGTTTACGTTACTTCACGCCTGACGCCAGGCTAATACAAATTGTAATAACTTTAGTTGTCAATTGCGTCTCAGTCACGCGACTGTTTTGCAACTAAAGTAAGAAAAAAAAAGGTCAATGGCGCCCAATAGGTTAATGAAGGTACTAATAGGTGTTTCAATTTCGTGATCAAGCGCAGTATTTTGATTCACATGACATACTAATAATAACAGGCGTACTAGTTTATAAAATATAGAATTTACCAGGCATTTAAAATGTTAACGAATTCAAATTACAATTATCTTAAATTCTCATAAAATTAATTATCTGAACAGTCATCGGCATCAGATTCTGATGTAACGATATCTCTATTAAATATAGGCCAAAGTTTCAGATTATCTACCGCTACATTTTCATACCGACGTAGGCTACGCTTGCGAGTCAATGGTGTATCCTCTACTAAATAGCGGTCATTGGGTAAAACTTTAGCGATTCGATAAAGGCCTTGAAATTTAACAGCTAGTTTTTTTTTATTTTAGTTACCATGACATGTTATTTCTCGTTTTAGGTTCACCAGATTGCCGCAGTTATAACCAACCTTGAACCGCTTCAAGTCAAATCTAGTTTTATCTTTAGTTTATTTGTCCTGCAATGCGTTTGCATGCTTCTTTACGAACCTGATCTAAATAATCTAATGGCGTGTCCCTATAGTATCATCTATTACTTCACTAAGGACATTTTTTCAGGGCCACTGTTGATTTTGAACTCAAATAGTAATTCTGATGGAGTGATTGAGTTTAAAAAAAAAAACTTAGTTTTCTGAAATTTACGACACTGAGGACCCTAACATAGCTTTCAATAATTTTATAAATTTGTTTAAAATGTTTTATGATTTCTTTTTCCCTCAAAAAGAACTTGTAATAAAAGTTAATCATAAAATACTTCTTTGGAAATGTAGAATAAACCCATCTAAATCACATAAAATTAAATATCATAGATATTCAAAACTGTTTTTTTAAATATTAAAAGATTAAAATTAAGTCATAATTATAAAACAATAACTTCAAATAATAAATTTAAAACAACATGGCAAATGATAAATAATAACACATTTACATAGCGAACCGATAACTCGTCTTAAAATTGATAATGATTACATAACAGATCCAATCAAAATAGCATAGGCATTTATTGACTACTTTGTATATGAAATTAAACCCTTCCTGAACTAAGGATTAATTATTAGCTCAAATATTACACGTAGTTTACAATCCATGTTTATGCCCCCTAGTATACCATAAGATATTTAAATGATAATGACAAAAAATATAAAACAACACTTAAAGTGTTGGTAACGATGGCATTTAAACTTAAATAATTAAAGCAGTAAATGACTATATATATATATATATATGCCGTCATCTTAGTCATATTATAAATCTTTGTATAGAATCTGGCGTCTTTCCATAAGATCTGCAAATATCTTGTTATAAAACCATCATTTAACAAAAACAATAGAGAGTTACATTTTAGACCAATTGCTCTTAGTTATTTTTTTTTTTATTAAGTTATTGAAAAATATTTTAAATGAAGTGGACAAAAAGAAACGTGTTTGTGCCGTCTATTGCGATACGACGCAAGCATTTGATTATGTGCATCATAATATACTATTAGACAAGCTTGAAGTATATGGCATTCGAGGTAACGTATTACAATTGGTCAAATCTTATTTATCAGATCGTTGTCAAATCACAGAAATAACCTAACTGGATGTTTACTCTTAAACAGAAGAAAAGATACACGTCTGACGAACGCTATGGTATTCCACAGGGGAGTATTTAGGTCCTCTTCTTTTTATAATTGATATAAATGACCTTCCCAATAATATAGAACATAGCATGACATTATTTGCCGATGATAGCACAGTCACTATTAAATCCACTGACATCAATTCGTACAATTTTAATATAAATTCAACATTGGCATCAATAATTACGTGGTTAGATAATAATAACTTAAAATAAATCTTGATAAAACAAATATAATGCATTTCAGCCAAAGACCTTATTAGAATACTTAATTACTTAATTGGAATATCATGGCAGCATAGCAAATAGTGTTGGTGCAAACAGCTTTTTCGGCATAATAATCGACTCGCGATTAAATTAGAAACCACAGATAGAAAATCTTTGCAAATGACTTAGTACTTCAAGTTATGCTTTATTTTGACTTTCGAGAAAAGTAGATAATGGTGAACTATTAACAGCATATTATGGCTTAGTAGAATCCATTCTTAGTTATCGTACCAATGATTTTAACATAATATCAAAACAGTGTAAGGAGTTAAACTTGATATTTATTAAGAAAAAGCTTAAAATATTGTTATGCGAAAAATGTTATTAAAGTATTAACAAATTATTATCTGAAAATCTGAAGTATTGTATTTTTTTGGACATGGATTCTTTGTAAATACTAAAACATTATTTTCCCTTTTATTTTAATTGTTGTATTTTTTAAATTTAGGTAATTGCATGCCTTCTGAACTTATATGAATTCGCACACCAGTAATGGTAAACATGTCGGTCTTCTTATAACATATCCATTTAATGTATTTTACACATGTTTATGCAAATAATTAATGGGTCAGCTCATACATTCGTCTTCTATAGCTATATATATAACTTGATGTAGTATCTCTACTTTATTGGAGACCTGCTTTCGCGACTGATTAGTCAGCCCTATTATCGGCTCTCTGCTTCTTGATCTGCTTATTGGATACTTGCGGAGGTACGATCGAGTAGGCGTACGATTGCGGCTTTGCCTGTCATTAACCAGGCTATTCCGCCCTTTCGTATGATCGGATAGGTATACGCTTGCGGCTTTGCCTGTTATTAACCAGGCTCCCTGCCACTCCATCGTATGATTTAATTAAAGAACGTTTACGGACTTGCCTGTTACTTATCAGACTCCCATCCGCTCCCTCGTTCTTATAGTGCCGTTGCCGTGGGGACTGCCATACGCTTGCCGGCTCACCCTCCACGTTATAGCGGCTGACCACATCTCCAACAGAAGATGTAGTCTCTATATCTGAATGTTAAATTGTTATTAATAATATTAATAATAATAATTATTTATTTCAGAAATTGCATTCCATAATGTTTTTAAAAACAAAATCATTTTAATTCAAGTTGTCAATTAAATTAAAATTATTTACTAAATTACAATTGAATTAAATTACAATTGAATTAAATTACAATAATTAAATTACCCTATTCTAATACCTTCTCACCTCAGGCATTACAGCAACATGTCTATCGCTGCAATGTCGGAGGTAAGGGCAGTCCAATCTGTCTCCAATCATTGTTATTGTTTTGTAACGTTATCTTTTTGTTATTATTTATGATAATAATAAATTTCTTTACTAACTTAATACATTACAGTTTGACATTACGTTCGTGGCTTCCACGCTAGGCTGTGCCTGTATCGTAGTAGCCTGGTTACTGTTGTTACCTTAAACATATAATCGCTGTTCCTGATGGAGTACACTTAGACGCCGGCACGCGGAGCAAATTTATATTCAGATAACAATTTAGTAAAAATAAAATATATTGTGGTGTAAATGTGTGTGTAAGTGTGTATGAGTGAGTGTGATGTGTTCGTGTTTATGCATATGAGCGTAAGAGATGAAGGTGTATATATGTATATGTGAATGTGTGTGAGACATATAAATATATTTTTTATTGATTTATTATATTAGTGTTTCATTTTGTTTTTATTTGTACTTGTATGAAAAGTTTACAAATTAATACGAAATTACAGATGAAGTAATTTTAATTTATATTAATGTTGACATAAAAAAAATGTTCAATTAAATGCATGTGTAACCCAAAAGTAAATAATTATGACTTTGTCAATTATAAACTAATTATATTTATTTTAATGAAATATTTGTCTGCTGTTTCCAACAGTTAAATAGGCAGTTTTTTTTTAATATCGATATCATACCCTATTTTAGACAAATAAATGATTGATTGATAGATGAAGTGTTTTGAAAAAAGTAGATTTTTATTATTTATTTACTGCCTCCGTAGTCATAAACAAAGCCTCTCTTCTCAATATGGAAGCTCGTAGACAGTTGCACCTCGCGAGTTTACTTTTTGACATAATGAGGGTTTAAAAAAAACCTGACTATCTTTACATGAAATTGCAGTTCACTTTGCAACGTCATCCGAGGGCCACTCGTCCTGTACTTTCTATACAGAGAAAAGTCAAAGTCAAAGATTTTTATTCAAAATTGGATACATGTATCTCTTTTTGAACGTCATAACAAGACAAAGGACAGTAGCATTTATGCGGCAACGAAGTATTGGAATAATATTCCTGCTCCTTTAAGAAATTTAAATAAGAAATTAACATTTAAAAAACTACTGAAATCACATTTACTTACTCTTCAGAAAACGGACATTAATTCAAAAATACTTTGCTTGTCGCAAAGCTAAAACTTAAACTGAGCTCTTCCTTAAATAATAATTAGTATTAATTTATTATGTGTTTCACCCATTGACTTTACACTTTGTGAGACAACCTGTTCTGTGAAATTGTTAGTGCGCGTCTTCTAAGGTGACAGCTGAAAATCAGTAGTTGCTCACTAGAGTAACATTTCGCTGAGCTGTAGTCTTTTTGTGATATAATGGCACACATACATATATTATGTTAAGTATTAAGTTTTATTGTAGCTTTCTGTTTTATTATGTGTGTTACAATGAACAAATAAAAATATGTTATCTATCTATCTAGTACAGTGGTAAAGGCGTTTGCCTGTTGACCCGGGGGTCTAGGGCTCGACTCCCACGGGAAGCATACTTTGTATAGTTTCCAGTTTGGTTAGGACATTACAGGCCTAAATCACCTGATCATCCGATAATAAAGACGATTCCGTGCTTCGGAAGGCACGTTAAGCCGTTGGTCCCGGCCGCCATCTGGCAGTCGTTAAAGGAACCACGTCAGAGGCCGAGAGGGGTTCCGAAGAACTCCAACGACATGGTGTGCATGTTCGCTCGACCGCGACACATACACGAAATGATGATGAATTATTGATGTTATGCTAGTATGATATAACAGTATTGAATAATGGCACGGATTTATGATATTTATTAATGTATATATTTGCTCAGGTGGGGTTCGAACCCAGAATTCAATTATAGCAGTTTTAGTACGATGACCAATGCGTCGTAAATTTAAATCTTATTCACCAATAAATTCAATTCTATTTGTTATTATATTACATTTAGTCTACATTCTATTTAAATTGTTTTGGAAGCACGTCTAAGATCATGGCGTTTTTTTTTATTTGACGTCGTAATCAAGTGATATTATTCTTTGTTCAGAGAGTATTATTTTTTCTTTTGTTAAAACAGTTATCAACTGTAGCGATGTAATAGTATCAGTAAATTGATACAAGATCTCTGTCAGACACAAGCAGGACCTACAAACAGTTTTGTGGGTGTTAGCTACTGTCACATTGAAATGTCTTTTTACTTTAAATGTAATGTACTCACACGTCCAACAGAATGAGACAATAAAGTAAATAAGTATACTGCATAATTCCGTAACCAGTAATAGGTTACTCACCTGCAAAACTGTACATGTTATTAAAATAGCCTGCCATGATATTGGCTACAAGATTTATAGTGCATGTTCAATATTATTTCACTATAAAAACAGTTTTACATTATTCAACCGTATGCGTTAATATTTTTAACGATATGTATGCTTATACAGAAGGTTCACGGTTCGTATGTATTTTATAAAATTTCCGAATGAAATAATACATTCTAGAGTGTAGCCCTGGACAATGAATTGATTAAGTCGTACACACATAAAAATTCTAGGGGGTACCCTAGCAAATTGCAATGTTACTTATAGTTCTTTTTGTTTATAAATGCTATAGCAACGGTTTGAAGATTATTCTAAGATTGTAGCTCCAGCATAATGAGCATATCGATCCACATATACGGTAAACAATCAAAGGGAGTGCCCTAGCTAATTGTATACCATAAACTATATACCGTGAACCCAACAATAAAGCAATCGTAAAATTCACCTCAGAAAACTACTACGACAAGATCAAATGTAAAACTGTTGCAATATAGTAATATCATTACCAGGAGTCGCCTTTCGTTATTAAAATGTAATGGTTAAAATGATATATAATAATATAAAATACTGTGATTGTGGGCGGGATTAACGGAATAAGTATAAAAGAAGAGAAAAAAAAGAAAATTATTCCGCTGATCCTACTTCTGATATGTAAGGAAACTCCGTTAATGATTAAATATTTTATTTTGAAATCACTCATTTTACAGAATATCGAAATTAGTTAAATACATCTTACCTTAAATATACAATCTCCACACTTTACGGAAAACTATTTAAAACAATACTTCACAACAGGTAAAGGTTAATTACGTCTTAACGTTACAGCTGCGCCAAACAGAATGCCCGAGTCGTCGATCTAACCACACAAGAGCGATCGTCCCCGCCACTCCATGACGTCTTGCTAAAATGGAGTGGTGGGTACCAACAATAATTACACTCGATACAACCAGTGTTGCCATTGTTGCTGTTTTTGAGATATAAGTGTTACTATTTTAAATAATACTTTAGATACGCAAAAATACGTTTATTTATACTGGGTTTTCATATAAATCGCTAACATGTATGAGTCATGTCCTAGCTCCAAGGTCGGGGTCCGTGGTCGGGGTAAATCGAATAGTTTGGTGACGTCATATTTTGAAACATATTCGGGTTTTCGCCAGCCTCATCGGCGACTCGTTAGCTCAGTAGGTAAGAGCACCGATATACAGTAAAACTTGATCATCGAAGGGCGGAGGTTCAAATCCTTCACGAGTCAATAATTTTGATATTTTTTATTTAATCTTTTTTTACCTTCTTTGGCTATAAATACAAAGAATGATAAAACAATGCGAGTTTCTATATTTTGCGTTTGCTTTTTTTTCTTATTGTAACATAAATCCTTCAACAAATCGTCATGGCCCCAAGGGCGGATCCAGGGGGGGTCATGGGGGTCATGACACCCCCTGGACTAGGTCCAGGACCTAGGTGGACCACTAATTAAAATGGTTAAATAAAATGTTTTTAAATATTCATCCATCAAGACGTACCCATTGATATAGACGAAGTGATAACGCGTTTGGAAAGAAGACGTACAAGTAAAATGATTTTATCATTTAAATATATATGTATTTTTAAGTACAGTAAATACTTACTTACATTAATAAAATACCTACTTATGACTCGTATCTATGATTTTAAAAATTAAATTATAACTTCTTGTGACTTAATCACGACTTTGGGGCCCCCCCTTCTAGCACCAAAGCTGGATCCGCCCTTGTATGGCACTGCATATTTCTAAGATTCTTGATCATATAATTTGCTGGTTTTCTGTCATCCACTCATAGTATCTTCATCTATTTACAACTCTGCAACTATACGAAAACTAGCTGTCACCCGCGGCTCCGCCCGTGTCAATGTCGATCCCTCGGGAACAGTACTTTTTCCCGGGATAAAAGTTGATTCGATAATTATTTGCTACGACTATGAGTGCTGCGATAGGCTGCGACCAACGAACGTGCTGCGAAAATAATTAAGATTTCTTTTTTTACGAACATAACACATAGGACTAGCTCCGTGGCGCAGCGGTCAACACGCCAGCCTGCGACACGGAGTGACCGGGTTCGATCCCCGGCCAGGTCAAGATAAAAAATTTTGTTTTTTTTGGCGAGTTTGGCGTGGGTCTGGAATGTGTATCTATATATGTATTTGTTATAAAATATAGTATCGTTGAGTTAGTATCTCATAACACAAGTCTCGAACTTACTTTGGGGCTAGCTCAATCTGTGTGATTTGTCCGTATATATTTATATTTATTTATTTAGATTGAGCCAGCCCCAAACTAAGTTCGAGACTTGTGTTATGGGATACTAACTCAACGATACTATACTATATCTTATAATAAATACATATATAGATATACATCCAAGACCCAGGCCAATCTGAAAAAGATCATTTTCCATCTTGACCTGGCCGGAGATCGAACCCGGGCACTCTCGTGTCGCAGGCTGGCGTGTTGACCGCTGCGCCACGGAGCTAGCCATATTTTGATGTTTCGGGTTTGAAACTTATTTTATTGATAGTCACTTTCAATAATGTCATAAAATGTCGTTTGTAGTTTAAATAATTTATTTTTATTGTTTGTTGCCAAAAACAAAACCATAAAAGCGACATCGCAGATATTTTTATAAACAATATTACCCAATTTGTTTTAAAGTATAACTTTTGCATAATTAATTAACTAGAAATGTAAATAAAGACATTATCCACCTACCTAAATGTTATTTTTATGTGATCCATCGTTTTAAATTGTTAACTGTGAATGAAATAACATTTTTGGAGTATATTCAAGAACCATTATAATAACCAACATAACATATTTTTGAGCCATCATCATCATCATCATCATCAGGCCTTTTAGTCTCCACTACAGGAGCATGACCATCTCTGTACTACTAGAGCCATACTTGGCCAGAGCAGCCAGAGGACCTGGCCACGCTGGCCAGACGGGTTGGAGAGGTTTCTCAGATGTTTATAAGCTTTGTTTAGCTTGTATTTCCTAAGTCGCCTTCTACGTCATCCACGGGGAGACTTGGAGTGGTCCTTGAATTTTGAGCCATGTTACCGATAAAATTTATTTTTGCTAGTAGCATGCATGGGCCTGCTCATCCGGGGAAGTACCCTTCACTTTTTACAAAAATCGTACAAATACATGTTTGATTAGAAGCTTCACCGCTTCTATGCTTCATTCGGTGAGTGAGAGAGCCTTATGTCCTTGTTTGTTTTTGCGTCACTAAAATCTATAAGTGTGCCTAATTTCATCTTAATCGGGATAGTTACATAGATTCAGAGCAAATTGGCTATGACAGACGGACATACAGATACACGACTGATCCTGAGGGCTCCGTACGATCGAGTGGCAAAACGGAAATTATAAAAAGTTCAAAATTATAAAATAGCATCAAAACAACTGTTGCAAGAAAAACGATGCAACTGCGTCAATGTTTGGAAAACTTCCAAAATAAAGCAATTTTCTGGTAATCGAGAATGTTATTGTACGTAGTTTTCTTGGCATGTCTTCTGGCCTTAGGTTCACATGACGTCATCTGTTTCTAGTAGACGTTATATTTCTAGTAGTCTAGATTTTTGCCGAGTACACAACAAGACTCGTTAGCTCAGTAGGTTAGAGCACCGATATACAGTTTCACTTGATCATCGGAGGGCGGAGGTTCAAATCCTTCACGAGTCAATTTTGATTTTTCCATCTTCTCTCTCACACTATTTTTTTGGAGAAAACATATTTTTTGACAGTTTTTTGGCGGTTTTTAGTTTTCCTTTCTCCATTTCAATTATTTTTGAATTATTATTAAGGTCATTAATATAAGTATTTCATATATATTAATATGATTTGTATATTGATTTATTTCACATTATAATACATTCAACTTGAAATTCACGCGGACGAAGTCGCGGGCAACAGCTAGTTATTAATATGCACGTCTACTCGTCGGGTAAGTAATATAACATATAAACACAAAATATATATAATTTAAGATAAATATCAACGAAACATATAATTTTGGTTAGTATAATTATCAGGTAAGATAAAAATCGAAAGAAATAACTTTAAAAAAACTAAAATCTTTAATTATAACAATCATTCAACATATCAAACTATTATTATACCGTTTTATTATAATAAACTTTAAAACATCGATTAGTTGTTATGTATAATAAACTTAATATATACATATTAGTACGGATAATAATCATTGGTTATACGAATTAATTGGTAGAAGATTCTCAATATATACCTAATAATTAAATTAAAAAAAAAAACCTAGCATGTCAATCTCATTATATCTTCACCAAATTAAAATGGGATCAACTTGGTAGTAAAGGCTTTTAAATAAAAAAGAAATATCAAAATCGGTTCACAATTGGCGAAGATATCGTGTAACAAACACACATAAAAAAGACATACCGTCGAATTGATAACCTCCTCTTTTTTTTTAAACCGTTTAATAAATTATCTTATTTATTTTTATAGAACGCCTAGCCGAAAATAGCAACCTGACGATCTCGTAAACGCAAAAAAATATTAATAAGACAAGAAAAAGATAACAATATATTAAAACGAAAATCTGAATATTACGAGTGTGAATTTCTTAGAGCTATAGTCTCTATTATAAGTTAAAGAAAAATAGGTATACTAAAAAAATACTTAGAAAAATTGTGATACATACAAAATGCGCGCGCATTTTGTAGGCATCACAATTTTTTAAATTTATTTCTAACTTTGTCCTAATATTAACATATAATAAAATATTGTAAAAGTTATATTTGTACTTTTAAAAAAATTATGATATCACAATTTTTCAAATTTATTTCTAACTTTGTCATAATATTAACATATAATAAAATATTGTAAAAGTTATATTTGTACTTTAAAAAAAATTGTGATACATACAAAATGCGCGCGCATTTTGTATGTATCACAAGTTTTTTATTTATTTTATACTTTGTCCTAATATTTACATACAAGAAAATATTGTAAAAAATATCTTTCTACTTAAAAAAAATTGTGATACATACAAAATGCGCGCGCATTTTGTATGTATCACATTTTTATTTATTTATTTCATACTTTGTCCTAATATTTATATGCAATAAAATATTGTAATAAGTTCTTTTGTTTGTTATAGATTTTTGTAATCCTATGAAGTTAGTGACTTCTTCTGTCACTTTCCGTTTGCTTTACTGATGAAATCGATTACCTATTATTAGTTATTCGATAGTCTGTTTGAATGATGCACCTTTTGCTGGCTACTCCGATTCTTTTACAAGAAAATGAAGTTTATGAGTTTGCGCGAATTTGACTTATTTCGTAGGTGTTACTGAAATAATTCAAATTCGCAAAATAGACATGGGTCTATACTAATTAGCTGGTATATTTTCTCTGTTATATATTTTTAATACGTATACATTTTATAGATTTTGATTCATATTTATTTTAAATACTATACTTTTTGAATGGTATACATTTTGGAAGGTATACTGCATGAGTTGTATAACAGGTGATATTTAGTATTCATAAACGTTATAAAAAATGAGTTTATGCTTATCGAATTGAAAATTTTATGAATGTTATAGCTTTTAAGAATATAATCAGTAATGATTATGTCAAGTTAACATTATATCTTATGAACTTTATTGAAATGAAAATATATAATTTGTTATTATATCAATCAATACGCACCCCTACTCGTCACGTTTTTCGTATTGACCGGAGGCAGTCGATAGGTGCAATGAAAATAATCATAGGTACATGAACATTGCGCTTACTACAAACGCAGAGATACACGTCAATCGACGCGGATATCAAACCCAGAACCTTACGGTTATAAGTCGCGCACATTGCTATTGTAATTCTTTTTCTTAGTACGTAACTATGAACCATGTACCCTCCAAAAACGAACATCGTTCCACCTGCAGAGAAACTTCCACCAACTTCCCTGGGCAGTTTAGAAATTGATAAATAGACATCGGGCTGATGTTGGAAGATGCCAGCATAACCGAGTTACATGGGTTTTTTCTTTCAACAATTTGTGTGGCTGCAGCAATGTCCATTTTTTTTTTTTTTTATTTTGTATAGGCTTACTCTTGACCTTAGACTAACCCATTTCATGTGTTGCCCTAGCTGCCCTACTTCTCGTACTGTGGAGGACCTGGTTGAGGCAAACGATCGGGTAGTGATGTAGCCAAATTAGTGTTGCCGAACTATCGATTGTTCCACTATCGATAGTTGACCTCGAAAATCAGTTAGAATATCGATAGGACTATCGATAGTATCGATACTATCGATAGTGCAAAATGTGGTAATACTATTGATGATTTGCAATAGTATCGATAGTATTAATCCTTGATAGTCGCTATGCTATCGATACTATCGATACTATTATCGCCTCTAACAACTTTACTATCGATACTATCGATAGTAAAGTATCGATAGGTTTGGACTATCGGTAGTGTTTATTTTTCGATAGTATCGATTAAGGTTAAATAGCAATATAATAAGTGGGGTTAACGAGATTCTCTTGTTATATCACTTTTATAGTGGCCTATCGATCAGCAACACTAAGCCAAATACTGATCAAGACTAGTGTAAATAATAGCCAACTCGAGAAGAAGAACGAAGTAACAATCATGCACAAGTATCAGTCATCAAGTCAGTGGTTGATTATAGACCAGATTCAATTGTTTAACTATAGTGCCTTTAAAACTTTATTTCATTATCTTACGAAGTCATACAAATTACTAAATATACGGACAATAATCACACAGATTGAGCTAGCCCCAAAGTAAGTTCAAGACTTGTGTTATGGGATACTACCTCAACGATACTATATTTTATAACAAATACATATATAGATAAACATCCAAGACCCAGGCCAATCTGAAAAAGATCATTTTCCATCTTGATCTGACCAGGGATTGAACCCGGGCACCCCGTGTCGCAGGCTGGCGTGTTAACCACTGCGCCACGGAGCTAGCCAGAAAACAAACACAATATACTCGACTTATTTATACTACATGTTGGGCCCGAAAATTTAATGGATTTAGAAAAATCATTAAAGAAGGCTTACAGGTAGGTGCCCAAATAATAAAATCAACCAGATGTGTGTGTGCACAGTCGCCCCATCATGGATTTAAAAAAAATGCGTCTCTGTGCTTCTTTGGTTAAAATAGACAAATCGTGCGAATTTTTGGCCCATCCTGTATAATTAACGCGATCAAATCGAGGAAGACATCAAACAAAAGTCTTAACTCGTAATAAAATTAACTATCTTTTGTTTAACCTCATAGGTTGGACTGCCCGTTTATGTCGCCATAAAAATTCAAAGCACTTCGTGGTGGTTGTTACGTGGAAAGCAACGGTGTCGTGGTCGACGTGCGGCGCTGTTGTGTCGAATATTATTGTTATTTACATTTATTTTTATTCCTTTTCTGCAATAACATCTATACTAATATTATAAAGCTTAGGAGTTTGTTTGTTTGAACGCGCTAATCTCAGGAACTACTGGTTCAAATTGGAACATTATTTTTGTGTTGGATAGTCCATTTATTGAGGAAGGCTTAAGGCTATAAAACCTCACGCTGCGACCAATAGGAGCGAAGCATCAATAAAAAATGTTTTGAAAACGGGGGAAGATTATTTATCTATACTAAGAAAAAAACGATTTATCATAATAACAGAAATTGCCGCGGACGAAGTCGCGGGCAACAGCTAGTAATTCCATATCCAGAATACTTATTAATTAATTATATTGAACTAGCTTCCACCCGCGGTTCCGCCCGCGTCAATGTTGATCCCTCGGGAACAGTCCTTTTTTCCGCGACAAAATATACCCTATGTCCTTATCCGTACCCCAGACAACGGGTATGCAAAATTTTATGATGATCGGTTCAGTAATTACGGCGTGGAAGCGGCGCGAACCAAACTCACTTTCGCATTTATAATATTAGTATGGAATAATATCGTTATAAATCATGTCAAAACAATATAAACAATAAGTCAAGTTACACTGAAATTCACTTCACTCATATTAAACATACTAGCTGTTGCTCGCGACTTCGTACGCGGCAATTTCTGTTATTATGATTAATTAGTATAGATGAATAATCTTCCCCCGTTTTCAAAACATTTTTTATTGAAGCTTCGCTCCTATTGGTCGCAGCGTGATGTTTTATAGCCTAAAACCTTCCTCAATAAATGGAATATCCAACACAAAAATAATTTTTCAATTTGAACCAGTAGTTCCTGAGATTAGCGCCTTCAAACTAACAAACAAACAAACTCTTCAGCTTTATAATATTAGTATAGATTTAAATTTATAAATAACTTTTCAAGGCATTTGTTGTAGACTTAATGTATTATTTTATTTATTTATTTATCTATCTATTTTTCTAAATTGATGCTCTCTCTTACTCTTACTCTCTTCTCTTACTCCAACATCCATTTTAACATAAATGTACACAATTTCCGGTAATGGTAACTTACTTAGTTACCATTTCCGGAAATTGTTAAGTAGTGTGTAAAAATAAATATATTATGTTTCTAATAAACTCTTAAACTCACAAGTAATTTTTCTGGCGCTGCTGCACATCTAAATCATTATTAAGGGCCCGTACTACCTCACACTGCTTTGCATGATTGACTGTTATATCAATAATAATTAAATACTCAAGTTGAAATAAAAATGCAGCAAAGTTCAGGACTAACTCTGGTAACTATATGACTCAAAAAAACGATTGCGTTAAATTTTCTCGATAGAAAAAAATTGCAAAGTTGCCTCCAAATCACGTCTAATTTACTCGGTATATAGCATTATTCACCAAATACATTAAAATTAACCTTGAAACTTTCGATTATTATTGCATTACAGATAAGGCAGCCATCATATCTTTTTCTTTTTCGAATAACCCTTGAATATTCCTAAAAAACGAAAATATCCAAAATAGCCAACGCGTTTAGACCATCCGCGTTTGTATCGCCACGCCGCCTGGCATATGGCGGGCTCTTAAGCTAGTGAAGGATAGAAATCTGGATTTGGGAAAGTAACTAAGGTAAACTCGGATGATTGGGGGGAAAGCAACCAGCTCAAGAGGCCAGCCCCGTACCCGATGCCATACCTGCATCTACCGGAAGGCAGTTAAGGATGACACCCCTGACCTAAGGATTAGTATTGTGTGCCCAATAGGCTAGTTTCCTGGGTCGTAATAATAACATAACAATTATTCCGTCAGTTAGATAATCAGAAAATATTGGACACGTATTTTTTCTTTAGCAATTAACAATAAACTATAAAGATAAAGCGCATCAAAGTTCAGGAGTGGGGGCTCGTGACGTCAAAGTTTGCTTAAAATTGTAGCAAACTATGACGTCACACAGAACTTCAAAGGACTATATCTTTATCATTTTTTGTTTAATCGACAAAAGAAAAGAAAAAGTGTTCAATATTTTTTGAATATCTAACTGACGGACTAATTATATTTTTTTAGGAAACTAGCCTTTCTTATGATATTAATGCGACCAAAGCTGCTGACAAAAGCCAGTATATGAAGCCCATGCTTCCTAACTGCAGCAGTTCATGTAGACTGAGTATAACGGTAACAGACAAGCTAATTCGATAAGCTGTTAGTGATGTGATCCCCCGGCACGAGGCAAGCGTTAAGCGGGGAAAGCTAAACGTTTTATTAGATGTGTCGAATCGGCCGGAGAAACTGAGGAAACACACGCTGAAGGTACTGTCGCGGACAAAAGTGGATATACAAATATTTCAGTATTAAAATAATAAATAAAATCGTGACAGGTTTGCTAAATATAAACCTCGGAATGATTAAGCATTCGAACGACACCGATTTAAATCTGTTGATGCGTTTAGAAGTTATGGTGGAGAAAACTAACATACCTACATATTTTTTATACATAAATGAATAATAATAGATAACCTTATAATGTTTCACAACATAATTTTGTTTTTATAACCATTTCGTGGTGAAAGGATCAGCCAATCTGCGTTACCGACTAAGCTGTCCTCGCAGATTGTTGCCCAGGGTGCACCGGACGTATAGGGGCCGGATACGTCACTCGGGGAGGCTACTGTGTAAAAAGTGTTCTGATTTCATACTTAAAATCTCTTGAATATAGTGAAACCGAGACCTTATGCGTACCACCCCAAAAATAAAAAAATAAAAAAAATATATATATTTACTGTCGTGCACCCCAATTCGTGTCCTAATTGTCCCTCCACCTGCACAATTAGAGATCTGGATGAGACGAGCGACAAGAGTACCGTGGCCTCCTACTAGTTAAAAACAATATAAACATTGTCTGGACAAATATAACCATGACGACTCGAAAAGAAGAAAACAGCACAAATGGACTGGACATCTATTAATATATACTAATATTATAAAAAGGTTCTCGAATGGCGACCACGAACCGGCAAGCGAAGCGTCGGACACCCATCTACCAGGTGGTCGGACGACCTGACCAAGGTCGCAGGGAAACGCTGGATGCAGGCCGCTTCCAACCGGTCATTTTGGAAATCATTGGGGGAAGCCTATGTCCAGCAGTGGACTTCTTGCGGCTGATATGATGATGATGATGATGATTATAAAAAGGAAAGATATTGTTTATCTGTGTGTTTGTAATAATATACTCAAAAAGTATTGAACCATTTTTAAAAGTTATTTTACCTTTCGAAGGCTCCTTTATTAGCGGCTAACGTAGGCTATAACTTATGCGGACGAAGTCGAAGGAAAACAGATTTAATAAGCATCTTTTCTCTTAATCGTGGATCACGATTTAGAGAAAAATAAATCTTGCAATTTCAACGGTACAACTTCTATTCCATAAATTTAATAAAATTTACATTTTATCGACACACAGCCTAGAGCATACCTGTTATAAAAAAAATATATTTACTACACGTACTGATAACCTACACAAAGCCAGAATATCACTATCATTTTTTGCCAGCAAGAAATTACTTTGTTTTTCATAGTGTTTGTATAAATTAGTTAATCAGCAGTTTTTGAGATACACGTATAAGCACATATCTCAAAAATGACATCTCGTTCAAATCAATTTTTATTGAAAGTGTACCTACTAACTAATGTCATCATTATCATCATCATCATATCAGCCGCAAGAAGTCCACTGCTGGACATAGGCCTCCCCCAAGGATTTCCAATACGACCGGTTGGAAGCGGCCTGCATCCAGCGTCTTCCTGCGACCTTAGTCAGATCGTCCGACCATCTGGTCGGTGGGTGTCCGACGCTGCGCTTGCCGGTACGTGGTCGCCATTCGAGAATCTTTCTGCCCCATCGGCCATCGGTTCTGCGCGCTATGTGCCCCGCCCACTGCCACTTCAAAGAGCTAATCCGCTGAGCTATGTCGGTGACCTTTGTTCTTCTACGGATCTCCTCATTTCTGATTCGATCTCGCAGAGAAACACCGAGCATAGCCCTCTCCATAGCTCTTTGAGCGACCTTGAGCTTTCTTATGAGGCCCATAGTAAGGGACCACGTTTCGGACCCGTAAGTCATCACTGGTAACACACATTGATTTTAGACTTTCGTCTTCAGGCACTGAGGTATTTTGGACGAGAAGACATGGCGGAGCTTTCCGAACGCTGCCCAGCCGAGTCGGATTCGTCGAAACACCTCGTCCTCGAAGCCGGAACTGCCAACCTGGATCAATTGACCCAAGTAGACATAATGGTCCACAGCTTCAAGGACGGAGTTCCCAACAAATACCGGTGAAGGCACAACATGGACATTCGACATTATTTTCGTCTTGTCCATGTTCATTGTAAGGCCCACCTGTTGGGAAACTCCATTGAGGTCATTGAGCATGGTACTTAAGTCCTCCAGCGTCTCCGCCATAACAACGATGTCATCGGCAAATCGAAGGTGAGTGATATACTCGCCATTGATGTTGATGCCAAGTCCTTCCCATTCCAGGAGCTTGAAAGCATCCTCCAGAGCAGCGGTGAACAGTTTCGGAGATATGACGTCTCCCTGTCTCACACCTCGCTGCAATGGTATAGCCTTCGTGCTCTGCTCCTATACTCGAACTGACATGGTGGCGTTGCTGTATAAGCACTTCAACACTTCGATATACCGATGGTCGATGCGGCATCGCTGGAGGGACTGAAGCACGGCCCATGTTTCGACCGAATCAAAGGCTTTCTCATAGTCCACAAACGCTAAGCATAATGGCCGGTTATACTCTTTGGTCTTCTGTATAACCTGCCGCAGCGTATGGATGTGGTCTATGGTACTGTAGCCTTTTCGGAAACCGGCTTGTTCGGGTGGCTGGAAAGCATCGAGCCTGTTCGTGAGACGATTCGTGATCACCCTCGAAAACAGCTTATAGACGTGGCTCAGGAGTGTGATGGGTCTATAGTTCTTCAGTAGAGTATTATCACCCTTTTTGAAGAACAAAACCACCACACCCCTGTTCCACGCCTCCGGCGTAATGCCCTCGAACAGAACGGAATTAAAGAGCCTCTGAAGGACTTTCAGTACCGGCGTTCCGCCCGCTTTCAGAAGCTCTGCTGTAATTCCGTCCTCGCCCGGCGCCTTGTTGTTCTTTAGCTGTTTGAGGGCAATCCTAATCTCGTACAGGCTGATGTCCGGGATGTCTTCGGTATAGTGACGGGTTAGCTTGGCTCTCGGATCTTTGGCCAAGCTGACAATGGTTTTGGCTATTGAGGTGTAAAGCTGCCCATAAAACCTCTCGATCTCTCCCAGCACCTCGGCCTTTGTCGACGCCACGCTGCCGTCCTCCGTCTTCAGCTTCGTTAATCGACTTTGCCCAATAGACTCCACTCTTGCGAACACTTTGGAGCCCTTATTTTGCTCTATCGTCTCCTTAATACGCTCGGTATTGAAGGAGCGAATGTCGTGTCGCAAGGACTTTTGGATTCGTCTATTGAGCTGCCGATGCACGTTTACGTCTTCGGAGGTCTGCAGCGGCGTGGAGCGTCGCGCGGCCATCAACTCCTGGGTCTGGGGCGAGATCTTTTGGGGTTTGTATTTGGGACGGGACCTAAAAAACTTTGATCCCACCGCTTGGACAGTTTCCACAAACCCATTGTTTAGCTCGTCCACTGTAACGCAATCCTTTAAGCAATCAAAGCGATTTGAGAGTTCCAGTTGGAAATTGTCGACATTCTGGATATGGATCGGTGATGGTCGGAGCGTAGACTTCATCAAGCGAGTCCTCTCTCGTCTGAGATTGATATTCACGATGCCTCTCACGATTCGGTGATCGCTACCGGTTTTAATCCTATTGATCACAGAGACATCGTTGAATATCTCTCTCCTCGTCGACAAGATGAAGTCTATCTCGTTTTTGACAGGGGGTTGGTCTCTTCTGCTGGGGCCCATCCAAGTCCATTTTCTATGAGGCGGCTTCTGGAAGAAAGAGTTCATCGCATAGAGTCCCTCTTCTTCCAGGAAATCAGCCAGCCTATGGCCCCTGTCATTCCGTTCTCCATATCCAAATTGTCCCACTCTGAACTCTCCATCGCTCCGCTTACCAAGTATTGCGTTGAAGTCCCCCATAACAATCGTAAAATAGGTTTCGGAAGCGTGTATGGCCCTACTAATGTCCTCATACACCACTTCCACCTCTTCATCTGAGTGTTTCCCGGTCGGCATATATACCTGTACTACCTTCAACAAGTATCTTTTAGATACTCTGAGTATCAGGTATATTACCCTGCTGGAAACACTTTCGATGTTTACAACGTTGTTGATGAGGGACTTGTGGACGAGAAACCCGACACCATGCTGTGACTTTTTAAAGTCACCCTCCCGGTGATAGAGTAGGTTACCAGACTTCAGGGTTGTCGTGCCCTCTCCCTCTCTTCGGACTTCAGACAGACCCACTATGTCCCATCGTAACCTACTCATCTCCTCTTCCACTTCCTCGACCTTCTCGTCTAGCCTCATTGTGCGAATGTTGTGTGTTACCAGGGCCAGTCTCTGCTGGGGGTGGTAGCCGGATCTCTTCCGGAGATTCTTCGCACCCCCTGCCCCGCCGTTACCGTGACCGCTACCGGAGTCAGGAATAGCGGGGCCGCCGGGGACTGGGGGCCTTGGCATATTTTCTATTACCATGAGGGGTTTTTGCCATACTCACCACGCTTGGCAAACGGGTTGGTGAGCGCAGTTTATTTGGCTTAATGGGTTCCGGTGCTGCTGCCCATCGAAACCAGTTTAAGCTTGGGAAAGGAAGGAATTTATTAGGCTGAGGGAACGGGAAAAGGTATTTGGGATGCTACTTGCTCGGAAGGAGTGGGGATAAGAAAGTAGCAGCTCGGGGAGGCCGGGCGCGCGTACCCGATGTCATACGTATAATCACCGGACTGGCAATTAAGTATGACACCCCTGGCCTGGCCTAACTAATGTACAGCATATAAAATATGTAAAGAAAATCCTCTCCATTCAGCCTGTTACATGAACAACTTTTCCTATTGGATCAAAGCTGGGAAGAGTTGTTCATATCGACGGGCTGAATCATCCCTTCAAGGATCGGTCAGAGTTTTCTTTGCATATTGTCTTATTTTATTTACCATCTTAGCTTAATTAAATTATAAATAGGCACTCTAATACTTAAAGCTAAAGGGGGGGGGGGGGGGGGGGGGGTTGGACACCTTTTTACACACACTTTGAAAGCGTCTATATTTCAAACGTTTGACTTTAAAATTGGTTTTAGGAACCTCAATATAATTCTTCAAGACTTATAAAAGACACCGCACACGTATAGGTTTGATACATTTTATTTTGTTTGTTAATCTTTTACTTTTTTATATATATTAAAATTTGTATGTATAAAATCGAAAAGTAGCTAGCAGCATACTTCTTCTAAGTACGAAGTTTCGGCTGTGTAGTGCGAATAGTTTTGGAATAAAGTGTCTGTGAGATACGGACGGACAGACAGGCAGATATGACGAATCTACAAGGGTTTCGTTTTTGCCATTCGGCTACGGATCCCTAAAAAGTATAAATCGCTTTCATAGCTAACTGTGCATACGGATGTTTCGCCATAAACAGTTATTACGTGTAATGAACATCGCGTGATCGTCGCAGATAAAACACAAATATATTACGTAGGAAATTGTAAAAATACGTTATTCAATACTAATTATGTCATACAATTGATATATACTTACATATTTATTATCATTATTATCATCAGGTCTTTTTAGTCTCCACTGCAGGAGCATGGCCCTCTCTGTACTACCGGAGCCATATTTGGCCAGAGCAGACAGAGGATTTGGCCTACACTCTCCTCGCTGGCCAGACGGGTTGGAGAGGTCTCATTAATGTTTATGAGATTTGTTTAGCTTGTATTTCCTAAGTCGCCTCTTACGACATCCACGGGAAGACTTGGAGTGGTCCTATTCTACTCTGCCGGAAACCACACGGCTATATACTTACATATTATCACGTCTTTATCCCTGGGTAGACAGACCCTAGGGTCATAAGACTGACCACGTTAAGCGTGTTGGTGGGCGTAAAGGCGGAAAACGGAATCAAAAATAGTGATGGGTTGCTAGCCGCATCGCCTATTGACATGATTATTGAGATTTTCGCCCATTTCCTCGACCGGCTGTTACAGTCTACGCGGGAAGAGAAGCAGCTGGCACATTCTACGTTTTTCCTTTTCTCTCAGACCAGCATCGAAGAGTTGAGATGATATATACTATTAGATGATGGAAATTGATATATACAACGAAGATATAACATATATCGTGTAAATTAACCACCAACATAAAACGGTGAAAACAACATTCCCTTGAAGGGGTGACTTAGCGTGTCAAAATGAACAACTTTTTCTATGGGACGAATGCTGTAAATACACTTGTGTGTGTTATAGACGTAGACCATCTATTCACAACCCGATAAAAGTTACAAAATATTTTTTGTTGTGACGTGTTTAGTTGTACTTACGGGGCATGATCAGTCCATGATGTAACCCCTAATGATATAGAACAACTGTAAAGTTGTTCAATATCATGGGCTGATCATGCCCCTTTAGTATTATGACCTCAATTTTGTTTGTTACACGTTGTATAAGATAATATCATTATATGACCAATCATAAACATGTTTAGAACAATGGTCTAGCCTTCTTCTACTGTAGAAAATAAACAATTCGTCATAGCAAGCCCGCACTCGCTGCGTGGATCACATGCGCGCGCGCATCCGGTCGAACGAAGCGCGGAGTCCCGGACGCTCAGTAGTCTATTATTCGAAGGCTGTCATATGGTCGTGTCTAGTGTTGTGTGGTTGTGGTGTTGTGGTTTTGTGAGTTGAACATGGTGGAGTTTGCACTGGAAAATGTTTGTGTTTTTATTTTTTATAGATAGTTAATTTACAGACTTAAGTGTATCTATTGATGTGCAGTGTATCTATCTATCTATACAGAGTGTTTCAAAACGGCAAAGTTATATTTACGGGGCATGATGTTTGAATTCCCATAGAAACTCAATTTACTCGTCATTTGTTTTTTTGTATTTGTAATTTTATTGCAGTTCTGTCCTTTGGGATATTAAACGACTTTCGTTGTGGTGATCATGCCATTTAAATATTCAATATTTACTATATGTCGTTCATTGTTAGGTATGAGGTAAAATGGTAGAATTTCCTTTTTTTTATGTGAAATACGTATATGGTTTCGTGATAACTTTGCCTAATTCACAACACACATTAATACAATTAAACAAAAAATCCTTTGTTCGGCTTTTACGCTATTTATTATCATCTTATTTTCTTTTATAATTATATTATATGATGAAACATAATTAATATTTAAAATAATAACCTTTGCTAGTTTTTTACGATATTTATTATCTTGTGACTTTCTTCGGTTTATACAATAACTAGCTGTTGCCCGCGACTTCGTCCGCGGCAATTTCTGTTATTATGATTAATTAGGTTTTTTCTTAGTAGAAAAAACTTTAACAACTTTAAACTTTAATAACTTTTACTTTTCTTAGTGAATAATTTTCCCCCGTTTTCAAAACATTTATTGATGCTTCGCTCCTATTGGTCGCAGCGTGATGTTTAATAGTCTAAAGCCTTCCTCAATAAAAGGACTATCCAACACAAAAATAATTTTCCAATTTGAACCAGTATATTAGCGCGTTCAAACAAACAAACAAACTCTTCAGCTTTATAATATTAGTATAGATGTAGTTAATTACAACTCATGAATACGGGTAATAAATGATGGTCAACAATTTAAAGGAGTGACTCAGCCCATTAATTTAAAGATACAATTTAGTTTCACGTCTTTACTCCTACGGGATAGACCTCTGTCTATTCCAGTGATATAAAATCCAAAAGGCCACGACTTAACAACTTTTCTATAAGACCTATGGTGGGTCTGTTTTAAACTTTCGCTCTTTAACGTTCGTGCTAAGTCCCATTAAAGATAATCAATATGGTGGGATTATGTACTGTTGCGAGTCTTTTTCTATTAAGCAAAAGCCTCTTATTAGTTTTCCTTATTACCATAATGTAATAAAATTTACTCGCCTCATCAATCATACTAATCTCCCTGATAAAAACAACATAACTAGATTAATTAAATTTCCCAAGCGTATTAAAAGCCACTAAATAGCCATGGCGTTATCTCCACAATGGCTTCACATAGATCTAGTAAGATTTACAGCTAGCCAGCAAACGAGTTGAAATTCCTCAGATCCCCATTGTTTCAAGCATTCCCATACATACAATACGACTGTTATGGTAAGTTCAGATTGGGTGAGCGCAGTGGCGAGAATGAGGTTAAGCAATTTATACTGGCCATATACAGACAACAACCCAACATACTGCGGAGCAAGTACATAGTCTTAATCAAGCGTAGTTATTAGAACTTATTACTTCCATGCTGGTCTGGGAGAAAAGAAAAAACGTAGAATGTACCAACTGCTTCTCTTCCCGTACAGATCGTAAAAACCTATTGAGGGAACGGGCAAAATTCCGAGGAATCATGGTAATAGGCGATGCGGCTAGCAACCTAAACCTAATGCCTACCAACATGCTAAATGTGGCCTTCGGGTCTTATAGACCTGGGCTCTGTCTACCTCGCAAGGGAAAAAGATGCGATACTATGGATGTGTATGTTATTACAACAAAGTTACCGATGGCTTTTAAATAAAATAAAAAAAAGTTTATTTTCAATAAGAATTTTTACACTTCGCGGGGTTAATATGTAAAATTAACGAAATTATACATTGTTCTACACACCAATACTTTCCAGGTCTATAACATTATATTTCAACATACCAAAACCGTAAAGATATGGATGTGAAGTAAGAGAAGTTTACAACTAACTCTTACATTACAAGTATTACGACCGTCAAAATGAACAACTTTTCCATGAGATTTGGCGAGCTCCGTGGCGCAGTGGTTAACACGCCAGCCTGCGGCACGAGGGCCCCAAGTTCAATCCCCGGTGAGGTCAAGATGGAAAATGATCTTTTTCAGATTGGCCTGGGTCTTAGATGTTTATCTATATTATGTATTTGTTATAAAATATAGCATCGTTGAGTTAGTATCCCATAACACTAGTCTCGAACTCACTTCGGGTCTAGCTCAATCTGTGTGATTAATATATATATAAAAATGAGACCAATGATGGGAACTCAAAAACATCGTCATTTTCTTACAAATTACCGGCCGCCTTAACACTTTTGGGTGTAACACCAAAAATACTACAAGTAATTTACTACCGAAGTACTACCGAATAGAAGTCGATTTTTAAATTGATTTAATAAAAGAATAAAATAAAGAGTGCCGCTAGTTTCGCTCTAAACCCTAAACCGACTCCAATAACTCGACCACTCTGATTCTTGCCATGCAATACAACCATTATATTCTACCTTTCTTTACAGAACCAAGCCGGCACGTCAGGCGACTTCAGACAGTACCACGAGAACTACAGCTATGCCCTACATCAGAACCAGAGCCAAGGAGCCATATCCAGAAACCCACAGTACGACTCCCCAAAACCACCTATTCCAGCCAAAAATTACGGAACGAAAGACAGCCCAAACAATTCACAGTTGATCACAGTGACAGTTGAAACTGGTAAAGATAATACTCGAGATGCTCCTAAAAGCAACAAGTCTGTTAGCAAGACTTATCATACACTGAAAGATATGATCTCAAGTAGATTTAAGACTAAAGATAGTAATGAGAATGAAAAAACTGAAGAACCAGGACTAAATAACAGTGAAGAAAGGAAACGGCCTGAACCGGAACCGACTCCACCAAGAGAAGGAGGGAGAAAGGTGGAACAAGGAATTTATGGCAGGCCAATGCCACAAACAAGGCCGGATATGCAGTACGGTCATGCCATGTCTAACAATATGGCGTATGCTAGTCCTTCGCCACATAGGTAAGTTTTTATAGACAGCGCATATATTATAGGCGCAAAGGTAACCTGGTTTATTGATAAAGTTTATATTTCAGACAAGCGTCAACGTTTATATTTGCGTGAAATGCGCGACTACCAATTTTCGTTTTGTTAGACTTTCTTCCCAATTGTAGCTTTTGAGTATATATATAGCTTTTGAAAAATATAAATATTACTTAATAAAACATATATTATATACGTATATTTTATTATTAATAAATTTGTATTTTGACATCTATCTGAATAAATTATACTTAATAAGTCCTTTAAACTTTAATGCCTGCAAAAGCCCTTTTTCTGAATAAACTATTTGATTTGATTTTGAATAGTATATTGTAATTTTTAAGTCAGTATAGAGAAATGTACAGAAAATTTAAAAAGGTAATAAATGTTTGGAATTGTTTCAGGCAACTGATGCAGCAGCAGATAGTCCAACAACATATGATGCTGAACCAGGCCAGATCTCAAGAAATGCTTGCGTCTCCCCACCGACAGCCAGTGGCCCTAGGAGCAGACGCCTTATACCAACAGTATGGACCTCCCGGGAGACGGAGTGCTGTGTATCAGAGAGACATGGACGTCAGGTCGATGGCTAACTTCACTTCTTTGAAGACCGGACCTCAAAGTCAGGTAATAATTTTTCTCAAGTTGCTCATCATTTTGAGTAGGTGTCACGGTTAATCAACGGTCAATCGACCATGCACACCCTGGTGTCATATTATTTCGGAGACGCCTTTCGGCCTCTGACGTGGTTCCTTCAACGACTCCCAGATGTCAGCCGGGACCAACGGCTTATCGTACCTTCCGAAGCACGGAATCATTTTTATTATCAGACAATCAGGAGATTCAAGCCTGTAATGTCCTAACCAAACTGGAAACAACTAAACAAAGTATGCTGCCCGTAGGAACCGAACCCACGACCCCGAATTTACAGGCAGACGCCTTAACCACCGGACCATAGAGGCAGTTAAGTTGCTGTGAAGCTAGTTTGTCTATGTACTATTTACCCCAACATGGAGGGAGCCTCGCTTTTAAATATCGGACGAAATAACGTCAATAACTATTATATACATAACTATTATGGATAAATGTATTATGGATTCAAATATATCGTTAGCCTTATTCTGGACAAAAGTTTTATTATTGCACATATACTTATATTTAAAAAGATTTCATGTTACTATTGTAAGATAGGAATAACATTTCACTTTTGTTGAGTTCTATTCTATTTCTAGAATATCAGGTCTCATGCAACTTCAATTTTTTCAAGGGTCCTATAAAGGTCTTCCCTGCGATACTATAAAGCCGTTACGTAATGTAACGGCTTAACTAGCTTGTTATAAGAACTCTAAACTATATCATTATAAATGTATTACATGGTGCCGACCAACTCTCATACTCAGAATTTTGATATTATAAACAATGCTTCTAATATCAGGGTATTACTACCAAAAATTGCTGCAACGATTATATGCAATGCCTTTCTTACGACCCCGTATTTAGTTCTCACTTGGTGCAAGACAAAGAACAATGGCGAAGCAATTAAAGCGGCTTCTCACGACCAACGCAATTATATTAACAAGTGCTTTGCCTCGAAACACCATCTTTCATGGAAACTTTTTTTCTCGGCAAGAAAAATATTTATAGGATCATTGTTAATCATTGTTCAGCCGATCGTGGGGCCTGCGTCAATCAGCACTTCTTACAACAATTTCCTAAACATATTCACATCAATCTATTGAAGACGAACTTTCTCTTCTAAATTAATACGCATAAACCTATTTCTATCACGATTTCGTTTTCTGCGAGTCTTTAATTACCTATTATTCTCAATACCACTCAATGAGATTCTACGGTAATGAAAGTAAGAAATCTTTTTTAATTAGAAATGTTACAGGTTCCCAAAATTAACATATTTATAATACTGTTGTTGTTGTTGCGTATGTAAGTGGCCAACATTGTTTTTCAGATTCTTACGCTGCCTAAAGCATCTGACAATTATAACTATCATTGAATTGTCCAAGGGACGTAACGCCATTCATCCCGGTTTACCATGCCTTTCGAAGCACAAAGGGACCCAAAATATTTGAATGTCACTTATGATCACGGTTATGGTTTTTCCTGTGTGGTATGTATGACTTGGGGTCCTTCAAAAAGCGTGTTACAGGTATCTTAAGAGTCGGCAATGCATCAGCACCTCCTCTGGTGTTGCAGATTTCCATGGGCGAAGGTGACCACTTTCCATCAGATGGCTCGTCTGCTCGTTTTACATTAAAAAACTCCTCATATGTTTATTACATCCATACTAATATTACAAATGCAAAAATAACTCTTGTCTGCTCCCACTTCACGCTTCGGCTATTAAACCAATTGCGATGCATTTTGATATAGAGGTAGTTTGAGGCCAGGAGAAGGACATAGGGTACCTCAATTAAAATCAAATTAAACATGTGTAGGTAAAACATCAAAGTTTACAGTAATGTAGCAATAACCTCACTCTTATCTCACTAATTGGAAATATATCCGTTTGTTTCAATCGTTTTATTGCTAAAGATTTTAATACTTCCTACCGCAATCTTCAATTAAAACATTACAATTTGTTTAATCCTTTCGATCAAGATAATCCAAATTTACAGCATCCGCTGCTATGTCGATTGAGTACAAATCACACGCTTATTTTAATACTTTGCAGTTCGACAATTCACTATCGAGGCCGGATCTCCGAAGCCCACAACAGTTAGAACGAGAAATCATCAGACAAAGAGGTTTTGTGGAAGGCAGACGGGCGGCCTCACATCCTCATCTTTTAGATGAGCCACAACACAGACCTGAAATCACATCCCCTCCAGTGCATGACAGATCGAGAAGAAATTCGCATGGGAATCTCCTAGATGGAATTGCAAATGAAAATTGTTCCCCAAAAATTTGTGAAGAAAGAGAATCAGATGACGGAGGATTTAGATCTCGGCTTGCAGCTGCTCAAGGAAGATCCAGTATCGAAGGGAGAATAAGAACTAGTGGAAGATCTATAGAATCGCAAAGACAAGAAAGAGTTCAAGAGAATGTATATAGAAGAACGCCTGATATGCACAAAGAAAGAAGAACTCCTGATTCTATAGCTCAAAAACAGAAAGAAGAGGCTTCAACGAGTCTAGCTGAGAGGAATGATGAAAGTGCAAGTCAGAAATCGGCTGATGGTGTATATAATTCTAGTGCTAAGCCTGAGACGTATATTCCTCAACCGTCATCTTCAAGACAGACTCCAAACCGGATAGAGGATTTAAAGGCTCATGGGAAGAAAGGTGCGGGATCTGGTGCTAGTTCAGGTAAGATTTCAGGCATTTTTAAATCTAGGTATTTCAATTATACTCGTATACTGTATAAAGCAGCTTGTTTAGTATTTCACTTTAGAATATCTGCATTCTATAGGTACGCTCTTTCGAATAATGTTTTACAAATAGTATATTTGTTTTTAACCAAGAATTGCTTAGTGAGGTATTTGTATTTATAAACTAATACCTCGTTCCAAAGGTTTAGGATTTGTACGTAATAAGAAACAGCGGTCAAAATGTGCTCAACATACGAAACAGTTTCGTTTGATTGTTAAGGTTGAAAATGAATATCTACAAGATCATTTCTTTTTTTTAAATAATAAATAAATATAATAAATATATTCGGACAAATCACACAGATTGAGCTAGCCCCAAAGTCAAAGTCATTGCCATAAAAGCAGGCATAAGTATACACGGATACACAAGAATAAGTATATAATATATATGAGGACAACACCGCTTGACGAATAAACCATTTTAGGAGCGGTTAAAAAACGCTTGACCAGTTGACAAAATTTTCTCGCTTGACCAATTATCCCCTACATCAAATTGAGCTAGCCCCAAAGTACGTTCGAGACTTGTGTTATGGGATACTAACTCAACGATACTATATTTTATAACAAATACATATATAGATACACATCCAAGACCCAGGCCAATCTGAAAAAGATCATTTTCCATCTTGACCTAGCCGGGGATCGAACCCGGTCACTCCTTGTAGCAGGCTGGCGTGTTGACCGCTGCGCCAAGGAGCTAGTCAATCATTGCTACCTAACATTGAAAGTCATAACATTTCTTCACATGATTACGATAAAATTTACTAATTAGTTGATACATAAAACGAGCGTTTTATGCAAATGAATCATTAGTCAAAATTATGTGGTTGTTGGAAATGCTGAGATAACAGTGAGATACGACACGCCCAGTCTCACGGAGATTTATTTAATTAACACTTAATTGAATTATTTTGTGGTCAGGCGTTGAATCACCGTTTTCTTTTAATTAATATTATATTATGCTTTATTTATTTGACAGAAAAACAAAAGTTGAATAACATTTTATTAATTTTTTTAACGGAAGATATTATAGTCAGTAAGATTGATCAAAATGTTACTTTGTAGATACAAGTTATAAGTTCCTCCATTCTCATTCACAAACTTTCCCAAAATAGATATTTGGGAAAGTTTTGTTGTGTCATTGACAGTAATATGTTATTATATACATACATACATATTATCACGTCTTTATCCCTGACAGGGTAGACAGAGCCACATTTAGCGTACCTATTAGTGGGCGTATAGGTGGAAGACGAAATCAAAATAGTGATAAGATGCATCCTTATTATATTTCGTATACTATTCCATAGCCACATCGCCTATTAACCTGATTCCTTATTTTCGCCTTCCCCTCAGCCAGCTTTTACGACTTGCACGGGAAGAGAAGCAGTTGGTACATTCTTTACTTTTTTCTTATCGCCCAGACCAGCATAGGATAAAATTAAACATAGGTAAACTACCCTATTCAATATGATTGAAAATTAAAACCAAAGGAATCAGTTACATTTACAGATACTTACCTAAAGTTCTCATTACAAACACACAAACATTTCAGATTACGACAAGAATGGCGGGCAGTCTTCCAACGTGGATTCTGGTCGAGGCAGTGTGGCGTACTCCAGCGGAAGGAGACCTGAAGCCAGTCTCCATGACACGTCGGCTGACTCTGATGCTGTAGGCTCCTCGTCCAGAGTGCAACCTCAGCCTGGGACCAGTCAACAGCCGGCTGGGCAGAGTAAGTGCCTGCTCATAATTTTATTTTCTCTATCCATTACTAGCGGCTCGCCCCAGCTTCGTACGGGATAGGTGTTCAATTCTATAGCCTATATTCATCAGGGACAATGTAAGATTCTAAATTGAAAATTATTTTTAAATCAGTCCAGCAGTTTAGGAGCCTATTCAATGCAAACAAACAAGCAAATCTTTGTAATATTAGCGTAGGTTGAACAGCCTCATCGTTATGAACAGGACATATATGATACTTATATGAACAAGTTCTTCGTTCCCACACACGAAATGGACTTAGTATCAAGTGTGTGTTATCCTTATCCTTACTAATATTATAAATGCGATTTTTTGTTTGTTACGCTTTCACGCCGTAACTACTGAACCGATAATCATTAAATTTTGCATACAAGTTCTCCGGAGTACAGAGAAGGGGAAGGACATAGGCTACCTTGTATCCCGGGAAAAGTACTATTCCCGAGGGATCGATATCGACGCGGGCGGAGCCGTGGGCGAAAGCTAGTTAAATTTATAATGATTAATGAGCCTAAAAATACGTTTATTATTTACTCTGGTTGTAAAACCCAAACCAAGTTTAAATATCAAAGATAACATAAATCACATAAGCGAATACTTAAATTCAATAAACTGAGTTAACAATTCTAAGTAATATGTTCTCGTGACAAGATTATTGAACAGAATAAAGCAGAATGTAGTGCAAGCGTTCTTAACCCACCTTATCACTGAATATTTCGGACTTTCAGGCGGCGAAAACGAATGGGCAGACCTCGTAGAGTGCGAACTCAGGCAGATCTTGGAGCCAAAGCTGGCAGGCATGAGGCTGGAGTCTTCGGGCAGCTCAGAAAGTTCAGTGACCCCACCTCTACCACCGCTGTCGCCGTCTTCGGACATGCACAAAAGAAACAGGTAAGATAAATTAAAATAAAACAGCCAAGTGCAACTCGGAATTACACACGAAGTGTTCTGTACAACCATACAATATTAATCTACAAAAAATGCTCCAAATTCACGCTTCCTTATTTTGTATGATTTGTAGAAGACAAAAAGTTGTGTCCTATAGAGAGGACAAGGAGATAGCGGAGGACCGAGAAAGATGGAAAACTCAATAACAAGAATATGGTTCTTAAAATTTATGATGAAGTCCAAAGTCGAAAATAAAGCTTTCCAAAAAAAGGAAACAAATGAAACAAAAATATTATTTTCCACAATTACACCAATATTAAACATATTTCATATCGGGGGGTGGACTGAAGCCTAAACTAGGTTATACCTGTATATCGTCACCCTAAAATAGATATAAAATAGTTACATAGAGGTAAAATCCTGTTTTAAGGCTATGCCAAAAACAATTAAACCTAATTAAAATTCATGATGTAATACAAAAGTAGAGTACCGACACCGTTGCCTGGATCTACCGGCTTCTTAACATTATGTAATAAAACTGTAGCAAGTTCAAATTATCTCCCCAAGTACGTTATGCAAGAGCGCCCACTTGGAAACATTGAGTGCATTATCATAGATGTGATATAACGTGACCAAGACATGGTGATGTCCAACGTAACAACTTACTTATCATTACTTGTATCATTAAGTAGCTTTTTACCGAGTTATTTCTTGTGATAAAGAGTCATCAACATCCTCCTAGCTAAATCGTTTTAGTTAATAATTGGATTAGATGTAAGTAGGTATTCACAAGCAAAATCATAAGTCTAAAATGCTGTAATTGATAGATAATCCATGTTTAGAAGGTAAGTTAGTTAGCTGATTTTTTTATTCTCTTAAGCTTAATATATAAAACAAAGTCGACGAACACTTATAGCTAAAGAACGGGTAAACCGATTTTTATAATCTTTGATTGGTGGTTTTGTCATCACCCTGAATAGCAAAATTTTAAGAAATATTTACGACAAAAATATATCAGCGAAAGGAAGTTCGCCGGGACACTTAATCACTAAATAGTATAAAACAAAGTCGCTTCCCCCTGTCTCTCCCTATGTATGCTTAGATCTTTAAAACTACGCAACGGATTTTGATGCGGTTTTTTTAACAGATGAGTGATTCAAAGGAAGGTTTAGATGTATAATTTATCGGGCGGGTTGCTAGTTCACTAATAAATGTGCATCTATTTCTATTTTCAGTCTTCCAGGAAGATCATCGGAATACCCAGAGGAACGGAGAAGGGGACGCGAATCACCACGTTGGCACTCGCATAAGAAGCATTCATCGAAACGTGATCATCATTACAAGAAACATTGTGAGTCATCTTGTTTCTCGTCTCATAAAAAATATTGGGTCAAGTATAAGGTTTTTTCGTATTTTTATGTATAAATTTGTTTAAATCTTCGGTTATGTATGATGTATGAATCTGATTAATTTTGATACCATTTGAATGGTGACATTTTATAGAAGAATTTAAAATGGAAAAAAAATATTTCCTCCTTTTAAATTCGATTAAAAAAAAACTACAGATTTTTAACACTTTTTTGAAATAAGGAATAATACGTAAATAATCAAAGTTCCTTTTTTGTATGAACGGATAAATTTTGTTTAATAAAACTCCAACAACTGTTTATTTTTGTAAAAAAACAAGATACCTTAATTAAGTTTATGTATTTTATTTTTTTGTATAGACTCCATACAAAATACGAAAATATTTTTCCCCAACCGAATATAAAACAACACAGCACTTCCTCATTTGCAAAAATAAGAAATGGCTTTGGACAATAGTATTTATGATATGTCCCTAGCATAACATTATTAGTAGTAGTAACACTATCACTATCTATTAATATAGTAATATTAAACCGAGGAGCATTGTAATGCTATTAATATAATTAATTGAGAAAGCTTTCTCCACTTTAATCAACTTTCAATTCATCTGATATGAATTAAGTTGGATACCACACTTCTAAATAGTGGGTAGTAATGGAGATTACGCATGCTTCGAATGCGTGTACCTATAATATGTGATGAACAAATTCGCCGCGGTGATTTGAAGCTACGGCAGCTCAGTGGTTGAGAGCATCGACGGGCTAAATGCCGAAGGTTTGTGGGTTCAAGTCCTACCTGTGGCGAAATTTTTCATCACATATTTTCGATTTTAATATTAAACCGAGCATTGTAATGCTATTAATATAATTAACTATTACTATCAGTAAATCCTACCTTCTTCACATATTTTCAATTAACATACTATCTGTAATTCTTTTTAGTCTTCATAACAAACTTTCTATTAGTGGAGATATTAAAAAAGTAATGCCAATAACATTACATCCTATTTTTCTCACCTACTTAAACTAAAAAAATCTTACTTTCCCATTCCAGTGTTCGGCCTAGACACCACCGACATGACATCAACGACGACTCGCAGTCTCGACTTATCATCCTTGCTGGACGGTAGAACAGACAGTGACGCGTCCACTGGGGACGCCAGGGCTATCAGAAGACAGCTCCGGGGCTTGGAGAACATGTATGCTGAGGTGCTACAACTCTTGGGCGTGAGGAAGCCAGCTAGTTTGGCGAAGCAACCCACTTGGGAATCTAGGTAAGCATTAAAATATGGACAGTACCGCCAGTTTTATAAGTTACACCGATGTACAGTCAGGGGCAGATAAAACTGGCCACTCTAACAACGATTTTAGGTTGTAGGGGGGTCATATTTATCTGCCCCCGTCTGTATCTGCGCAGAAATCATTTTTTTTCTGTAGCGCATCAGGGATGTTCGCCGAAGCGAGCATGGATAGTTTTATATTAAAAAAAAATACAACAATGCGAAAAAGGTTCGCTTCTCTGGTGCGCAGAGTGCGGGGCTGCAGTAACAATATCCTGAACATGATTGCGAGCCGCCTGGACTGCGATTATGTGATCCACTGTTGTACCATTTCAGGAGGAATGGTGCAGGAATGGCTCACATAAATTAAAGTGTATTAAATTAAATTTGTACTAACATAGATATTAAGTTTACTAACCAATTATGAGACTTAGTTTCTTGAAAATGAATAAATCATACCCAAAATAAATATATCACGAAAATATCCGTCTGCTATTGGCTGATGCGTACGCGCCATGTCTAAAGTTCACTGCGGCGCCGCGCAGTACATGTTTTGAGATAGCATGAGTCCTGTTGTTTTTGCATTTCAAACCTAATGTAGAGGGAATAAGTTAGTTTTTTCATTGATGTTTTCATTCGGTTTGAGTCGGCGATAGAATGCGCTATTCAGTGCCATCCAATAATGCTGAAGCGACTTATAAACATGGTACTACAGTAGGTACCTGAGTACCGTTCCAGCATATTGGAAACGTGGACTGGTCTTCCTTGCCAATGAACTGCAGGACGGATAGCGATGAATGGATGTTAAAATAAAACTGAAATTTATGAAGTAGCCGTCAGTGACACACCACGTTAGTTCTTTTGATGGGAAGACTGGAAAAGCCATTGACCTGCTTAACTGCAGAACGATACGCATCACTAAAGCATACATCGTAGTTTTTAAACTACACTACATCGAATACCTATGGTTACGTCCACGTAATCACAGGTATTCGATTTAGAGTTTTAGTTCGAAAATATACGTATGCTAAATACAACGAGTTGATGTCATAGTTCTGGGATGGATCTGCCGGCCTATTTGCTAACTTAGTGTACAACATTTTGGTAGTCACTTTAAAATACAATATCTTTTATATATCTTAAATAAAAATAGTCAATCATACGAAAGCCGCAATGTATGTTAAAGTGACTATAAAACGTTGTACACTAAATTCATGTAGGCCGGCTGGACTGGCACAAGTTTAAAGTTGTACAACTTCATAATGTGCCTCTCTTTTTGAATGTTTATATATATATCATATCATCAGGTCTTTTTTAGTCTCCACTACAGGAGCACGACCCTCTCTGTACTACTAGGGCCATACTTGGCCAGAGCAGCCAGAGGACTTGGCCTACACTCTCCACGCTGGCCAGACGGGTTGGAGAGGCCTCTTAGATGTTTTTTTTTTTTTATAAGCTTTGTTTAGCTTGTATTTCCTAAGTCGCCTTCTACGACATCCACGGGAAGACTTGGAGTGGTCCTATTCTACTCTGCCGGATACCACACGGCACCCGGATACCACACGGCACCCGGATACCACACGGCACCCGGATACCACACGGCACCCGGATACCACACGGCACGATACTATTTTGAATGTTTGTTATGTTTTTATTTTCAGGCTATCCTCAAAGCGACGGTACGGCAGCATGTCGTCATTACCTTCTAGTTCTGTGAGCAGTCGGCCCGTGCGTGACAAAAGACGGAGCTCCAACGAACACAGGAAGAAACACGATGTCAAGGTGAGTTTTTATATTCAAACAAGAACAAAAAAGTACAAGAGGGTAATTACTTGGAGCCTTATGCTCTATTCAGGATGAGGCCGTACAAAGCCAATCAAAGGTGTAAGGGCGTAAAGGTGGAAAACGGAATCTAAATAGCGATGGCTTGTTAGCCGCATCGCCTATGGTCATGATTCTTTAGATTTTCGCGCATTCCCTTGACGTTGACCTTGACTTCTACGGTCTGCGCGGGAAGAGAATCAATCAATCAATCAATAATTTATTTGTTATGTAGAAGCAGCTGGCACATTTTTTTCTTTTCTCCCAGACCAGCATGGAAGAAAACGTATTTATAATTTTGACCTGAGATCCAAGCCGAAAAACTTATTTGATCCCAGGATTAATGACGCATACTGATCAACGTTAGTTACAAGATTTTGTGAATTCCAACTTTCAGGGTATCAACAAACGCTTCCAACGCCTGGAATCCCACGTAGTTACGTTGGCACGGTCGGTGGCGCACTTATCAAGCGAGATGAGGACCCAGCATCTAGTAATGCAGGAGATGGACAACATCAGGGCTGAGATTGCAGCCCTGCGGCATATGTACAAGTAAGTCAAATGTCCTACTGATATTTACGGATATCTTGTACCTATATTGATGACTATCGAATATGAGTGCGAAGCGATTCTATTTTTGTAAGACTCCCTTTGCTTTGAGATTTCTTCTTAATTTGTTTCTCGAAATTGAATTGGTACACTGTTCCAAATTAAAACAATAATGAGGCAGTTTACATTTGACTTTTAAATAGGTATATATAAAGTTTGGATATCACTCCACCGACAAGAGCCTGGCTATTAGGTAAGATGAAGAAACTAAGAGACTATCATTAGCGCGATTACAAGACATCCCGACTACATACGGTTTTTCAGTCACAAAGACGTCGTAGTGTTGTAATAAAAATCTTACAAAATATTAAAACTGTTATCATTGGTTCCAGGTCCCAACAGTACCTGCGCTCGGGCCCGTCGCGTCACTCGGACCCGTACTCCTTCAGCAACCCGGACCGCGTGAAGCGCCTCACCAAGTTCTTCGGGGACGAGCCGCCACTCATGAGGCTGTTCCTCAAGAAACTCGGATATGAAGTGAGTATCTTACGACTTGTTTTTGAAAAATTTGGTAATGAAACCAGGGCCATGAGAATACTTAAGCGTTACGTTTAATGTGATAGAGGGCATCTAGGTGGAATTCGGGATAAAAAGTAAGTATGTTAGGCTAATCTTCTTTTACCATAGAAATATCTGTACTTGGATCCCTCGCTACTTTTTGACCCAAGTTTTTCGAAGACAAGTCGCCATTCAAGAGGCTGTTCCTCAAGAAACTGGGATGTGAAGTGAGTGTCTTTGGCTAGTCTTTTAAGATCTCAACAGTACCTTAGCTCTGGCTTCTCCCGGCTCGCAGGTACAAAACTGACAAACCTAGTTGGCACCAAGAGGATGTTTTTCAAGAATCGTGGACATGAAGTGAGCTTTTCTATCTAGTCTCACCCACCGACCAGGTGGTCTGGCCGAGGTCACAGGAATGCGCACTGGATGCAGGCCCCTTCCAACCGGTTATATCGAAAATCCTTATAGGCGACCTACGTCCAAAAGTGGACTTCTTGCGGCTGAGATGGTGATGATGATTAAGAACTCAGCAGTACCTAAACAGTCCACAATATAAGCTAGCATTTGTTGTTAATAATTCCATTCATCTTTCTTCCAAATATATGTAACTCAAAGGTGACTGACTGACATAGTGATCTATCAACGCACAGCCCAAACCGCCGGACGGATCGGGCTGAAATTTGGCATGCAGGTAGATATTATGACGTAGGCATCAGCTAAGAAAGGATTTTGATCAATTCTACCCCCAAGGGGATAAAATAGGGGATGAAAGTTTGTTTGAAACTGCCATACTTCTTAACGCGAGCGAAGCCGCGGGCTAAAACTAGTTACTCATATGAGGTTACAGTTACGGTAACTATTTTTCTACCATCATTCGAATAACTCAATACTCATCTTCCACAGAAATATGCAGCTCTGCTAGAAAAAGAGAAAGTGGGTGCAGCGGAACTTCCCTACGTCGGCGAGGACAAGCTGCGAGCGTTAGGCGTCCCGCTCGGACCCCGGATGCGGATCCTAAAGGAGGCTGGCATTCACCAGGAACTACACCACCTGTCTAGAGACGACCAACACAACACGACTACAACCTTGGCTATAGTCTAACGAATCAGAATGTACATATTGTAAAGACGACAACACAACATTGGATAATAATTGACAAAAGAAACAAATATTCTTTTTTAAACTTTCGCGCTTTAAACACATAATTATGTTTATAAACGGGACTTAGCACGAACATTTTTATTATTTGTTTCCGTTGACGTTTCAATGGAGTTACATCCATCATGGTCGCAACGAGACTCGTTGCGCAACGAGACTTGTTGCGACCAATGCGAGTGCGAGACGCGCGGCGGAGGGTCCCGAACTGTTCGGGACCCTCCGCCGCGCGTCTCGCACTCGCATTGAAAATGGGCTCCTGACGAGTTCGAAACTATAGTCGGCAATCCCGACGAAATAGCACGTGAGTGACCCGTTTTTAGTACATAATGTCTGTATCTCACGTTAGTTTTAATGATATAAGCATCAAAAAAATTTAAACTGCCTTAAATTTCATAAATTACAAATGGAAGAATATTATCCAAAAATCTAAAAATGAAAACATAGTGGCAGTCCTTTTTGACGTAATAACGTCTTATAATTGATGAACACTGGCTGCACGCACAAAAAATGTCACGTTCCGGAGCAGCAGCGGCAGCAGCAGTTGTAGTATCCATCACGCATCTATCTCTCACCGTTATCACGTAAATATATCGTCCGTAAACCAACTTTACAGGCAACTTTTTTTTATAACGAAATTTATTGATAGTAAATACCATTGCTAAGAGGAAAATATGTTGACTTACAACTTGATACACAGACAACACCGACATCCACAGCTACACTTCGACACATGCTTGGTATAAATGAAAATTTAAAAAGACAAAGCGATCCACGAACGCTTTCCACAGAAAGAGGCCTGTCTCAGTCCCGTATAGGTATCGAAAACATACCTACGCGCGGCGACACCTTCAAAGGCGAAAACTGAACAAATCCGCTAAGAACGACGCGCGTATAATCATATTTGTTCACCGATTTCAACAAATTATGAATCGTTTGTTCAGAGTTATAAGTATAACATTGGCTTGCTATATATATCTAAACTAAAAGTGGTGCGTTCTGACGCGAGCTAAATTACACCGTATCTAACTACATTGAGTTAATATTTCTTTGAATACCTATGCAGAGTGCGACTTCTGTACGTAATTACTAGTAAATGAAAAAGTAGTCTTTGTAAATGAAAAAATTATTTACAAAGACAACACATTGCAATAAGTGCACCTAGGAAGTTACATTTTATAAACATTGACAAACGCTTAAACATAATCAAAACCATCGATCTCGAAATTAGTATGGGACTACAAAATGATTTCTCGAATATGTTTGTACATTATGAAATCGATACAAAAAAACATTCGTAACAAAGGTGTAAAATAATTTAAAACTTAATACTCAAGAATAAAGCTCAAATTTTAGTCAGACTCAGGCGAGTGTGCATTAAACTTACTTTACTACAAAATACAGGCTCTCTACGAAATAGATAACTGTGATCAAAGCGACTGCAATCAATAAATACTCTATTTTAAACTTTAATAAGACAATAATAAATGTACACTTAGTTGTAATATTTCCTTTTAATTTTATAATGAAATTAGTCAGGTTTATAATTAACTTAAAACTGCTTACTATCATGTATTTTGTATATTGTGTCAATCTATGAAAACCTTTGAGATATTGTAGTAAGATGTACTTACATTGGTACTTATCGTTAACAGGTTGTAATATTATATTTTAGTGTTTTTAGTTAATTTGACTGTTCGATAATTGTATTTAAACAATAAAAGTTCAATATTGCTATAAATAAATATATTTTTTATTACTTATTATTATATCGAATAAATCTTTGCGGTATTAAAATCCAAACATACAGAATTTGAATTTGTAATCTATGCTATGCCAAAGAGGTTATTCGGCGACTGTATTTAATGTTGTAAATATTGCTATATTGTAAATAATTTGTAAGATAGGTAATAAACTATCGTTAATAACAATCGAACCTTGCGGTTACAATTAACATTTATATGTTATTGTTAGAACGTTGAAGTATAATCAGAAACAAGTCTACGTGTTCAAAAATGCTAACTTTACAATATAATATAACCCTAAGTGTAAATTTACCTTCGGCTAAAAAATAAAACCTTCGGCTTTGGTCCCATTGCAAAATACGTTCATATTCACGCGTTGAGTCCATCCTTTTAGGGATGTCGAGGATAAATTCACACGTGGTATATTTATTATGAAATACTTCGTGAATTAATAAATATATATATATAAATATTAGTGATTATGAAATAAAAGACCAACCGTCCTGATGAATATTTTTCAGCTATTTTGTGACATATGGCCATGCTAGCACAACAAAAAAACAAAAAAAAATTGCTCGACCCAAGACAGCCGACAATTCAAGACAGACTGACTTGGCGCAAAAATATTAGGAGTGCCGACCCCACCTAAAGTGAGAATAGGCAAAGAGGAAGAAGAAGATGGCCAAGCCAACCCAACATACATTTTTGAGATTGGGGTTACGCTAAAATCAAATTAACCCGATAAAAACTGAAGGATTATGGCAAATAATAAACATATATTTCCGTAAAAAACTTGGATTTATTTAAGAGATACGTTCGCACAGGACCGGCCAATCCGGCCATCAAGCAAGAAGAAGGAAATTACTTTTTGACAGATGTCACTACGCCATAAGAGCATTTACGAAGCATATTAGATATTTTGCGTTTACAAAGACTTGTATTTCTAACATGTAACATCCTCGTCTTCGTCGTCACTTACCATCAGGTGGGATGGGTGACAAATGCCTAATCCAACATTTAGTAATATAAAAAAAAGGGTGACTTTGCCTATCAATATGAACAACTTTTCTTTAAGGACCAATGCTGAGAACTAGATTTTTTAACATTCCTGTATGAAATGCCCGGCTGGCTAAAAACTTTTGTATAGGAAGATACAAGGTTTTTTTTTAGTTTTAGGTACTATTGTTCTTAATAGGCTTAACTTTCAATCCAAGGCAATGTTGAGAATTCATTTGCATGGTATATTTCTGAGATATTTTACGTCTAAAATAAAAGTGTATAATGTAGATACTCTCTAGACAACGAAAAGAAATAAACATACTCAGTAGTTTTATAATTTTTATAAGTGTCCTCTTTATACTTGAGGGATTTTTGTAAATTTAAATAAAACTTTTACAAAACATAATGAAGTTTTTGATTTGTTATTTTTTCATGATTTAATTATCTATTTATAGTATATTATAGGTTCACGCAATGATGTAGACGTTCCTACCCTTGTCTTCTTTACCTCTTTTCTAAATCCTGACTAATTTCCCGGTGTCTGTCCCCATGTATGCTTAGATCTTTAAAACTACGCAACGGATGATGCAGTTTTTTTTATATGTATAATTTATCGTACCTACCCGCGCGAAGCCGGCGCATGTTCTTTTTACTTACTTAAAGTTTTTATTTTAGCTAAATCTGTGTGATTTTACCGAAATCATTTATTTATTTATTGACAAGAAGTATAAATGTGAAAGGGTCCTAAATGAATAAGGTAGGTATACTAGAATTAACAAAGATGGATTATTTAAGAATAGCTTTCGCCCGCGGCTCCGCCCGCGTCAATGTCGATCCCTCAGGAACAGTTCTTTTTCCCGGGATAAAAAGTACCCTATGTCCTTCTCCGTACCCCAGATAACTTGTATGCAAAATTTCATGATGAACGGTTCAGTAGTTACAACGTGACAGCGTAACAAACAAACAAACTCACTTTCGCATTTATAATATTAGTTAGGATTAGTCTTGAATTCTCCTTGATTAGCTCATAAAAAGACCCTGGGTAATCAGTAAATAGTTCTACGAAATTCAAGGAACAAATAGTAATTACTTAAGTATCTAGAACAAAACAAGATTACCAATGTAACATCTGATAACAGGCCAGATGTCCCCAAACTTTGTGTTTAGTGCATTAGTAGCTATATCCATTCGTGTTTAACGGCAGCATTTATCATTATTTAATTTTTTTACGGGCGGAGACTAGTTAATAGCATATAGATATTATATAAGAATTATTATATGTTCATTGATGCTGTAAGACTCACTCCCTAAGATTAAATAAATAAATAAATATCTGACGTGAGGGACGCCACAGTCCACAGTACGTTAGACACGATAGGAGATATCTCTATTAGTGACAAAATGAAGTAAAGTTTAATTTTGAGCTTTAAAAGTGGTTCACAGAATAGTGCTTGCAAGCCGCGCCGTCCTGCCTGTATTACAAAAACCATATAATTAATACACAGGTGTTAAATAAGCTTGATAGAAGCTACCTTTTGTCTACCTTCCAAAAGGAAAATCGAGTACTTTCCCTTGGAACCTACTCAACTTGGCGAGCTCCGTGGCGCAGTGGTTAACACGCCAGCCTGCGACACGAGGGTGCCCGAGTTTGATCACCGGTCAGGTCAAGATGGATTGTGATTCTTTTCTTGAAAAAAAAAAAAGGTAAATATATTACCTTTGGAAGCTACAAGACGCTACAGGAGGTATGTAACTCAGTCAGTCAACTTTCTTACAGTAAAGTTTTAATTAAATATAAATTCTTAATATAAATTATTTCTGACTACTTGCGATTGATAATATTTTGACCTCAAAACAAATATAATATGATGCTTCCGAAAGATAGGAATCTGTTAGATTTGGAAAGGAAATGAAGGTACTGTGATACTAATCACTTGGATGAATGGGAGAAAGCAAGTAGCAGTTCGGGAGGACAGGCGTGAGTACCCGATACCTGCAAACACCGGCCAAGCAGTTGTAGATAACAACCCTGACCTTAAATACTTATTATTAGGCATATTTTATATAAAGAGTACGTCCAAATATTATTCTACAATACTGCTTAATAGTTTTATAAGCTAGCGTACTGCCTAAAAGTTTAAAAAGGTTCTCTTTTAATGATATAAACCGCCTTTCAAAACTGTATCAGCAAATGTGTAGGAACTTGGGACTGTATAGTGTATACAGGGCGATGGGAATATGACCTGTTTTTTATTTATATTTCTGTTCAACTATTTCTCTCTTACAAATATGCGATGACTTTAGAGAGCTAGTTTAGAGATTGAGTGATTTTATATGATAAAATCAAAAGGTATTTCAATGATATAGGTAGGTATATTGAAATTACCCGTTCCTAAATAGATCTCTAGAAGCTCTTTCACTTTGAGAACAACTGCGTCAGACAGTGCGGGTTAAGATGTCACTTAGATAAAACAGACTGAAGCACGCATTAATCAGAAACTGCAGAGTGAGCCGGACGTACAATATGGACTCTAGACTTTTGGTATTTTTGCTCGTGCTCGGAGTGACGTCCGCCTTTCTTGCGACATTTGAAAACTGCAGCGGTAAGTTCTTTTTGCTATATTTTAAAGAATCCCAAAAAAAAGCCACTGGTACCTAACGTTTTTTGCATGCGAGTTTCTTTAAGAGCGCACCAATGCGACCCGGCTGAAGCCATTTCGCACCCCGCGCCCCGCGCGAAAGCAGGATAGATCTAATGACCGTAACGCGTAAAAAATTAGAAGAAGATAGTGGGTAGGCACAAGCGGGTGTCCTAGAATTAACGGGCGTAAGCGCCAAATCACTTAATTGTTATTTAAAATAAAAGTACGAGGTTAATGAGTAAAAAAACTTGGCCAGATTTTAGAACTAGTTATTGCTAAGCTAGGAAACTGAAAATCATTTCTAAAGACCTTAGGGTTTCGCCGTTCTGACCACAAACATCAAATAAAGGGGCTATGTTTGCAAAATAAAAGTATCGAGGCTTTTGTTATTAATCGTGTTTTCAGGTTCGACAGTTTTAAGAAAATATGTTGAAGTTTTATATATAATAAATAACAGGCAGTCGTTATAGATATAGACATCTAGACGAATGTTCATTGACAAGTTTCGCATTCGTGCCCTCTTAAGTGTGACTATTTGTGGAAGCCGTGTGTTTCCGGTAGAGTAGAATAGGACCTCTCCAAGTCTTCCCATGGATGTCGTAAGAGGCGACTTAGGAAATACAAGCTAAACAAAGCTCATAAACATCAATGAGACCTCTCCAACCCGTCTGGCTAGCGAGGAGAGTGTAGGCCAAATCCTCCTTCCTTTACACTCTTCTTTTTAGAATCAGAATCAGAATTTATTTGCGTAAAATATGGTTACATAGTTGGTACAGTAAGTATACGAATCATATATTTTGCCAAGTGTGGCGAGCAAATATTAATGTAAATTTTTATAATTACTGAATGTCATTAGATTACAATATGGTATACAATTCTAGTCAAATTATTACAATGTCAACCGAAATTTAAAAATAACAAGTAAAATTAACATGTCCTTTGTTTAGTCAGAGCGTCTCTCCATCATTTCCGTCACTGAATAAAAACATCTGTCAACCAGCCAGGTTTTCAATTTCATTGAAAATTTATTCAGTGGTAGTGACTTAAAATCTTCAGGAAGAGCGTTAAATAGTCTCCCACACATAGAGTAGCAACTTTTTAGGTACATGGCTGTGCGTGGTACTTTTGATAAAACAATTTAAACAATTCTTTCTGGATTTCTTGTGTTCTTTAGCTTTTACTAACAATTCTGCGTTTTGTTTAACAAATTTGCTGCACTCTAAAATATACAAACAGGGTAGAGTAAGTAGACCAAGTTTCCGAAATACAATCTTGACATCATATTAAATGAAAAGATAACTTTCGCATTTTTATCAGGTTCAGTAGACTATAAGAGTTAATAACCTCTTAACTGATAACCCGGGTGATCTGCGAATGACGTTGATAAGTTATTTCGTAATGTCAATAACTTAATATGAAGATATTCCCTATCTGTGAACCTTGCCCTCCCGTCGAGGAGACGAGTGCTCCCGGTACTAAACTTGACCTACAATTTAACTAAGTACAGAGCAGTTTATCTAAGTACATTTTAAGTACAGATACACTTAGAACTTAAGTCTAAGTTAGGCCAATTTTTACTAGTCGTTTTTGCTAGTGCACGTGGCCTGGAAGAGCTTCTGGTCCATGAAGGAGTTGATGAAGGGTAGTCTTCCTCTATCTCTCAATCGGAAGCTCCTTGACATGTGTATTCTGCTAGTCTTGACCAGTCTTGGTTAGGACATTGCAGGCTTGAATCACCTGATTGTCTGATAATAAAGATGATTCCATGCTTCGGAAGGCACGTTAAGCCGGTGGTCCCGGCTGCCATCTCGTAGTCGTTAAAGGAACCACGTCAGAGGCCGAAAGGCAGTTCCGAAGAACTCTGACACCATGGTGTGCATGATCTATTGACCGTGACACCTACTCGAAATGATGATGATGCTCGCTTAAAGGTATAAGATATAAGTGAATACTCATTTTATTTTCTCATAATATGGTGGATATAGTTGTGAATAAACCTTAAACGCTATTTATATGATGAGTATGAAACAAATCCTTAGCAATAGGAGTTAGGACAACATGAAATTTTTAAAGCGAGTAAAAAATAAATATTCTCTCAAATCCTCACGTCCATAGAAATATTCCAACATGTCCATATTATTATTTTATCCTTCTAAATATAATATTGTATTTCTCTTTATCATTTTTATCACTTATTTAAACACTTTGTTATTTAATTTTGCAGAAAATTGCCTAGTCAACGAGCTGCGGATCGAGCCATGCAAATCAAAGAAAGCGTGCACGTTCCCAAGGGGACAAAATGCGTCCATGACCTTCGACTTTACACCTAGTAAGTATACATAAAAAATAAGCATAGCAGCATAAAAAGGTATTTTTTTGCAAAAAAAACATTTGTATGATAAGCCTTTATTATAAAGAAATACACTATAAAGTGCTCAGACAAATCAAATGAGCACGAACGCGATTTGTGTACCTTGATGGCCATCTTCCGACTCCATCATCAGACCAGCGCAACCATTACATAATATTATATTGTCATCGGATTTACACATGCATGCAAAATTTTAGCTCAATCGGTAACCGGTAATTCATATTTAACTTGCAAGATTTGATTACAGACAACCACTAGTTGAAACTAATATAAAACAATACGAACCAACAAACGGAAATAAATAAACAAAATAAATAACGCTTTCCTCATTAAATAAAAGAAGAATATTCATCGCAGAAAACCCTACAGTGCAGACACATCTTATTGCCACATAGTCGGACCAGAAAAGATTAAATATAATGAATAAATAAAAAATAAATGTATAGAAACAAATGACACACAGCTACAAGTGGTGATCTTATGAAGTGGGATACTAACTCAACAACAATAAATGGGTATATTTTATAACTAGTGAACCGCCTCGGGCACCGGCTATACGTTATAGTATTTAATCTATAACCTATGTTCATCAGGGGTAATGTAGGATTCTAATGGTGAAAGAATTCTTCAAATCGGTTCAATGCAGTTTCGGCAATGCAAACAAACAATCAAAACGTCCCTCTTTAAAATATTAGTGCATATGTAGATAGATGTTACGGCTAATAGGCGAAGTGCGTATACACCTGGTTCTAGCACCGGGTACAACTAGGTGCAGCCGGGCACATGCGGTTATACTTAGGTGTATCCTACTTATCTTCGGTTATAACTAGATCTTATCTTCGATGGGGCCGATTCAGAATCGGTAGCACGTCTAACTTTTGGGTTATTTTGTACTTACCCCATGCCTTACTCACCCGCACGGTGCCTGCCTGTAGTCCTCTAGCTCAGGATAAGCTGATCCTAAGAGGTCCAAACGCTTACCAGCTAACGAGTCACAGATACACAAAATGTGTCCCATTCCTCACATGCCCTACATAGTGGGCTTAACAACTAGGTAAAACCTTCATCATAGCGGCTAGAACTAGGTGCAGCTACACTTCAGTGGTTAAACTTATGTGCAACCTATTTAACATCGGCTAGTAGTTCTAGCCGATGTTAAATAGGTTTAGTGTATCCGCACTTCGCCCATTAGCCGTAACGTATACATAGATAAACACCTTAGATCCAGTCGATAAGTTAAAACAAGATGACACCATTGCCAGTTAGTGTTGTATGATCTTTCATATAAAAACCCCGACTTCATTAAACTACTGAACCGATTGTGATGAAATTTGAATGGAATCAACTTGAAGGCATACGATATAAGCATAGCATAAGCAACACTGTCAAGCAAAACTAGAATTTTTAAAATTGATTTACAAGGTAACACACAATAAAAAAAACTGGCTAAGTGCGAGACGAACTCGCACACGAAGGGCTCCGTACCATTATTAAGTTTAAAATTATTTAAAATATTTTTATTTAATGATATAACTAAGAACTTATGCTTTTCGCAACTTTTCCTTTATCTGTGCTATAAGACGTTGCTTAGTACCAAATTTCAATATTTTGAGTTGACGGGAAGTACCCAAGTAGTAGGTTTTGATTCCCTTGCGAATGTCGAAAATTTGCGACATAAACGGCTGTATCTTTCGATTGCGTTGGCTTAGAAGTTTTATTTTTTACACAGCTGTAAGGGACAGTAGAGCTGAGTATTTGATATGAATTTCAGCTTGATACCTCCACGCGTTCCTGAGAAAAAGGGTCTTGACAGACAGACAGACGGACAACAAAGTGATCCTATTAGGGTTCCGTTTTTTTTTTCCTTTTGAGGTACGGAAACCTAAAAATACACAACCGAATTGATAACCTCCTCATTCTTTATGAAGTCGGTTAAAAATATACTTTATTTTGTGTCCCAGATTTCAGTGCGTCACAGCTCCTGACAGCAGTTTACTGGGACCAACAGAACATCCAGTTCGCGGAAATGGGAACAGTGGACGCGTGCCTTCACACACCGTGTCCCGTTGAAGCTGGAAAGGAGCAGACCTTCAGCTACTTATTACATGTTGGACAGAAACTACCAAAGGTAAAGTCTTCGCCTTGAATTTTTTTTTATTCAAAATAGGATACATGATTTCAATTTTGAATCAGGATTTGATTTTATGTTATTTATATTTCTTTTATTCTGTTTGCAAAATCGAAAAGCTCCTAGTGTTTCGTAATGACCACTACTTAGAAGAATACGCCGAAAGAAACTCAGTCCAGTCTTGGTCAAATCTCGGCCTTCTCTTTGACGCTTTATTCTTCCAGTAGTAATTCATAATTCATTTATTCGTCGTTCACATGTTGCATAAAGTTGACAATAATATATAGTGCAGTATATACATGTACCCAGTCAGGGCGTTGCGAGGTTGCGACAGATTAATTATTAAGAGATATAAAATTAAATATTAAAATTGGCACGAAATAATGTTTGCGAAATTCAATTAGATTATACAAGTCAAAATTATTTTAATAAATTTATACAAGTCGAAATTAGTTTTGTAGTCAATATTTATACATTAAAAATAGAATTTTAACGTTAAGTAGTTGGTCAAAAGTATATAAAATTAATTTGGTATAATTGGATTAAAGTCAAAAGATTGAAAGTTATTTTTAATCAAATTTGTCATTTAGATATTCGTCACAGTGTAGTACGCCTTCGAAAGTAAAAGTAAATATTGTGTAAAAGTACAATAAGCGTCTTCCCGTGGATGTCGTAGAAGGCGACTTAGGAAATACAAGCTAAACAAAGCTTATAAACATCTAAGAGACCTCTCCAACCCGTCTGGCCAGCGTGGAGAGTGTAGGCCAATTCCTCTGTCTGCTCTGGCCAAGCATGGCCCTAGTAGTACAGAGAGGGTCGTGCTCCTGTAGTGGAGACTAAAAAGGACCTGATGACGATGATGATGATGATGATCTCCAAGCGGTGTTGACACGCTAGTTTGATTCCTTTCATCATCATCATTCTAGCCGTAAAAAGTCCACTGCTGGACAAAAGCCTCTCTCAAGCATTATTCTCTCAATTCTTCGTTCCATAGGAGGATATTGCCATACTCACGCTTGACTGGCGGGTTGGTGAGCGCAGTTTCTTCGGCTTCTTTTGCTTCCGACGCTGCTGCCAGGCATTTTTAAGCTGGGGAAGAATATTTATATAATTTATATAATTATTAATAATTAAATTAAATCAAATTAAATTAAATTAAATTAAATTAAATTAAATTAAATTAAATTAAATTAAATTAAATTAAATTAAATTAAATTAAATTAAATTAAATTAAATTAAATTAAATTAAATTAAATTAAATTAAATTAAATTAAATTAAATTAAATTAAATTAAATTAAATTAAATTAAATTAAATTAAATTAAATTAAATTAAATTAAATTAAATTAAATTAAATTAAATTAAATTAAATTAAATTAAATTAAATTAAATTAAATTAAATTAAATTAAATTAAATTAAATTAAATTAAATTAAATTAAATTAAATTAAATTAAATTAAATTAAATTAAATTAAATTAAATTAAATTAAATTAAATTAAATTAAATTAAATTAAATTAAATTAAATAGAATTTTATTCAAATTTGGATATCATGTATCTCTTTCTGAACGTCATATTATTATTTTTAATATTTGCAAAATCGATAAGCTACTAGCGTTTCGAATAGGATTTGGTTGGATCTGGGAAGGGAATAAACGTATTGGGATACTCACTCGGATGAATGGAGGCAAAGCAAGTGCCATACCTACAACACCGGACAGGCAGTTTAGGTTGATACCCCTGACCTAGTTTGATTCCCAGCGCGAGCAAATACTTGTACTTCATTTATACAGGTCTTAGTCTTCGGTTCTGGAGCTTACCAAGGAGGTGAGGAGCTCGATGGCCCAGTGGTCGTGGGCATTGAAATCGCTTACGCATGTTAAGCAACCCTGGGCGCAGTCCCGTTGTGATGAGTGACCGCAAGTGGCATAAAAGTATCTCGAGCTCCTCCGTGCTTCGGAGGGCACGTTAAGCCGTTGGCCCCGGCTATCATCATTGATGGCAGTCGTTAAGCTATGTCATATGCCTTTAGGCAGCTTGGAAAATCTGACACCAGTGCTGGCCACTAACACATACGAGAAACAAACAGACAAACCAAGGAGGTATACAATTTTAAGCTATCGCAGTCACAATCAATAATTTTTGGACACAAACTACCTCTGTGGTCCAGTGGTTAAGGCGTTTGCCTGTTGACCCGGGGGTCGTGGGTTCGATTCCCACGGGAAGCATACTTTGTTTAGTTGTTTCCAGTTTGGTAAGGACATTGCAGGCTTAAATCACCTGATTGTCTGATAATAAAGATGATTCCATGCCTCGGAAGGCAAGTTAAGCCGTTGGTCCCGGCTGCCATCTGGTAGTCGTTATAGAAACCACGTCAGAGGCCGAGAGGCGGTTCCGAAGAGCTCTGACACCAGGGTGTGCATGGTCGATTGACCGTGACACCTACTCGAAATGATTATGATGATGAATCAATAATATTGTCATTAGGGGACTTACCGCGATTTTATATATATTTTTAATTAAAAAACATCTTTTAAATCGATAAACGCCGGCTGCACGCAAAAAACGTGTCACATAACGTGTGCAAGAGAGAGCGCGAAATAAGTGATAGAGAGGCACGATCAGCCTAAGCGTTCGGCTTGTGACGCATCTACCTCTCTTCCGCCGATATCACGTAAAATTATCATCCGTAAACCGAATTTACAAACAAACAATTTTTTTTTTAATAACTTTATATCTGTTTTTTTACAGGGTGCATATAGGTTTAGGTGGCAGGTGTGGAACAAGGACAACGAGAACGAACTATGTTGTTTCAAGACTGACGTAAAACTACGCTAAGAAGAACAGTGGAAAAACTATTATGTATTTTTGTAAAATCCGGCGTACCTTTGACATACTACTTTAGGCGGTCGCTTTAAGGTAGGGTTATCATTTAGGAATATGAAAAATCCTGGCAAAAAGCCGGACATTTCGATAAAAGTCCGTACTTTTTTGGAAACATTAACCACTTAGCTTAGTTCAGTGCTATGGTAAGCATGGATGGCAGGCAGACGTTCGCATTGCGAGGGGGGTAGGGTGCGGGATGCGGGCGGGGATTGTTCGCCTTGTTTTGCGTGGCGGCGCCCGTCGCGTCCAAGACCATTCCGTAAATCCGGACAAATTAAAGGGCCGGACAAAGTCCGGACAAGAGTCTAAAAGTCCGGACTAATCCGGACAGATGGTAACCCTACTTCGAGGTGAAAATCCGTATGAATGTGGTCAAATAAAATATTTTATTGGTAATAATTCAATTAACAAAAATGGAAACAATGAATTTGCAAACTAATAAAATTGTAGAATATGTCAATTGAGCGTCGAATTCAAAATTAAAAATACGGAAACATAGCAAAATTCTTATCTATAAGGAAAATACACTTAATTAAATAGCACTACACTACAGAAGCGTCTTTCTTTTTAACGAAGCAGACAAGTCTTGTATGTAAAAAGTCGTGTGTGCTTTTTATTTAATTTTACGTTGATTTAAGTCAAATCTTGCAAACTGTTTTACACATAATTATCTTTTACGATTTACATATGTTGGTTTGGCGAGGGTTACGATTTTTTATCTTATCTACCCAAACAACAAAGAACAGTTGCCCGAAAACAGGGTCTAAAATACGTTTTTATTCCCAAGGGACTATAAATATTTCGAAAATTTCCAAAACTACAAAGGCCTAATAGTATATTATTAACCAAGGGGATAAAGCAGCGAGCGTAACGAAGGACTCAAGGTTTACTCCCGACCGTACCGAGGGTGTTAAAAACTTAAATCACGAGCAAAGCGAGGGATCCTGAGTGTAGCGAGGGATTGAAGTTCACCCAAGACTAAGACAGCTTTATCACCGAGTAAAATACTCTACTTTTCGTACCATTTGCGAAAAAAATAACACAATAATAATATAAGATAAGCATTTATTAAAAATAATGACAATTAAAAGTAAAAGTTAACATTCGAAACATTGGCCCTAATATTGAATTAAATTCTTCATAAGTTTTTAAATAATTTTCCTTAGATTTTGTTGGAAGCAAATTATTTATAATTGCGGGAGCATTTGCACTGATGGAATCCGACAATTCACTGTCACTGTCGCTTTGATTTAACATATAAACGTATTTTTAGAACATTAACTTATTTATAAAAATAAATTAAAATAAACTTATCTTTATGTATTTGAAGGAAACAAAAACGCGGCAAATTCCTAGACTAATATTTTTTGTCGGAAAAGCAAAGGCATCAAGCTCATACGGCGCTCGTCGGTATTCGTAATTTTATTTAATAATCATAACTGCATAATAAATGCGTATTCCTTTTTTAAAAAGATGTATAATGCTTTATATACAAACTCAATGGTGTAAAACAGATGTAGTTCAGTATAAATTTCGGTAAGTATTCCAAATTTATATCACATTCTCCCCCTAGAGGATGAATGAAATTCAGTATAATTTTCTTTCACTGTTTTTAACAGATTAAAAATGACTATTGTTATGTTCGCTTTTTGTGGCATAGAATGTCACTTTTTTGAGCAAGTGGTACGAAAACATATTTTAAACAGTTGCACTGGCCAGTTACGAAAACATTCGTCCGCGAGATGACTCGCACTTTGCTGGTTTTTGATCATTCTCGCTTGCCAACACATCTTTTTCCGAAAGTATATCTAATAAAAAAGAATAAATGATGGTGTACCAAGATAAGTACACTTCCACAATCTGATCGCTTTCTTTCCCACAGAGGTCATGAGCCGATCTGGGTGAACGTACGGACACAATAAAAATCATTTGTATTAGACCACAGTTCAATGAGATATTGTGTTTTTGTTATAACTTCGGAAAGATGGATTGTAAAAAATATGTTTTAGGGTTATATAAATGCAAACAATCGTCTTCTCTTTAACATGTTCCTTGTAGCAAACTCAACTACTGTGGTGGGCTATTGCCCACCACAGTTTACCACACACACCACGGCCCGGTATTTTTTAAACTAAAAGTATGGGTACTACACGGCCCGGTATTTTTTAAACTAAAAGTATGGGCACTACACGGCCCGGTATTTTTAAACTAAAAGTATGGGCACTACACGGCCCGGTATTTTTTAAACTAAAAGTATGGGCAATACACGGCCCGGTATTTTTAAACTAAAAGTATGGGCACTACACGGCCCGGTATCTTTAAACTAAAAGTATGGGCACTACACGGCCCGGTATTTTTTAAACTAAAAGAATGGGCACTACACGGCCCGGTATTTTTTAAACTAAAAGTATGGGCACTACCCGGCCCGGTATTTTTAAACTAAAAGTATGGGCACTACACGGCCCGGTATTTTTAAACTAAAAGTATGGGCACTACACGGCCCGGTATTTTTAAACTAAAAGTATGGGCACTACACGGCCCGGTATTTTTTAAACTAAAAGTATGGGCACTACACGGCCCGGTATTTTTTAAACTAAAAGTATGGGCAATACACGGCCCGGTATTTTTAAACTAAAAGTATGGGCACTACACGGCCCGGTATTTTTAAACTAAAAGTATGGGTACTACACGGCCCGGTATTTTTTAAACTAAAAGTATGGGCACTACACGGCCCGGTATTTTTTAAACTAAAAGTATGGGCACTACACGGCCCGGTATTTTTTAAACTAAAAGTATGGGCACTACACGGCCCGGTATTTTTTAAACTTAAAGTATGGGCACTACACGGCCCGGTATTATTCAAACTAAAAGTATGGGCAATACACGGCCCGGTATTTTTTAAACTAAATGTATAGGCACTACACGGCCCGGTATTTTTAAAACTAAAAGTATGGGCAATGGGCACTACACGGCCCGGTATTATTCAAACTAAAAGTATGGGCAATACACGGCTCAGTCTTATTTAAACTATAAGTAGGGACAATACACAGCCTGGTATTATTTGAACTATAAGTATGAGCAATACACGGCCCGGTATTATTTATACTGAACTAGCTTTCGCCCGCTGCTCCGCCCGCGTCAATGTCGATCCCTCGGGAATAGTACTTTTTCCCGGGATAAAAGGTCCTTCTCCGTACTCCTGAGAACTTGTATGCAAAATTTCATGATGATCGGTTCAGTAGTTACGGCGTGAAAGCGTAACAAACAAACAAACTCACTTTCGCTTTATAATATTAGTTTGGATTAGGATGTATGGGCAATACACGGCCTGGTATTATTTATACTATAAGTATGGGCTACACAGCCCGGTATATTTTAAACTATAAGTACGTGAAATAAATTAGCTTTACTTGTGTCTGCTATAGGACCTTACTTCATGCCTTTCACGATAGGTGAACAGGAAGTATACCTAAAGTATAGTAGTTCCTTAAAGAGTTTGTTTTTGATTCCCTTGCAAATTTCTTGAAATGCGCCGTATCTTATAATTGCGCTAATTTAAAAGTTTAATTTTTTTAACATCTTTAAAAAACCACAGACTTAAATATCTGATATTAATATCAGCTTAATTCTTTACGCGTTCTTGAGAAAGTGTCTTTTTCCTATGTCACTTATTATTTATTTAAGTGCTATATATTTGTAGGCAAACTCATGCCTTGAGTTCATTCAAATGTCTATAACTTTTTTTTAATTAATCGATTTTGATGAAACAGACTTTAAATGTTAAACTGAGTTAAAACAAAGCAATTGGAAAGTTTGAAGTAAATCGGTTCAGTATTTTCGGAGATAATCGTGATCATACATACAGACAGACAGACAGACAAGAAATTCGAAAAAAAATTTTTTGCTTTCTATTATTCTTTTTAAGTGTCCCTCTATCCATTTCAGTCAAAAATTCTAAATGTACAGACAAAATATTTTTACTGTTTTTCTTTCACGATAGGTGAACAGGAAGTATACCTAAAGTATAGTAGTTCCTTAAAGAGTTTGTTTTTGATTCCCTTGCAAATTTCTTGAAATGCGCCGTATCTTATAATTGCGCTAATTTAAAAGTTTAATTTTTTTAACATCTTTAAAAAACCACAGACTTAAATATCTGATATTAATATCAGCTTAATTCTTTACGCGTTCTTGAGAAAGTGTCTTGACAGACAGATGGTCAACGGCGTGATCCTTTAAGTTTCATTTTTATCTCTCGAAAGACAGACTTGAATCTCTTGAAAGACAGATGGATATTTTAATATATCTTTTCTCTCTTTTTTAAGGATTGCAGCAAAACCTATAAGAAATGTTTGGTTTTATTATGGTGGGTATAATTGAAGAAAAATAAATTCATAGTACGGAACCCTCTCCACGCATTGACTCGCACTTGGCCACCTTTTTTTCTGTACAAATTGACCTGTCAGTTGACTCGGAAGTAATTTGGTCAACATCGTGATGTTACTTGCAAAAAGCCGATGACTTTTAACAATTGTGAAATTCGAACTTGCAGAAATACAAAGGGATATATTGGAGCCCAATGAAATTTTTTTTAGAGAAATCTTAACTATTTTGAAAAGTCACAGCGCGAATGCTTTGTGCTGGTTTTTCAAAGAGGGAAGGGAGAGGAAGTGTATGTGATTAAAATACATAATATATCAATTATATTTCTTTTACTGCTCGCTTAACTTGCACAGCTCAACAATATGTAAAGAAACCCCTGACTTTTGATTAACAACTTTTCTAGTGGTACCAATGCTGAAAACTCATTTTTTTTTACGTTTCCAAACTATTATTATATAGAAATTATATATACAAATTGACTGGGCAGCCGAACACTTTTGTGTCGAAATGTCCATTTTTTTAGTTCTCAGCTTTGATCCTAAAAAGTTGTTCATATCAACGGACTTAACCACCCTTTCAATGGATCGGACAGGGTTGTTTTTACACGTTGTTTTTATTGATCGTAGCGTAAATAAAGTGTTCGCTGTGGCTATTAGGAAATACAAACTAAACAAAGCTCATAAACATCAATGAGACCTTTCCAACCCGTCTGGCCAGCGAGGAGAGTGTAGGCCAAATCCTCTGTCTGCTCTGGCCCAGTATGCCTCCGGTAGTACAGAGAGGGTCATGCAGCATAACCCTCTCTGCCTCTCGGCCTTTTTAGTCTCCACTGCACTTAAAAAGGCCTGATGATGATGCTGTGGCTTGAAAAACGGGTATCAAGGTGTTAAAAGATTGGCGAAGCCCTGACGTACAGCAACACAACTTCGGTCGTAAAACTTCTACGCACGATGGTAGACTTGTGGTCGTAACAGCCCACGGCACTAACTTAGCCAGATGATCAGAGCAGTCAATTTTCGATTTACAACAAAACTACAACGGTTATAACGCATCACAGTGTTATCTACCATCAGTAATTACGATCCAATAAAGATATCATCACAGCTGATACGGCGTTTAAATAAGCTTTCTTTATTTTATACTTACCTCTTTAGAAGGAGAGTATAGAAAGTAAAGAAAGAATAGCAAATTTGCTTGTATGATCTTTCTTATCATCATATACTTAAATAAACTTATTATTATTATTATCATCTGCTTTTTTATGATATAGGACAGCAAACGAGCAAGCGAGTTACCTAATGGTAAGCTATCACCGCTGCCCATGGACAACTGCAATACCAGAGTGTGATAGGAGCGTTGCCGGCCTTTCAAAGCGTTGGGGAGGAAAAGGATGGGGGGAAGGATGGGCCTCCGGCTCTCTCACTCACCGCAGAAGCCGTTTCATACATACATATTATCACGTCTTTCCGCTACGGGGTAGACAGAGCCTAAGGTCATAAGACCGAAAGGTCCACAGGTCTTTTCTAATTGTAATCGAGAACTTATATACCTATTTTTATACTTCTAGGTCTAGAAATGTGAAAATTTCCGTACTAACTTTACCCCCCTATTTCACTCCTTCAAGGGAGAATTTTGTCTAGTTCACCTACACAGATCTGTTTTAATTTTAATCGAGAACCTTTATACCTACTTTCAGACTTCTAAGTCCAGAAATGAGAATTTTCCATACGTAGTTTATACCACCCATCCACCCCCATTTTACCCCTTAAGGGGGGAATTTTGCAAATTTCATCTTCACACATATTTTTTAATTTTGATTGAGAACTTATATACCTACTTTCATACATTTTAAGTCCAGAAATGAGAAAATTCCATATTAATGTTACCCCTTTAGAAGTTAAATTTCTAAAAATCCTTTCTTAGCGCTCACTCAAATCATTAAAAGAACCCCTGTACCAAATTTCAAGTTTCTAAGCGCAGCAGATTCGGTTGCGTTGATATATAAGTCAGGTTTGCCGTTTGCCAGCGGCTACGCCGCCGCCGTTAGTGTCCATCCCTCAGGAACAGTCGAATTTCCCGGAATAAAAGGTACCCTATGTCCTTCCCCGGGTCTCTACCCCCATGCCAAATTTCATCCAAATTCCAAATCCAAGACAGAGTTAATTTCGCATTTATAATATTAGTATGGATTGTATGGATAGGTATAATGATGTCGTATAACGATGATGAATTGACTTTGGATTTTAATTTTCCTATGTCACTTATTATTTATTTAAGTGCTATATATTTGTAGGCAAACTCATGCCTTGAGTTCATTCAAATGTCTATAACTTTTTTTTAATTAATCGATTTTGATGAAACAGACTTTAAATGTTAAACTGAGTTAAAACAAAGCAATTGGAAAGTTTGAAGTAAATCGGTTCAGTATTTTCGGAGATAATCGTGATCATACATACAGACAGACAGACAGACAAGAAATTCGAAAAAAATTTTTTGCTTTCTATTATTCTTTTTAAGTGTCCCTCTATCCATTTCAGTCAAAAATTCTAAATGTACAGACAAAATATTTTTACTGTTTTATTTAATGTATATTATATGTATATAGAATAGATTAATACTTTGACGGACACTAAACGAGACACAATACAAATTTTATTGTTATGTATGCTATAGCAGCTAGTGGCGCAGCGGTCAACACGCCAGCCTGCGACACGGAGTGACCGGGTTCGATCCCCGGCCAGGTCAGGATGGAAAATGATCTTTTTCAGATTGGCCTGGGTCTTGGATGTGTATCTATATATGTATTTGTTATAAAAATATAGTATCGTTGAGTTAGTATCCCATAACACAAGTCTCGAACTTTTTGGGGCTAATTCAATCTGTGTGATCTTTGGGGCTAACTCAATCTGTGTGATTTGTCCGTATATATTTATATTTATTTATTTATAACAGTTCACCGTCCAGGAATGACTTAAGACGAGGACTCAAATGTTTGGTACCTTCGCTCGGCAAAGGACTGATCAAGTGCGCGCAAGGGATAGCGCTTGGCGGTTTAGCCCGTGAATGATGAGATAGGAGATAGTCTCAAGTCGCTCAAAGAAAAAAACGTAAGCGCCAAATTCGTTATTTCTATTTTATATAAAATCAGACCGGTTAATTGTATTTTCATATTTACATTTTGATGAATTACTAATAACCTATCTTTTAGTCTAAAAATCATTATTTCATTCGTCGCATTTGAGCTACAATAACAAAAACTCTGCGAACGAAGACCATTTTTCAAAAAATATTTCTATCGAGAAAATTTTATCAAAACGTGTTTTCATCTTCAATTTTTGGAGATGAAATAGTCAAAAATCATATTACTTAGATTTGAAACTCCTAATTTAAGTATTTTGCGAGATAAATAAGGTTCAGAACGACCTTATTTACAGTGGTATCGCCTTAATATGAGTAATTGTGGCCCGTGGTAAAACCGTCCGTCTCTCCTGGGGTCCCTTTGGTGATGTTGTCTATAAAGGTCGAGGGCATTCTGCCCTTACCTACCAACCGCCCGGTGAAGTAGCGAAAGCTCACTTGGAGCTTATTAAATTAAAAAAAAAGTGGTAAGACCCGTACTGATAATAGTAGTTACCCGCTATTTGTTTTCTAATAAGTATGTACCTATATGTTCTTGTTTTTACCACCATGTAAATAATACTTACGTGTCATCAATCATCTGCACCGCATACTCTGTAATCAAAACGAAAGAAAGCAAAAACCTATGTAATGACTGTCTGTACAGTGTAGGAAAGTTGCCGAGATATTGTGTGAACAGATAGATCGACAATTATACATGTACGCTTTTCTCGTTTAGATATCTCAACATAATTTTGAGTTACATGTTCATTGTAGTTTACTAGCTGTTGCCCGCAACTCCGCCCGCGGCAATTTCTGTTATTTTGATTAATTAGTTTTTTTATTAGTACAGATAAATAATTTTCCCCCGTTTTCGAAACATTTTTTATTGATGATTCGCTCCTATTGGTCGCAGCGTGATGTTATATAGCCTAAAGCCTTCCTCACTAAATGGACTATTCAACACAAAAATAATTTTTCAATTTGAACCAGTAGTTCCTGAGATTAGCGCGTTCAAACAAACAAACAAACAAACTCTTCAGCTTTATAATATTAGTATAGATTAACACCGAGATATCATTGAGAAATACTTTTTGTTTCGAAAAAGCGATAGAGAGGCACGATCTGCCCAATCGTTTGGCTTGTGACGCATCTATCTCTCTTCCAGAGTTATCACGTAAAATTATCGAGCGTAAACACAGACAACCTGTGATCGTAAACCAACTTTACAGAAAACCAAATTTTTGTGTTGACCTTACAAGAAAAAACACGTATCTAATATTTTTTGATTATCAAAAGGACATTTTTTTTTTGGAAATTAGCTTCATAGGAAAAGTCTGTACATATTGATTGACGGGCTGAGTCACCCCTTTAGGGGATGTCAAGTGTTAATTTACACGATGGCCCATCTGACGAATTGCTCCGTGGCGCAGTGGTTAACACGCCAGCCTACGACACGAGAGTGCCCGGGTTCGATCCCCGGTCAGGTCAAGATGGAAAATGATCTTTTTCAGATTGTCCTGGGTCTTGGATGTTAATCTATATATGTATTTGTTATAAAATATAGTATCGTTGAGTTAGTATTCCACAAGTCTCGAACTTACCTTGGGGCTAGCTCAATCTCTGTGATTTGTCCGTATATATTTATTTATTTATATTTATTCATAAATTTTTCATGTATAGCTATTTTGATTCGTAAAGAAGAAAAAGAAGATTTACACGCTGTTTAAAAAAAAATAAAAAAAAATTAAATAAAAATTTTAAAAGCAAGAATTTCAAGAAAATAAACAATTTTTTTTGCAACTGCAGGAACGATATACACGGCTCCTCAGCGTATGAATTTATTTGGTTCTCATGACTAATTCAGGTTTGTAATCAACTAAGTACATGCTTGTCTGGCAGGAAGCTTCGAGATAACACGTCTGAGCGGCGTTTCCGTTGCGGCAGTTAATCTATAACATACCTTATATGGCTGTCACAACATGGACGCAGGAGTACGTTCTACGTGTTGGCAGTTCTCAAGACAAGTGGAAAACATTACATTTATCTGAAAAATTATCTTTCATACGAGTATAAAAAAAACCGGCCAAGTGCGAGTCGGACTCGCGCACTAAGGGTTTCGTACCGTTATCTATAAAAACGACAATAAACCATGTCTGTTGTATGGGAGCCCCTTAAATATTTATTTTATTCTATTTTTAAGTATTTGTTGTTATAGCGGCAACAGAAATACATCATCTGTGAAAATTTCAACTGTCTAACTATCACGGTTCGTAAGATACAGTCTGGTGACAGACGGACAGACAGACAGACAGACAGACAGACAGACAGACGGACAGCGGAGCGATATTAAAAGAGTCCCGTTTTTACCCTTTGGATACGGAACCCTAAAAACCTAGAAGGAGATGGCGCGATAATTTGAATGCATATATACCTAAGTGGCTGGCAAATTATTGGCTTTGCCCAGCAGTGGTACACAGAAATAGGTTATTAAAAAAACCGACTTCGAGCAAACTACTCAACCAATTTTGATAAAATTTGTATGGGACTAATCTTCCTTTTCTTCAAAGTTTAATAGATTTTCTAGTAAACGGGAACATACATAAAAAAAAATTCAAAGAATTAACAAACTTCTCCTTTTTAAAATTGGTTGAATTATTAGTTTTATTGATTTTGCAAAAAAAATTGCTTGTCTGTGAAGTCGGTTATGGACGACTAGCTTTTGCCCGTGGCTCCACCCGCATAAATGTCGATCCCTCAGTAATAGTACTTTTTCCCGGGATAAAAGGTAGCCTATGTCCTTCTCCGTACTCCAGAGAACTTGTATGCATTTCATGATGATCGGTTCAGTAGTTACGGCGTGAAAGCGCAACAAACAAATAAACAAACAAACTCACTTTCGCATTTATAATGTTAGTTAGGATTAGGATTATGATAATTGTACGTGATAACGCTGGAAGAGAGGTAGATGCGTCACAAGCCGAACGCTTAGGCCGATCGTGCCTCTCTATCGCTTGTTCCGCGCTCTCGCTTGCACACGGCACGTGACACATTTTCGTGCGTGCAGCCAGCGTTCATCGATTTATAAGACGTTATCAGACTTTTGACCTCCAAAAGATATACTATCCAAGTTTGAATAAAAATCTTTGACGTTGAACCCTGGAATACAAATACCTACAGACGAGGATGCAACCGGGAAGAAAGTAAAGTAAAAGTTAATTATTTTCTCCATTAACATCTCATCCATTAACAACCAACATTAACTCAATCAGATATCTTTATATCTGTTTCAGATTAATGGATGTTGAATACAAATTGGTTTTAAGTTCTGCTACAGATTAAGGAGACTGGAGCAACTGGAGAATTGCCTGAAAACACACTCATTCATTCATTTCGAGTAGGTGTCACGGTCAATCGATCGTGCACACCCTGGTGTCAGAGTTCTTCGGAACCGCCTCTCGGCCTCTGACGTGGTTCCTTTAACGACTACCAGATGGCAGCCGGGACCACCGGCTTAACGTGCCTTCCGAGGCACGGAATCATCTTTATTATCAGACAAGCAGGTGATTCAACCCTGCAATGTCCTGACCAAACTGGAAACAACTAAACAAAGTATGCTTCCGGTGGGAATCGAACCCACGACCCCCGGGTCAATAGGCAAACGCCTTAACCACTGGACCACGGAGGCTGTTAAACACACTGCCAGAAACACAGGGAAACAACTGAAAAACTGCCTGAAAAAGCCAGGGCCTGTGTCACAGTACTCTATGCTCCAGTGGTCCAGTGGTTAAGGTGTTTGCTTGTAGACCCGGGGGTTGTGGGTTCGATTCCCACGGGAAGCATACTTTGTTTAGTTGTTTTTTTTTAGGACATTGCAGGCAGAATCACCTGATTGTCTGATAATAAAAATGATTCCGTGCTTCGAAAAGCACGGTAGTCGTTAAAGGAACCACGTCAGAGGCCGAGAGGGGTCCCGAAGAACTCTGACACCAGGGTGTGCATGGTCGATTGACCGTGACACCTACACTAAATGATGACAGTACTCCAGAAACACACGACAGAATAGACACGGATAAAAGAGATTCGGAGAAGGGCCCGGTCCACTAGATGTCTGCAGCTTAATAATTACGGTAAACACTAGCGACCAGCCGGCAGGTATGCGGGCATCGACCGCGCCTGCCCTGTCCAGGGCTTTCACATTTCGCTCAATGCTAAATACTTGTACTACGAGCTGCCCCCGCGGCGAACTGTGCCCGACTTGTACCACGAGCTGCCCCCGCAGCCAATTGTGCCCGACGTGTACCACGAGCTGCTCACGAGCAAACCGCTTCATCGTTCGATGAAACGCTCGTGATATACGTGTGAATGATGGTGTCTTCTGTGTTCACATAACGATCTATCTTAAAGCTGTTCTTACATACTATCACGTCTTCTTACCATAAGGTAAGAAGACCGGCCACCCATAAGGGTGGCCGGCGTTAAGACGTATAGGCCACGTTTAGCGTGTTGGTAGGCTGCTAGCCGCATCGCCTTCATAAACAATTCCTCACATTTTCGCCCATTCCCTCGATCGGATTTTATGAACTGCGCGAGAAGAGAATCAGCTGATACATTCTACGATTTTTCTTTTCTCCCAGACCAGCATGGAAGAGAACGCTTTATTATGTATGCAATAGACATGAGGCATGGATGTATAAGAAACTAATTAAAAGGTCCACTGCATCTCTTGATTGGAAAAAATCTCTATAAAAATGGTCAGGAGTGGCATCCTCAACTGCCTGTCCGGTGGTTGCAGTTATGGCATCAAGTACGTGCGCCCCGCCTCCCTAGCTGCTACTTGCTTTTCCATTTCATCCAAGTGAGTATCCTAATACCTTCATTCCCTTCCCAAATCCAACAAATTCCTATCCTTCCCTAGCTTCAAAATGCTTGCTATGGGCAGCAGCGACGGGAGCACACCAAGCCAAAAAAACTGCGCTCGCCAATCCGCCTGCCAAGCGTGATGAGTATGGCAATATCCTCCCTTGGAACGAAAAATCCTTGGGGGAGGCCTTTGTCCGTGGATTTCTAGCGGTTGGAATGATGATGATGATTCCACGAAAAAATACTTGCGTTTTTGTTTTAGGTAAATTCAGAAGAGAGGAATGTATTTTCAATAAAAACGCTAACGTTTGAATATTCGTCCACTTTCCTAAGGGAGCTTATGTCAATCTATTCAGATTCGTTGGAAGAGTTGACTAGTAAATTGGTTTTAGTTACAGCTGACATTCTGAGTATCCTAACTAATCTAGTCCAGTCGTAAATAGAAAGGGATAGTCGTGTAGATAGTAGTGTTAAAATTTTCAATTATATATAACTTGTGGTGTACAGTCAGCCAAGGAGATACCTGACCCCGCCATCTAACTTTATCTTGAATTGTCTCCTTAATTAAAAATATTATACTAACATTATGAGTCATGGTCACTTGAAAAAATAATTTTTCATTCATTCATTAAAAATATTATTAATATTAAAATAGATATTCAGAAACATTTTAATTAAGACTTCCTGAATATACATTATCATGTTAATATTACTTTAAGTTTAAGAGAAAATTTAAGATATAGGTAGATGGCGGGGTGAGGTATATCTTGGCTGACTGTACTTGAAGTGGGTTTGAATGTATCGTTAAAATCCTTAATCATCTGCTGGCGTACTCACTTACTTTTGCCGACAACGGTGCACAACCTTTTATTGGTCATTTCAAAATACATTGTGGCTTTAAAATGAAATTAAATTAAATAGACTTTTTTTTAATAATTGGATATTTCTTTAAAAATAACTGTCCCGGCGATATTCGTTTCGCTATGTTTTTATAGCGAAACGAACGTTACCTATTGATATGTTTCCGCAGACTTTAGCCCAATCCCTCGATCGGCTTTTATGATCTGTGCGGGTAGAGAATCAGCTGACATTCTACGTTTTTCTTTTCTCCCAGACCAGCATGGAAGAGAGTGTATTCGACAAATGTGCGTGCTCCAGATTATGCATCAATCTGTAATCCGTACCCGCCCTTTCACTGCCTGCAGCCTTGACTATCACTTCGTCCACTCACATACATACATAGTCCCTTTCAAGTTACATGTACATTAGATATAGATACATATATAGAAGTTATACGATCTTAAGCTTTCGCGACCACAATCTCTAGTATTATCACTACGAGACTTACCGCGAAAAAGTAGCGATAAGTCACAATAATAATTTCACGTTTTTAGGTTTCCGTACCCAAAGGGTAAAAACGGGACCCTATTAATATCGCTCCGCTGTCCGTCTGTCTGTTCATCTGTCACCAGGCTGTATCTCATGAACCGTGATAGTTAGACAGCTAAAATTTTCAAAGATGATGTATTTATGTTGCTACTATAACAACAAATACTAAAAAATAGAATAAAATAGATATTTTATAATAACTCTATCGACGGATAGTATAAGTCCAGATGCAGGTCGTCATTTATATATAAGTCATTATCATCATCATCAGGTTTTTCCAGTCTCCTCTACAGGAGAACGACCCTCTCTGCACTATCAGAGCATATTTGGCCAGAACAGACAGAGGATTTGGCCTACACTCTCCTCGCTGGCTATATTAAAGGCGATGAAAATCTAGTTTATCTCCCACTAATTAAGCTGATGATGATGATGATGACCGCGGCGACTAATTATACGTAAGCAATGAACCACTTTGTTCTCAATCAGTTTATTTTTTATGAATGACGAGCTACTCGTAGGAACTTATCTATGTATGAAAGGTTTAATATCACCGACAACGTTACACATTATTCAATTATTTTTTTGCAATACATATTGATAAGTGTAATAATTAAAAGTTATCATTTTCGACTAGTTATTTATGACTTTTCATTTGACGCCTTGTGCTATGGTTTTCTGGACCGTTTTTCATGTATATTATGTCAACAAATACAAATTATATGCCTGTGACAGACGCGCGGACAGCGGAGGCTTGGTAAATGAGTCTCGTCGCCACCCTTTGGGTACGGAATGTGAAAGACTACATTCTGTCCATCAAATATTTGACTCAAATATATGTACGTATGTTCGTCTTGGTCTACTTAACTTTCCAAAAGCCGTTATGGTATAATGGATTGTAATTATGATTGGACAATTTCCGTCTTCGAATGATTAGTGAACGTTCGTTACAGCAAGTGAATCTCATACAGAGGGCATGAGAAAAAGTCAAACAGATTACATACCTAGTGAAATTTTTATCGTTCTGAACCCTTAAAGGGGTGACAACTTTTCCTATGAGACAATGCTGGGAACTCAATTTGTCTGAACTGTCACTGAAGTCATTGAATTGAACGATAGTACACAAAAGCCTAATAAAAAGCCGGACGAGCCGGAGGCAGTCAAATATGGCCGGACAAGAGGTCTTAAAGCCATTATATATCTCGGATTGGTCTAAAGGTTTGACTGGCAGAGAATACCTTATGGCATTAAGTCCACCCGTTTGTACTTTTTGATTACTACAATCATTTACACTTTTGACAGTTTTCCACCGTCTCTCTGGTTGTAGGTAAATACACGGTGAAATTTTGATCGTTCTGAACCCTTAAAGGGGTGATTCAGTCCGTCGATATGAACAACTTTTCCTATGAGACAATGCTGGGAACTTAAAAAAAAACCGGACAAGTGCGAGTCGGACTCGCGCACGAGGGGTTCCGTACCGTTATCTATGAAAACGGTAAAAAAACATGGCTGTTGTATGGGAGCCCCCTTTAATATTAATTTTATAAAGTGAATATATAACTAAATATTCTGTGAAATTTTCAAGCGCCTTCCTGTTGCCGTTATCAATATCGGCAAAAACAAGCAAAAAAAACGTTTGTTGTATGGGAGCCTCCTTAAATATTTATTTTATTCTATTTTTTAGTATTTGTTGTTATAGCGGCAACAAAAATACATCAGAATAGAATAGAATAGAATAGAATAATTTTTATTTGCGTTTGAGAAGGGTATACAAGGATGTTAATAATCGTTACAGTTTCATACCTAATCAGCCATAACAATAGCATGCAAATATGTATATAAATTAAATTATTGTCAAGTTATATAAATTAAAACAAATCCACTAATCAAAATCAAAATATAAATGTCAAATTATTTAAAATTAATTATAGGTGTCATCAGAATAAGATTATATATACTAATTTAGATTTTTACTCAGGGCTTGAAATTGAGAAACTCTTGCACTGTATAGAATCCTTGTTCACTTAGCCAATTACGAAATTTTTTTTTAAAACTATTAAATGTCGTGTTTTTTATGGAATCTGGTATCTTGTTATAAATTAAGATGCACATATAATAACAATTCTTTTTCATTTTTGCACTTCTAGGCATTATATTAACAACAAGCCTATTTCCATTTCTAGTGTTTCTAGAAAACACATCTTTAGCCTCTTTAAACAAGTCATAATTAAGTTTTACAAATTTAGCAATTTCATAAATGTACAGGCTTGGTAATGGCAAAATGTTCAGGGACCTAAAAAGAGGCCTACATGACGTGTCAGGCGTAACTCCACATATCGCTTTTATACACTTTTTTTGAGCCACGAAAGCATGTTGCATGTCAGTACTATTTCCCCAAATTATGAGCCCATATCGCAATACGGATTCAGCATAGCCAAAGTATGCCGTAACAGCAGTGCTCTTCGTCGCTGTTTTTGCAAGTTTGGAAAGGGCAAAAGAGAAACTATTTAGTTTAGCACATACATTTTCTACATGCTTTTTCCAGTTCAATTTGCTATCAATATTTAAGCCTAGAAATTTTCCATTATCTGAGCATTTTAATATGTGTCCTTTATGATTTATGTTAAGTGACTGTGTAAGATTATTAAAATTTATATAATATGTCTTTTCTATATTAATTTTCAGATTATTACTATTAAGCCAGTCTATTGTTTTGTTTATCGTATCATTAATGTCACTTTCATGTTCTTGTATATTGTATATAGTCTTATTATTCTTATTGGTTACTATAACAGAGATATCATCAGCAAATAATACACTCTTATGCTTTATCATATTTGGGAAGTCGTTTATATAGACCAGGAAGAGCAGAGGTCCAAGAACGCTTCCTTGTGGTACGCCTAATTTATTCTCCTTGAAATCAGAATGGTATTTCTTCGAAAGTCTATTTTGTTCCAATTGTACTATTTCTACTGTTTGTGTTCTATTTTGAAGGTACGTTCTTATCCAGTTTAAAGCATTGCCTCTTATTCCATATCGCTCTAATTTCGTTAAAAGTAATGGATGAAAAACCAAGTCGAAAGCTTTTTTCATGTCGAAAAAAAAAAAGTACTGTTGTATGGTTGTTATCATTTAAATTTAGTAAAATAGTATTTATAAGATCAAACGCTGCAAGAGAAGTTGATTTCATTTTTCGAAACCCATATTGACTAGCGTTCAAAATATTATATTTATCGAAAAATAAAATAAATTTATCGTGTATTACTTTTTCATATATTTTCGATATGATTGGAATCAGTGTAATAGGTCGGTAATTGTCAAATGAAGTTTTTTCACCTTTTTTAAATAATGGTTTCACTACAGATATTTTTAGTTTATCTGGAAAAGTACCCGCTTCCATTGACATGTTAATTAGATGCGCAAGAACTGAACTTATTTCTTCTTTGCAAGCTTTAATCACGTGCGTACAAATATCGTCATATCCCTCAGAATTAGTATTATTCAGCGATGCGATAACTTTCCTTACATCGTATTCATCAATAGGTGAAAGATAGATTGAATTATTTTTAATGTCAGGTAAATTAATATTATTTATATTGGTATTATTATTTAGACTAGAGTTAATAAAATGGTCATTAAATATATTTGCAATAGTAATAGGATCTTTAATTATATTATTAGAATATTTCATATTGTTAATAAAATTAGAACCTTGTTTATTATTTTCAGTTTCATTTTGTATTACTCTCCATGTGTCTTTACAAATATTTTTGCTTTTTTTAATGAACTTGTTATTCGTACATTTTTTAGCCTGAAAAATACATTTTTTTAATATTTTGGAGTAATTTTTGTACTTTTTTTTGTCAGATATTTTTTTACTTGCATAGAAAGTGCGTCTTAGGTTTCTGTTTGCTACACAACTCTTCCTAATACCTGGTGATACCCAGTTTAACTTTACACTAGTGTTTTGTTTTACTCTTATTATTGGAAAGCAAAGTTTATACAACAGGCAAAGCCAGTCATAGAAATATTGAAATGCCGTGTCTGGGTTACTTTCATTATATACTTCTTTAAATGAAAGACTACGTAAGTAATTTTTAAATTTATTTATGTTCTCCTCAGAATAACTTCTTTTAAAAATGTAAATAAATTTTGGGGAAACATGTTTTGACCTAGTTCCAAAATGTAATATCTGTGCCGTGTTGTGGTCAGACAGCCACAGTGGTAGAATGGTCCCAGTTGCATTTTTAACATTACTTAATATATGGTCTATACATGATTTATCTCTGGTTGGTTCCGTGATGTATTGTATCATGTTATAATTTTTTAGAATATCTTTAAATTGTCTAGAATAATTATCATTTTTTTGAGTATTTACATTAAGGTCACCTGTAATAATAATTTTTTGTTTACCATATTTATGCAAATAAGTGTCAAGTAATTGCTCAAGTCTTTGGAAAAAGTAGTCATAATGCCTTTTCCTTGTAGCAGTTGAAGATCTATATATGCAAACAATTATAATCTTGTGTATAGGAATATGAATAGCACATACCTCAAAATGGAAATTTAATGCTAATTTATTGAACGCGTCTATTTTTGAGTAAGGTAGCCCTCGCTTGACCATAATGCAGGTACCACCATGTTTTGAGTTTCTTGAATATTGTGATGCTACTTCATAATGAGATAAATTAGAGTTCTTTTCTTCGCCGCATTTTATAAAAGTTTCTGAGAAACAGAGTACGTCAGGGTATGTCTCAAGTTCAGACAAGGTTACTTCTAATAATTCTTTTTTCGAATATAGGCCTTGAATATTTTGATGAAAAATCGAAAAATTATTCTCAAACTTAAGGGCGAAAAAGATCTGTTTGTTTCTCTGTACTTTTGTTTATAATGCCAGGCTGCTTATTTAATATGGGGAAATAATATAGAATGGTATTTTTACTTGCTTTGCTTGTGGCAACACTCCGTTGGTGTTTCATTGTATTTCTGACAGTCAAAGTGTTTCTCATTTTCAAACAGTTTTGTATGTAGTCTCTCTCGTATTTTATATAATCGATTTCAACATTTAATTTAAAACATAATATAAAACTTAATGGACAGTTACTGCTAAAATCATAAATAGTCAAAAGTTTATAAATATCTATAAATGTACAATTTTCAAAATTTTTTATAGTCAATTTGATTTTGGAATTAAGTTTATAATTGTTTAAATATTCATTACATAATACACTCAATAAAAACACTTTACAATTTTTAAAATTCATTAATATGTTGGAGATATTTGCTAAGGTGGTATATGGGTTTGTATCGTGAGTTCCTAGCGACAAAATCAAAATATCATTTTCAGTAACTGATTTTGCAATGTAATTATCTATGAAAATTTCAACTGTCTAGCTATCACGGTTCATGAGATACAGCCTGGTGACAGACGGACAGACAGACAGACAGACAGACAGACGGACAGCGGAGCGAAATTAATAGGGTCCCGTAATTACCTACAACCAGAGAGACAGTAGAAAACTGTCAAAAGTGTAAATGATTATAACAAGCATCATGTAACTAATCCACCCTGTAAACCACTGTAAAGTGCTTTCTAAGACAAACCAAATGAGTCCAAACACGATTGGTGTACCTTGTTTAGTTTAAGAGTTCCTATGGGCAACGATTCCATAGTTTTGTATTGTCCGATCCAATTTACACATGCATGCAAATTTCAGCTTAATCGGTAACTGGGAAGTTGCAAGATTTGATTACAGAGAAACATCGGGACAGTATCGGGTATCTTAATGAAAGCTCATAAAAAAAACTGTCAGTCTGAATTGAACCGAGTTCATACACGGTGAAATTTTATCGTTTTGGTCCCTTAAAAGAGTGACTCAGACCATCAAAATAAACAACTCTTCCTATGGGAACAAAGCTAGGAATTCAAAAAAATCGACATTCCCGTTACAAACTGGCCAGGCGGCGGGACTCTTTTGTATGGAAATGACGAAATTTTTTTTGAGTTCTCAGCATTGGTCCCATAGAAAAATTTGTTCATATTAAACTGATTCACCCCTTTAAGGGTCCAAAACGATCAAAATTTCACTGTGTATACGCTTCGTACTAACTTAGGCTTAAAATCATCATCATCATCAGGTCTTTTTAGTCTCCACTGCAGGAGCATGCCCCTCTCTGGCTACCGGATATACCATTCTTGGCCAGAGCAGACAGAGGTTTTGGCCTAAACTCTCCTCGCTGGAAGGCTTAAAATGTTGGTAATTTCCACTCAATGCGACCAAGGCTCCCACCTTCGCAAAGCTCCGTCCTATACGGTAGTCTAGGAACTAATGAGTAGAGTAAAACTAAAAATATCAATCTTATATAGCTAACTATATAATATTGGCTTACAATTTTGGTTACTATTTCTCCTCTATCTATACTAATATTATAAAGGTGAAGAGTTTGTTTGTTTGAACGCGCTAATCTCAGGAACTACTGGTTCAAATTGGATTTTTTTTTTATTTGGATAATCAATTTATTGAGGAAAGCTTTAAGCTATAAAACATCACGCTGCGACCAATAGGAGCGTAGCAAAGCATCAATAAAAAATGTTTCGAAAACGGGATTTTTTTTTCATCTATAAAAACTAACGAATAAAGTAATTATAAAAAAACTAATAAATCATAATAACAGAAATGGCCGCGGACGAAGTCGCGGGCAACAGCTAGTAAGTAATAAAATTGTTCACGTGATAACGTGTTTTAAATCGATAACCGTTCGTTTGAAAGTCACGTTCCGTATGCAAGCGAGAGCGCGGATAGAGAGGCACAATCGGCCTAAGCGTTCGGCTTGTCACGCATCTATCTCTCTTCCGCCGTTATCACATACAATTATCGTCCATAAACCGACTTTACAGAGAATCATTTTTTATAGAAATCGTATCCGCTGACCCACTGGACAGTATTCTGCATATAATTAACAAAAATCATAAATGACACGTCTAAGTACATCTTTCGTGATCTACTTTACTATCTAAGAGCCGTTATAATGGATTGTTTTTGTGATTTGATGATATCCGTCTTCAAATCATTAGTGAATGTTCATTACAGTCTTGGACTGTAAGTGAATCTCAGACGCCGTAACATGAGAGGCGAGTGGCCGAGAAAGTAAAATGGTTAAATTACGACAATTAATAAGTGTGAGATAGTTATGCCTACTTTTACTTTCAGTGTTCATAATTAGATGAATTCTACGCTTTTTTTCTACATGAGGAAAATGCGTTATGCATACTTCTTCTTTTCGTGTCGATGGCTTAAGGGATTAGATTTTGTCTCTCCAGTATGTGGCGACTCTGACAACACTCTCGGATGCAGTGTACAGATCCTCTTTGGTGCGGCTGGTGGGGCACAGAGGGCACGAAAGGAGGTGCAACATGGTCTGGTCATCGTGACCACACTGACACTGCACTTCCGCCTGTTGGATAAAGCTCCATTTAGCCAGGTTATGTCGGCATCGACCTACCCCAGTGCGGAGGCGATTAAGGCACTTCCATGTGGTCCAAGGAAGCTGAGATCCTGGAGGCAGCTCCTCATATGGAGGAACGAAATTTGTTGGAGGTGGGAATTGTTTACGCCAGAGTTCAATGCGAGAGGATTTTGGATGGTCTTTTAGGGATTTAGTATTTTTCTAAAATGTGTTTCGACTTTACAGTCGGTAAGTAGTTTGTCGGGTATCATCATATAATAGATGCCTGGAGTCAGAGACCTGTTTTTTCTTTTCTACCTGACTAGCAATGTTTCTACGGACTGCAGGTGGTGCAATACCCGCCAAGGGGTACAATAAGTTAAAGTTATGCATACTGATCTCCTATGGGGGTACAGAACAGTTAAGATGCGTTCTCATTGAAGCGGGGCAATGCTGAGCTGAGCTAAGCTGAGCCATGTAAAGAAGTAAGCGTTTTCATTTAAGCTGAGCTGGGCGTAGCTGCGTTGAGGTGAGCCGTGTAAACAGATAATTGCCGGAAACCACACGGCTAATGCTTCCATCAGTAGCCTTGTGGTTTTCGACAGAGTAGAATTGGACCACTCCTAGACTTCACATGGAGGTCGTAAGAGGCGACTTAGGAAATACAAGCTAAACAAATCTCATAAACATCAATGAGACCTCTCCAACCCGTCTGGCCAGCGAGGAGAGTGTAGGAGGAGAGTGTACCAAATCCTCTGTCTGCTCTGGCCAAGTATGGTTTCGGTAGTACATAGAGGGTCATGCTCCTGCAGTGGAGACTAAAAAGACCTGATGATGGTGATGATTGAAGCGGGACTGGGCGGAGCTGAGCTGTGTAGATGGCTGAAGCTGGGCCGAGCGGGGCTATCTAGTGTAGATAAAAGTATTGGAGCTGAGTGGAGCTGTGCCGCGCACAGCACCGCTCTTACTCCGCATCCCATACAAATAATGTAATTCTCCTCAGCTCCGCTAATACTATTTCCACTGAAGCGGAGTTGAGTTGAGATGTGTATTTTGAGCAATGTGATTGGTATATTTTTTAAGTCTCAGCTCAGCGCCACGTAGCCGCGCTTCAATGGGAACGCACCCTTATGCGGGACTCGCACGCGCTACCACATGATTGCCCTCTCAACGCCAAATTACCAAATCAAATCAATCCAATCAAATATCATTTATTCATCATAAGATAGACATATCATTTGGTGAACGTTAACATTTATTTTACAACAAAATATTGTTGACGTTAATTTACTTAAAGCTAAGTTTAGAGCCGCTTCCAAAGCGGAGTGCAGAAGAAGCGGCAACAAACTGCACAGCGCATTTTCTCCAGACGTTTTACAATTTAAAGTATATTACTTAAAACTATATTTATTTATATGTGGACTGAGATTACATTGTTATGTCATAATTGAAATTAAATATTGTATTGAATGTCAATAAAATTATTTATTAGACATAAATTATATTGTTGTATCTAAAATAGTTTTTTCTTCTCTCCCAGACCAGCATGGAAGATTATTAATAAGATTATTTTTATTTTGCTAATCATATTAGATTTTTATATTTTATTATGATGTTTATATACAACGTGGAAGGGACTTACCCGTAATTAATTGAACCACGGGCTATACTAGATCACTAAATTATAATAAAATTAAAATAACAGTCATAAACCCAATATAAAATTTCACATTCCCATAGAAATTGCCCGGGCGGCTGCACACTTTTCACTTGCACACTAAAATTTTTTGGCTGTTATTTTTATTTCCTTATACTATAATGATCTAGTATAGACCATGATTCGATCATTACGGGTATGTCCCTTCCACGTTATATATATATTTGTTATAAAATATAGTATCGTAGAGTTAGTATCCCAAAACACAAGTCCTCGAACTTACTTTGGGGCTAGCCTAACTGTGTGATTTGTCCGTGTATATTTATACTTATTATACATTGGCTTTATTATAGCTGTGCTTTGTATAAGCACAGCTTATGGTTTAGATAGCCATAGTCCTGTAGGTACGTCTGAATATTTATCTACCAAGTTTCAACAAATTCAGTTAATTCGTTTAGGAGTAGAGAACATACATACAATCATACATACAGAAAAAAAAACAAAAATCCTCAATTTAGTTTCAGTATCATGTATTGAGCTTATAAAAACTATATCTCTGAAAACAGTAACTTACTCCATGAACAACCCTTACAGATTTATTATTAGAATTGATGACTAAATTGTACACCTACTAATTACATCTAGCCAGAGCCTAAGACCTTAAGACCGTGTATGGGCGTATAGGTAGAAAACGTCATCAAATTAGATATAGGTATCATGAATCCTCAGATTTATATTCTATCAACCGGCTTTTACGCTGTACGTGGGAAGAAAAGCAGCTGTTACATTCTACGTTTTATTAGGATTCCGTACCCACAGGGTAAAAACGGGACCTGTCTGTCTGTCTGTCTGTCCGTCTGTAACCAAGCTGTATCTCATGAACCGTGATAGTTAAACAGTTGCAATTTTCACAGATGATGTATATCTGTTGCCGCAATAACAACAAATACAAAAAAAATGAATAAAGTAAATATTTAAGGGGGCTCCCATACAACAAACGTGATTTTTTTGCTTGTTTTTGCTTGATATTGATAACGGCAACAGGTAGACGCTTAAAATAATTAGTTATATATTCACTTTAAAAATAAATACAACAGACATTATTTTTTTGCCGTTTTTATAGATAACGGTACGGAATCCTGCGTGCGCGAGTCCGACTCGCACTTGGCCGGTTTTTTCTTCCAGACCAGCATTACCTTTCTGTTGGTGAGAAAACTCACCAACAAAAGTATGAAGAGAGAACATAAGACCACGTTTATAGTAATTTCTTTCATATTACATACATATACAGAATCACGTCTTTTTACCTTGCGGGGTAGACAGATACCTTATGGCCTCATTAAGCATGTTGGAGGGCGTGTAGATGGATAACGGAATCAAATAGTGATGGACTGATGGGTTGCTAGCCGCATCGCCTATTGATATGTGTCCGGAGATTTTAGCCCAATCCCTCGATCGGCTTTTACAATCTGCGAGGGAAGAGAAACAGCTGGCACATTCTACGTTTTTTCTTTTCTCCCTAGACTAGCATGGAAGATTCTTCCATATGTCACATCAAAAAGTCCTTCTTCACCGCCTATCAGAATATGTCTTATATAATATGTATTATACAGCGTGTAAATTGACCCTCGACATTCCCTTTACGGGGTGACTCAGCCCATCAATATGAACAACTTTTCCTATTCCTCATTGTCATTTCCTATTCCTTTTCCTCATTATCATTAATATATATAGAATACCTGATCGTAGAAAAGAAATTATAAACTTATTTTTAAACAGTCTGGATAAATTACTGCATCGACTAACTTAAAAATTTAAGAATAAGATAATTGTATTGTGTGGTGATTGGAATATTGACTTATTAAAAAGTGACTGGTCCTCTAGAGATTTATTAAGTATTTTACACAATTATGGTTTATCAACTCATATAATGGTTCCAACTAGAAAGAATTCTTGTATTGACCAAATTGCGAGCAACATAAAGTTAACAATACCTGGGGTTCATTATCTTGATATCTCAGACCATGAAACGGCTCAAACCCTAACTTTTAAAAATAAAAAACAAACAAAATTTACCTCGTGATTTGAATACAAACGTGACTATAGCATTAATAATGTACAAAAATTTTTACAATGTATGTCAGCCTTATCCTTTTCTGATATTTTAGCTGCAACTGACTTCAAGCTAGCTTTTAATGAGTTTTATGACATTTTGTGTTTGTTTTATAATTTGTGTTTTCCCACAATTAAAGTCAAAATCACGGATCGTGTAATTAACCACAAATGGATTACAAAAGGAATTAAAATATCGTGTAAGACTAAACGATTACTACACAACAAATACAGAAGTGGAAGGCATGAAAATAATCAAACACATAAAAACAGAATCAAAACATACAATAATATGCTAAAAAAATGTGTGGCTACTGCTCGAAAATTAAATAACTAAAAATATATTCAATATAGTAAAAACAAATGCAAAGCTGTTTGGAATGCTATCTCATTAAATATTTCTAATAATGTATTTACCAATGACATTAATAACTTAAAATTTGATAATAACTTAATCTCCGATCCGCATGACATATGTAATACATTTAACAATTATTTTTTAGATCTAAGGAACAATGAGCAATTTAATAATAAACATAATGTGACATACAAAACTTATTTGACTAATAAAAATCCAAAAACAATATTCTTAAAACCGGTTGATGACGCTGAAATTCAGAAAATAATTTTATCTTTAAAAAATAGTAAGTGTAGCGGCTATGATGGCATTGTCACTGGAATTCTTAAATTGAGTGCTCCATACATAAGTCGAGTGCTTGCTTTCTTAATAAATCTTTCATTTAGTCAGGGCATATTTCCTGATCAACTTAAAATGTGTATTGTTAAACCCCTGTTTAAAAAGGGTAATAAAGAAGACATTAATAATTTAAGACCCATTACTTTACCTTCCATTTTATCAAAAGTTTTCGAAAAACCACTTTATAAGAGACTTATAGAATTTCTAGATAAATATAACGTGTTGCACTCTAGTCAATATGGTTTTCGTAAAGGAAGTTCAACTACACTGGCATGTTTTGAATTCATAAAATATATTACAGGAAGTATTAATAATAAAACTTCTGTTCCTGTTATGTCCACGTATCTTGACATGAGCAAGGCTTTTGACCTTGTTGATCATGTCAAGTTATTATATAAACTTGATTATAATGGTATAAGGGGTAAAGCATTTGATCGGATCGAAAACTATTTGAAAGACAGACCACAATGTACAGAAATAGTAAGATTTCATCAATCTGGTAATATACCCACTAAACAGTCATACAGATCTGAATATAAAATCTGTAACAAAGGTGTTCCCCAAGGAAGTATTCTGGGACCCTTATTATTTTTACTTTTTATTAATTACCTCCCTAATTCTACCTCACAAAAATGAGTGTTATTTGCGGATGATATAACAATAATTGTTAAATGTGAGGATAATGAAACATACAAAAGTAATATAAATAAAGCGCTTTATAACGTAATCGAATGGATGGATGTTAACAGCTTACGGTTAAATGCAGATAATTTTTTTCAATTCTCGTCCTATAATTCTAACCAAGCCCCCCTAAAAATAACTTATTATAACCAAACCATTGAAAACGTTGACGAAATCAAATTCTTAGGTATAACAGTAGATAGCCATTTGAATTGGAAGGCACACATCGAACAAGTCTGTAATAAATTAAACCGTTTTGTCTTTGCACTGAAATGACTAAGACAGACTGTGTGTACAGAAGCCTCGGTAATGGCATACCATGGTTACGTCGGATCTGTTCTTAATTACGGACTTATAATTTGGGGAAATTCAGTTGATATAGACAGGGCATTCAAAGTACAGAAAAAGTGTATTCGGGCAATATGTAACGCCTGGATAGATGACAGCTGCAAACCGCTTTTTAAGAAATTAAATATTCTGCCACTGCCTTGTGTTTACATAAGAGATATCTGTGTGTTTGTAAATACTTACACAGAGTATTGGCAAAAACGAAGTGAGGTAAATTCAAGAAAAACTAGAAATATTATAATGAATAAACTGTACCAACCCATGTGCCACAAAGATATTTACAAAAGAAACGTGTATAATATGTGTATAACGCTTTACAATGTGCTGCCTAATGACATCAAATTATTAAAAGGTACAGCTTTTAAAACTAAATTGACAGGATGGTTATTTGAACACTGTTTTTATTCTGTAAATGAATATATACATTTCTGTAACACTCAGTAAACTATAATATATATATACGTAAATCATCGTTTGACCATTATTATTTTGACGTATTGTGTGTTACATCGTTTTAACTTAAATTATGAATTCAAATGTTTTCACTAACCCTTCTTGTAACTATCTTATTATTTGCATGCCTGATTTCAGGTCAATACATTGTACCTATACTTTAATTTTAAGACCTGCATTTACTGTATTTTTGGCAAATAAATGATTATGATTATGATTATGGGAACAATGCTGGGAACTCAAAAAAAATTTCGTCTTTTCCATACAAAAGAGTCCCACCGCCCGGCCAGTTTGTATGGGAAAGTCGATTTTTTTTTGAGTTCCCAGCATTGTTCCCATAGGAAAAGTTGTTCATATTGATAGGCTGAGTCACCCCGTAAAGGAAATGTCGAGGGTCAATTTACACGCTGTATAATATACTATATTTTAGCTTTCTCTAAGACCAGCATAAAGAAAATTACCTATAAAACGTAATAAACACCAAGGTAGGTAACACTTCTCACGATATATCAACTACTTTTACAAATAAAACACACCTGCCGATTAGAAAGTGTAATTACCGATCAACAATAGTAGTTTATGTCGATTGTTCTACTCTATGGCCGATTGATCGGCCGGGAAGATCATATTAAGATTGTCTTGGTGTGTACCCATTCAACTATTGCATTTGCTCCTTGTTGATAATTCTCTGTGTCTATGGCCGTGGAAGTTCGAATTAATATTTACATGCACTTTGAGTTAAATTACTTTGCGTGCTTCCGCCACCAGTTAGTTCATACCACGGAGGTTCATACAAACTTTTGCTGGCCAGCTTCCACCCACCACTGTCAGTCCCTCTATGCCCGTCTCCAAAGTGCATGTGATTGGTTTGTAAACATTCAACCTTTCATAAATAGGTTATGTGTATAGGATAGGTTCTAGAAGTCGATTTTGTACTCTATCCCCGATATTATTAATTGGCCGGAAAAATCGAAAAAGAATTTTCTGCTTTTGTACCCATTAACTCTATTAGTTAGTCCTTCTATTAGCCTGACCTTTCTAAGGTAGTTCCAAAACCGCAAATAAATAACTATGAAAATGAAGGCCAGCCTTAGCTCAGAATCGAACCTAGAATCCCTTGCCTAGCAGGCTGGCGTGGCGTGGCAACCACTGCGCCACGTAGGCCGTCATCGAAGTATATCAGGGCATATAAAAAAAGCATTTGACATACGGGTCCCAGCCTTAACAATATTTGCACTATAAAACAACGTATTTAAAGTTAAATTTATATTATACATCATCATCGTCTGGTCTTTTTAGTCTCCACTGCAGAAGCATGACCCTCTCTGTACTACCATACGGTATTATACGGTACAAGGCAATTGGGTGCGCAACCGATCGCCTTTAGACATCTGAATTCTGCAGAGTACTTATTTGATCAGTACGATTGCTTTAACTGGCTTAACAGGATGATTGCGAATCAAGATTACCATTTTGACTTTTATTCTTTGCAATTTAATCGCTTAATGGACTGGAATCATTGTCATCAGATATGGACGAATGGCCTGATACAACAATCGTAAGGTTATTTTTTTATATTATTTCACCCGATGACAAAAATAAAATGAATAATTCTTCAATCATAGCTGTTCTTTGAAAGTAGGCCTAGATTTACTACCCGAGGGCTTTTTATGATTTGGGGATTATACAGCGTGTATGTTTACTATAAAAATCCCCCTCGACAGGGTGACTCAGTCTGTCAAAATGATCAAATTCCTATTGGAGCAATGCTTGGCACTAAAAAATAAATTTTTTTTATACAAGTTGTCGAGCTAGCCGAACATATTTTAATGAAAATATCCCAGCATTGGTCCCATAGGAGGAGTTGATGGGCTGAGTCACCCCTTGAAGGGATCGTCAATGGTAAATGTACATGCTGTATACCATAACACCATTAACCCACTATAAAAAGTTATTAAATAATCAAGGCTTTTTACATATCATATATAGGTACCTACGTAAAAACTGGAGTGTCCTGGATAATTTTTAAATTGAAATATTTTCCTCTGCTACTTTATACACGGTGAAATTTTGATCGTTCTGGACCCTTAAAGGGGTGATTCAGCCTCAAAATTATTTTTGACTTTCCCATACAAATTGACCGGGCGGCCAATATTTTTTGTATAGAACTGCCCACTTTTTTTGAGTTCCCAGCGTTGGTCCCATAGGAAAAGTTGTTTATATCAAAATTTCACCGTGTTTGGTAAATAAAATAGATATCTATTTATTAGATGTAGTAACGGTGAAAGAACCAGCCTAAATACCTCAATGAAGAACATGGCTGACTCACACTGTTTAGCCTTTTAATAATGGCTTGACATAAAAAGCTAGAAATGGAGTTATCAAAGGCCACCTAGAAACTTTATTAAAATAGATCCAAAAAAATCAAATTTATATTGATTATATCATATTTATTACCATCATAAAGCTTCATTTAATAGACGCAACACCATTGTTATCACATTATTATATAAATAAGTATAATTTAAGGCGATCGTGACCATTTCTGTATAATTATGTAAAACGATACAACTATAGAGGTAATTAAATGTCAAACAAGTTTGGCTATAAATCGAAAAGGATAAATATTTTAAAGTTTAATGAAGATAAAGTTGTTTAATATATAAAGCGATAAATAAGGTCATAGATTGTTTTAGTAATATTATTATCTCTCGATTCCGCGAAGATTAAAGTTTTAACCGATTTATGATCAATGAACTATGAATAACAATGAACTGCCTCCGTGGTCCAGTGGTTAAGGCGTTTACCTGTAGACCCGGGGTCGTGGGTTCGATTCCCACGGGAAACATACTTTGTTTAGTTGTTTCCAGTTTTTTTTTAGAACATTGTTGGCTTGAATCACCTGATTGTCTGATAATAAAGATGATTCCGTGCTTCGGAAGACACGTTAAGCCGGTGGACCCGGCTGCCATCTGGTAGTCGTTAAAGCAACCACGTTAGAGGCCGAGAGGCGGTTCCGAAGAACTCTGACACCAGGGTGTGCATGGTCGATTGACCATGACACCTACACGAAATGTGATGAAAGTGAAAATGATTAGTTTTACATTTCTTGATTGAGCTGAATTCTCTGGACTGAGTTTCTTTCGGCGTATTCTTCTTAGCAGTGGTCGTTTCGAAATGCTAGTAGTTAATCGATTTTGCAAATATTAAAAACTAGCTTTCGCCCGCGGCTCTGCCCGCGTCAATATCGATCCCTCGGGAATAGTACTCCAGACGTACTGGAAATTCTCTGGAGAGAACTTGTATGCAAAATTTCGAGACTTTCCGGTTACATCCCACTTTTTCATCCCAGTTTTGTAAAATTCCGGTTTCATACCACAATCTTTTCCGCTTTCACCCCAAGTTTAAAAAAATATTTTTTAATTCCGTATTCTACCCAAAATTCATTCCGCTTTCGCCCCACACAGTTTTTTCTATTAAATTTGTACAGATAGCAAAAGCGTACTTGAAAAGGATTAGACTTAAAATATATATTTTTAATTTACTGACTTACTGTGTATCATCATGGGGTGGTACTAGTAAGACCACTTTGTTAAAACTTGAAAGGGCTCAGAGAGCTCTGCTTAAAGTGTGCACTTTCAAACCTTTCTTATTTCCAACCCGTGATCTTTACCAGTTTTGTGATGTTCTATCTGTTCGTCAGTTGTTTATTTTAAATACAATCACACATCAGCACAGCACTACCATCTACAATCCAAGTTTGGTGCGTAGAAACCGTCTAGTCGTCGTCTCTTCTGCTCTAAGCACTGAATTCTCCCATCGGTTTTTCTGCTTCTTAGGCCCTTTCCTTTACAATAAACTCCACGGTATGCTCAACATCTTCTCTCTTCCTAAATTCTCCTGTAAATCTATCGTGTCAACATACCTAAAAACCCTTAACTATTACGATACAGAAAGCCTAATCCTTCCCCTAAGATAAAAAAAAAACCCATCCTTTAAAATTAGAGTATATTAAGAAAACTATTTCACGATATTATGTATTGTTATTGTTATTAAGCGCACTACTTTGTAACTTATTATAATCATTTTCTTGTTGGACAATCCAGAAGTGAGAGGACTGGAGATCTGTGCCACAGGCCTAGCCTTCTTCAGGCTCCAGTCTCCATCAATCTGATGTCATACCACCTTGTTATACTTTTGTAAAAAAATTTGGATTGTTGGAGAAAAATAAATATATTTTTATCTTTATCTTTATCTTTTATCTTTAATTTACTTTGCCACATTAATATTATCTATATTTCCCTTGATATGACTACAGGGCTGGTATTTCAGGTAGCTATTATTATAACTCGTATATTGGGTTAAGTGAGATAAGGGGCTGACAAAATGTAGTCAAGGTTAACGCAGGTAAAAATAAAGTAATAGACAGAGAAAGAAGATAAGTAACTACAAACGCGAGAAAGAAATAGAAAGCTACACTGTTTATTCACTTTTGACATATTTTTGCAAATAGCTTATCTTATCGGTCATGGTTAACCAGTTAGATCCAATCTCGTGAACGGGATAGTCCCCTGACGTATAAAAGTGAAAAAGAAAGATGGATAGGGATTCTGCTGAAGACTTCTATTTTTTGGAATGGATTTGTAGTTTTGTTTATAAGTGTTGATTTTTAATGTGATTAAGATCTTTCTGTGATTTTAGATTAAGTACTGTATTTTCTTTTTTAAATGTTAATAAAAAGGAACATTTAAGTCATAATAGTTTTTATATTAACCATGAATCTATAAGCGTAATAAACGAGATATGGAAAATAAAAAAAAAGAATATACAATACTTTAAGAATATATAGCCCAGGTGACCTAATTTTCCAATTTTATTTCAGGTAACTTGGCTGTAAATCTAAGTTTTCATAATGTTTTATTTAGTTATAAATATACAGATTTTTAATTCCATATATATACCTTATCATTTGTATCATTAACCCTTTTTTTTAGTTTCAATTCAATATAGATATTATAGTAATTTATTACAGTTATTTATCAAGACCTATATTTATTTATGAGTAACAGAAATAAATATTAGATTTAAAAAATTAGTTTCACTTTTTTTGCTACCAGTAGTACTGAACATTTTGAATGGGTTGAAAGCGGAATTTAATATCAAGGTGGGTAGAAAACGGAATAATTATTATTATTTTAAGGCGGTGGGGTGAAAAACTGGGATGGAAACGGAAAGTCCCAAAATTTCATGATGATCGATTCAGTAGTTACGGCGTGAAAGCGTAACAAACAAACTTACTTTCGCATTTATAATATTAGTAAGGAAGTAAGGATAATAATTTGACATTCAAAAAGAGATACATGATATACAAATTTGAATACAAAGAAATAAATATAAACTCTTTAATTACATTTAATTTCATTTCATTTCGTTTCTAATTTTTCTCTCTCATGAAGTTGCAGCTACAAGTATACAGCGTGTAACATAACAAACGACGTTCCCGTGAAGGGGTGACTCAGCCCGTCCAAATAAACAACTTTTACTAGGGGACCAATGCTGGGAACTCAGAAAAAAATACACGTAGAGATGAGAAAAGTCCATAATTAACTTGTTCACTGACACCGAACCAGACACATCAGAAATAACAATAGAATTACGTCTACAGGCGGGCAGTGTCAACGAAAGTGTTAATAAAGGTAGGCCGGTTAGAATTCGACATTCCCATCGAAACCTGATCCCTGCGTTTCAAAGGAACTTGCGGTACCACTAAGCCACAGAAGCCGTCGCATCTACGTTGATTGCTGATTCGGAACCCCTGACAATATTTTGATTCCGGAATCAGAATAGCATGTGACAATATCAAGTCACACAAACTCTTCCTGGCCTGGGAGAAAAGAAAAAACGTAGAATGTACCAGCTGCTTTTTTCCCGCGTAGATCGTAAAAGCCGATCGAGAGAACGGGCAACTTACCATCATAAAGCACCATTTAATGGCTAGCAACCCATCACTATTTTGATTCCGTTTTTCACCTAATGCACACGTGGCCTTAGCGTCTTATAGACCTAGGCTTTGTCTACCCCGCAAGGGAAAAAGACGTACTATGTATGTATGTAATATCAAGAAAAAAAAGGTAAATATCGGAAAAAATAAGACCTCCCACAGATTGACCACCTAATCGGTGGATTTAAATGGGAAATCTATTTTGCCTGGGACTTATTTGCTATGAATGAATGAATTATTTATTAGAGAATTATACACAGTACAAGTAAAATAAAAAAAAAGAAATGTATGTACTTATCTATACTAATATTATAAAGCTGAAGAGTTTGTTTGTTTGTATGTTTGAACGCGCTAATCTCAGGAACTACTGGATCAAACTGGAAAATTCTTTTTATGTTGGATAGTCCATTTATTGAGGAAGGCTTTAGGCTATAAAACATCACGCTGCGACCAATAGGAGCGAAGCATCAATAAAAATGTTTTGAAATCGAGGAAAAATTATTCATTTATACTAATTAATCATAATATCAGAAATTGCGGCGGACGAAAACGCGGGCAACAGCTAGTATTAAATAAAATTGCAAATTATACCAGCACTGTGCCCGTTCCCAAATAGGTCCTAACTCAGCATTTGCTGGCGACAAAACCAGCGCTGATCTTCCGTTGGAACTTGGAACCCATGTTGACGCAACGGCCATCTTGATCCTGTTCAGAATCAGCTGAGATACTATCTTTAGTTATGTCCCTACATGAGTACTTGGCTCATTCCAGACGCACCCAAAATGGACCCAGCGACAATAACTTCATGTCGTAGGCTGTACGACCCGGCAACGAGGTCACGGCCACCATATGGTCCGCTGCGTAAGGCATATGCCCACAAGCGAGGTCTATAAGAGCATGCCTTATACAGGAGTGGGTCAACTCACTTCTTTTTAGATTTTATTCGAATCTTATTGTTTCAAAAATATAAAATTTAATCTATACTAATATTTTAAAGCTGATTGAGATGTTTGTTTGAACGCGCTAATCTCAGAAACTACTAGTTCAAATTGAAAAATTCTTTTTGTATTGGATAGTCCATTTATTGAGGAAGGCTTTAGGCTATAAAACATCACGCTGCGGCCAAAAGGAGCGAAGCATCAATAAAAAATGATTTGAAAACGGGATAAAATTATTCATAGTTGAGGACATCCGACGCGTGCGATGCGTAAACGGTTCAATTTACCCAAAAAATGTGTATGAAAGAATTATTCCTCTTTAAACGAACTAAAAAAATAAGTCTCCACTGCAGGAGCATGACCCTCAATCTGTACTACCGGAGCCATACTTAGCCAGAGCACAGACAGACTTATAGGTACTTAATATCATTAAACCAATTGTATTCTCATATTACTTATCATAACAACGTTTTAGTAATAACACAGATTACTACGTGTAATAATCCATATCAATTCTTCCAATTCAAATATTAATCCTGCTTTTACTCAGAAAACCGGAGTGGGAGCCCCCTTAAATATTATTTTATTATATTTTTAAGTATTTGTTGTTATAGCGGCAACAGAAATACATCATATGTGAAATTTTCAACTGTCTAACTATCACGGTTCATAAGATACAGCCTGGTGACAGACGTATAGACAGAAAGACAGACAGACAGACGGCCATCGGAACGATATTAACAGGGTCCCGTTTTTATCCTTTGGATACGGAACCCTAAAAAGACGAATGTACCATGATTCATAGAGCTCAAGTAGAAGCTCTAGATAGGGCTCTCAGAGATATTAGAAGCTGTGATAAAATCATGGGTGGGACACCGTTATGTTTGCTGGGGATTTTCGGCAAACTTTACCTACCTATAGTAAGAGGAACTAGAACACTCATTGTAAAGTCATGCCTTAAAAGTTCCACATTGTGGAAGTTTGTTCATACCTTAAAACTATCTACGAATATGAGAGCACTGGGGGAGTTTTTATTTATTTATTAACAATTTTTTCTTCAAAGTTACTTTTAATAGGAGACGGGAAAGTACCTCATTTAGAAAATAAAATTGAATTTGATCGCGATTAAGGTGAAAGAGTGACTAGCATTGAGGATCTAATATCAAAAGTTTACCCATAGATACGAGTATAGTTGAAATAGAAAATTAAGATCATCAATGGATGTGTCAAAGGGCAATAGTGGCGGCAAGAAACAGTAGTGTTGACGAAATTAACGACCTAATTTTAACTAAATTTCCAGGAAATATAATTACCTACACATCTATTGATAATGTAATGGATCAAGAAGACGCGCTCCATTACGCACAGGAATTTCTTAATACCTTAAACCAGAGTGGCCTTCCCCCATAGCCATATTCCCTCAAGTTAAAAATAGGTGCCCCAATAATTTTACATAGAAATCTTAAACCACCAAATTTATGTAACGGGACCCGACTTGAAATCAAGTTTCTCCGTAATAACGTGATCGTTGCAATAGTTTTGACTGGTCCAGCAGTTGGTCAAACGCTGCTTATACATCATTATGAATCATTGGGATGCGAGATCCCAATGATTCAAAATTATGTACCTTTCATTTTAAAACAATTCAATTTTCAGTTATCTTTTGTTGTAACAATTAATAAATAACAGGGGCAAACATTTAAACACGTAGTAATCGATTAACGTCAAGACTGCTTTTCACACGGCCAACTATATGTCGCGTTGTGAAGATCGGGTTGCGTAGAAAATCAATATGTTCTTCTGCCACAAGAAAAGCACTTTAATTAAAATATATTCCTTTAAAAACTAATTAATCATAATAACAGAAATTGCCGCGGACGAAGTCGCGGGCAACAGCTAGTATTTAATATTTTGCTGCACGTCTTCAAAAAACCAATCAATTAACTAGCATTCGTTGTAACATCCGCCGCACTGTATCAGTTTGATTTGTTGCATCAATTCGTGATATTTTTATATGCAAATCGTATAAACCCGTTAAGTTAACGGTATACTCGCAATGTGTGTATTTAAAAAGGTTTTTATTAACTACTAGCTGTTGCCCGCGACTTCGTCCGCGGCAATTTCTTGATTTTTTATTGATGCTTCGCTCCTATTGGTCGCAGCGTGATGTTTTATAACCTAAAGCCTACCTCAATAAATGGACTATCCAACACAAAAGGAATTTTTCAATTTGAACTAGTAGTTCCTGAGATTAGCGCGTTCAAACAAACAAACAAACTCTTCAGCTTTATGTTAGTATATAGATGAACCAGTTATTTTTATGAAAAACATCAATATCGTCTTGTGCTGGCTGAAAATGCGAGTTTTGATAAAAACATAATGTATTCAGTGTTGAATTAAGCCACATGGTGGGGAGGGGGAAGAGCTCCTTTTCTTAGAGATGTTATTTAACGGTCCGATATCGATAGCAGTGTTCTCGAATAAAACGCCTATTAGCTTATCTTGAATGTTACCAAGTAACAGGTCATCATCATTATTTCGAGTAGGTGACACGGTAAATCGACCATGCACACCCTGGTGTCAGAGTTCTTCGGAACCGCCTCTCGGCCTCTGACGAGACCAACGACTTAACGTGCCTTCCGAAACACGGAATCATCTTTATTATGAGACAATCAGATGATTCAAGCCTGCAATGTCCAAACCAAACTGGAAACTTAACAAAGTATGCTTCCCATGGGGATCGAACCCACGACCCCCGGGTCTACAGGCAAACGCCTTAACCACTGGTCCACGGACAGTAAACAAGGTCAGTAATTTTTGCTTTAAATAAGTAAGACATCTATAAATAATGATATTTGTACCACCGCACTGCATGCTCTCTCAGTTATGATAATAGGCTAGTTTCCTAAAAAAATATAATTAGTCCGTCAGTTAGATATTCAAAAAATATTGGACACGTATTTTTTCTTTAGTCGATAAAACAAAAACTGATAAAGATTTGAAGTTCCGTGTGACGTCACGAGCCCTTACTCCTGAACTTTGACGCGCTTTATCTTTATTATTTATTGTTTATTTGACAAAAGAAAAAATACGCGTCCAATATTTTTTGATTATTTAACTGACGGTCTAATTGTTATGTTATTATTACGACCCAGGAAACTAGCCTATTACCTTAAGTAAGATACCTATGAAACCAGAACCATAGGAAATATGACTCTAGGATCAGAAACAATCGCAAGATTAATTGTCATCATGATGATTATTATTGCGATGGTTTTGCTGAGGAATCAAGAAGTATATTTTCGATATGGCTATAAGCTGTCGGCTTATTTTACTAGCTGACTCCAGATGTCAGTAAGCAGCTTGAAAATTCCAGTTTTTTAACAGGTTGGTTACAGAGTATATCCTTTATAAGGTGACCATTAAACCATCCTTAATTTAGGATCCATTGAGAGGCACGCCGCTATACGATAGACACGATACGAGATATCTCCAATCGTATCGCACGTATAGCGACGTCCCTCTAATCGGATCCGATTTAGGATGCGATTCAGGTTGGTATAATACCCCCTTAATGGTGTTTTGGATAATGCCTTTAAGGGCCCGTACTACCTCACACTGCTTTGCATGATTGACTGTTATATCAATAATAATTAAATACCCAAGTTGAAATAAAAATGCAGCAAAGTTCAGGACTAACTCTGGTAACTATATGACTCAAAAACACGATTGCGTTAAATTTTCTCGATAGAAAAAAATTGCAAAGTTGCCTCCAAATCACGTCTAATTTACTCGGTATATAGTATTATTCACCAAATACATTAAAATTAACCTTGAAACATTTGATTATTATTGCATTACAGATAAGGCAGCCATCATATGTTTTTCTTTTTCGAATAACCCTTGAATATTCCTAAAAAACGAAAATATCCAAAGTAGCCAACGCGTTTAGACCATCCGCGTTTGTATCGCCACGCCGCCTGGCATATGGCGGGCTTTAAAAATACAGAGAAAAAAATGGTGTTTTTGAGTCCCTGCTGATAAGACTCGCGACAGTACAGCTCACTGAGCCCCTTCTGAGTCCCCAGTGACTAGTAGAAACAAAGACATTAAATCTAGTCGAACTAGTTACAACACGCATGTGTCACGATCAGGTATTGTCTAACTTTCATCGTGTTACAAAGTTACAACATTCCTTATCTGTGGACCTTGGCCCCGAGTTGAGACAGATACCTAATACTTTTGTACTGTACTCTGTAACTCGATTATTTATACGTTATTCTTCTTGTGCTCTTCGGCTGATAACGAAATCTGGCTTAGTGGTATCGCAGTATTGTCTGTGTATCGCAGGGTCCCGGGTTTTAATCCCGGTCAGGTCAAAGTGGAAAAACAATGTTTTTCTACTTTATCTTTCAGAAAATATGGTATCGTTGAGTTAGTTTTGTGTTGAGTTACACGCCAGCCTGCGACACGAGAGTGCCCGGGTTCGATCCCGGCCAGGTCAAGATGGAAAATGATCTTTTTCAGATTGGCCTGGGTCTTGGATGTGTATCTATATATGTATTTGTTATTACGACCCAGGAAACTAGCCTATTACCTTAAGTTAGATGACCTATGGAACCAGAACCACAGAAAATATTACACTAGAATCAGAAACAATCGCAAGATTAATTGTCATCATGATGATTATTATTGCGATGGTTTTGCTGAGGAAACAAGAAGTATATTTATATAGTATTTGTTATAAAATATAGTATCGTTGAGTTAGTATCCCATAACAACTCGAACTTACTTTGGAGCTAGCTCAATCTGTGTGATTTGTCCCTATTTATTATTATTTATTGATACTCGAAAGGGATTTTAGTTTTCGTTCGGCAGATAAAACCGTTTACAAAACATAATATAAATATAATATGATTGACGAGCTCCGTGGCGCAGCGGTCAACACGCCAGCCTGCGACACGGAGTGACCGGGTTCGATCCCCGGCCAGGTCAAGATGGAAAATGATCTTTTTCAGATTGGCCTGGGTCTTGGATGTGTATGTATATATGTATTTGTTATAAAATATAGTATCGTTGAGTTAGTATCCCATAACACAAGTCTCGAACTTACTTTGGGGCAAGCTCAATCTGTGTGATTTGTCTGTATATATTTATTTATTAATAAGAATAAACTTTCAACCACTCCTCCACACTCACAGCACAGTACCTACTTAATTTCGGTTGAAGAAAAAGATTTCAGTTTTCTTCCATTGACCACGAATAAATCGTATTTGATAAATTCCAACTGCATTTATTTTCCTCAGGGTCCAAATAAAAAAGGCTTTCCTCTTAATGTATCTTTCTATCGCCAACAATATCACGCACTTGGATTACAAAAGGCTAACTGAAAACAAAATCTCATTAAAGCCCATTCATTGAATGTCTCAAACTTTCATCGGAGCTAGTTACTCTAGACGCACTAAAAATAGCATTTAAAATTATCTGAAATTGGCACGGATTCTCAGTTACAATAAATACAAATAGCGATATTACAGAAATAAAACTTTTTGTGACGCCATTGTTCTACTACAATCTTTTCCAAACTTTTTTTCGCCGAGCCTCCCTAGAATATTATAAATGTGAGTTTGTTTGTTTGTCGCCTTCACGCCTTATCACAGAATAACTAATAGTACTAACGTAGCCTTATCTACTCAACCGATCGACATGTAATTTTGAATACCCGTTGTCTGTGGTACGGAGAAGGCCATAGTGTATATTTTATAGTGGGACAAAGTACTCAACGATCGACATTGACGCGGGCGGAGTCGCGGGTAAAAGCTAGTAAATAATAATTAATTAAACACTTTTTTATATAATTCATTTATTGTAGCAGCTAACGATTATATCTTTGCATTAAAATGCTAATGAGATGTTTAAACTTGCAAGTCGTTCGCAGAGCCAGAGAGGCAACTTTAGATCGCTCGATTAACCGAAACACTAAATCCATTGTCAAGAAATGGAATCTATCTACAACCGCCACGCGTTTCAAAAAATCTTCTGATCGACCGGAGTATTTTATTGACGGGTAAAATAATTTTATCCAATATGCAAACTTATTACGCTAGCTCCCCTCAACATTTCACTTAGAGTCCTGGTTGGGAACGGTTTGTCGATTTCTAGAAATTTTTGATTTTGATAAGAGAATTCAGCCTTCCCATGGCGACTTAAGAAATACAATTTAAAAATAGCTCAAACATCAGTAGGTAGGACCTCTCCAACTCGTCTGGCCAGCGAGGAGAGTGTAGGCCAAATCCTCTGTCTGCTCTGGCCAAGTATGGTATATCCGGTAATACAGAGAGGGTCATGCTCCTGCAGTGGAGACTAAAAAGACCTGATGATGATAAATTTAAATGGAAGGTCCATATACTCGTATAAGTATTCGTTTAAAAATCTTTGAACAGGATCTATGTTGGAATATTTATTATTAAAAAGACAAACAGTGCAAGCCGATCAAAATATCCAAAACAAAACGCAACAATTTTGTTCCATGTTACAAAAAATTGTACTCACATTTTGTTGAAGAATTAGCATTAGCATGAGATTGATTTCTGTACTTTCGAATTTTATGAGGATGACGCTATTAAACATATAAAAATCTTACATTGGAGTCACGTAGCCATGAAATCGATATCCAATCAGAGACAGTTCTGCATTTGATCACATGCTGAGCGGAACGTGGGTTTCCCTCTACTGTTTGGCTTTCACAGGTTGATTTTACAGGTTTAAGAACTGGTCATAGTAATATGATGAATAAAACCCAACTATTCATACTAATATTATAACTACGAAATATGATATTTCAAATTGTAAGTACAATACTATTGCCTGAAATAAATGAATTATAATTATTATTATCCTTATCCTTATCCTTACTAATATTATAAATGCGAAAGTGAGTTTGTTTGTTTGTTTATTTGTTTGTTTGTTACGCTTTCACGCCGTAACTACTGAACCGATCATCATGAAATCCTTACTAATATTATAAATACGAAAGTGAGTTTGTTTATTTGTTTGTTTGTTACGCTTTCACGCCGTAACTACTGAACCGATCATTATGAAATTTTGCATACAAGTTCTCTGGAGTTCGGAGAAGGACATAGGCTACCTATTATTTCGGGAAAAAGTACTATTCCCGAGGGATAGACATTGACGCGGGCGGAGCCGCGGGCGAAAGCTAGTTATTATATTTAAAAGCGAAATTAGGTTTGTTTATTGAAGAAAGTACTAAGAAAGTTTACACTTAACCTACCTTAAGTCCGTTCTCTGCCGCGGTATCTATCCATAATTTATAATTGCGGCTTCCCAAAAGGGCCTTATCACACTAGCGAGTTGAAAGTGGGGCGAGTGCGCAGCGAACTCGCTACGAGGACGTCGCGGGTGCGTGGCGAGCTCGGCGCGAAGACGCCGCGGGTGCGCGCTAGTTCGCGTATCCGCGTTTTGTACAATCAGTGCCAATACAAGTCTGTGCCGCGAGCTCGCTGCGCTCCCGCGGCGTCTTCGCGATGTGTTCGCCGCGCACACGTTGCCAACTCGCGGCGAACTCGCTGCGTACTCGCCCCGCTTTCAACTCGCTCGCAACTCGCTAGTGTCATAAGGCTCCTACCTACTAGTGTCATAACCCTGTTCTTGATAACTTGAACGTGTCGCAACAATTGAAGGAAGTACATCACCACAACTGACTAAAAAAGTAAAATCAGAACCTACCTCAAGCCAGTTCCCTGACGCGGTATATTTCAATAACTTTTTTTGTGGCTTCCCGAAAGCGTCTGGCATAGCTTAACAACTCATAATAGCAGTCTACTGATATTTTATGTGCACTCTGTTCTTGAGAACTTGAACCTTCGAGCAATACGGAAGCCGTGTTGCTCGAAGACTTGAATATATCGCAACAATTGAAGAAAGTACATCACCACAACCTTCGCCACAACAAACTTAGAAAGTAAATTCAGAACCTATTTCAAGCCTGTTCCCTGCCACGGTATTGTATCCATAATCCTTGAGGTTTCCTGCCTCCGTGGTCCAGTGGTTAAGGCGTTTGCCTGTAGACCCGGGGGTCGTGGTTCGAGTCCCACGGGAAGCATACTTTCTTTAGTTGTTTCCAATTTGGTTAGAACATTGCAGTTTGAATCACCTGATTGTCTGATAATAAAGATGATTCCGTGCTGCGGAAGGCACGTTAAGCCGTTGGTCCCGGCTGCCATCTGGTAGTAAAGGAACCACGTCAGAGGCCAAGAGGCGGTTCCGAAGAACTCTGACATCAGTGTGTGCTACACGAAATGATGTTGATGATGAAGGCTTCCCGAAAGCCTCTGGCATAGCTAACGACTGACTGACGACGTAACGACGACGCATCCTGTTCTTGATAACTTTATCGTGTCGCAACAATTGAATAAAGTACATCACCACAACGGACTAAGAAAGTAAATTCAGAACCTACCTCAAGTCCGTTCTCTGCCGCGGGCTACTGTCCGTCATTACTGTAAACGTCATTACCATGAAGGCACACCACACGAGAAAGCGAAATAATAGAAAGGTTGCTTGATTAATTGAAAAGCTCATGGGATGTGCTTGGAGATCATTGAGAGAAATAATTTCGTAAGGAAAGTAATTGGGCGTCGGTGGGTACAAAGTGTATCACTGCTTCTGTGATGGATTAGTATGGCGCTTGTCTAAGCTCTTGCTTAGAATAACTTGTCGGTAAAATTAAAATGGAAAAATGGCGCGGACGAAAAGAGGCTTACCCAGCAGTGGGTCGTGGAAAGCTGATGATGATGAAGAAAAAAAGACCTTGGAGTAATGAGTGTTTCCTATGGTTATTCTCTTAAATGGCTTTTTTCACTCCATTTAGTTTCATATGCGGTATATTTTTTCTCTCTAGAGTCTTCTCTCAATTTAGTTCCTTATGTGGCTAACAATTATACTTAGAGCAACCCTACTTATAGGTTCTGATGCATTGCCGCTTCATTTTTAGAGTGAATACATAACTAAATATTCTGTGAATATTTCAAGCGTCTACCTGTTGTTGCTATCAATATCGAGCAAAAACAATTTAATAAAATTTTGTTGTTATAGCGGCAACAGAAATACATCATCCGTGAAAATTTCAACTGTCTAGCCTGGTGACAGACGGACAGACAGACAGACAGACAGACAGACGGGCAGTGGAGCGAAATTAATAAGGTCCCGTTTTTACCCTTTGGGTTCGGAACCCTAAAAACAAGTATATCTTAAGAGACCAAACACGCCTTTTGAAGGACCCGAAATCAGACGGCGCTATGTCTTCGCTACAAGTATATATTTTTGGGTTTACTTAATAAAAATATGAAGGATAACGAGAGCTATAGCCCACAACAATTTGTGAGATACGATAACACAAATATACATATTAGATAGCCTTCAAGTTTCAATTGTTTCAATTGAAACACTGCGTTCTCTTGTCAACCGCAATGAGGAGTTCATATTTTACGCATTTGCAAGTAAGTGGGTCAAAGAGTTTATCGCTAGTTAAATAATAAATGTAGGCAAATATTGATTAAACTCGCATTCAAAAAACGTTTCGTATGATATATATATTATTATATGAAATATTGCTACTAGATGCCAACATAATCAGAAACATTTTTTAAAATCTACAATTCCCCATGTAACATATACCTACTATGAAAAAAGTATATTACATTACAAAATTACATAGCTTATCAATTAGTAATAATATATACGTACTGCGTGGCCATGTGGAAGATAATTCTATTTCTGTGGCATCTGCTTGATAATATTATATTGAATACCTAATTGTTTACCATAGCATTCTCATATACTCGTACCTATGTAACTAACCTAACATAGTATTGATTAATACACAAATTGTTAAACGTCAAAAGATTTTTATACAAATTTTGTATTAAATTTGTTAGGATTTGATTCCTTTAAAACGTCATATACTATAATACTTTTTACGTTTTTGATACATGCAAAATCGTGAGGCAAAATCAAAACAAGCCTTTCGGTACGACCCATGGTGAGAAGAATACGCCGAAAGAAACTGAATCCAGAAATTGCCACTTAAATACACAATTTTTAATTCCAATAAGGAATAAAAAATTGTGTTTCATAATGTCAAAACAAAGCCTTATAATGCACATGAATGTCACATGTTTTTCAATCTATCAGTCTGATCCAGCTAATCTCTGAAATAATATTGAAGGGTTTTCTTATTTTATTTTTTAGAAAAGAATAAGGTTTTCAATAGTCATCGCAGACGGATTCGCGGGTACAGAGTACATTAATAAGCCTTTTTAATAACTGTTTTTTACAGTCGTTTTAAAGTTGAGTAAAGGCAGACCTAGTAGTTTGGCTCGCTAGGTTATTTTTATATCCTTTCAAACAGGTCCACGATCTGTTGGTGACCAGCTGCCATTTTGTTAAAGATTGTTATTGTATTGATAAAGTCGTCTTTAATTCTACATCAAAGATATTAAGTTTTTCTTCCACGCTGTTCTATGAGAAAAGAAAAACGTAGAATGTACCAGCTGTTTCTCTTCCCGCGCAGATCGTAAATGCCGATACAGATAATGGGCGAAAATCTGAGGTCATGCTAGTAGGCGATGCGGCTAGCAATACTATGATTATATTATGATAGGATCACTTTGCCGTCTGTCTGGCAAGACCCTTTTTCTAAGAAACGCGTGAAATTTCAAGATTCCGAGTCTTTTAGCTTGATACCCAAGCTAAAAGACTCGGAATCTTGAAATTTGGTACGTAGCATACATTTTAGTAACATCATATAATCCAATTTGTTTGTTACGCTTTCATGCCGTAACTACTGAACCGATCATCTTTAAATTTTGCATACAAGTTCTATGGAGTACAGAGAAAGACATAGGCTACCTTTTAGCCCGTGAAAAAGTACTATTCCCGAGGGATCGACATTGACGCAGGCGGAGCCGCGGGCGAAAGCTAGTAAAAATATTTTTTAATAATTATAAACTTACTAGCTTCCGCCCGCGTTAATGTCGACCCCTCGGGAATAGTACTTTTTCCCGGGATAAAAGGTAGCCTATGTCCTTCTCCGTACTCCAGAGACCTTGTAGGCAAAATTTCATGATGATCGGTTTAGTAGTTACGGCGTAAAAGCGTAACAAACAAACAAACAAACTCACTTTCGCATTTATAATTCTAGTTAGGATTTGGGGAGGGAATGAGGGGATGGGATACTACCTACTCTCTCGGGTGAATGGGGGAAAAGCAAGTAGCAGCTCGCTACCACCGGACAGGCAGTTAAGGATGACACCCCTGACCTCGATTTCCTTTTTCACTTGATTTCAGAGATCTATTTGAGAGCTCATAATTCAAAGATAACTGAAAAAAAAATGTGATCCGCCGTGATTCTTGACAAAACAATCATTCACATAATGTTTGATAGAAAGCAAATTATGAATCATGTGCGGGTCACGAGCGGTGTGGATCATGTAGATATGACCTAATAGGTTCCTCAGTCACTTTAGATAACAATTATACTTACTGGGTCAGGGGTGTCACCCTCAACCGCTTGGTCCGTGGGTGCAAGTACGCCTCCATAGTTGCTATTTACGCCCGCGGCTCCGCCCGCGTTAATGTCAATCCCTCGGGAATAGTACTTTTTCCCGGGATAAAAGGTAGCCTATGTCCTTCTCCGTACTCCAGAGACCTTGTAGGCAAAATTTCATGATGATCGGTTTAGTAGTTACGGCGTAAAAGCGTAACAAACAAACTCACTTTCGCATTTATAATTCTAGTTAGGATTTGGGGAGGGAATGAGGGGATGGGATACTACCTACTCTCTCGGGTGAATGGGGGAAAAGCAAGTAGCAGACCCTGACCTCGATTTCCTTTTTCACTTGATTTCAGAGATCTATTTGAGAGCTCATAATTCAAAGATAACTGAAAAAAAAATGTGTTTCATTAAAAAGATCATTGAAAAAAAAATGAAATCCTTTACTTTTTTCAATGATCTTTATTGGAAGTTAAAAGAAATTGAAAAACAAAAATCAGTTCTTATTTAACTTTCTCTTATAACAGCATTTGAGTGCTAGCGTAGGCATTCAGCTCCCTAAACCGAGCTGCACTTTCTGAGGGACCTCATTGTAATGCCGCAAACGATTCATATACAATAACCCTGCCATATTGGTCATCGACATGGTATAATAATCGACAACATAGGCCAGTCACGATCCTGTCACGGCGGTGATGATTTCACTTTTGTCAAATATTACTCCTAGAAACGATGACGGTGGGGCTGGCCCATAAGCTAAAAGTTGCTCAGCGAGCTATGGAGAGAGCTATGCTTGGAGTCTCTCTGAGGGATAATCTGCGTAGGGCGGCTGGCAGCAATTGGATGAGCATAGCTGGGGATCGAGCAAAATGGCGCACCTTAGAAGAGGCCTACGTCCAACAGTGGACTGCCGCAGGTTGCTAATGATGATGACTCCTAGAAACCTTTGATCAAGTAAAAAAGCCGGTTTACGGCATAAAGCTATAGTATACTGTTTACGGACGATAATTATACATCTTCTTCTTTTCGTGTCGGTGGCAAACCTTCTTTATATTTTTTGTTTCCAGTATTCAGCCACATTGAATGGCGTTAGTGTTGGCTGTCATCAGGTCATCCAATTTTTTTCTCGGTACTGTCTGAGCTGTAGTAAAATTGCATAGATAAAAAAAAATGGCGTCCAAAATTGTAATGAGACGTCAAACCACAGATAAATAAAGAACTTTAATCTTGCCAAACATTTAAACTTAGACATTTAACAACCGCTCCTAATCACTAAGACCTTGACTTGCTTCCATAAAGCACAGGAACCACACCTCCGTCACCATGACTGACCATGTCTGCATTAGGAAATCTACCACAACCACCAATTTCAACTCTATTACTAACAACTAAGGGTTCTAATTTCTTGTTTTGAAGCTATGACTGCAGGGTTATGTTGTCTGTCGATCATTATGCGGTTTTCGGTCAAGGATGCTGACCACATTAAGGCTGCATTTCCACCAAAGATGTACTGTAGCTGAGCAGTGCACACACAACGGATCTTTAAGAAAGAAAGTGTGGTTGCGCAAAAATATGCCAAAACTCAGGCTTGGCAAAGCTGTGAAGCTATGTGTTCTGAGGATGTTCTTTCCAAAGTCTAGCCTGTCACTGTTGAGGCAAAGACCTCCCTTTCTGTTTCAACACTTCACGACCTGGGGATACTTTCTTACCGTTCACCATAAGAATAGTACGTTATCTCTGATGTATGTGGGCTATAGAATTAAATACTTTTTTATATCTACCCTGTAACGTATGTTATATTTACTTAAAAACTTATAAATTTGCCAAACATATTTTATTAAAATTAATAATAACTTAATTAAATTAACCTTAACCTAAATAATTATTTAATAAAACATTACAAACAATCAAAAGGGATAGTTATTTGTGAATGATTTTTGTGATATAGTGTTAACTTTTATCCTTTTCATGTTCCTTAGTGTTATTATGTGAGTAATTAAATATTGGCTGTAAGTTGAAGACGTAAATTGTGATCGATAGATATTGCATCAGCCGATTTATAAAACAACTACCGTCGAGTTATTTATTAATAGCCTTAAAGTGTCCTATTTTCTTTTTTATCACATATTTCATTATTCTAAATTCTTTTATTTCTACTCTGTTCTCTTTGACCATCAGCCACATTCATGCCTACTTCGTAAATAAGGTACTTGTCCCTTCTTCATTTTCCTGGGCGTGGCTGACCGGTCAAAGGCATGATGAGTTTAAGCTCACACTGGACTTATAACTTTCCAGGGTCCAAAGCTTGGGCTTGGTTTTCTTCTAAAGAAAATTAACCACCTGCGTCGAAGAGAAGGGAAGTTCTTCTACGGCGGCTACGGAGTGCTGACCCGTCAACATCGGACGACCCCAACCTCCACCTTCGCGGCGTCTATCTTCGAGACTAAGGGCGGTACCTCTTATAGGACACGGCATAGGGCATAGAACCAACCCTGATTTTAAATTGTAATAAATATTTATTGTTGCTGACTAGGGCGTTTCTTTTATAAACCCCCTATAACGTCACAACCCGTTTGAAGCCGGGGCGGGCCGCTAGTTTATACAAGCAAGCAGATTGGTGGTTCTTTTTTTATTTGCATTCCATCCGCCTTGCTCCCTGCAGTTTAGGTGGAAACACAGCCTTAGATTGAGGCAGGAAACGTCTTTTTGGCAGTCCAGCAGACCGCGCCCGCATAGTTCTTTATTTTAGTTACCACACCACAATAGGAAGTGACAATTCACTTGTTGCGTCTTTTTATTGTTCCATAAATTTTAATATTTAGTCACAGTAGCATGGCTATAACAATAGCATGTCATTATTTTTGATTGTACGATTTAAGGAATGTCTTAGGTTGGGATCTCTATCAATCAGCAAATTTTAAGCATAGTACTAAATAGATTCATCGTTATCATTACACCGTAAAAAGTCCACAACTGGTCAAAGGCCCAGAGATACTTCTTTCCATGAGATTTTGCCATACTCACCTTTGGCAGGCGAGCGCAGTTTGTTAGGCTTCTTGTTGTTAGGTTCATCGGAAGTATTTTAAAACAGTGGAAAGACAGGAATTTGGAAAGGGAATGAAGGTATTGGGTTACTACTCACTCGGATGAGTAGGGAAAAAGCAAGTAGCAGCTCGGGAGCCTGGGTGCGCGTACCCGATGCCATACTTTCAACCACCGGGCAGGCAGCTGAGCATGACATGACACCCCTGACCATAGATAGATAGCTTATCACTAATTATATTTAGCCGTGTGGTATCCGGCAGAGTAGAATAGGACCACTCCAAGTCTTCCCGTGGATGTCGTAGAAGGCGACTTAGGAAATACAAGCTGAACAAAGCTTATAAACATCTAAGAGACCTCTCCAACCCGTCTGGCCGGCGTGGAGAGTGTAGGCCAAGTCCTCTGGCTGCTCTGGCCAAGTATGGCCCTAGAAGTACAGAGAGGATCGTGCTCCTGTAGTGGAGACTAAAAAGGACCTGATGATGATGATGAATTATATTGAGGAGTGCATAGTACTAAATTAAAGACTACTTAGTACTATGGTATTTTCCCACTACCTCTATAATGTCATTGCATACTCGACACTGCTCTAAAAATTTGTTTTATATTATTCGTAGGTTTCTCGTTTATCTTATTTCGATGACATGGGCGGATGGTACCTGGTTGATGGAGGTACAGGAGTCAGGATAGAGGTGGAAGGCGTAAGCGAGGAGAGGCCTATGCTCAACAGTGGGCGTAAAAAAGGCTGATATGATTATTATGATGATAATGAAATTGTTGAAATTATTGAAATTGACTAGCTCCGTGGCGCAGCGGTCAACACGCCAGCATGCGACACGGAGTGACCGGGTTCGATCCCCGGCCAGGTCAAGATGGAAAATGATCTTTTTCAGATTGGTCTGGGTCTTGGATGTGTATCTATATATGTATTTGTTATAAAATATAGTACCGTTGAGTTAGTATCCCATAACACAAGTCTTGAACTTACTTTGGGGCTAGCTCAATCTGTGTGATTTGTCCGTATATATTTATTTATTTATTAATGATTTATCTTTGGTTTCATATCTTCTTAAGCAATGTTTCTTTTTTTATTTAACCATACATTACAATTGCTTTTACAAAACTATTGTTTGCTTTTTAATAAGTTTAAGTCAAAAGTAAAACATGGCAGACACTCAATAATTGCTCTTTTACTCAAGGTCAGAATACGAGTACTGTGAATACGTAGTCGTGATCAACAATTGTAACGCACGTCAATCGCTGAATTGCTCAATGTAGATATTATGACAGTTCGTGGACCATATAGATATTCAACAGTTCCGTGGCGCAGTGGTTAACACGCCAGCTTGCGACACGAAGTGCCCGGGTTCGATCCCCGGCCAGGTCAAGATGGAAAAATGATCTTTTTCGGATTGGCCTGGGTCTTGGGTGTTTATCTATATATGTATTTGTTATAAAATATAGTATCGTTGAGTTAGTATCCCATAACACAAGTCTCGAACTTACCTTGGGGCTAGCTCAATCTGTGATTTATCCGTATATATTTATTTATTTATGCTGACTCGTCCTAATTTCGACGAGTTGCATTGCTGTTCACTGTCGTTAACGAAAAGTCTTGTCAAGCATCACGGAGTCTGTAAAAGACTTTGACTAGCAAAATGATCAGAATATTGCCTTCAAATTTTATCTTTCAATGACAGTGTTCTGATTTTAAGTCATATTTTGTATCATCATCATTCCAGCCGTAAGAAATCTACCGTTGGACAAACGTCGAACGACGCACTGCGGATCGGTGACGTAGTTTGTAAGCATAACTTTTGGGTCTTACGATACTATCATATATTTTAATAAATATGTACCTATATAGAATTATAATCTGACCTCTCCCAAGGATTCTTCGTTCCATGGGAGGATATTTCCATACTCATCACGCTTAGCAAGCGGGTTGACGAATATTTGCTTTGGCTTCTTGTGATTCTGACTGATTCTACTGCCTATTGGAAGCATTTTTAGGCTGGGGATGGATAGGAATTTATATTATTTGAGAAGGGAATATGTATTGGGATACTACTCACACGGATTAATGGGAAAAAGCAAGTAGTGTATCATGTTATATTACGTAAGCAGCAAAAGAAGTCTAGGCTAGACATTTTTGAGGATAAGATGGGGGTCAGGGATTTACATGGTGATGACAGTCAGGTCAGCAACATTTCGCAAAAGAAACAAAAATGTTTTGTGAAAATAATACAAATGCTTATTAAAATAAATTAAATGTAAGATTGGGGGGAGGGGGAAGAACTTTTCTTACAATTGCTGACAAGTTGGGGTTTAAATAAGTTGATATAGCTGCTCGGGAGGCCGGGTGCGCGTACCCAGTGCCTAACCCTTATCATTCGAAATAGAAATGGATCTGCAGTGATCAAGGGTTCATAATCATTTGCCGCCTTCGAATTCCCACTGCTGGTCTATCGAAGGTTAGTTTTTCTTTTTGTGTGTGTAAGTGGCCACCACTGGTGGCAATTTTTCAAGCTGCCTAAAGGCATCTGACTACTTAACGACGCTATCAATGATGACAACCGGGACCAACGACTTTACGTGCCTTCCGAAGCACGGAGCTCGAGATATTTTTATGCCGGTCACCTAATCACAGTGGAGACTGCACCCAGGGTTGCTTAACATGCATAAGCATTATTAATGCTCATGACCATTGGGCCATCAGGCTACTCCAGTTTGTTAGTTTCACGCCTGAACCACGGTAATGAGATACCATTACCGTGCCTGAACTACTCAAGCAAGCATCAACCATTACATGCAAATTATCTGATTTACAGAATTGGGTAAAAGACACCGTACACATACAGAAACAAAGCAGTTCCTGTTCTAGAGGAGTAATCTGAGCTGTCATCGAATAAAGCAAGTTACATAACATCCATCATGCTGATAATGAATGCTCACGATCTATTTGTTGACCTGAATAATTATCATATTGTCGTATCTTCGAGATCTATATGCACGGTAAACTTGTTACCAAGGACTTTGTCGATCTGACTGCAATGAAAAATCACAGGCGAGCTCGGTCGCGCGCGCAGTGGTCAACACGCCAGCCTGCGACACGAGGGTGCCCGGGTTCCGGGTTCGATCCCCGGTCAGGTTATGATGGAAAACGATCCAACGGCGCAAGTTCACAACTTACTGTGGGGCTAACTCAATTTGTGTGTTATGTCCCGGACGGACGGTAGTATACGGTAAAAATAACGTCGAAAGTAACACCAAAATTATTACAAGTAATTTACTACAGAAGTACAGAATTACATTTTTAAATTCAATCTGATTTAGGAATTTTTAATAATGAAATGCAAGCGGCACAGTTTCCCTCACCTTAGTCCCTTAAAAAGTCTTGAATTTCATTAGCTTTTATGTCAGCTCGTTTTACAATATTTAATTAAATAAAATGTATATATTACTTAGCGGCCGGTCTGGGAGAAAAGAAGAAACGTAGAATTTACCAGCTGCTTCTCTTCCCGCGCAGATCGTACAAACCGATCGAGGGAATGGGTGCAAATCTGACGAATCATATTAATAGGCGATGCAGCTAGCATTACTATTTTATTCCATTTTCCACCTAACGCCCACCAACATGCTAAACCTGGCTTTTAGGTCTTAAAGACATAGGCTCTGTCTACCCTGTAAGGGAAAAAGACGTGAAACTATGTATGTATGTAAAAAAATGTTTAAATGTTCTTTTTGAATTCGATTATTAGACCTAGCTGCTATATTTTTTATGAAAAAGTTAACGTTTTCATAAAAAATACACAGACAGGTGTTTTGATTTTTTTAAGGTCAAACCACCTGTCGGTATACCGACTACCTGCTCTCTAAAACAACCCTCAAATGGTAAAAAAAAACTGATGGAACCTTCAAAATGTTCCATGAGAGTTCCGTGTGATGGTCATTACCTGGACGTTTTTTTTTTCTATAGAACTAATTTGTCGATGGATGTCGAGGATGTTAAACTCTGGAAATACTTAGGTACCGACCTTCATTATGGTCCGTGAACTTTTGTTCGTTAAAATTAACACTACATATGATAGATTTCATTTATTTGGCCGCTATAGAACGCGATAAAAATGGATTTTCATCCATAATATTCAAATAGATAAGAATAGGTATTTATTTCGATTTAAATGAGACCCTTGTAATTATTTAAGAGATTTTGGAAGATGGTTAAAGACTTTGATAGCGATTTAAATTATAAGCAAGTACCTACACATAGAATAACATCACTACCTAGTTATATGGTATGAAACAAAGTCGCTTCCCGCGGTTGCCTGTCCCTCTATTTGTATGCTTAGATCTTTAAAACCACGTAACGGATTTTGATGCGGTATTTTTGATAGACAGAGTGATTCAAAAGGAAGATTTATTATGTATAATTTATCACACCCGTGCGAAGCCTGGGCGGGTCTTAGTAATCGCTAAACCTAAAGTAACTCAATTAATGGCAAAATAATCATAATAATTATGAGCAAGAAAAAGTAAATAATAATAAATATATACGGACAAATCACACAGATTGAGCTAGCCCCAAAGTAAGTTCGAGACTTGTGTTATGGGATACTAACTCAACGATACTATATTTTATAACAAATACATATATACATACACATCCAAGACCCAGGCCAATCTGAAAAAGATCATTTTCCATCTTGACCTGGCCGGGGATCGAACCCGGTCACTCCGTGTCGCAGGCTGGCGTGTTGACCGCTGCGCCACGGAGCTAGACTTAAATAAGTCTTTATAGAAATAAAAAGTCATCATCGTCATCATCATCAGGTCCTTTTTAGTCTTCACTACAGGAGCACGGCCCTCTCTGTACTACTAGTGCCATACTTGGCCAGAGCAGCCAGAGGACTTGGCCTACACTCTCCACGCTGGCCAGACGGGTTGGAGAGGTCTCTTACATGTTTATAAGCTTTGTTTAGCTTGTATTTTCTAAGTCGCCTTCTACGACATCCACGGGAAGACTTGGAGTGGTCCTATTCTACTCTGCCGGATACCACACGGTTAAAAATAAAAAGTCAAACACAGCTTATATACTTACCTGCATACCTACAACGAAATGAAAAGAAAACTTAAGTATTTACCATGTCATAAAATTACAAGTTAACTTTCAAATAAGAAACATTAGGTATAATATTATATTTGTCCATAAATTAATATTTTAATAGAGAAATTATAAATTTGGCTCCTTCAAATGTTTTTGTCGCCATTTCAACTTTGCTTCAGCAATTTGCGACAATTTTCTTTCACTTGTACTTACCTATATCTATTTTATTATTCCCATCACTTATTGCATTATAAAAATGATCTTCTTGTTCAATATTAATCTGTTTTTTTAATATTTGTATTCAATTTTACTCATACGACAGAATTCACAGACTGACAAGTTTCACCTTGACTGAGCGGAGCGGAGTGAGCTGCTGGCTGCTACCTACCTCCAGTATCGCTTTACACTCTGTGCGCGCCGCACGTTCCCGCGACAGTCAAAACTCTTTACGAAACGTACTGCTGATTTTGACGAAAATGTCCATTTCCTCGACTGTGATTGTGAAATATTAGTGATCAGTGAAACAAGATATTGTGAGCTAAAATTTGTGTAATTTCCGAACGGGTTTAACGTGATTTTGTGTGTAAAATCGCGTCTAAAACTCCCATTTAACGGAACTATCGTCTCGGTTTATGTATTTCGGTGAGTAGCGTTTTGCTATGGTGTTGTGATGGTAAAAAGAGGCTGTGGCTAGCCAGTTGTGCTGGTTGTGCTAAATTCCAAAAACAATGGGGTTCGCTTCCCATTCATCTCAATTTGAATTTTAACGGAATTCGGTTTGGCACATCCGGTACTGCTTATAAGTTATACTGCTTTATCAAACAATAATACTAATTAATTTATGTTATCAACTTATAATCCATTAGAATGATATTTAGTAATGTTTTAAGGGTTCGAAATCAGAAAAGGATGGATCCCCGTAAATTCTTTCATTCCATCGTGATTTATATTACGTGTCACTAAAATATTTCACCAATTTTCAAAAATCCCCAACAAAAACCGTTCAGAATAATTTCTACTTTTCCATTACTTTTCATAGTTATTCTACATTCTATCTCACGTATAGCCCTATGTTTTTAACAGGTGAATTAAAGTAAATGGGCCTTCCCATGACGTGTTTGTTTAGTTTTGTTTGGGATTGGATGGAAATACCCAGTCAGTCAATTTCTTTGATCACTACTCCGCTTAGAATTTCATGAATATATATCTTATTCGAATGAAGTACCTATAAAGAAATCTACATCGATACTAGAAGGTACGTTCAGAACAGAGCCCTACCGGACTTTCGGTAGTGTATATATTCTTTGCTTTCGGTTTCTAGTTTCGGCATGAACTCTGCCGAAATTCGGCCATGCCAAAACTCACATGTTCGAGTGAATTGAAGAACTAACAAAGTTTGATTGAGTGAATTAGTGACGTCGCCACACGCGTCAGCGAAGTCTATTAGTTAGTAGTAGGTAAATTATCTACCTCTCCTATACATATATGACAAATATGTAGTGTGATTTTATAAAATGAATGATTTATAAAATGAAAAAAAAAATATGAGTGTTATTATTCATTAGACATTAAAGTTTCAGTCTTGGCAAAATATCCTGTTTTGATCCGTCTCTAGTTTTGATTGTTGAATGTAGGACACAGGAACTACTGGTTGTATAAAATGGCTAAGTAACATGTCATCTTTCATACAAAAAACCTAATTTAATTTAAACAAACTACTGAACCGATTTTGAAGAAATGAAAGCATATCTTTTCAGATTCCTTGGTCCCATTTTTTGACATTGACTAGCTCCGTGGCGCAGCGGTCAACACGCCAGCCTGCGACACGGAGTGACCGGGTTCGATCCCCGGCCAGGCAAAGATGGAAAATGATCTTTTTCAGATTGGCCTGGGTCTTGGATGTGTATCTATATATGTATTTGTTATAAAATATAGTATCGGTGAGTTAGTATCCCATAACACAAGTCTCGAACTTACTTTGGGGCTAGCTCAATCTGTGTGATTTGTCCGTATATATTTATTTATTTATTTATTTATTATTTATTTTTCATTTCAAATTAAAAACATCCCGGCCAAGGGCGAGTCGGACTCACGCACAAAGGGTCCGTACCATTATCAATATAAGTGAAAAATTATTAAAAATACTTTTATTATGTAACTAAAAATGCATGCTTTTAGCAATTTTACCTGTGCTATAAGATGTTGCTTCCTACCAAATTTCAACATTCTGAGTTTACTGAAAGTACCTGTAGGTTTGATTCCCTTGCTTGTAAATTTGCGGCATACCTACGCGGCTGTATCTTTTGATTGAACAGTAGATCTGAGTATTTGATATGAATTTCATCTTGCACGTGATCCTGAGAAAAAGGTCTTGACAGACAGACGGACAACAAAGTGATCCTATAAGGGTTCCGTTTCTTTCCTTTTGAGGTGCAGAACCCTAAAAACATTAAAACGTATTGAGAATCTCTTTTTTTTTAAAGTCGGTAATAATACATTTTATTACTAGTCACCAAGCTGTGGTGCTTCTTCAACTAGGTATGTTAAATAGTGTAATAAAACTTATCTTTATGCTGTATTATTATTACTGCTATCAGTTCAATGTAGCTATATCCGTAAAAGGACTGTTTTTATCTTATTCTGCAAAACATACAAACAAACTTGACGGCCATTCAATATAATAGTTAAATAGGTACCTAATTAAAACTGAAAAAACTTATAGCAAACTGAATGTCGATTGTCGATAATGTACCGATCAATAACTTGTGAAACCAGTATTTTGGATACGTTTACTTAAATTATTGTTAATAATATTACTGGTTGATACCTGTTTACAAAATTATAATATGTACTTAAGTTGGTATTGGTAGCTACAGTCAAAAATATAAGGTTTTTGTTGGAAGTTGCCTTTTAAATATGCTTTAAGGAATCAAGTATACCTACTAGGTATTAGTGTCGTTTACACAAAACAAACTACCTAGAGACAAAGCTACTAATCTATACACTTAAGTAGGTACCTACTTCATATTCATGTCATAACAATCTATCTTTACCTACATACTCCGTGGCGCAGCGGTCAACACGCCAGCCTGCGACACGGAGTGACCGGGTTCGATCCCCGGCCAGGTCAAGATGGAAAATGATCTTTTTCAAATTGGCCTGTGTATTTGTTATAAAATATAGTATCGTTGAGTTAGTATCCCATAACACAAGTCTCGAGCTTACTTTGGGGCTAGCTCAATCTGTGTTATTTGTCCGTATATATTTATTATTTATATTTATTTATTATATTTATACTGTCTGGAAAATGAAAGGTTCAATGGTCGTGAACTCCTACTATACTAAATATCTTTTTCTTGCTAGACTTCATGCTTTTAAGGGTTCCGTAGCCGATTAGAAATAAACAGAACCCTTATAGATTCGTCATGTCTGTCTCTGTCCCTCCATGTCCACTTTTGTCTATTAGGACTAGGTAAGTACATAGTAGTAACTTAGTAGTATTTTGTTAACCGCTTTACGATTTTTTATAAAAAAATATCTATAAGATTACTTAAGGGGGCTTTGTCTATTTCAGCTCAGTTCCATATATGGGGAACTAGCTTTCGCCCGCGGCTCCGCCCGCGTCAATGTCGATCCCTCCGGAATAGTACTTTATCCCGGGATAAAAGGTAGCCTATGTCCTTGTCCGTACTCCAGAGAACTTGTATGCAAATGCTGATCGGTTCAGTAGATACGGCGTGAAAGCGTAACAAACAAACAAACAAACTCACTTTCGCATTTATAATATTAGTAAGGATACATGGAACTGAAATGAAAAAATTTCATCCAACCTTTAGGTTCGTGCCACATAGTGCTATATGTAGAAAGGCCTTCAAAAATGGCGTTGAGGTTCCTAAAACCATTTTATCTCAAAGTCAGTCATTTCAAAGACAAACTTTCCTGTCAAAAAAGGAACATGATATCAGCGATATTTTTAATTCAATTAGGAAGGTGCCCTTAATAAATATGAGCCTGCCTATATGAGAGAAAGAGAAAGGGCGACACACTGCGCTATCAGAATGTATCGGCCATCTTTCTATAAACGCGTATGTGCATGGGCAAGTGAACTGTGACAATACCTGTTCTGGAGGTCAGTGCTCGGACGCTGGCGGTACAAACTAAAGATGAAGAGAAACTGACGTTTTATGAATCTCGCGTCGTTGAATCTTTCCCTATCCCTCTTTTCTCATCTTCTTATCGAGTTGTTAACTGACCAGTAATAACTGCCTATTCATAATATTAACGCTCAATATTTATTTAAATGAAACCATCACTTCACGAGTGTTGCATGCAGTATGGCGCTCGCGCTGTTCAGACGATGAACCATCTAATGAACTGCCCCAGCTGTCCTACTTCCTGTACTGTAGAGGACTTCATCATCATCATCATCATCAGGTCTTTTTTAGTCTCTACTACAGGAGCACGACCCTCTCTGTAGATACTACTAGAGCCATACTTTTTTAAGTCCTCTAACTGCTCTGTAGAGGACTTAATTAAGGTAAATGATCGTGCCGTCGAAGTGGCCAAATTCTGGTCTAACTTCATACATTTATTATTAAACATATATATAGCTATTTTGACTCGGAAAAGAAGAAGAAGAAGCAATAGAAAGTGAAATACTTGCGTTTTCTATCTTTGCTCTTTTTATTTTGCTCGACGCTCTGCACGCTGGTCGCCATTGCTTGAAACAAAGCCTGCTTCTACACTAGTCGAGGCACGCGGACTTGCCTGAGCAACTTGTCAAAGAGCTTGTGTTGGGTTTCTAGCTAGGTCGATAGCGAAGTGAATTGACCAACGTGTCCTCGACAAATATGCCTCATAAGGAAATCAAAACAATTCTGCGAGTTTTCCGTAATTGGTGAATGTCATGAACACCTCGTTTCACAAAAATATAAACATTCTCAACCTATTAAGTGCGTACGTGGACCGCCGCAAGATCCCGTTTAGCAGGCCTACCTACTCACTAACTTTTGACAATTAGCCAACACAGGTGACAGATTTTTCAAGCTGTCTTAAGGCAACTGATATAGCTTAATGACTGCCATCAATGATGACAGCCGAGATTAACGTCTTAAGGTGCCTTCCGAAGAACGCAGGACCTCGAAATATTTTTATGTCACTTGCGGTCACTCATTGAAACTAGGACTGCGCGCGAGTTTCTCAAACATGCGTAAAGCACTAAACTGCATCAGGTTCCTGAAGAAATAGGTGAGAGTGAGACACCCACGCAGATAACTTGTACAAAATCCGCTTAGGATATTTGATGATTCAGCCACGCCCACAATAAGAATCGATAAGGACTCGCTTTCAAGTGATAAAGTTAAGAAACAATGGAATTCGCCCACGGAACCCCAAATTCAGCTAATCCGACTCCTTTACGTACTTTAGAAAACATTAAACACACCCTCATTTGGTTGAGCTTACAAATCAGGGTATATGGTCAATATTATGTTCATTATTACCAATACGAAATCACTTCAATTGACCATATTTAATTTTGGGTATAGCACTGAGTTACCCTAGTTTAAATCGTTGGGCTTGGGTAATAAATAGTATGTGATTTGGTGTGATTAGTCGTTCCCAGCGAAGTCAAATACTTGTACAATGTACTTATTTTCACCTCAGTGTCTAAAGACGAAAGTCTTTGACCAATGTGTGTTACCAGGTTACCAGCCGGCCTATTTGCTAACTCTGTTTTAATAGTCGCTTCAAAATACATTGCGGGTTTTGTATGATTGACTTTTTTTATTTAAGTCATATAAAACGTAATGTATTTTGAAATTACTATCAAAACGTTGTACACTGAGTTAGTAAAAAGGCCGCTAGTAATGACTTACGGGTTCGACACGTGGTCCCTAAGTTTTAAATTATTTAATATATTTTTATTAAATGATGTACCTAAAAAGTAATGCTTTTCGCTATTTTTACTTTATCTGTGCTATAACACGTTGCTTCGTACAAAATTTCAAGATTCTGAGTTCACGAGAAGTACCCTGTAAGTTTTGATTCCCATGCGAAAGTCGAAAATTTGCGGCATAGCACAGTAGACTTGAGTATTTGATATGAATTTCAGTATGATACCTGTACTCGTTCCTGAGAAAAAGGTCTTGACAGACAGAGAGACAAACGGACGGACAACAAAGTGATGGGCTCCGTCCAAGGCTCCGTCCACGGAACCCTTAAAAAATAGTACTCGAAAGACCAGAATTAAACCTTACCATCATAGAAATGCTTCATTCGAATGCTACTCAGCCGTCAAAACAGGCTGATTGCCACCACCTTGCCGAAATGTAATGGCTGACGCATTGTTCGAACGTTTCCTAATCGGTATCCGCTAATTGTGTTTGCGACAGCGATAATAAAGCCAGTAGTCGTTAGTTGTTTTACACGACTTACTAAAAGGAGGGTAATGTTTTTAGCGCTCAGGTCAGAGAGGTCAAGGTTGAGGAGCTCCGTGGCCCAGTGGACGTCCAGCATTAGTAGTAAAACCGGCTAAAATACTCTCTTACTGAGGTCTTACAGATGTTCATAAGCTTTGTTTAGCTTGTATTTCCTAAGTCGCCTTCTACGACATTCACGGGAAGACTTGGAGTGGTCCTATTCTACTCTGCCGGATACCACACGGCTAACAAAAATATAGGTAAAAATATTTCAACTTGGTCTTTGCGCCATTGGATCAAAAGCAATGAAAGTGATCGCAGTCGCAGGTAACAATTATGAAACAATGACATAAACGTAAGGATGTGACTGAAATTAGGATGCAACGTTGCACAACCTTCAATTAACATAGTTATGCATGAGGTTGAGCAACGAATGCACTCATTTGCACTATCTGGTGCATGTCTGTCGCCTTTCACTGCAAGCCGATCCAATCTGGTCATACTCATAGGGATTGGTTTTGATCTCGTATCGATGTCACTTCAACATCCAACACGGTCTTTAGCTCAAATAAAAATTGACAATCATACGAAAGCTGCAATGTATTTTGAAGTTTTTTTCTACTAAATGTTTGATTAGGCATTTGTCTCCCATCTCACCTGATGGTAAGTGACGATGAAGACGAGGATGTTACATGCCTATCCAAAAGATACCCATTTATTCTACTGAAGTGACGATTAAAATGTTGTATAACTGGTCTAAAGATAATTCCTTAATATTAAACCCTAATAAGTCACAGTTGTTAATTCTAGGAACTAAACACCAAGTTAAGCGCGTGGCAGACTGCGAAGAAAAAGTGAAAATTAACAATATAATATTAGAACAAGTAGCATCTGCACGCAATCTAGGATTAATTATGGATGAGCAGCAGAAATATGTCGATCATGTAAATGGAAAAATTAGAAACGCATATTTCAAATTGAAAGTCCTGTATAAAATAAGACCTTTTTTGAAAGAAGAACTTCGTATGTTGTTAGTGGATTTGCTTGTGCTGTCTCCGTTCAATTACTGTAGTTCTGTCTATGGGCCTAGAATAAACAAGAATGTTGAACATGCAATACAGAGGGTACAAAACTCCTGTATTAGATTTTGCTATAATGTAGCTAGAAGAGAACCTATTACTCCCTTTTTAAATAAGCATAATATTTTGAACATGGTAGCTAGACGTGAACTATTATATGCATGTTCTGTTCAAAGGATAATATGGAATAAGAAACCAGAATATCTTTTTGAAAAAATTATTTGGGTTTCTAATATAAGTAGTCTCAGTCTCCGATCTGTCACCCAAAATTTGATGAGGATCCCCACTCACAAATTCGCTCGATACAAGGCCTGTTTTAAGTTCTGTGCAACCAAAATATGGAATGATCTGCCTCCCCCTCTAAGGAACAAAATAAGTGGACAGTGTTTCAAAGTTAAATATAAAGCGGCTTTATTAAAAAGACAACTGGATGCAGAGAACTTGATACGCAGCCATTGGAAGGATCTGAACCTAAGACAATACTTCTTATCTTCTACTTCTTATCATAATATAAATACAAAATACCCTTTTCATAAAAACACACATTTTCACGCCCCCATAAATAGACACACACACATATGTACACAACCCCATAAATAGACACATACACCTACATGTACATAACACATAAATCATAATAAATGCGTCCTCACTTTTTATTTTTATTTGATAATAATAATCTGGTAAATATTTGGTACCTATTGTTTGTGATTTACGAGTACTATGTATTGACTTGCATTATGTCATTTGTAAAACTAACTTCTTTAAATTTTTCTTTTTAGTTGTAAAATCTTAGCCCTCATATGTCTCCCGCATAACATCTCAGGGAGAGGGGGTGCCTGAAAATCAGCGCTACCTGAGACGCCTGTCTCTGGCAGCACAAGCTGAGGCATTCCTTTGCCAACATTAAATTAGGTACTTAAGCTGCTAAATATGTTTATAAGCAATTTTATAAATTGTAAATAATATGTACCTGGCATGTGTATGGCAATAAATGGCTTATTATTATTATTATTATTGTACACAGTAGCTGTCAAAAGTTAGCGAATAGGTTTACAGACCGGGGATCGAACCCGGGACCAGCATGTAACACGCGACACCGTTTATTGAATATCGCCGTCTTATTCTCCGTTATAATTAAGAGCGACATGGATATAGTTATTGCCCGATATATACAGCGTCGCGGGCGCATTGCTACAAGCGAGATGATATCTTTAATCCTCGCCTCGTTTTACAATATAGATTGCCTGTCTGTCTGTACAAGCTAATTTTGTAAAGCATTTCTCCGGGAAGGTTAATAGGTACAAAATATGTTCAGGCGCAGCCAAAGAGCACTGCTAGATATACTACGATAAAAAATATACCACGCAACACATTCACGCATGTGTGTGAATTTGTTACGCGTGATCTAATACACTTATCGTATGAAGAATTCGATAAGCAAATAGTTTAATCGATTTGATCGCTCTACTGAGCAGCTAAGCGTAATAAACAACATGTTTTTAAATATATATATAATTTCAACTTATGTTTATTTTTGTGAGTATGTGACGCAAAAGACTGCTTATCATTCATATAATCTTATCTGTTTGATATGGGTTCGCGCTTGAGATACAAAATATAATATGAGAAATCAATGGTACTTAGGGCGAGAAAGATTTTGACTACTTTGGAATAAAGTTTTAAACGAAAATTGAATTATAATACGTTCATACCGGTGTTAATAAAACTGACTGCCTCCGTGGTCAAGTGGTTAAGGCGTTTGCCTGTAGACCCGGGGGTCGTGGGTTCGATTCCCACGGGAAGTATACTTTTGACATTGCAGGCTTGAATCATCTGACTGTCTAATAATAAAGATGATTCCGTGCTTCGGAAGGCACGTTAAGTCGTTGGTCTCGGCTACCATCTGGTAGTCGTGAAAGGAATCACGTTAGAGGCCGAGAGGCGGTTCCGAAGAACTCTTACGCCAGGGTGCATCGTCGATTGACCTTGTCACCTACACGAAATGAATGACTCCGGGAGTGTCGGCAGAAGTGAAAACTTGAACATTAACGTTGTGCATTTTTGAATTATTTGGAATGTCACGTGTCTTACTAATTTTCGATCAGGCCACGTGTTCTGTCGCGAGTTTAACATATTTTACCCATCCCAAAAAGTGGACAACGCCGATTAAGAAATTTTCGCTTTAAAAACCGGTCAAGTGAGAGTCGAATCGCGTGGAAAGGTTCCGTACGATGAATGCAATTTCCTGGTTTAGACCTCAGTTGTAATAATCACGGAGATGTATAGTGAGGCTGCGGGCGTGGCAGGTGCAAACGTTTTATGTTCAAACTGATTATATTTCATATTAGCTGTTGCCCGCGACTTCGTCCGCGTCAACAATTTCTGTTATTATGATTAATTCGTATAGATGAATAATTTTCCCCGTTTTCAAAACATTTTTTATTGATGCTTCGCTCCTATAGGTCGCAGCGTGATGTTTTATAGCCTATAGCCTTCCTCAATAAATGGACTATCCAACACAAAAAGAATTTTCCAATTTCAACCAGTAGTTTCTGCGATTAGCGCGTTCAAACAAACAAACTCTTCAGCTTTATAATATTAGTATAGATTTTGTGTTGGAGTTTATGTATACCTATGTGTAACAAGTTTGGATTTTTTCTTCAATTCCATGTTCTATCTATTTATAATTTAAGAACTGTGTTCTTGTCGGTGGAGTACTCTCCATGTGTCTCGGTTCTCTTCTCAAGCATTCTCTTCACCTCTCTAAATGACACAACTCCGCCTTTTCCTTTATTTCATCCAAATATGCTCTTCTTGGTCTTCCTTTCCCTCTCCTTGCCTCAATTTTCCCTCTATAATCCTAGTGCTAACTAATATTATAAATGCGAAAGTGAGTTTGTTTGTTAGTTACGCTTTCACGTTGTAACTACTGAACCGATCATCATGAAATTTTGCATACCCGTTATCTGGGGTACGGAGAAGGACATTCGTGTAGCGTCATATATTCTTTGTTTATACTTAGAAAAACCTAATTAATCTAAAGGCAACAGCTAGTAACCTATACAATGCGTTACATAAACTCTCAGATTAATACTAATAATAATAATATCTCGACACTGTTTCGAAACGGTTGGAGGCTCCATTTATTTAATTATGTAAAATGATTGATTGAACCGATCTGTATGAAATGAATGACTGACTCACGATTGAATGGGTTGGTTGATCTGCAATGATAGCTATTTATAAGAAAGAAAGGTTCTTTTTATGTGTTGGCGTATCAAAAATAAAGAACTACCGGTTTTCCCTCGAATTCGTCCGCGTAAGTTATAGCCTATGTTAACCGCCAATAATGTAGCTTTCTATAGATGACAGAATTTTTAAAATCGGTAAGTAGTTTTTGAGTTTATCCAAGAAAGAACTGCCGATTTTCCCTCGACTTGTCCGCGTAAGTTATAGCCTATGTTAACCGCAATAATGTAGCTTTATATAGATAAAAAAAAATCGGTTGATTCGTTTTTGAGTTTATCGATAACAAACAAAGACACAAACATTCAAATTAATATTTCCTATTTGTTTCTGTGCTTCGGAAGGCCGTTGTACGTTAAGCCGTTGGTACCGGTTGCCATCTAGAGACCGAGAGGCGGTTCCGAAGAACTGACACCAGGGTGTTCATAGTCGATTGACCGTGTATCTACACGAAATGATGATGATGATGATTTATAATATTAGTTAAAATAATTCTTATTTAATAGAACTTAAAAAGACGAAACTAAAATAATAATTTATAAAAAAAAAAAACATTATCTAAAAATATATATTAACTTAACAGCATTGCCTAATTGAATGGCAATGCTGATAGGCTGAGCTAAATAGTTTCCAGCCCTTTGCAGATACCTCAATAAGCCTTTTAGCCAAGAATCTAAAAAGTTTATGCGCTGATGTACCTCACGAACCCAAAGTTTCTACCCCAAAAGACTCAAATATGTAGTTACCTCCGATACCTACATATTTGCGACTTTTAAGGCGACTGTACCTGCCTTCGACAATAATATTTTAAATAATATCCTTACTAATATTATAAATACAAAAGTGAGTTTGTTTGTTTGTTACGCTTTCACGTTGTAACTACTGAACAGATCATCATGAAATTTTGCATACATGATATCTGGGGTACGGAGAAGGACATAGGGTACATTTTATCCCGGGAAAAAGTACTATTTCCGAGAAAGCGACATTGACGCGGGCGGAGCCGCGGGCGAAAGCTAGTTTTATAATATTAGTCTATTTATACACAATACACATTTTATTGGTTGAATTTGATTCATCCGAATATGCTGCTTTCGTCTGATAGTGCAGACTGCACTTCGAAAGTTATTAAATTAAAAAAATATATGGTGAAAATATTCCAAGCGGGCGGGATTTGAACCTGCGACCTTATGTCTATGTACGACTTACGCTCTTCCAACTGAGCCACCGCCTGTTCTAATCCCATTCCCCTTTTAATTATTAACGTCACCCAACGCAACTACCCGACTTTTACAAGTGAGGTATTTAATAAGAATATATCAAAATAGCATTGTGAATGCAAAATATGTATACACACTTAAAAATACTTCCAAATTTGCTTTCCACCCACGGAGTAAGATTTCCACCTTTGTAAGTAAATAAATAAATAATAAATATATACGGACAAATCACACAGATAGAGCTAGCCCCAAAGTAAGTTCGAGACTTGTGTTATGGGATACTAACTCACTGATACTATATTTTATAACAAATACATATATAGATAAGAAAAAGATCATTTTCCATCTTGACCTGGCCGGGGATCGAACCCGGTCACTCCGTGTCGCAGGCAGGCGTGTTGACCGCCGCGCCACGGAGCTAGTCTTAAAATAAGTGAAAAATCGAGCCTTCTTTAATTCAGTCTACCGTAACCGAAATGCTAATCTGCAATGCTCTGCTAATGAATTCTCTGAGAATCCCAATTAGAGAGAGAGAGGAGGCTTGCCGGTGACTGCCACACTTTCGCCGCCGCATCTACATACAATGCCTGCTATTCGCGGGCCATGAGAAACGCGGTTTAATTGATTTATGTTTGAGATAATGTGTTGTTATTGTTTATATTATATTTAACTGCCTCCGTGGTCCAGTGGTTAAGGCGTTTGCCTGTAGACCCGGTCGTGGGTTCGATTCCCACGGAAAGCATACTTTGTTGTTTCCAGTTTAGTAAGGACATTGCAGGCTTGAATCACCTGATTGTCTGATAATAAAGATGATTCCGTGCCTCGGAAGGCACGTTAAGTCGTTGATCCCGGCTGTCAACTGGTAGTCGTTAAAGGAATCATGTCAGAGGCCGAGAGGCGGTTCCGAAGAACTCTGACATCAGGGTGTGAATGGACGAGTGACCGTGACACCTATGCGAAATGATGATGTACATACAATAGGCAACGGATTTCGATGCGTTTTTTTTAAATAGACAGAGTGATTCAAGAGGAATATTTATATGTTCATCGTACCCGGGTTCGGGTCGCTATAAACTATATATTTTATTCCTCAGTTTCTTAGCCCACCATTACACAGAGTAAAAACTGCGCCACATTAAACTATACGTATCATTCATCAATGTATCAAGATAAAACAACACGTCTATCATTGCATTCATTGCGCAGGCGCAGGTTGACATCGATTAACTGTGCAAGTGATCTTTGCACATCGCTCGGTCAGATGTTACGTCACGCACTGATAATAGTTGTTTTATGTATATTGTATATATTTATATTTACTTATTTATGACGTCCACATTGTTTTCAAAGTTAAGTATAAAAAGGACAAAAATATCATGTGTGTTGTATGGGAGCTCTTTAATATTAATTTTATTAATTACTAGCTTTCGCCCGCGGTTCCGCCCGCGTCAATGTCGATCCCTCGGGAACAGTACTTTTTCCCGGGATAAAATGTACCCTGTGTCCTTCGCCGTACCCCAGATAACGTGTATGCAAAATTTCAAGATGCTCGGTTCAGTAGTTACAACGTGAAAGCGTAACAAACAAACAAACTCAATTTTTTAAGGATTTTTAAAGTGAATAAGTAACTAAAATACTCTGAGAATATTTCAAGCGTCTACTTGTTGCCATTATCAATATCGAGCAAAAAAAAGCAAAAAAATCACGTTTGTTGCATGGGAGCCCACTTAAATATTTATTTAATTCTATTTTTTTGTATTTGTTTAATAGCGGCAACAGAAATACATTGTCTGTGACAATTTCAACTGTCTACCTATCGCGGTACTTGAGATACAGCCTGGTAACAGACGGACAGACAGCGGAGCGGAGAACGGATTTGAAAAATCTTTCACAGTTGGGAAGCTAATCTATGTGCGTTGAACATAGGCTATGTTTTACGCGGACGAAGTCGCGGGAAAACAGCTAGTACTTGGTAAAACCAAGTAAGTAACGGAAAAAATATTGTTTAATAATTTTATTTTAGTTATTGGCACACAAAACAGTTAAAACACAGCTTAACAAAATAATTTATTTATTAGAAATATGTCTAGTTCCGAATATTACACATTTAAGGTCGCTGGTAGTAATAATAATATAATAATAAGTAATTTTGAAATATTGAGCCTACTATTCATCGACCAAAAACAACAAATTTGATAAACCCATAAAGTATATAATAATTATAAAAAATACGATAGATGATAAAATATATGCCGAATATTTATTTTTTGTCTTAAATTCGTGAATACTGATTTTATTTTCTTATAATATAGTGAATATGTAGTTATAAATAAACATATGACGTCATGCATGTGATGAGTATGAAACCAATTGGCGTTGGGACCACATGATATCTAGATCAAGATCGTGATTGCAGACACATTATGTCACTTAGCAAACCCTCCGTGCTGGCATTTCAGTCACAGCATGAACTTTTATCTTTATATCAGCTTTCCATATTTAATTATCGTGTCATAAATCTTTCGTTTCATTACAACGAAAATACCTTACATCATGTCTGACATTCCTTTCACAAAATCGTTTAACAATCCAGTCCAATTTTGAGTGCACAATAAAAAAATCCCTCAGCTAAATACCACAGGTCTTTCTTGAAGTCAGATCACAGAAGCCTTTTTATTCAGTGCGAATCGACATCGACGGGCCATCCATATACGTCACACTAAATGTCAACTTATTGAACCGTAAAATCGTGACTAGTGACCTCCAAATAATTTCAAAATACATTACGTTTTATGTATCTTAAATAAAAATAGTCAATCATACGAAGGCCGCAATGTATCTTGAAATGACTATCAAAACGTTGTACACTGAGTTAGCAAATAGGTCGGCAAGTCCGTCGCTTTTGCCCCTATAACAGTAATAAAATATGCAGAGGTAGCGCCCCATACAAAACTTGTTTTTGAGTTTACGATGGCGGGTACGCGCGTCCTGCCTTCCCAAGCTGCTACTTGCTTTTCCCCCATTTATCCGAATACCTTCATTCCCTTCCTTAATCTAACAAATTCCAATCCTTCCCCAGCGTAAAAATGCTTTCAATGGGCAGCAGCGTCAGAAGCACAAGAAGCTAAAGATACTGCGCTCGGAAACCCGCCTGCAAAGCGTGGTGAGTATGGCAATATTCTCCCATGGAACGAAGAATTCAAGTATTCTTCGTTCCATGGGAGAATATTGCCATGGAACGAAGAATACTTACGAGAGACGTTTGTCCAACACTGGACTTCTTAAAGTTGTAATAATGATGCAAATCATTATAATCTGAGCCGCAAGAAGTCCACTGCTGGACATGGGTCTCCCCCAAGGATTTCCATGACCGGTTGGAAGCGGCCTGCATCTAGCGTCTTCCTGCGACCTTGGTTAGATCGTCATGCAAATATTGCACCTAATTTTCTTTCTTTCTAGTTTTATTTTCAGATAATTCAAACATGGTTTTTAAAAGTTATGTCTATTCTTTAGTGACCTTATTTTCTACTCGTATAGTTACAGTTGCCTTGAACAGGTTGATTGAGGACGTCATAATTAATTGATCAACTCCATTGTGCGTTTGATCAGATGATGTAACGACTGTATCAATCAATTGACTGTATGTCTGTTGTGTTGGCAGTAATTAGTGTAATGAAACGAGCGCACAATTTGCAGCTCAGTTGATTACAACAAATTGTAAACAGAGTCCATAACAATGTCACAAAAGGCAGCAGGGTTTCTCGGAAATTCTGTTGACGTTGACGTTGGTTGATAATGAGTGAAAAACATGAATATATTCATGTTTTTCACTCATACAACTTGAATATATTACAACACTAGCTTTCGCCCGTTGCTCCGCCCGCGTCAATGTCGATCCCTCGGGAATAGTACTTTTTCCCGGGATAAAAGGCAGCCTATGTCCTTCTCCGTACTCCAGAGAACTTTTATGCAAATTTTCATGATGATCGGTTCAGTAGTAACGGCGTGAAAGCGTAACAAACAAACAAACTCACTTTCGCATTTATAATATTAGTTAGGATTACGACATATAACTTGAATATATTCAAGTTTTTCACTCATCATTATTTCTTGTAGCTGTCTCGGTCAATCGACCATGCACGCCCTGTGTCAGAGTTCTTCGGAACCGCCTATCGGCCTCTGACGTAGTTCCTTTAACAACTAAGAGAGGGCAGCCGGGACCAACGGCTTAACGTGCCTTCCGAATCACGGACTCACCTTTTTTTATCAAACAATCAGATGATTCTAGCCTGTAACGTCCTAACCAAACTGGAAACAACAAAACAAAGTATGCTTCCAATAGGAATCAAACCCACGACCTTATCCACTGAACAGTTTTTCACTTAATGTGATTAATACAAATTGAATACAAAGAGTACTTGCTAACCTAGTACCACCACCTACAAAGGCAAATATTGACTCTTCGCAGTTATAAAGTAGATAACGTAATAAAAGAGGCACCCATGTTTGAGTAAGAACACTGGACTGGTGTTTCAAGGCTTTGATGAAATATTGGCCTTCGAAACGACCTTCACACATTTTTGACGTGACAACGTCTATACATAAATCGATAAACGCCGGCTGCACGCATGAAAACGTGTCACGTTCCATGTGCAAGCGAGAACGCGGAACAAGCGATAGAGAAGCACGATCGGCCTAAGCTTTCGGCTTGTCATCTATCTCTATATTTATTATATTATATTTAGCTTTGTACCTAACGTTAAATATTCATACGCCAGTATTGGCAAAGTATGTGTTTCAAAAAGGCATAAAATTACAACTGTATGTACCATACTATATGCGAATAAATGATTCTGATTCTCCTCTACTAGCTAAACAACTCTAAGAATATCATCATCATCATCAGGTCTTTTTAGTCTCCAATGCAGGAGCATGGCCGTCTCTGTACTACCGGATATACCATACTTGGCCAGAGCAGACAAAGGATTTGGGCTACACTCTCCTCGCTGGCCAGGGTTGGAGAGGTCTCATTGATGTTTGAGGTTTGTTTAGCTTGTATTCCCTAAGTCGCCTCTTACGACCTCCATGGGAATACTAGGACTGATCCTATTCTATTCTGCCGGAAACCACACGGCTAACTAATAATATGATATTTAGAAAATATTTATCATATCATCATCGTCAGGTCCTTTTTAGTCTCCACTACAGAAGCACGACCCTCTCTGTACTACTAGGGTCATACTTGGCCAGAGCAGCCAGAGGACTTGGCCTACACTCTCCACGCTATAAGCTTTGTTAAGCTTGTATTTCCTAAGTCGCCTCCTACGACATCCTCGGGAAGACTTGGAGTGGTCCTATTCTATTCTACTCTGCCGGAAACCACACGGCTAACAAAGAATATAAATTAGAAAATATTTATCATATAATATCGTAAAAATCACAAAAAACACATTCGACGAGCTCTGTGGCCTAGTAGATGATGATGATGATGATCGTGTATGCCGGTGTAAACCGATTTATAGACGTTATCGTGTTAAACAAAAAGATCCACAGCGCGTACCTACAATGATATCAAAAAAACGGCCAAGTGCGAGTCTGACTCGCGCACGAAGGGTTCCGTACCGTTATCTATAAAAACAGCAATAAATTATGTCTGTTTTATCGAAGCCCCCCTTTAATATTAATTTTATTTTTATTTTATTATTTATTTTTAAAGTGAATATAATAACTAAATATTTTGTTTTCTGATGTATTCGCGATTGTTACACATTAAATAAAATCACTTTAATACGGTATTATCGCGTATATTACATTATATAACATGCCTTAGACAAACCCAACCACTACATGCGTTTTTATAATCCTCAAGTCCTTGCAAAAGAAAACAGATACATTCCAAGAATGCTTCGTGAGGCTATTAAAATTAATAAACATCCTAATTTCAATAGAGAGGATGGTTGGCAGTTACCATCAGCTTGGGATCCTGTCATCAATTTAATAAAATCTCAAGCTCATCACAAGACTGCAAGACCTTCAGACACCGTGAGCCAATGCTGCGTACATCCGGAACGTTATCAATAAATATTGTAGGCGGTAGTTTTGTATAGTTCTTAAAACACAAAGACAAATGTCAACTTAGTCTACCTGCGACCATGAAAACTGTAAAGTTTTCGAAACGTTAGGTGTAAAAATAATGTAATATACGCGATAATACGGTATTAAAGTGATTTTATTAAAATAAATATTTTGTGAATATTTCAAGCGTCTACCCGTTATCAATATCGAGCAAAAACAAGCAAAAAAATCACGTTTGTTGTTTCAATCTATTTTTTATTGTTGTTATAGCGGCAACGGAAATACATCATCTGTGAAAATATCAACTGTCTATCACGGTGCCTGTTTCATTTATCCTCAGAAAAGAAGCCCGGCCATGAAAAAACAGGCTAGCCAGTGATGTAATCTCACCTTTGGTACAAAAAGTTGGCGCCGTCATTGTCGTTTTTTATTCCTGAATGCGCCGACGCTCGACCTACGTCTGCACCCGTATCACAAAATAAGTACCTACTAGTACTTAATAACTTTTTAACTGCCTCCGTGGTCCAGTGGTTAAGGCGATACCACTGTAAATAAGGTCGTCCTGAACCTTATTTATCTCGCAAAATACTTAAATTAGGAGTTTCAAATCTAAGTAATATGATTTTTGACTATTTCATCTCCAAAAATTGAAGATGAAAACATGTTTTGATAAAATTTTCTCGATAGAAATATTTTTTTAAAAATGGTCTTCGTTTGCAGAGTTTTTGTTATTGTAGCTCAAATGCGACGAATGAAATACTGATTTTTAGACTAAAAGATAGGTTATTAGTAATTCATCAAAATGTAAATATGAAAATACAATTAACCGGTCTGATTTTATATAAAATAGAAATAACGAATTTGGCGCTTACGTTTTTTTCTTTGAGCGACTCGAGACTATCTCCTATCTCATCATTCACGGGCTAAACCGCCAAGCGCTATCCCTTGCGCGCACTTGATCAGTCCTTTGCCGAGCGAAGGTACCAAACATTTGAGTCCTCGTCTTAAGGCGTTTGCCTGTAGACCCGGAGGTCGTGGGTTCGATTCCCACGGGAAGCATATTTTGTTTAGTTGCTTCTAGTTTGGTTAGGACATTGCAGGCTTGAATCACCTGATTGTCTGATAATAAAGATGATTTCGTGCTTCGGAAGGCACGTTAAGCCGTTGGTCCCAGCTGCCATCTGGTAGTCGTTAAAGGAACCACGTCAGAGGCCGAGAGGCGGTTCCGAAGAACTCTGACACCAGGGTGTGCATGGTCGATTGAACGTGGCACCTACTCGAAATGATGAGTACTAGTAGTTACGCACAGATGTCGCACTCTGCAAAGGTATAAAAAAAACCATCCAAGTGCGAGTCGGACGCGCGCACGAAGGGTTCCGTATTATAACTAGCTGTTGCCCGCGACGTCGTCCGCGGCAATTTCTTTTATCATAGACATATAACTGTCGCGGACATTTTTTAGTTCGTTTAAGATGAATAATTCTTTAATACACATTTTTTGGGTAACTTGAACCATTTACGCATCAACTATGAGTAACTTTCCCCCGTTTCCAAAATATTTTTTATTGATGCTTCGCTCATATTAGTCGCAGCGTGATGTTTTATACCCTTAAGCCTTCCTCAATAAATGTACTATCCAACACAAAAATAATTTTCCAATTTGAACCAATAGTTTCTGAGATTAGCTTGTTCGAACAAACAAACAAATTTCTCAGCTTTATAATATTAGTATAGAAGTATAGATAAGTTTAAAATTATTAAAAATCTAACGTATTAAGTGCAAATTCTCGACCATCACTATTTGTGCCCACATTTAACTGGATAACTCCAATCCAAGGGTTGTCACCAGTTAATCATCATCATCATTTTTTGTAGGTGACACGGTCAATCGACCGTGCACACCCGGGACCGCCTCTCGGCCTCTGACGTGGTTCCTTTAACGACTACCAGAACCAGATGGCAGCCGGGACCAACGGCTTAACGTGCCTTTTGAAGCACGGAATCATCTATCTTATCAGACAATCAGGTGATTCAAGCCTGCAATGTCCTAACCAAACTAAAAGCAACTAAACAAAGTATGTTTCCCGTGGGAAACGAACCCACGACCCCCGGGTTAACAGGCAAACGCCTTGACCACTGGACCACGGAGGCGGTTACCATACCAGTTGATGCATGATATTAACTGCATTTGCATTTCCTGCACAGACAGCTGTACCCACGGTAATGATTACCGGATTGCATTGCATTGTCTTGTCAGTCTAGTTTTTGTTCGACCATGTCAAGCCTACATACTTATTCATTTTATGAACCTTGCACAAATATACCATTTAAATTTAAATGATAGCAATTAACAATGACGACTTTAACAATTATATTAAAATATTTATAAACCCCGTTCGACGACTTTAACAATTAAATTAAAATACTTATAGTTTAAGGAACAACCCTTTAAAAGTAAAAAAAGCACCAGGTCAACGTGACCGTATTGAAAGATCATTTCCTCATTTGAAACTAACTAGCTGTTGCCCCCGGGTTCGCCCGCGTTAATGTCGATCTCTCGGATACAGTATAATTTCCCGGAACTAAAGGTAACATATGTCCTTTCCCGGGCCTCAATCTACGTCCATACCAAATTTCATTAAAATCGATTCAATGGTTAAAGCGTGAAATGACGAAAGACAGACAGAATTCACCTACACAGATCTTAATTAATTGTAATCGTCAACTTAAATTCCTTTTTTCTTACTTCTAAGTCTAGAAATGAGAAACTATCCATACAAATTTTGGAAAGCATAAATTTGTTGATATCAACTAGTGCGTAACAATTCAAATTCTTCGATTAAATATTATGGTATGGTAGATACACTATTCGCGCTCGAAAAGTGGCACCGGCAAAACAGCGCACTAATCGAGTTTCGGAGCTGTTTTGTCCACAGTTTCAATAAACCGTGCTAGCACTCACACGTCTCGCGATGACGAAGGTACAGTGAAAATATGCAAAACTACGCATCAAAAGTGAAAAAAGAAGATGGAGTTATACTTTCAGTATGTACCGTTTTTGTCGTTGTTTGTAAGTATTTTTTTCTTTTACTAAATCTTAGTTTTCATAATAATTTTTTTTTACTAAATTTTGGATTAGACATTTGTCTCCCATCTCACCGGTAAGTATGCATGATGTATTGACTCGGGGACATTATTAAGGCTTCATTTTGTATCAGACTGTGTATTTACCATTATATTTGATTGACGTACAAAATTTTGTCCGAATGCTTTCCTCACGAAGGCTGTCGATAACAAATGATTGGCGAATCGTTATCAGCGTCCTTGTCGGTATCGACACTGATAGCAGTGAGCCGCGACTATTTTTAACACTTCCTGCTTTATTGCGTCTAATTAGATATGTACTATTTTTATGGGAAAAACAGAAAAAAATGCTTTTAATCAAATGCATTAAGAAAAAGACCTACACCAAATGTACTCGTAAAGACACAAATTACCTGAACCTTATGTCTATTTAAAAAAATATTCTTCTTCTTCCTCGCCTTTTCCCTATTTGGGGTCGGCTCTGTATGTCAACTCTCCAAATTTTTCTATTATCCACCATATCTGCAGTAGCTCCCCGTTCTTGCATGTCATTGCTCACACATTTTCGGCCGTAAAGACATTTTCGGCCGTAACGTAGAATAAACTCACTTCTTGCACTTGCAAGTCGTTTTTGACGTAACGTAAAATAAATCAGTGAACGCCGGGTGCATTCACGAATAAGCTGATTAGATAATATTAGTAGGGATAAGGATTATTTAAAATGTGTATTGACGTGTAAAAGTGCCTGAAAATGCCTATTTTCTGAATATATCTTTGAATCTTGAATCTGACTTAAAAGAAACTGATTTGCCCCTGTAGGCCAGAAGCTGGGTATGCCCATGAACTTAACCTAAAAAAAAATATTCAAACTTACATTTTTTATTATGCGCACAGCTAGGAATTTGAATGCGTTGCCTGCGTCTGCATTTTCGAGCGCATATTTTTGATTCTGATTATATAACCAGAATCTCTTTAAAGTTTGAGTGAATAGGCTTCTTCTGGGCGAGTTCGATTTTAGACCATATCTTTGCCATTGGCCTAGATTATGGTTAAAAGTAAACCCATTTAATATTAAAAAAAACTACACGTTTTCATCGTCAATAATGTAGTCGACGAAGTATAAGGATAAGTAAACAAGAAATCAACTCATTTTGTTATAATCCGCATAAACATGGAGTGTGTAATTTTGGTGCGAAAGACGAAGGTGCGAAATGACGTCACAGTACTCGCCTCCGTCGGTAATATAAAATGGTCACGTACCAGCCGCTCGTGCGTTACCTGTTTACAATTATTATATTACTAGCTTTCGCCCGCGGCTCCGCCCGCGTTAATGTCGATCCCTCGGGAATAGCACTTTTTTCCGGGATAAAAGGTAGCCTATGTCCTTCTCCGTACTCCAGAGAACTTGTATGCAAAATTTCATGATGATCGGTTCAGTAGTTACGGCGTGAAAGCGTAACAAACAAACAAACAAACTCACTTTCGCATTTATAATATGAGTAAGGATAAGGATGAGTGATTTCTTCAAAATAAATATCATGATTTGATTCTATAATATTACTGCACTGAGTTATGTAAGTTGGGAATCAGATCTACATGTTTTTCTTCTTCTATGGTTTTCGATGTGATAACATTTTATAAATCAATGAACACCGCCTGCACGCACGAAAGTGTCACGTTCCGCGTTCCGGCCATGGAATCCATGGTTCCGGCGAGCAGGGACTTCTACGTCAAAAAGTCAAAAGTCGTAATAAACGCGATAAAACGGTATTAACACTTTCGCTGACACTGCCCGCCTGTAGACGTAATTCTATTGTTATTTCTTTTGCGTCTGGTTCAGTGTCAGCGAAAGTGTTAAGTGCTTTAATTTAAATGTTAAAACCAATGTTATCATACATCCCAATCTGTTTAGGCATTGCGGAGTTATGGTGGAGTGGAATAAAGAAAACGGAATCAAAATAGTGATGGGTTGCTAGCTGCGTCGCCTACTAAAATGATTCGTTGATTTTCGCTCATTCCTTACGTACAACTTGAACTCTAAAAACATCACCTCCTTTTTCTGAGCAGTTCTGTAAAAACACGATTCTTTGCAGTAGTGAGCCACGTGTGGAACATGATGAGGGAGGACGTTGTTATTCTAATTATACTTATCATATCTTATCAGGCAAGCACCTGAACTAGCAACGTGTTTTAATAAAAATACTGTCGAAAATATTCATAAGCATAAATTGCAGTTTTAGGGTTCCGTACTCAATGGGTAAGAACGGGACCCTATTAATATCGCTCCGCTGTCCGTCTATCCGTCTGTCACCAGGCTGTATTTCATGAACCGTGATAGTTATATAGTTGAAATTTCCAGAGAGGATGTATTCTGTTGCTGCTATAACAACAAATACAAAAAATAGAATAAAATAAATATTTAAGAGCCCGACATATGCCAGGCGGCGTGGCGATACAAACGCGGATGGTCTAAACGCGTTGGCTACTTTGGATATTTTCGTTTTTTAGGAATATTCAAAGGTTATTCGAAAAAGAAAAACATATGATGGCTGCCTTATCTGTAATGCAATAATAATCGAAAGTTTCAAGGTTAATTTTAATGTATTTGGTGAATAATGCTATATACCGAGTAAATTAGACGTGATTTGGAGGCAACTTTGCAATTTTTTTCTATCGAGAAAATTTAACGCAATCGTGTTTTTGAGTCATATAGTTACCAGAGTTAGTCCTGAACTTTGCTGCATTTTTATTTCAACTTGAGTATTTAATTATTATTGATATAACAGTCAATCATGCAAAGCAGTGTGAGGTAGTACGGGCCCTTAAGGGGCGCTCCCATACAACAAATGTGATTTTTAGGGTTCCGTACCTCAAAAGGAAAAACGGAACCCTTATCATCACTTGGTTGCCGTCTGTCACAGATAAAGAAAAATTGCGAAACGCATTAATTTTGAGTTACATCATATCCTTTCCTTACTAATATTATAAATGCGAAAGTGAGTTTGTTTGTTTGTTTATTTGTTTGTTTGTTTGTTATGCTTTCACGCCGTAACTACTGAACCGAAATTTTGCATACAAGTTCTCTGGACTACGGAGAAGGACATAGGCTACCTTTTATCCCGGGAAAAAGTACTATTCCCGAGGGATCGACATTGACGCGGGCGGAGCCACGGGCGAAATCTAGTAATATTATAAATGCGAAAGTGAGTTTGTTTGTTTGTTACGCTTTCACGCCGTAACTACTGAACCGATCATCATGAAATTTTGCGTACAATTTCTCTGGAACACGGAGAAGGACATAAGCTTCCTTTTATCCCGGGAAAAGTACTATTCCCGTGGGATCGACATTGACGCGGGCGGAGCCGCGGGCGCAAGCTAGTAATAAATATTTTTAATAATTTCAAACTTGTTGTATAATGTACGGAACCCTTAGACCGCGTCCGACTCGCAGTTGGCCGTTTTTTTTAATAGAGTAATTCAAGAGGAGGGATTATATGGTCATTGCACCCGTGCCAAGCCGGGCTCCGGGTCAGTAGTAATGAATTATACAAAACCTAAAAAACAGATACATTTTAATTTAATATTTAGTTGTGGTAGAGCCACGCTCCCGACAAAAGTAATTTTTGCTAGTAGCATGAATGGGCCGGCTCGTCCTTGGAAGTACCACACTCTCACAGAAAATCGACGTTTGAGTAGAAGCTTTACTGCTTCTATGCTTCGTTTGGTGAGTGAGAGAGCCGGAGGTCCGTCCTTCCCTCATTTCCTTCCCCCGTGTCCTTCCCCCAACTCCTTTAAAGGCCGGCAACGCTCCTGTTGCACCCTGGTGTTGCAATTGTCCTTGGGCAGCGGTGATCGCGTGACACGCTTGCTCGTTTGCCGTCCTATAACATAAAAAAAAAATCTGTGAAATTATAACTTGATGACTTTCATCTCAAGAGTGAAAGTTACTTAAATGATAACATTACAATAACTTATTTCTATGATTGAAGTGCTACACCTCTTTCCCAAATACAATTGTATTGTAAAATAAATAAACTAAAAACTGAATTAGAGCCGTGACAATTTGTATAATCCGTGAAGTTAGTAATTATGAGCGTTCGGAAACAAATCTACGATTGACCAGTGTTGCCACATTCTATTGGTAGAAAATCGGGGCGGAAGGTAAAACAAATCGAGATCTGGAATTATATGATCAAAACAAACACATACTTTTGAATAAAGGTTTAATTTGTAATCTCATTTAAGAATCGTACAATAATTGATTGACATAAGTCGATGCTGCTGAATTAAAACGTTTCTTTTATAAATTTATTGAGTAATTACAGACATTTAGGGTCCTGATCAGGTGCAAATGAGTACGGACTGCGAATCGGGATGTCCCGCATGTTTTGGTTACTAAATAAGCTAATGGTCACCACTGACTAGGGTTATCAGATCCAAAAATAAGTTTTCCTAGCAAAATACCTGTTTTAGCAATAAATTCGGTCATAAGTATATTTTTTAAAACTTGCGGGCTAAAATTGTGAGATGCGGTGTGACGGAGACGCGGGACGCGACGCGACATTACTCCTAGCTAGTGATGTGCCGTTCCCAGGAACGTTCCTACATTCCCCAGATTTCCAAAATCGTTCCCGGGAACGTTCCCAATAAATGGAAATGTCAGGGAAAGTTGTAATTTTATTTGTCATACGACTTTTTTGTCAATGCAAATATATTGAACTGATGTATATGCATTACTTGGTATATGTAATATATAAATATTTTCAATAATCGACAAAATTTCCGAAATAAACGGGAACGTTCCCAGTGAATGTTCCCAAATTCCCGGGGAACGTTCCCTTGTTGCCGGGAACGTTCCCTTGTTGCTGGGAATGAGACCAAATCTCAAAAGTTTTTATTTAGTAAGTATACAAGATTTTCCTAATTTAGATGGGAACGTTCCCCCGAAATTGGGAATGTTTCCGGAAACATTCCCGTAAACGGGAACGGGGAACGTTCCCTGGGAATGGGAATTTGGGAACGGCACATCACTACACCTAGCTATGAAAGACCAGCACTTACTGAAAGATATATCCAGCAATGAAAAGTACGAAGATCAGATGAATAATTAATGAATTAATCGCCTGATTATTATTAGATTTCGTTATTTGATTCTCAGTAGTTCATTATTTCATTTTATTATAATATAATTTCTCATATTTTTCAAATTTTTCCTGATTTTCCCTGTTTCTCTGACAGACAGCTAAAATTCCGCACATGTCAGAAAAATTTCTGTCATCTGGTCACCCTACCACTGACCCTGATTTTAACCCCCGAGCAAAATGAGGAGTGTAATGATTTCGCCAGCTAATCTTCTCATCAGAGCCACCTGACGCCAACCTTCCGTGGGTTCAGAAAATAGCGCGTCATCAGATTGCCTCTACTAATACGTGAAGTAATTACGAGCGGTCGAAAACGAAGCGATCGTTGACCGACAGACCTTGGAATTGCCAAACACCGCTAATGGATACCATTGACACTGATTCACTATTTTTTTTTTAATGATTTCTTATGGTGTGGGAGAAAAAATCATAGAATGTTCCAACTGCTTTTCTTCTCATGTAGATCGTAACAGCCAATAGAGGGAATTGGTGGATATCTGAAGAATTATATTTAGCATCCCATCTCTATTTTGATTCAGTTTTCCACCTATAGCCCACCAACTGATAAACATGCTTTTAGAACTTATGGCCCTCGGCGGCTCTTCTATCCTGTTAGAAATAAAGACGTCAGAACATACAATGTTTTATGGGAATCCCCTTAAATATTTATTTTGTTTTGTTTTTTTAGTATTTGTTGTTATAGCGGCAACAGAAATACATAATCTGTAAAAAAATCAATTCTCTAGCTATTACTGCTTATGAGATACAGCCTGGTGACAGACGGACAGACAGATACACACAGACAGATGGACAGCGGAGCCATATGGCTCCGCTGTCCCCCTATTAATATTAATAGGGTCCCTTTGATCAAATATTATGGTAGATACACAGTCTCATACAAAATGAAGTCTAAATAATGTCTCCGAGCCAAAACATCATGCATACTTACAAACAACAACAAAAACTGAAAGTAAGACACTCCATTTTTCTTTTTCACTTTTGACGCGTAGTTTTTGCATATTTTCACTGACCTTCGTCATCGCGAGACGTGTGAGTGCTAGCGCGGTTTATTGAAACTGTGGACAAAACAGCTCCGAAACTCGATGAGGGCGCTGTTTTTCCGGTGCCACTTTTGGAGCGCGAATCGTGTATCTACTATATGTGATCGAAGTAGGGTCCCGTTTTTAACCTTTGGGTACGGAACCCTAGAAATGGATCTTTCACATTTGTTATTGCCAACTATACAGGACTTTGACTTTGACGGCACTACACAAATTAAAAGTTGCATATAATATAAATCAAAACAAAAGGTCAGTCGTTCATTAATAACCAATTTTCCGTTTAAAGCCGATTGAATAGCCGACGAAAAGAATTGGCCAATCATGTTGATGCAAATGATGACTTGATGATTATGAAAGGTACCTCAATGACAATTATGTTTATTGACGAATGTCGTAATGACATGAACTAAAAATAAACACAGAAGGCTCGCTTCATATGTTTGAAATCATCGTGTTTATTCTGTAAACATTGCAAATAGTGAACTAAACTCTGCGCAGAAACGAAAAAAAGGATTGAATTTCAGCATTGAGGAGTTTCTCATCATCAGATCAGCTAACTGACTTCATAATATAGCATTGTCACGCAATATACATTGCAAGCAAGCAACACGTTTGTTATTTTTTATTTATTCTTTTATTTTTTTTTGTTTCTTCCTCTTTTGTGTTTTTTGTTATTTTTTTGTGTGCTCTTAAATAAAATACTTACCTACAAGTTAAATAAAAGCTTGTAAAATACTGTCTGAACACATATAACATACGTATTTTTAACATTTTAAACCTAAAAGAATAAAATAGACACTAGTACCAACTTCATAATAAAATACATACACTAGCATATATGTGGACATTCTGGGATTTGGACCCTTTTGAGATTTGGACATTCTGGGATATGGACGTTTTGCACCCTCTGGACATTTTGGTATTTAGACATTTTTAACGTCAATGATTCTAACGATACTCCATACTTCGAAATCCATTTAGGCATTATACTTACATATACAATATGTGAGAAAATCCTGTCCGATCCTTGAAGGGGTGATTTAGCTAGTCGACATGAACAACTTTTCCTATAGAATCAATACAAATTGGCCGGGCGGCCGAATATTTTTGTTTGTAAATGTATTTTTTTTAGTTTCCAGCTTTGATACCATATGTAAAGTTGAACATACCGCCGTCGATAGCCTGGGCTCAATCACCAGGGTTTTCTTTACATATTGTAACATGATCTCGAAAAACAACACACTTTTGCAGTCGTGTGAAAAACGAAAGTATTCGCAGAGGCGTAACTTTCATGTCTATTCAATATTTCGATTCGAACAAGTTGGGCAACTGATTGTTTGAATCATGTGTGGATTTATTATTATAATTTTTTTTTTATTAATAATTCGAGTACGTTTGACCTCTATCTTGCCTGGTGGGAAGCAACGATGAGGTCTAGGGTGGTACAAGCAAACTCAAATAATGCCTATTCACTCTTGCCTTGAAAATCCCTGAATTGTACGAGTCGGGAAACAGTAACGCGGGAAGGGAATTCCATTCCTTCGCGGTTCGCATAATGAAGGAGGAGGCGAATCTGAAACGATGAACAGGAATATCGACCACGTACGGGTGGAATCCCTGCCCACGCCGTGTCGTCCGAAGATGGAATGGTGCAGGGGGAATTAGATCGTGCACTCACCGAAATACAGCCTGTAATAGTGATGGTTAACTCGAGTACCTAACTCGAGTCAACTCGAGTTAGGCGTAACTCGAATCAACTCGAGTTGAAATCTCTCTAACTCGAGTTCGAAAACCGAATGGAACCGATATGGAGCGAAGTTTTCCGATCATTTGAGTGAGGCTATATTCATTTCGTTCATTGATATTCATTCATTCATAACAAACAAACAAGTGTCATTAAATGCAGATTTGAGGTTATCTTTAAAGTGCCGGTATGTTATGTTTTTGAAAAATGCCGGGTCCTAAAAGAAAATCTTTAGTTTGGGATGTATTCGAATCGCCAAGCTGAAGTTCCAATTTTTTAAGTAGTTATGCCAAGCTGAGGAGAAATAATTTGGAAAAAACTCAAAAAAACATTAACTTGTCCATCCAGTTAACTCGAGTTACGTAACTCGAGTTCAACCCGAGTTACGTGGATTTTAACTCGGGTTAAATCGAGTTTTGTTTTTTCCGAGTTGGCACATCACTAGCCTGTAAAAAACACACAGACTTTTTATTTACTAAATGTTGGATTAGGCATTTGTCTCCCATCTCACGTGATGGTAAGTGACGATGAAGACTTGCTACTAATCGGTGTCTCTCTACTGTCTGGCAAAGTTATCAAACTGCGTGTCTATAAAGAAAGCTTTCTGTATGTTTATATTCTGTGAGTTGAGCATTAAGATGTAATGAGTCATTAGCATTACATTACCGTCACGGCATCTCGTAATTTGGACGTAAACCACCAGGTCAAGCATCTCGATGAATGCAAGCGGTCAACTTCAAAGATTGCAAATCTTGCACCGAATATTTCAAATGCCTTTTGTATTATTGCCTGTAATGAGTTGTTATGACATGAAAGACAATGTAGAGTTTAAAATAACACAGTGCATTGATGAGGGCTTTTAAAGTGACATTTATAAAGAAATTAATAACTACCTTATTAAGTAATAATATTTAAGTCGTGGTAGAGCCACGCTGCCGGCAAAATGAATTGCTAGTAGCATGAATGGGCCGGCTCGTCCGGGGAAGTACTACACTCTCACAGAAAATCGACGTCTAAATAGAAGCTTTACCGCTTCTATGCTTTTTTTGCTTATGCTTATGCGATCGGTGAGTGAGAGAGCCGGAGGCCCATCCTTCCCTCCTCCCCATTTCCTTTCCCCAACTCCTTGAAACTCCGGCACGATCATTTGCCTCAATCAAGTCTTCTACAGTGCAGGAAGTAGGAAATTCATCAGGGGCTATTCAGACGATGATCCATCTAATGAATTGCTCCATGTACACTCAGCCACCGAGTTAACTGACCCCGCCCCTACCTACATATATCTTGAATTTTCTGTTTAAAAAAAAAAAATTAAAATATATATTTAGAAAGATTTTAATTTAAGACTTTCTGACTATATTTTCATGTCGATATTATTTTTGGTTTAAGAGAAAATTCAAGATATAGTTGGAGGGTGGGGTCAGGTATGTCGGTGGCTGACTGTACAAGTTCATCTACGAGTATCCAAATTAGCATTTATTTTTCAACATTATATGTATGTTTACTACATAAAACGAAGTAACACACTGGTTTAGCCATTTTACTGAAGCATGACTGGTCTGTTACATAAAATTACTCAATCCTTATAAAATATACTCCTACGCACATTATGTTCAAACTGGTTAGATATTTTTGTCTAACTTTCGTGACATAATGCACTTAGATAAGCTGGTTTAATTCTCGTAGGTAAGGGATGCCAAAAAAGCAGATCTATCGCGAACCGGTTCTCATTCCACTTGTTGAAATGACCTTTGTTTTAGACCTCGACTATTGTTACATTTGTGAAGGTGGAAACTGTCACTTTTGGTTGTTAGAATTTTATTTTTCGTTGGAAGTTACAGGCAAGGAAATAGTTTTTGAAGATTTTAAAAGCCCTTGATGTTATCTTCAAAATTGAGTCTTTCCGTTTCCATTCCGGTTTTTCATCCCACCGCCTTAAAATAATAATTTATTCCGTGTTCTACCCACCTTGATATAAAATTCCGCTTTCAACCCATTAAAAATTTTCAGTACTGGCAGTAAAAAAGTAAATCAAATTTTTAAAATCAACTATTTCTGTAACTGATGTCGCTCACGAGAAAACATGGCGGCCTGCGTTTTCGGTCACGTGACAAACAAATTTTTTTAACATATAAATTAAAGATAAATGCTATGATTTTAATAATACCAACAAAATACCTAGTAATTAATTATTTCTGAGATTAAAATTAACCGTGTGGTTTCCGGCAGAGTAGAATAGGACCACTCCAAATCTTCCCATGGATGTCGTAAGATGCGACTTAGGAAACACAAGCTAAACAAAGCTCATAAACATCAATGAGACCTCTCCAAGTCTCTGGCCAGCGAGGAGAGTGTAGGCCAAATCCTCTGTCTGCTCTGGCCCAAGTATGGCTCCGGTAGTACAGAGAGGGTCATGCTCCTGCAGTGGAGACTAAAAAGACCTGATGATGATGAGATTAAAACTTTATAAATAACAGAATTCCAGACAACTTTTTCGTCTATCAATAAAAGAAAATGACATTTTGTGTTAGGTAATGAAAATTACTTAGTACTTTACTATTTGAATGTTTCAACAAAATATTCTACTACGGTTTTATATGAAGTGTCGATTGATTTAAAGGTATGTTATAACTGTGAAGTCTGTGGGCTGAATGATAATCGGTCGCCCCGTGCCGAAAATCTTCATAAAATGTTATACTTATTTATTTATTTAACTTTATACACAATTACTAGTGTAAAGGCGGACTTAATAATGGTATAGATAATAGTTATACTATTTTCTATACCATTATTCCACAGCATAGAGACAGAAAATAGCAGCGCCTCATACACGTAAACAACCGTAGAAAATACGGCAAACGTGATAATATGTAAATGACAAGGTCACACGACGCGGGGCATCATTTTACAAGAATGTGGCTACAATAATGATAATTCATCATTTTCATTTGCTCTGTGGATGGAGACTTGTGAAATATATTTATATATATTCTTCAAGGCTTGGTTGAATATATGAGTTTTTATTGTTTTTGCACTCCATTAGAGTGTGTAATTTAGGCGCAAAGAGCTTAGGTGTGAATGAAATGAGGTGCAAAGAGCTGAGGCGCGAAACACCAATAGGCTAGTTTCCTAAAAAAATATAATTAGTCCGTCTGTTAGATATTCAAAAACTATTGGACACGTATTTTATCTTTTGTCGATTAAACAAAAAATTATAAAGATATAGCCCTTTGAAGTTCCGTGTGACGTCATAGTTTGCTACGATTTTTAGCAAACTTTGACGTCACGAGCCCCCACTCCTGAACTTTGAAACGCTTTATCTTTATTATATATTGCTTATTTGACAAAAGAAAAAATACGTGTCAAATATTTTTTATTATCTAACTGACGGACTAATTGTTATGTTATTATTACGACCCAGGAAACTAGCCTATTACTACAAAATTTAATTGTAATTTTACTCAACTTTCTGATTATTTCTTTATCCTTTTTAGCGAAAGGGCATAGTGCCCTTTCTTATTCAATGTCCAATGGATATCTCAATCAATTATTAATCAAGAGTTGTTTTGGATGCCTTCATGAGAGTTTAACCCACATCTACGTCTTAATAAAATCAATGTAGGATCTTCTGTCGTTCTTTTCGTATTTAATGAAAGAGAGAGTAAGACAAAAGAAAAGTAATTACGATTCATTTTTATTCAATCCAGCCATTACATAAAAAAAAACCGGCCAAGTGCGAGTCGGACTAAGGGTTCCGTACCATTATCTATAAAAACAGCAAAAAATCATATCTTTTGTATGGGAGCCCCCCTTAAATATTTGTTTTATTCTGTTTTTAGTATTTGTTGTTATATCGGCAACAGAAATACATCATCTGTGCAAATTTCAACTGTCTGACTATCACGGTTCATGAGATACAGCCCGGTGACAGACGGACAGACATATAGACGGACAGCGGAGCTATATTAATAGGGTCCCGTTTTTACCCTAAAAAAGAAGAAAGTATTGGTCCTGGTAGCACGTGTTAAAGTTTATTTTTTCGGACCTAAGGGAAAATCCAGCTCTTACAAAAGCTTCCCAGTACTTCTTTCTCTCCCACACCTGAATGTTTTCCTGGTTCATAGTTATGATATACGCCTAGTAAGGCGTAAAATTTTGAAAACTGAGTTATGCATGCCAGTTTCTCCTCTTCACATGGTGTATGTTACGCTCGGTTGGGACTTTTAGAACGTCCCACTGTGTTCAACTAATATACAATCAATATAAATGCAATAGTTGTAAAATTTGCGTGTTCGTTTGCCCGCAGGTAGTCGCTATGTCGTGGTGATAACGGCGTGATGATGAGGCTCGACGCGACCGAGAAGCAGCACCGCTACCACAACCTTCTGCAGGACGACCATGCAAGTAAGTAAAATATCTGATGACAGTAACATTCCATCTAAGATTTACTCCACCATTCTTAGTTTTAGTTCATGATTTGCGAGACATTTGTTATCTTATGATATATTGCCCTGAATTATAGCCCGCCATATGCCAGGCGGCGTAACGGTACAAACGCGGATGGTCTAAACGCGTTGGCTACTTAGGATATTTTCGTTTTTTAGGAATATTCAAGGGTTATTCGAAAAAGAAAAACATATGATGGCTGCCTTATCTGTAATGCAATAATAATCAAAAGTTTCAAGGTTAATTTTAATGTATTTGGTGAATAATGCTATATACCGAGTAAATGAGACGTGATTTGGAGGCAACTTTGCAATTTTTTTCTATCAAGAAAATTTAACGCAATCGTGTTTTTGAGTCATATAGTTACCAGAGTTAGTCCTGAACTTTGCTGCATTTTTATTTTAACTTGAGTATTTAATTATTATTGATATAACAGTCGATCATGTAAAGCAGTGTGAGGTAGTACGGGCCCTTAAAGTTTTTTTTGTTTTTACGGTTAGGTTTGCTTTCTTTTATAATTTTCTTCTTTTTGTACAGTTTTGTAGGGTTAGTTTAAGTTTATATTTTTTTCAATTATAACTATTATTTTAAGTTTTATACAAAATAATTATATGTAAAGCTAATATCATAATCAAATTAAAATTTAACCTACAAGGAAATGTTACGTTCATTAAACTTAGTCCTTCCTCCTGTTCAAGTTAAAATCAAATTAAAACGTTTCTTTAAACACTTATGAATTGTTATATTTGATTTAACAAGTGAGAATTGTTGCCGTCAGTAATTTAGTAATTTAATAGCTAAGTTTAGTGCCGCTTCCAAAGCGGAGTGCAGAAAAAGCGGCAACAAACTGCACAGCGCATTTTCTCCACTTGACGTCAACTCACAATTTTAGTTTATCTTAAAACTGGGTATGTTGACTGAGTATATATTGTCCTTGCAGCAAATCCCGTAATTAGGACTACGCTATGCTAGCACTTCAAGTATCCTAATTAGTTAAATATCAAGCCGAGGTGCTTTGTCATGTAGTAATCTTCCATGATAATAACTCGCTTCTGGCTAAGTGACTAGAACTGTTTTTAAGTAGATCTTCACCAAATCTCGGACTGTATCAACTGACACAAATATTGCAAATACGAGAAGGTATCTATCTAACATTATTGTAGATTCAGATACCTACCTTTTAACTTTCTCCCCTAGCTTCCTATCATAATTCTGCACCAATAGCTTGGCGCCCGCGACGCCATTTAAATCGCGCGATAAACTATCCCTATACTAATATAACAAAACAAGATAGCGATAGTCGATAAACGTTGTCGCACACGCCATGTTACGGGGACAGGTATTCTTTCAACGTTGACATGAACATGTAAAATAATGGATACAAACTAAGAATGGGATGTAACTCGACATGACATTAGAATCCGAGACACAATCGGCGATGTTCAGTCAGTCACGGCTCACGGCAGAGACAATGACGTCATTTGTAATAATAACTATGCAGCTGATGAGATTGGTCGTAACATACTGCATTTTATTGCTGAGAATCCATCTACAGGAAAATAGGCACTTAATAATCTTGTCGCATAGCTTTGAGATGCAATAGGATGCAAGCTATAGTGTTGATTTGATTTGTCACTTGAATGATGATCAAAGTCAGCGTTTCGGTTCCAGTTTATAAAGGTCCCAAATATGATGGTTAGGCGAATGAGTTGAAATTTCCTATTTCCATGATCCTAATGACTTTTGTTTTTGTATAACACTTGTCATTCACGGCGTCTTACTAAAAGAGGGTTAGTGTAAAATACTAAAAACACAGAAATGATCGCTTACAACTTACGCAAAGCCTGCGATAACCGCAAAAAATAATTGCAAACATCGCATCCACACTTTTGCGTTTGTGAAGGTCTGCCCTGGTTTGGCAAGTGTGTGGATGCAGGCACCATACTCAAACCTTCGCAAGCGCTTGTAGAGGTTCGCCGAAGAGGTTGGCTAGCGTGTGGATTTACAGCATTAGAGTCACCTCTGTGAGCAGTGAGGCCCTCGCCTTACATTAATCATGTAAATTGTACAAGAAACCTAATTGATTCATCGATTATCTTCAAGTTGACTATACTTGTCAGGATTTTCATTTCCTAACTAAAGAATATCCACCTACAATCAAATACAATGATAGTCATCCGATGGTCCATAATGATGAGTAATTTCATAAATGTCTTTATTGAATTCACGAAATTTCCGATGTTATCATTCATTTTCCGATCACCAGTAATTACAGGTCGTTCGCTCGCTCGTTAAACGCTGAGTATCATCGCGATCGGTGACTTTCTCGCAAAGTTCACGGATCTTTTCCTCCGCACAGAGCAGAACTGGTTTGGCAAGTCCCTGGTAGCGGTGGATTCCTGAACTGATACATTCCATAAATACCTTATCATCGCAAATATATAACATAACGGATATTCAGAATTTTTAGTTAAGCATGCAGCAGCATGGAGAAATAAATAAAATAAATAAATAAATATATACGGACAAATCACACAGATTGAGCTAGCCCCAAAGTAAGTTCGAGACTTGTGTTATGGGATACTAACTCAACGATACTATATTTTATAACAAATACATATATAGATACACATCCAAGACCCAGGCCAATCTGAAAAAGATCATTTTCCATCTTGACCTGGCCGGGGATCGAACCCGGTCACTCCGTGTCGCAGGCTGGCGTGTTGACCGCTGCGCCACGGAGCTAGTCTAATAAATAACGCCACGGAGCTAGTCTAAAAAATATAGGACAGGTTCTAATTTTGGTTCAAAACAGCAAAAACTAAACTTTTAATTAAACTATGTTGATTACGTTAGCTTCCCAATTGATAACCAACTAATTTTAAGTTTAAACACGGGATTTTTTCTTTCCTTGGAACGGAACGTGTTTGCCAGTTTTTGGTACTGATGGATTCCTAAACATTCTGTTCTAAGATAGTTAATAGACTCAGGTGTTACTTTGCGGAAGTCAAAGCTACATTTACTTTGAGACAATTTACTTTGCGTGCTTCCGCCACCAGTTAGTTCATGCAAACTATTGCTGGCCAGCGCCCACCCACTACTGTTAGTCCCTTCATACCCGCCACCAATAGTTAATGCATGCAACCCTGGTCGATACTGCTGCATCCGTTGAGGCTGTAGCAATGTCGGCCGTCGTGCTCGCGACACGTGTTTCGCCTCTACACGAGGCATCTTCAGGCAGTGAACCCTAGATGTTGATCCTTCGAATGACAAGCAACGAATGACAAAAATTACGCCGTATTGCCGCCTTTTATACTATCTGGGAGGGGGGAGGGGATTGATCGTTATTTTGGTTTTGTATTGAAAATATATTTAATAATGGGGAATTATTCAAATCTATTTGTTTATTTATCAAAGTAATATTTGACCTTTTATGTTTATTTATTTCTAATTGCTCCCATATACTCATTTTTAATCCCTTCTCCGCTGTATGTAATATTTTGTATGTGTGATTATTTAATAATGTGTGATTATTTTCCAATAGATGTTCTGCAAAATGTGATCGATCGGGGTGATTATTTTTAAACGCGTTGATATGTTCGTTATAACGAATTTTAAAATTACGTCCTGTTTGTCCAATATAAACTTGTTGACAATCATCGCAAGTTAATTTATATATACCGGATTTTTTATCTGATTGAATTTTGTCTTTAGTATTACAGAGTGATTTTAATGTTTTGTTTGTTTTGAGAGCAATATGAATATTGTTTTTTCTAAATATCTTAGCTATTTTATCTGTAATTTTACCGTAATAAGATAAACTCGCTGCATATCTTTGCGTTTTATCTTGTGGGACCGCATATAAAAGGTCTTTAATGGTGTTCTGTTTCCTTTTCAATATTATTTTATCAACGATTTTCTTACTATCTAATAGTTTATCTTATTACGGTAAAATAACAGATAAAATAGCTAAGATATTTAGAAAAAACAATATTCATATTGCTCTCAAAACAAACAAAACATTATGATTTTAATGTTTTGTTTGTTTTGAGAGCAATATTTGTAATACTAAAGACAAAATTCAATCAGATAAAAAATCCGGTATATATAAATTAACTTGCGATGATTGTCAACAAGTTTATATTGGACAAACAGGACGTAATTTTAAAATTCGTTATAACGAACATATCAACGCGTTTAAAAATAATCACCCCGATCGATCACATTTTGCAGAACATCTATTGGAAAATAATCACACATTATTAAATAATCACACATACAAAATATTACATACAGCGGAGAAGGGATTAAAAATGAGTATATGGGAGCAATTAGAAATAAATAAACATAAAAGGTCAAATATTACTTTGATAAATAAACAAATAGATTTGAATAATTCCCCATTATTAAATATATTTTCAATACAAAACCAAAATAACGATCAATCCCCTCCCCCCTCCCAGATAGTATAAAAGGCGGCAATACGGCGTAATTTTTGTCATTCGTTGCTTGTCATTCGAAGGATCAACATCTAGGGTTCACTGCCTGAAGATGCCTCGTGTAGAGGCGAAACACGTGTCGCGAGCACGACGGCCGACATTGCTACAGCCTCAACGGATGCAGCAGTATCGACCAGGGTTGCATGCATTAACTATTGGTGGCGGGTATGAAGGGACTAACAGTAGTGGGTGGGCGCTGGCCAGCAATAGTTTGCATGAACTAACTGGTGGCGGAAGCACGCAAAGTAAATTGTCTCAAAGTAAATCCTAAACATTCGATAAAATCTTGCACCAAAACCCAAAAATCGCGAATACATAAAAATAGGTATTGTAGACGGTCTTACAAAATTTGTAGCTCGGCAAGAAAATAATGGAAAACTTCAACTTGGTGAAAAAAGGACCAACATACTCCCAGATTAAGCTCGGAACCGAACGGGAAACGATATGGGACTTTTATTGTCAACAAATACTTACCTTACTACCAAAACTGGGTTTGCCCGTTCCAACCAGGTTTCCTAAACTGTCACATTCCTTGCGCAAATACCTCAAATTGATACTTATCTTAGCGGTAAGCATCATGTTCAGGTATTCGCCCCGATTTCAGATGCGGTTTGCGGCCAGATCTTTAATACCATCTATTGTGCAATCTTTACAAATATAATTAAGCATATACCACCTTATCCTGTGTTTGCTCTGGCCAAGTAGTAGTACAGTACAGAGAGGGTCATGCTCCTGCAGTGGAGACCTAAAAGACCTGACGATGATGATGATACACCTCCTTATCGTAAACTGTGCTATAGGATTATTCCCACTGTCCACCTCTTGCTTGTCAACCCGGGGTGGACAGTGTCAAGAGAAAATATCAAAAAATTCAAGCTGTGACAGTTTAAGATAGATTGTAAATATGTCAGTTTAGAAAATATATAATGTTTAAAATATATTGTGATAGCAGAGGAAAAAATAACAAAAGAGATTCCATATTGACTTTATTTATGTAGCTAATGATCTCTAATGGCCGAATACTCACAGGTTATTTAAATTGTTAATCTATTCTTAGCAGCAGGACACTTTAGCATTGATTAACTGTTAAAAAGATAACTATATAAGCAAGCCTTGAGTAGACGACCGTGAGTGCGGTGCGGTAACTTATTTAAAATGTATATATAGGCATTTTGCGACTCGATAGAAGAAGTGCGGTAAAAATCATACATTCCACAAGAAGTACTTAAATACAAATAATTAAATCGATCAAATCACTGTAAAATAAACCTTTGCCATAGAGTATTAGCGTGTAGACGTTTACAGTTAGACTGGCTATTTAACTATCGCGAAAAGCAATAACCAACGTTAATGCACTAATTGTCACGAACGTGCGAAGCTGAATGCTTGGGAACCGGCAATTAAATCAATTTTCTAAGTCACCTCGCTGTAAGGACGGTGCCGAGAATTGCGGTCACAGACAAACCCATTTCTGACAATGCAGCTCTTGTTAGGAAGGAAACCTTGCGTTCGAATAATATTTTAGTCGATTCGTCAGACGTGAAAGAATTTCGATTCCTCTTTATCTCTTCAAGTTTAACCAAGAAGAACTTGAAATTAGTTTCCAAAATTTGTGACTGATGAATCTTTTGATAAAAAATATGTTTTATGAATGAATATGGTGCGCAGGTCTTTTTTGTATCTTTCTTTGGCTCTAAGCGTCTTGTGTGAACATGGTTCTAAGCTCAATCCTCTTGGTTCGATGGATAAGGAAGTCTTTCGACAAAATGATTCGCAATTCCTATTCCATTTATAAAACAATATTTTACAAACGCCTATCCGTCTGAGTCTTTAATAAATCATAATAATAAATACTTATATTTATAATAATTTGATTATCTAATACTCGGCATTGATTGTTTTAAAAGGATCTTGTTTTTGAATAAAAAACATAATAGCTTCCTAGTCTTATTAGTCTCGACAAGTTTATCTTATAATTAATTGTGGCATTTCCAAAATTGCAAAATCTACGCCCACAGAAAACAATTGTTATGGAGACGCAAGAAAAAACCTCATTCGTATTCTGATGCTATGTCAAATGATTATGATGAGTAGATGATACACAAGTAGGTAAAAGTCAAGGTAGCTGCCGAGGTCAGGTTTACTTAGCACTAACGTTATTTGTATCAAGGATTAAAGTGGACAAGTGCAACTAGCCAGCATTTGCTAACTTAGTGTATAACGTTTTGATAGTAACTTCAAAGTACACTAAGTTTTATATATCTTAAATAAAAATAGTCAATCATACGAAAGCTGCAATGTATTTTGATGTGACTATCAAAACGTTGTACACTGAGCAACTGAGTAAGCAAATAGGCCGCCAGATCCATCAATGAATGTTTACAATGGATTTGAGTGGATTGAGGGAAAGCTTTCAGTTCTTGTATTGGATTAACTTTTAAGCAAATAACGGTCAGAAAAAAATGAAAAAAGAAGTTTGAGGTCTTTTCCCAGCAGTGGGACATAACATCCACAGGCTAGAAAAAAAATAACACGATTTTTTTCAAAAACAGGGTTTTTTTTGGATTTGGCCGCCTTGCATCAGATTTTCTACAATTGATTTGTGAATTTGGCATATTGACTTATCGCATTTACAATCTGAGACTCGTTCCTTATGCCTGCTTAAGGAAAAATGAATTAACTAGACAAATAGTTTGAAAAAAAATCACTCACGCCAAATCATATCCATAGAGATAATATAATCCTGACGGATAGAGATCCAAACGGATGCTGTCAAACGAGACCGATTTTGTAATGCAGTTGTGGGTGTGATTTTGCATATGTATTCAGTAGTGTTTGGCTAAAATGTACCTGGTGTATGTCAATGTATCGATAGTCAAATCATTATACCTTCCCATTGAGAAAAGAAGCAAAATTATACAGTTTTACAGGGATATATACATTTTCCGAAGAGAAACTTCACAAAGAGTAAAAGGCAATGAACTTCTATAAATAATTTATTTACATTGAAACACAGCAAATAAAACATAGATACCTTTTTCATTTCTTTATTGACACATAAATAATAGTTTAAATATTTTTCATACAAAAAACCGACTTCAATCAAACTACAGAACTTATTTTGATAAAATTTAAATGGAAAAAACTTGAAAGTATACCGTTTTATATAAAAAAAGATTTATGCGGTTATGAGGACACAAACAGTCATGCGATTAAAAAAGGCATACGGCCGAATTCGTAGTCATATGTATTCGTAGTATTTGTCCTTTTTTGAAGTCGGGTAACAAATCAGCCCATTTTTGAATGGTCAGCTAATAATATATAATAATAATAGATAAAAAGATAATAATTTAACCAGACAGTCAATAGATTTAGCAATGTATTTTAACTAGTATTGCTCCTATAGAGAAAATTTGTCATGTGCACAGACTAAATGACCCCACCGAGGATATATAATACGTACATTTTCACTATGCATATCAAAATATTTTACGAAAAATAAACCATAAGTATACAAACATATTTCACACCTGATATACAGGCTCAGGCTACTCTAAACATAATTTGTTTAGTTAGTCGTACCTGAATAAACTCTATGATGTTTATTAAAGATTCGCTGTATGATTTTTTTATGTCTATGTGAATAGTTTCACCCGCGAGTCTGCAAGAATAAGAAACATGCATAACAAATAGATTCTAAAAAAATATACGGCGACGTAAGCATCTAGCTGAAAATACTTTTGAGCACACTTTTGTTAGATATCGTTACGTGAAGTAGACGGACGGCCTATGGAATAGAAAAGTTTTCGAATGGCAACCATGTACCAGCAAGCGCAGCGTTGGACACCCACAGACCAGGTGGTCTGACGACCTGAGTTGACCTTTCCAATTATAGTACTGGAAATCCTTGGAGAAGGCCTATGTCCAGCAAAGGACTTTTTGTGGCTGAGGTGATGATGATGATGATGACGTTAATTTTGGAATAACTTCAATGGGCAAGTTAAAAATTAAAAGAAATAATACAACCATGACACTTGTTATTCATAGCAATTTACAACAATGCAATATTTAACAAATTGGTCATCGTACTCAAAGTATGCTAATGATGCTATAATAGCTCTGCTCTTATTAAAAACTGTAATGCAATAAATAAAACACAAACAATTATGTTAGTTTGGGCTATGGAGCGTACCATAAAATGTATAGATACATCCGTACTATTACATTTTTATTCCCTCGCGAGGTAGACAGGTCTAACCCAAAAGCCACGTTCAGCACGGAATCAAAATATTGATGGGTTGCTAGCTGCATCTCCTACTAATATAATTTATCAGATTTTTGCCCATTTCCTAGATCGGCTTTTACAAGATTTTTTTGGAAGAGAAGCAGTCGGTTCATTCTACGTTTTATTCTTTTCTGTCTGAACAGTATGGAAGAGTGAAATAGCATACCATACATATAAGTACGTGAAAGCTACAATAAACCTGCTCCGGACGCAGTCGGGTAAAATATCAAGTAACAATATTTCAGTAAGTGCAATCGAAACTATTGTCGATGTCGATAAAATATGAATAACTTCAAGCACTAGTGTAAACGTGTGCGAACTTTCTTTACATAATATTTTCGCTAATTCTAGTTTATGTTTAAATGTTTTCATTTTCCTATCAATTATGAAGCATACTTAACAATACTATCCTAGTAGAAATCAAAACTGTTCGAGTTTTTTACCGAAATTATACCGGTGACAAAAATGTATACTTACTGATGAAATGTATATTTGCTAGGATTATTCCTACGGGTTGTAGTGCACTCGACAACCGCACAAGACACCATGTTGGTATTTACCTAATTTTATTGTGTAAGTTAAAAGATTATTTATATTTTAGGTAAAATAATTTCCTTTTCAAATTCAGCGGGCCTTGTTGTGTAGGTAACGGCCCAGGTAATGTCAAATGTCATTAAAAATGGGCCTGCTGTCAGCAGTCTTATCTCTCTTTCTAAAGCACAGTGAAGCCGTATAATGACGTACTACTCATTTTCATTTTGAAAGTCTAAGGTATGTCTATGATCATATCACAGCAGGAGTACTGTCATAATGGCAGACCCTGGGCTCTGACGCTTCTCAGCTGAGAACGTTCAAAAAAGGAGAAGATGTAAAGAAAAAAAAAACACGTCTAACGTAATATTCAACGCCCACACAGCAATTGTCACGAAATCGCAAAAAAACATTTGTTTTCTGAAGAGGTGTCTACCAGATAATTCAATGCAGGAAGACCTGAAGGTCGCTTCCAAGATTTAACAGACAAGATCAGACACAACATAGGTGTCTCATTTTAATTCTTAGATTCTGCAGACTGAATCATCATCATTTCGAGTAGGTCAATCGATCATGCACACCCTGGTGTCAGAGCTCTTCGGAACCGCCTCTCGGCCTCTGACGTGGTTCCTTTAACGACTACCAGCCGAGACCACCGGCTTAACGTGCCTTCCGAAGCACGGAATTATCTTTATTATCAGACAATCGGGTGATTCAAGCCTGCAATGTCCTAACCAAACTGGAAATAACTAAACAAAGTATGCTTCCGGTGGGAATCGAACCCACAAACCCGGGTCAACAGGCAAACGCCTTAACCACTGGACCACGGAGGCTGTCAGACTGAATGAAAGTGGCTAATGAACAGTCGGCATCTTTCTGTGCGGTTTGCTACACACAGAGTAATGATTGCGTGTTGGAGTGTTTAAATGATAGTCAGTATGTTTGTTGATAAATCCAAATCGCAAGAGTGCATGCATTTGGGCTCGCAATGATAGCACTGATAGTTGATAGTTCGGGCGGAATACACTATAGGGGAGCCCAAGAGGGGATTTTGGGATTTACTCAAACGCGTCAGATCAACATATGAGGGATACCTCGGACACCGTATAACTACCTCCACCACATTTCCGACTTTAATAATGGGGGGTATATTTTTTGTTATTTTTTTGCTACAACATATGCATATCGTCAGATTATATGTTCTTAGTTATTCTTGAATTATTTTGTTCTCAATAAAAAACAGCCGACCACGACAGAGGATACATTTGTGACTTTTTTCGACTTTTTGTCTGCACTTTTGTTACCCTCCCACCACCTAACGTCATGGTCAAATCATCAGATTATCGCTAATACACAATTTTTGGCATGTAATAAAGCCAGCTTGTATTAATTAGACGCGCTCGAGTATTTTCATGCGACTATTATTTTTGTTTTGAATTTTTTGAAACCCCCTATCCGCTTTCCCCACCGGTAAAATGAAAAATATCATATAACCTTTTTTCCTTTCTACCACCATATCTTTAAAGTCTAATGGGTTCCCACGGCGCTCGAGTAAATCCACATTTAGCATCATGGGCTCCCCTACTATAATATAGAAAAACAATGTAACAACTGTAGTAAGTATTGACAAATGAAGATGATTTAAAGCAGGAAGACCTCAAGGTCGCAACCAGCAGTAAACAGAACAGACGAGATCAGACACGGAACATTGGTGACTAATTGGAATCTTGGAAGGTAATTTCGCGGACTGGATGAGAGAAGCTATTTAACAATCGAAAAATCAATGTTGGAAATAAAACGATAGTACGTGATTGCAAACTAAAAAACCGGCCAAGTGCGAGTCGGACTCGCGCACTAAGGGTTCCGTACCATTTCTATAATAAGTTTAAAATTATTTAAAAATATTTTTATTATATGATGAAACTAAAAATGCGTGAGTTAGCATTTTTTTCTTTATCTGTGCTTGACGTTGCTTCGTACCAAATTTCAATTCTGAGTTCACGGGAAGTACCCTGTAGGTTTTGATTCCCTTGCGAATGTCGAAAATATGCGGCATAAACAGTTGCTTTTGATTGCGTTGGCTTAGTAGTTTGATTTTTTCACAGCTCTAAGGGACAGTAGACCTGAATATTTGATATGAATTTTAGCTTGATACCTCCACATGTACCTGAGAAAAATGTTTGTCTTGAGGGACAGACAGACTACAAAACGATTCTATAAGGGTTCTCTTTTTTCCATTTAAGATACGGAACCCTAACAAATGGATAAAAAAAAAAACAATTTATCATATACATACATACTGTCGCGTCTTTTTACCTCGCGGGGTAGACAGAGCCCATACCTCACGTTCCTGAGAAAAAGATCTTGACAAACAGACAGACAACAAAATGATCCTATAAGGGTTCTCTTTTTCCTTTTTAGATACGGAACCCTAACAAGTGGATTAAATAAACAATTTATACATACATACATACTGTCACGTCTTTTTACCTCGCGGGGTAGACAGAGCTCAGGTTTAAAATGTTGGTGGGCGTTAGGTGAAAACGGAATCAAAATAGTGATGTGTTGCTAGCCGCATCGTACTAACATGATTTGTCAGATTTATCATATTGCATCATTAATGAACTTAAACTGTATCGATTCAAGCTGCTATGCACTGTGCTGCAATCGACACATGCAATTCAACCCCCCTACACCTGACTTCCGGTGTCATTTCCTGCGCTTTGTGCGCGGGGATCGAACCCGGTCATGCTTCGCTTACCACCGCCCGTGCTAACAACCCATTGTCAAAACTGTGTTCCAATCCAACTGCATTATTAAGCATACTATGGAAAGTTCTGGCAAATTACTAAAGAGAAAAGTCATTGTGTAATAAATAACTGCCAGGATACTTATAGGTTAGTTTATAGGTCTTCTTCTCTTCCCTTCTTGTCTGGGAGAAAAGAAAGAACATAGAATGTGCCAGCTGCTTCTCTTCTCGCGCAGATCGTAAAAGCCGATCGAGGGAATGCTGAATCATGTCAATAGGCAATGCGGCTAGCAACCCGCTAGAAACTATTTTGATTCCGTTTTCCATCTACACGCCCTTCAAAATGCTAACTGTGGTCATAAAGTCTTACAGACCTAGGCTCTGCCTACCCCTCAAGGGAAAAATACGTGATAATATGTATGTATGTAGTTTATAGGTTAGTCTCTTTACTCAACATAAAAAGCAATAACGTTATCTTATCAATACCTCTTAGTGACTAGTACTACTAGATACATTTTGCTCTCAAAAAAAATACTATCACGTCTTTTTCCCTTGCGGAGTAGACAAAGCCCAAGTCTTTCAGACCTAAAAGCCACGGGTATGCAAAAAATAGAGAAAGATATAAAATTGGTTTTCGATATTTGAGCAGCCAACCAGTGCTAGATTTTTCAAGCTGCAAGTCATCTCAATCATCATCATTTTAGCCGTAAAGCTGTCGACGTGACAAAGGCATCTTGCAAGGATTCTTCGTACGTGAGTTAACGTATATTCATACATATATGAACTCCAAAAACAATCATCATCATTTCGAGTAGGTGTCACGGTCAATCGACCATGCACACCCTGGTGTCAGAGTTCTTCGGAACAGCCTATCGGCCTCTGACATGGTTCCTTTAACGACTACCAGATGGCAGCCGGGACCACCGGCTTAACGTGTCTTCCGAAGCACGGAATCATCTTTATTATCAGACAATCAGGTGATTCAAGCCTGCAATGTACTAACCAAACTGGAAACAACTAAACAAAGTATGCTTCCGGTGGGAATCGAACCAACGACCCCCGGGTCAACAGGCAAACGCCTTAACCACTGGACCACGGAGGCTGTTTCCAAAAACAATACACTCCTTTTATCTCTGCGCTTCGGGAGGAAAACATTCTTTCCGCATATGATTCGCAAAATGACTGAAGTTTCGGTCCAGCTATCACGTCGTCTTTTGACCTCTAATCAAATTAAATTGGCCTGTCTAGAAGTAAATTGGGCGAATCGTCAGTCAGGGGTTTGATGTCATTTTGTGTTATTTTCATCTTCATGCTATAGACATTTGTTTTGTATCTGAAGACGCTACCTATATCCAACATTATTGTGTATAATATTTTATTAAATATGCCATAAAATAGTAATTATTAATATTCTTTTACTTATTACATTTGTACCTATGCAATGTATGCAAATGTCCGCGTTCATCTCTCAGAAATATGAAAGTAATCTATAATGAGGTTTTTCATCATATCAGCCGCAAGAAGTCCACTGCTGGACATAGGCCTCCCCCAAGGATTTCCAATACGACCGGTTGGAAGCGGCCTGCATCCAGCGTCTTCCTGCGACCTTAGTCAGGTCGTCCGACCATCTGGTCGGTGGGTGTCCGACGCTGCGCTTGCCGGTATGTGGTCGCCATTCGAGAACCTTTCTGCCCCATCGGCCATCGGTTCTGCGCGTATGTTATGTGTATGTAATGAGGTTTTTAAGCTAGGTTAAATTTCATCTATTGCGTTTTATGCCTTCTTGACTTAATTTTGTCAACAGAATATATTTCTTAAATCAAGTTTCTATCTACTACTATTACTGTCATACTATGTATTATAATTTTAAAAATTATTAAAAAATAAATTACTACACATAGTTATAGAAGATTTCTAACCTTCGGGTTATTTTGTACTTATTTATTTATTTATACATATTTTATTGCACACATAAAGAACATTAATAAAAAACAAAAAGCATAAAAAGATATACAAAAGGCGGCTTTATCGCAATAGCAATCTCTTCCAGAAATCCAGACAACCTTAGGGTAGTTGGAAAAAAAGATCAACAAACAGGCAAGGTGCAAAGATGTGGAGGAGCCATTTTATGAAAAACAGAAGTATACAGCATGATTTTGAACCCCCTAGCTATATTTAAATCTGGGAATCAGAATCCCTAATGGACTACAGAACTGTAAGAAAAAAGGTAAAAAACGAAAAAAAATATTAAACCTTTTATAGAAATTCGTCCAGCTGATCGGCGACTTTGTATGGAAAACCTAATTTTTACGATTCTGATTCCCAGATTCCAATATAGCTAGGAGGTTAAAAATCACGTTGTATAAATAAAATATATATATAAATACATACATATAATATAACTGTACACGAATGTGCGAAACCGAGACCTGAACGTTTTAAGAAAGGAGATAAATTACAAAGAAGAAAGGAAATGTGATTTTACTTACTCTAACCTTACCCAGACGGTGATTTCCTAAGGACTGCATGAGCTTCAGAGTATCGCCTAGTGCATAGTGCCTGTTGTCTAGCTCAGAATATGCCGATTCCAAGAGGTCCAAACGCTTACTAGCTGTCAGGCATGTAAGAACCGGAGCAAGCAATGAAACACTTTGTCTCAGTTACAACCTGTCACTGAGACAAAGTGTTTCATTGCTTGCTCCGGTTCTTACATGCCTCAACTTACATGCCCTACATAGTACATAGTGGGCTTCCGTCATTACTAAGTTAGTTAAGAGGGGGTAATGGTATCACACTTAGGGCGTAAATCTATGGACTTGAGTTCGAATCCTACCTGTATCCGAGTTCTTTTTCATCACATATTTCCAGTTTTAACATTGAATTAGAAAAACTATGGAAGCAGCATTGCGCCCAAAAACTGACACTGTCCGTTGACTATCCGTTGACTGAATTCCGGATCCTAAATTCCGAATGGTATAATTGGCGCTTTACGCTTCCACAGTTTTTCTAATTCAATAATTTTAATCACTAAGTTAAATATTTATTTATACATACAGTGTAAGAAATACAGGTAACGCACATTCCTTGGCTCGTATCACGTTTATACAAATATGTACTGACTACTGACGGAATTTTTGCCAACAACGCGACGTTAGCATAAGCACCGTAACCGATAAGAGCGATCGTCGACCCCGGACATCACTGAAGTTAGCTGAACCCTGAATCAACAATGATCATAATGTGATTATATCTTGCCAACGGTAATTAAAACACAGTTTTGAATCCTGTTTATATTACCAACAAGCTTTTGCCCGTGGCTCCGCTCACGTTAATGTCATCATCATTTCGAGTAGGTGTCACTGTCAATTGACCATGCACACCCTGATGTCAGAGTTCTTCGGAACCGCCTCTCGGCCTCTGACGTGGTTCCTTTAACGACTACCAGATGGCAGACGGGACCAACGGCTTAACGTGCCTTACGAAGCACGGAATCATCTTAATTATCAGACAATCAGGTGATTCAAGCCTGCAGTGTCCTAACCAAACTGGAAACAACTATACAAAGTATGCTTTCCGTGGGAATCGAACCCCCAAGTCTACAGGCAAACGCCTTAACCACTGGACCACGGAGGCAGTTAATAAAAATAAACGTTAATGTCGATCCCGTAGGAACATTACTTTTTTTCCGGAATAAATGGTTAGCGTTAACCCAGGTAATAACCTATCTGTGTGCAATATTACGTCAAAATCTGTTTAGCCGTTTTGGCGTGATTGAATAACAAACATCCATACATCCACGCATCCAAATATACAAACCTTCGCGTTTTTTTTTTATAGTTGGGGTGGAATCCTCATGGACAACTTTCGCGTTTATACCCCTCAAAACTGTATGGCATCTTAAGATGCTCAACGGATCTCTAGAGAAATTTATGTTTTAATCCGGATCTGGACAGGTTAGAAAGGATAAGTAAGGATTCTATCATTATATCATCATCCGAGCATTTTTCCCAGTTGCATCCCCAGCTGAGATGCGTCGGAACCCCCCAATTGACGTTTGAGTAGAAGCTTTAACGCTTCTTTGCTTCATGAGATGAGTGAGAGACACGGAGGCCCATCCTTCCCTCCATGTCCCCCACAACTCCTTGAAAAGCCGGCAACGCTCCTGTCACACCCTGGTGTTGCAGTTGTCCATGGGCAGCGGTGATCAATCACTTACCATCAGGTGACTCGCTTGCTCGTTTGCCGTCCTTTAGTTACCATAAAAAATACCTGTAAAAATTAAGTAATTGAGCTTTGCCTTTCCAATATTTCTATTTTATACATCTAATTTCTGTTTTTGATGACCTCTTAATTAATTGAAATTCTCCTACGTTGACAGAGTAAAAAGTTCGCATATATTACAAGCATTGCAAAATCTCATAGCAGGCCTTAACAGGCACCATGATCGCGCTGGCCTTGACACAGCTGTGTATGATGGCGCCTACCTGCCTACACTTTGATCCTACCTAGATACATGACTCATTGGCACTGAATTGTGAAAAATACACAAATTAATAAAAATAGACAAATCATTAAAAATTAAAATTTATATTACAAAAAATTACTTATAGGTTATAGACATAAAAGTGTGAAGAAAATATTAAGACAGATCTAACGACAGCTTAAATTATTTTTATCGCTCACTTAGCTGCTAACCGTACAATTTAGGGGATACATTTTTAAAAGACTATCAAATTTTTTTTTTACTCGCTACGCCTTTTTTTTTTACAAACTGAAACCGTCGCTATGCAGTGCCTTACTTGCCTATACTGTAATGCAGATTATAGTCTCTGCATTCCACCTCAAATATAGTTTTTAAGAAATACTCACATTATTAAGTTATGTGAGCTATTACTATACTATCATTGTCTCTGATCATTTATACACGACTGCCCCAATATGATTGCACATTTTCACGTCAATTCACATTTTAAATAATACTTATTAAATTATATTCAAATTATTCATTACTAGCTTTCGCCTCCGCCCACGTCAATGTCGATCCCTCGGGAATAGTACTTTTTCCCGGGATAAAAGGTAGCCTATGTCCTTTTTCGTACTCCAGAGAATTTGTATGCAAAATTTCATGATGATCGGTTCAGTAGTTACCGCGTGAAAGCGTAACAAACAAACTCACTTTCGCATAAGGATAAGGATTCTTGTATGAGAGTAGGTATTGTTTTTATTTTTAGAGTTATGTACGAGTAAACAATGTAAATGTATGTATGTGAGTTTCGTTGTTCCACCATAATTTCTAACTGCCTAAACAAAGGACGCATACGACACTCGAGAGGGTGGGTGTAAGGACCCATCCACCGTATCGAGTGACTTAGGGTACGATTTGTTTAGACGGTTCAGGCTTGTTTTTACTTTTTGGCATTAACTTTGTATAGGATAAGTTACAGAACAGTACTATGTCAAAAACGACACGTCCTAGTAATTTCATTCATGTTACAAGATTTATCTTGAAGCTATCTTTTCTGTGTCAATGTCTTGAGTCCCAATAAAGATAAGCTTCATAGCCGCGCATGCGCCGGCGTCAGCCCACGACTTATCGTTAATTGTTTCATCCTTGTTATATGCTAATCCGAGTAACTGCTACTTTTAGGGTTTAAGGCATTGTAAACCGCTTGTCTGTAATTTTACAACGATTCATCTGTGTAGAATTCTAAGTAGATTATATAGCACACTCGCTATAGATAATCTACTCATCATCATCATCATTTCGAGTAGGTGTCACGGTCAATCGACCATGCACACCCTGGTGTCAGAGTTCTTCGGAACCGCCTCTTGGCCTTTGACGTGGTTCTTTTAACGACTACCAGATGACAGCCGGGACCAACGGCTTAACATGCCTTCCGAAGCACGGAATCATCTTTATTATTAGACAATCAGGTGATTCAAGCCTGCAATGTCCTAACCAAACTGGAAGCAACTAAACAATGTATGCTTCCCGTGGGAATCAAACCCACGACCCCCAGGTCTGCAGGCAAACGCCTTAACCACTGGACCACGGAGGCAGATAATCTACTTCGAATTCTACATGGATCAAAACATGGATTCTTGATTATATGAATTAAGTATGTTTACATTTTAACATGTCATAATAAAGTCTATAATAAATAAAAGGTCTTTACCTATGAAATCGTCGTTTTCTATAGAGAATTTCAAGTAAATTGAATGATTCATACTTACGTTTTTTGTATCATTTCGGGTTTGATAAATTCAACTAAAGCGAAATTTTGCATATATTTAGCGCCGTGTGGTATCCGGCAGAGTAGAATAGAACCACTCCAAGTCTTCCCACGGCAGATTTTAGCCCTGGGATTTTAGCCCTTTTTAGAATGGGATAATGGGATAATGGGTAATGGGAGATTACGAAATCAAGACATGAAGGTACAGTAAATTCCCATCCTTTATCTATAAAAGACATGGCATTCTTTATCTCCGAGAGCCATGGGAGCAGAGAGTTGTGAATGGAGCAGAGTAGGGTGCGTGGGATCGGCACGCGGTTCGTTGACTTGAGACATTGAATGGTAATGTGGTTCATATCCCGCTGTTGTCATGCAATCACATGTTTTGTAATGGAACTTTGCCAGCAATTATCACTAACAGCCTTCGTGTAGTGGATGTGCTGTACTATTGTACCAATTCGGGGTATTTTTTTTTATCTTATAGCGCGGCAAACGAGCAAGCGAGTCACCTGATGGTAAGCGATCAACGCTGCCCATGGACAACTGCAACACCAGAGTGTGACAGGAGCATTGGCGGCCTTTCAAGGAGTTGGGGGGAGGATATTGGGAGTAGGGAAATATGGGGGACATGGGAAGGGGGAGAAGGATAGGCCTCCGGCTCTCACTCACCGAACGGAGCATAGAAGTAGAAGCTTTACGCTTCTACTCAAACGTCGATTTTCTGTGACAGTGTGGTACTTCTCCGGACGAGCCGTCCCATGCATGCTACTAGCAAAAATGAATTATGCCGGTAATGTGGTTCTACCACAACAAAATGTACAATACTTCACCAGTTTAAGTATGACAATTTCTTTTTATTTGAGACACTAGCTGTTGCCCGTGACTTCATCCGCGGCAATTTGAACCGTTTACGCATCGCATCAACTATGAATAATTTTTCCCCGTTTTCAAAACATTTTTTATTGATGCTTCGCTCCTATTGGTCGCAGTGTGATGTTTTATAGCCTAAAACCTTCCTCAATAAATGGACTATCCAACACAAAAAGAATTTTCCAATTTAAACGAGTTGTTCCTGAGATTAGCGCGTACAAACAAACAAACAAACAAACTCTTCTGCTGTATAATATTAGTATAGACAGTATAGATGTATGTCTTTTTAAAAATTATATTTCTTATTCTTGTTTTTAAAATTCATGCAAAGTCGAAAAATCGGCGGCTCCATTGCCCAAAAATGGGACAATATTGGCTAAAAAAAGTTGGTTGGCTGTAAAGTCAATTAATTTTACGTGATAGCGGTGGAAGAGAGATAGATGCGTCACAAGCCGAACGCTTAGGCTGCTTGTGCCTCTCTATCGCTTATTCCGCGCTGTCGCTTGCACACAAAACGTGACTCTTTTTCGTGCGAGCAGCCGGCGTCCGTCGATTTATCACGTTACGAATATAATCACAACGTATTTATGTACGTATTAAGAATACTAAAAGTTATTTTTAATGTACCTGTTGACATGATTAAATTATTGTATGTTAGCTTGAATGACATGTAAAAGGAAAATTTGTTATTATTTCCCCCCGCCCTTCGCATACCACTTCTACTAATTTCCATTTTGTTTTTCCATCAAAGATTTAAAGATTTATTCAGAATGAGGCCTTTTCAGGCACCTTTACGTCAATTCACATTTTAAATAATACTTGTTAAATTATATTCAAATTATTAATTACTAGCTTTCGCCCGCGTCAATGTCGATCCCTCGGGAATAATACTTTTTCTCGGGATAAAAGGTAGCCTATGTCCTTCTCCGTACTCCAGAGAACTTGTATGCAAAATTTCATGATGATCTGTTCAGTAGTTACGGCGTGAAAGCGTAACAAACAAACAAACAAATTCACTTTCGCATTTATAATAATAGTAAGGATTGTTCAAAAGCTACAAACTACTAGCGTTTCGGAACCGACCACTGCAGAGAAGAAGACGCCGAAAGAAACTCTTTTCAACCGTATTGGTCGCATCTTACTCGCTCAGCTTGTTCTTTGATAACCTCTATTTCTATCATCTAATAGTCTAACGTATATATATTTTAGAAACTTCCAAGAAGGTCAAGACAAAAATACGAATTAAACTTTTATGTTATTGCAACAATGAACAATTAAATATTTCAATATGACAATTAAACAAAAAAGTACAAGAAAAAAATCAATCGATCAAAATAGTTACTAACAAAAACTAATAGTTAGAAACAAAAACGAGCATAAAAAACTGAGACGTGGTTGCGTCGTCGTTAACTCGCAAAAACTGCTGTTTACTTAACCGGTGGGTTTTGCGTGGCATCATCAATTTTACTGCTTTTATATATTTTATTTTTATAAATATGTATAACTCAAAGGTGACTGACTGACATAGTGATCTATCAACGCACAGCCCAAACCACTGGACGGATCGTGCTGACATTTGGCATGCAGGTAGATGTTATGATGAAGGCATCCGCTAAGAAAGGATTTTGATCAATTCTCAATTCTGATGAAAGTTTCATACAAACTTTCATCCCCTATTTTATCCCCTTGGACCCCCAAGGGGATAAAATAGGGGATGAAAGTTTGTATGAAACTAAACTTCTTAACGTGAGTGAAGCCGCGGGCAAAAGCTAGTTTTATAATAAAACGGTAGGAGAATGTATACGCTGAAGATAAATATAAATAAACATATAGCGACAAATCACATAGATTGAGCTACCTTCACACTAATTTGTGAACTTGTAGCGTGGGATACTATAGGGTAGGTTAGGGGGAGGATAGGCCTCCAGCTCTCTCACTCACTGAAGCATTGGAGCGGTAAAGCTTCTACTCAAACGTCGATTTTCTGTGAGAGTGTCGTACTTCCCCGGACAAGCCGGCCCAATTATGTATGCTACCAGCAAAAATGAAGTTTGCCCGTAGCGTGGCTCTCATCATCAGGTCTTTTTAGTCTCCACTGCAGGAGCATGACCCTCTCTGTACTACCAGAACCATACTTGGCCAGAGCAGACAGAGGATTTGGCCTACACTCTCCTCGCTGGCCAGACTGGTTGGAGAGTTCTCATTGATGTTTATGAGCTTTGTTTACCTCGTATTTCCTAAGTCGCCTCTTACGACCTCCATGGAAAGACTAGGCGAGGGCTCTACTCTGCCGGAAACCACACGGCTATGCAATACAGCGTGGCTATACCACAACTAATTGATATGAAGTGATTTGTGCATGAAGAGTAAAAAGTCATTGTTATGGCGCTCAACAGTTTGCATGACATCGTACACGCAACTTCAAGGTCGATGCATCGGATCTTCATTCTTCACAATTTCGCCAACGAACTACAGAGGAAAAAGAGACTACAGTTCAAGCTTCATACAATCGACACTTTTTAATAAAGCTAACATTAATATTTTATAAATCCTTATCCTTACTAATATTATAAATGTGAAGGTGAGTTTGTTTGTTTGTTACGCTTTCATGCCGTAACTACTGAACCGATCATCATGAAATTTTGCATATAGGTTCCCTGGAGTACGGAAAAGGACATAGGCTACCTTTTATCCCAGGAAAAAGTACTATTCCCGAGGGATCGACATTGACGCGGGCGCGAAGCCGCGGGCGAAAGCTAGTAATAATATAAATTGTAAACATATTTCATATTTGTCGCCCTTTTATAATTTTTAATTTTATGATTATTTACACTGTATTAAGGTGTAAGCTAGAATCATTTTAAAGGTTTAGGTATGTATTTTTTAAGAATTTCAACTTTTTCATTGACAAATGTCGGTTATAATAATATCCTATATGCTGCAAATGTGTGAACTAGGACTCGCTCCAGCTCCACTTAGTCCGTCACATCCCAAAAAGGAAGTTAAGAGATGGCAATAATAAAATACCCTTATAAAGCGACTAATGGGTGAATTTTACACTGGCTTAATTTTGTGATTGTCGAACACTTCCTCTCTAAACATCAATAAATGTCCCGTGGTTGAAGGTGTGGCATCGGGTACACGCACCCTAACTCCCAAGCTGCTACTTACTTATCCATTCATCTGAGTGAGTAGTATCCCAATACCTTTATTCCCTTTCCATAGTCCTGTCTTTCCCCAGCATTAAAATGCTTCCGATGGGCACGTCGGATGCACAATAAGCCAAACAAACTCCACTCGCAAACCCGCCTGCCAATCGTGGTGAGTATGATTATATCCTCCCATGGAACTAAGTATCTTTGGGAGAGGCCTTTGCCCAGTAGTGGACTTTAAACAGGTGTTATTGACTAGCTCCGTGGCGCAGCGGTCAACACGCCAGCCTGCGACACGGAGTGACCGGGTTCGATCCCCGGACAGGTCAAGATGGAAAATGATCTTTTTCAGATTGGCCTGGGTCTTGGATGTGTATCTATATATGTATTTGTTATAAAATATAGTATCGTTGAGTTAGTATCCCATTTTTTTTTTAACATGTGGAAAGACTCATGTCTCGTCTATCCGGCCACGGGAAGCCGGACAGGTATGTGGGACTCGAACCCACTAAAACCACACGGTGTCATTATCCAATCCGCATAATGCCGGGGCCGTGTGCTTCCTAATGCTCCACAGCCCCAGCGCGGCGGCTGCTAATTCGCAGCCCCATCCAGCTCCGGTACCCTCTCCAGTGAGAGGGATAGGAGCGGCCCTCAGCCAGCCAATCTGGCCCTAAAGGGTAGACGTCTTGACACCAGCGACGTCTCAATTCGGAGGGCTGTCTGTCGAGCGAGACGGAATCCCGTTTCCGCCGCTCAACCAACCCTCAGTTTGGCCTCTGTTAACCATAGGTAACAGAGGCCCAACAATTGTCGGCCGCAGAGGACAGGGAGAGCGGCGCACCTTATCACCGACAGTCCTCTTCCCCTGCGGCCCCACCGATGCCATGCCAAGCGCCACAGCCGCGCTTGGTCGCGGAGGACAGGGAGAACGGCGCACCTATTCACCGACACTCCTCTTCCCCCGCGACCCCTACCACGACTGTGAGTGCGGGGAGATTCCACCCCCCTCACCCACAGCCAGGCCTCCTCCTAGTTTGTTTTTTAACGAGGTCATCTCCTCGGGGCCCTATCCACTGTTTTTTAACGAGGTTGTCCTCCTCGACGCCCACTAACTAGCCGTTTTTTAACGAGCTTTTCTCCTCGAGACCCTCTCTACTAATTTTTTAACGAGGTGTTCTCCTCTCTGTAAGGCAACTCCGAGGTGGGTGCCCTGGAAAACCCACCTGGAGCGCCTTCCGCCCGGTTCCTCTTGGCTTCACCGCGGGTGGCAAATCCGCGGCTACTGAGCCCCCCCATCGCGACAAGATGGGAACCAATCGGGGGGGTGAGTTAGTATCCCATAACACAAGTGTCGAACTTACTTTGGGGCTAGCTCAATCTGTGTGATGTCCGTATATATTCAAAAAAAAAATGGCACCAACTACACAAATTAGTATGAACCGGGATTATTTACCGTGATTACCGTAGTTTTGCGAGTTTTTGTGGACACGGACCATGATCACGAAGGAACTGAAGATTTTGCAGGTGAGAGTAGACAGCTGCCAAGAGCAGATATCTGGCTTCTTCCTCGTTCGTTTCATGGGATACTGTAGAAGCAGCTACTGTGGGTCTGCCTGGGTTTGGACTGTATCAATTAGAAGGCGCTGTGTTTGATACCAAAAATATGACAAAATGGTGTCTTGCCGTGTCGATGGGTATGTTCAAAGGTCCTTTTGTGTTGTAGTAAAATCCGCGGCACCGCGCCGCATCGCCCCGCCACTTCCGGTGTTGCCAGTGGCCGCAACAGATACTAATACGCAATTCACTCTTACTATGAAATCGATCACCACATACTACGTTTAAGAAACATTTGGGTTTTAATAAAGAAGACGGTCAGGGGTGTCATCCTGTCCGTATATATTAAAAATTATCAATTAAGCTTGGGCTTCACTTATTCCTCCTCTGTCTTTGTCAAGCAAGACAGTCGATAAAAGCAATTGTGTAGATGACCTTGGCGCGTGGCTACTCCACGGAAAGTAAAAGGCTGAACGGTACACATTAATGTTGGTCATTAGCTGTAAGTTGTAAGTGAGGCTAACAGTATGAATTTAATGGCAGGCAATTACAACCACTTAATTTTGTAAATGCTTTCGTTGTCCTCCTTTTATGACAGTACTTTTGGGAGAAAAATTATATATACAATACATTAAACAATGTAATAAATAGTTCTGTAAACAGATACATATATGATTTAATTATTTCCAAATACTAACTGACTACCGATTGTAATGAAATTTTGTATACTTGTTTTATTTAAATGACAATGCATGGTTAGCTGTGTGACGTTATTCTAAATCCAACATGGCGGAATACTCAAGATGACGGACTAGCATTTTTTGACGCACTCCAACAATGTGGATATAAAATTAAAGGGCTCACCTTAAGTCTCAAAAAATAAAGAGATTTTTGAAAGTTTTTTTTTCAGTGCTTGAAATCTTTATATATAAATTTGTGTAAGCAGCTGATTGTACCAATAATTACTTACTCATTATTCTTGCCAGGCGCCGGCGGCGAGATTGACCATTATGACAAAAATTTTGATGACCTTTTTTATTTGTTTTTCAGATAGACAGCGAAAAAAGGGAGGACCCGTATATTTTAGATTTTTTAAATATTGCGTAAAAAAAACGACTTTACGACTATTTACATTCAATAATAATTATCAGATAGTCCCTGCTTACCTTCAAATTCAAGCAAGTATAAACCAAACCAATGATCCAACCAAACAAACAACAAAACAAAATAATACCAGTACCGACCAAACCGACAGGACCGAGTACCTGCCAATGTCATCTAGCTGTAAAACAAAGTGACATGCTTGCCATGTTAGTTTTTTTTGTAAGAGCTGTCGCGAGCAAAGGCATACGCTTAAGTGAGGTTAATCTGTGACGTCACAAAAGGTTTTGTATATTTTATTTTTTTTCTCCCTAAATATAGATTAAAAAAATTTAAAACTATTTTTCTCCAACTATATAAGGGCAAATCTAGAAACAGTTTTTTCTTTCAGCAACATACTTTTTTGTCACATGGTCAATTAGGAAGCGCGGGAAACGTTGAAAATAACCCCCTCCCCGGTAGAAGCACCCCCACGAACTAGTTAAGGCAGTACATACGCTTAAAACATAAAACTACAATACAGTCGCTGAAAAGGATTTTTCAACGAAAAAAGGGGTTAAATAGATCGTGCGATCAGAAGCCCACTCGTACGAAAATAGATGCTTACTAATATTATAAATGCGAAAGTGAGTTTGTTTGTTACGCTTTCACGCCGTAACTGGACCGATCGTCATTAAATTTTGCATACAAGTTCTCTGGAGTACGGAGAAGGACATAGGCTACCTTTTACCCCAGGAGAAATTTCTATTCCCGAGGGATCGACATTGACGCGGGCGGAGTCGCGCTACACCAATACATGTGCATAATCCATAAAAAAGTGACAGCAAGAAAGGAGGGAGCCAAAATATTTTTTTGTCGAAGCATCCTAGCAGTGCTACAGCGTACAGCCTTCATTCTCAGTTAGTAATGGAGTAATTACTCTACAGTTAGTCAAGTATTCTGTGACTAAACTGAGCCGCAGTTAATTGTGCAATATGTAACACGCGAGACAATTTCACAGCTTGTTAATATCGCCACCGTTTAAAGTGTAAAGTTATTAATAAAATTAAATTTATGAATCCATTTCACGACATGCACACGCGACAATAATGCGTTAAGTGGCCATAATTGAATGTAATTTTTACCATAAATGTAAATGTACTCATTAATTTCAACACAGAGATTGCAGGTATTTATGGTTTCAATTATATTTTATTTGCATAACTAGCTGTTGCCCGCGACTTCGTCCGCGGCAATTTCTGTTATTATTATATCGCGAATATGATAAATGCCTATATTTAGATAAATATTACCTCGACGAACTCATTTGCACTCACTCTTGCGACTCGTTCCGGGTTCTAAGAATGTCGTTTCGCTGGAATTCGAAACAAGAAATGTTTTTATCGTACCTATGTTATGTACATCTGCCTTGTGCCTTAAGTTTATTTGCTTGCTTGCCATTTATGTATGAGGAAGTTATTATTTGAAGCCATTTAAGCAATCCTTTTTATTGGCTCAAAACTATATTCATAATTTCGGGTAGGTGTCACGGTCAATCGACCATGCACACCCTGGTGTCAGAGTTCTTCGGTACCGCCTCTCGGCCTCTGACGTGGTTCCTTTAACAACTACCAAATGGCAGCCGGGACCACCGGCTTAACGTGCCTTCCGAAGCACGGAATCATCTTTATTATCAGACAATCAGGTGATTCAAGCCTGCAATGTCCTAACCAAACTGGAAGTAACTAAACAAAGTATGCTTCCGGTGGGAATCGAACCCACGACCCCCCGGGTCAACAGGCAAACGCCTTAACCACTAAACCACGGACGCTGTTGACGGAAAATATATTTTGTCCTCACTATCTTGATAACTATCTCTGATGCTCCACAGGGGTCAGTTTTGGTCTGGTCTGGCGATTTCTGCGCGAAATGTTTTTGGACTTTTCTGCTATGGTCCGCTTAGTCTGTCCGATATAAAAATAAATAGGAGAATTAAAGTCTGCAGGGGGAGGATGTAAGTTTTCGATGGTCTTCAAGAGGTTTCGTTTTGCAATAAGACTATTGCGGCTCTTTAGTCAGCCGGTGGGAGGTTGGTCTGGGGTTGATTGTTTATTTTTATTTTTTTCGTCAGCGCTACCTACTTCGGACTGAAGGTAGAGCTATACCAGCAATGGGATATAGTAAGTTAAGTAATGTCGGTTTCAGACAAACGGTGATTATTGTATAGCCGATTTACAAAACTATGTACTCTTGTCTTTCCTTTGTTCTTATAGCTTATAGACCAAATCATGGTTGGTTTTTCTGTCACCTTATATATCCTTAAAATAAAGAACACTAAACGTAGCACGCCATATGCGACTGCCTAACTGATCTACCAGAAATCAAGTGATGAGCCTGTTTTTCACCTTTGTATAAAATAATACCAAATACGAGATAACCATAAATGGTATTTGTCGGTCAACAAGGTCGGTGATGTAATGTTGACATCATCAATACGTACCCCGTGACCTGCGCTGTCACAGATAACACAGATTTTATCTATATGAAGATATGTAGATTTGTCAAAAGCTAGATCTGAAATTCTGTAGATTAGATTTGAAATTGCCGTCAAAATTTCCAAATTTTCTCTTATTTCGTCGACTTTGGCCTAGTGGTCATCATGCCAGTCTGTTACACAGGAAGGCCAGGTTCGATCCCCGGTCAGGTCACGATAGAAAATGATCTTTTTCAGATTGTAATAGGCCCTGGATGTTTATCTATAAACGTACTAACTGTCCCGGTAAACTTGGTTTCGCTATTATTATTTGCTCGAAAATATTTCTTATCTTTAACGGATATTCTGCTATTCAGATGATAACAAAACCAAAAAATCAAAGGCTATAAAAATCGGCTCTCCCGTTCTTGAGTTATAACTTACTAGCTGTTGCTTGCGACTTCGTCCGCGGTAATTTCTATTATTATGATTAATTAGTTTTCTTTCTTAGTATAGATGAATAATTTTCCCCCGTTTTCAAGACATTTTTTATTGATGCTGCGCCCCTATTGGTTGCAGCGTGATGTTTTATAGCCTAAAGCCTTCCTCAATGAATGGAGTATACAATACAAAATTTTCCAATTTGAACCAGTAGTTTCTGAGATTAGCACGTTCAAACAAACAAACAAACTCTTCAGCTTTATAATATTAGTATAGATAAGTGTGCAATGTCTTCCTTGTGCTTATTAACCCATCAAGCGCAAGAAACGCAGACACAATGAATTTTCTATTGTTACGTGGTCCAATCGGCCCGCTTAGTGGTTGAGAGGTCCAAGCTTACACAGATTATTATAGTAAATAGTAATATTGGCCACGCCGTCAACTATCACTCAGTAAAATTATTATTCTGAAGTAGAGGTGCTTATAACACAGTTCAATGTCAGGGTTAGAAAATGGTATGACGTAAATAACTACTACAAACTCGACAAACCGTAAAATAATTCTAACATCAACAGATATGGTGAACCCCAAGCATGAAGTTGGGTTTCCCGAAACTGTGGCGTATCTGAACGGGTGTTTAGTATTGCTATCATGTCTTTGTCCAACATATGGCGTTTAGAACAGTAACATGTGAGTCAAGATTGTAATTACTCGCACTTAGTTCTTCTTCTTATCGAGTCGGAGATGGCTATTTTAAAAATACTTTGGTATCCAAAAATACTATAATTCTCCTGAACAATTTACCTCAATTATTTTTTTATTTTGGCAGCAACGATCCTCGTATCGCCAGGTGCACTGACGCCTCAGTTCTTCATTTTGAGAAATGAAATAATATAAAGCAATATTAGTATTAACGTTTATCAACTTCGACGACCTTACTGCATTGCGCAAGATTTCCGTAGTCCTAGTGATAGGTTACAGTTTATACCGTAAATAAATAAATATATAGTGACAAATCACACAGATGGAGCCAGCTCCATAGTAAGTTGTGAACTTGTGTCGTAGGATACTAACTCAACGATACTATATTTTATAATATATACTAATATAGATATACATAGATAAACATCCAAGACCCAGGTCAATCTGAAAAAGATCGTTTCCCATCTTGACCTGACCGGGGATCGAACCCAATACCTTCGATTCAAAAGCACTTACGGTACCAATAAGCCATAGATGTCGTCAATGGTCTTAAATGAAGAACTGTTCAGCATAAGCTTACTTGCCAGAACCACAAAAATGTCAATTAGATCCTCCTTAATCCTCGCATTAGATCTTCCTGCTCGCTTCTCGCTAGCATCTTGATTCTTGCTGGATCAATGTGAACTATCCGTTAATGTACCCTATTGTTCCGCTGTCATGACCACGTGACCACAGCTCTAACAAAGTGTACACAAGTGCCTCATTACTTACATGCGTTTGTAAATCTTCAAACAGAATATTTCAAATATTTACTACTTGCAACACCCACCACGCACGCGCTACTAAAACACAAAGAAAAATATTTCGTATTCTCTGAATGTTACAGTTTACATTTGAATAGCGCATTTTATTTCGAAACCCTATTGTGTAGCCCCACGCATGCGCGGTGTCCTACCTCACTCATTTCGACAAGGTCCTCGAGGCATTCTCCCAGTAACTTTCTACTTTCCCCCGAAGCGTTAAGGTTTCGTTCTAGAAATTTTCGCAGTTAGAACTGTCTCCTACCTATGTGTAATCAGCTGTCTGACCCCAATTGATAATTCAGTTAGTCCAGAGGCTGCCGGTAATACCTGAGCCTTTTATACTTAAAAAAATATTATTCCAAATTTAAAAGTGATAAATTGTGATGTGACTGGTGCTAAATAATGTGATTGTGAGCGAGCATCGAATAGTGACTGAAAAAAAAGGTTCCTTTTTTGAAAATAGGTGAAATATGGTTGTCAGAGCAACCGAATTTTGTGCGTCTTTTGTTTATTACATCTTAAACCGATATTCTACTGCATTTACGTTATCAATAACTATTTGAACTGAAATTTCGCAAAGGCATTTCGTGTGCTAATCTATTTTCATGTCATGATGGCTGACCATTAGCTATCAATATCTTTGATTGGAAAGGGTTTGGCCGTTGGAGGCAAGATTTAGGTTCTACGGTGTGTTTTTCTAATATGATTCCCACGACGAGTCACGTTGCAGGAATTATGCTTACTTAGGGCTTGCGGAAAAGTGTGGGAATGGGAATATTGCATTTTATGCTTGCATCGTGATTACACTGCGTTTTACTGTAAATGGTTTAATATAGACAATTGAAATTCCTTCAAGGTAAGTGTTTATTTAATCCTCAATGCTTTGTTTCATTAAATACTTTAGCCATGACTTTAATTGTGACAAAAGCCGAAACTGAAGTGACTACTAATAAACAATGCCTGAATGAAATGTGCCGCAACTAGCCCAAATCTCTTCCGTAATCAGTATGATCTGACAGCAAAATGGATTTACTTAATACCTTCAGTAAGAATTATCGGAAGCTAATATATTCCGACTCGATAACAGTACATTATTGACAATTGACAATAACAGTGCAAATTTTTCATAAAACAGCAATATGTCAACTAAATTCTCACAATAGGCGAAGCAAATGGGTAATTTGCCAGGCCATGGCCCATATAACAATACACAATGTTAAAAAAGACTGAACCTTCACCAAATGATTGTCAAACTGGCGGAGAAGGCCAGAGAGGCCATAAACCCGATGGCTGACAGTTATCTGACAATTATCACAAAACACTAATCAGTGTAGTGTTGGGAAACAGTGATTTCTATGGCTTGCGGTTTAGTCGTAGACCATGTGTAATCTGGGCTTTATATGGGCTAGTAATAAAAACTTATTGGCATAATTATCCTACACTACAACATGAGCGATTCTTGTATATCTCAATTTGAATATATTACGCTTGCCCGCGGCTCCCCTCGCGTGAACTTCTTTTCCTGGAAAACACTTTTTTCGGGATGATAATTACCCCGGGCCTCAAACTACCTCCATATCATCGCATTGGTTTAATCGATAAAGCGTGAATTGATAACAGACAGAGAACAGACCTTTGCATTTATAAGTATGGATGATCAGGAGCTTGGAAATAGCTCCAACGATTTCGGCCCGGATAGATCGTTTTTTTATATATATTTGACGGCAAACGAGCAGACGAGCCACCTGATGGAAAGTGGTCACCGTCGCCCTGCTTCTGCAACACTAAAGGAGGTGCTAATGCGTTGCCAACTCTTAAAATACCTCTAAACACGCCTTTTGAAGGACCCCAAGTCATAGCACACAGGGAAAACCTAGGGAGGGAGCCCATTCCACAATTCTGCTGTACGAGGGAAAAACCCACGTGACGCTCTGACATTTTTGGGTACCCAAGTGTCAAGGATTTGGGGATGGACTTTACTCCTGTGGCGGGAGGTACAATGGTAGAAAGGTGACGGTGGCACTAATTCGAAAAGTTCGTCAGAACGCTCTTCATGTGTAAAATACACACAAAGATGTGACTGTGCAATAAAATAGCCCTTGTTTGGGCCATAAGCGGGTGCCGCGCGAACGAAAAACGTCGCAACTTCGCAAGCCATTAGGCTGCGCAGAACCATTCGGCGATTAGAAAAAAAGATGAAAAGTCTTAACATTTTCATATTTATATCTTTATAAAAAAAAATCATGTCAGAGTTATTGTTTTGGACGTAAAAATTACAAAGTGTTCGAAGAAAAATTCTTTTAGATATCGTATTTAAATTTCATATGTATCTGTTTGAATTTCCAACACGAGGGCGATCTTGTTAAAGGATCGACCTAAATTATACAAATACTTTTGATGTATTTAATTAATTCAGCGCATAGTACTAGTGATTAAAAACACGTAAATTTTCACAATTTCGTGCAGTACCGCCTTAACTAAGGCGATGAATAAAATACATAGGTATATAAGAGCGGACTGTAGCTTTATATTTCGAGTTTGTACAATTATAATGTAGTAGGAGCACTTTCACGCGAGTATCACATCGCCGGTCAGCTTAGGGATGGGTAAAAAATATCGATATATCAAAATATCGATATTTTTTCAGATAAATATCGATATTAATTAGCAATATTTTTTCCCGCGATATATCAATTTTCGATATTTATTTTCAGATATCAAAATCGATATATTTTTAAAGCTCTGCGTCACACACATCATGATTTTGACCAATCCGATTTCTTAAATTTAGAAAATATGCAGTAGGCTGTTTGAGTTTAGTTTCTTTGCTTCAATATGACAATGACATTGCTTGTTGGTTTGGTTGGTATCAATGCACTGGACTGACTGTATTTTGTATTTTAGAGTGTTGGTACGACGAACGTTGTTTTGTTTTGTTGTGTTGTCACGAGTAAACTAAGCGTGGCGTGGCTCATTGTTATTTTTTTGTGTGAATTGTATTTATGTAAAACAAAGAGTGCTCCTGATGTCAATATCAGACAAATACTGGTTTGAATAATGTAACTTTAAAATAACGAAAATTTTTTTTCAATAATGATACTTATGTTGAAACAGCCAGATGTGTCCTATTTGCTTTAAAATTTCAATAATTTAGGCAATTTTTATAAATAATTGCAAATTGGGCAAAAAATATCGATATATCGAAATATTGATATTTCTTGGGTGATATATATCGATATATTTGAAAAATATCGATACGATAAATATCGATATTTTTTTTCCATTTGCCCATCCCTAGGTCAGCTGTCAGAAGTGACATGTGACAGCCAGACAGGTGTCTTCGCTGGAGTTGCCAGCCTTCAATGTTGCCTACTGTCTGATTGCGCGTGGACATCCTAAACTCACGCGGACGAAGTCGCCGTAAATAGCTAGTAATACAAATACAGTCGTACTACAACGACCTGTTTGATTAGAAAGTTACAAACAATGTCACCATCTACAAAGGTCGTGATTATAAACATGTGAGCAAATATTTTGGTTCCCAGCCTCGTGACGTCAAACAGACAGACGCTCGAGCTTGTAAACTGTCCTTAATGTTTACATGACATGGCGGTCTTCATAGTTTACGAATGTCAACTATGATGGATTACTGCATTATCGATTACGAATAGGATAGGACGGTCTAATCACCACCTCTATAAGTAGGGTTTATTTATTTATTTAGGTACACCAACAGTGATTACATAAGACATTAATAATGACAGTGAATTCCTAGCTCTAATGTAAGCACCAATTACAGGTGTACACAAAATTCATATTAACAACGAAGATACTATCAGTCCTACTATCCCTCTCAGCACATTATTTTTAAAAGAGTGGAAACTACCTGAAAATATGTCCAAGTCTGGAATGTTTCGGTTCAAAAGATTATACTTATAAGTTACACTCCAGCAGCCAAAGACAGGCTAAAGAACTTAAAATGTAATATTTAAGATTTTCATAGAATTCTTGATGACCATGCCGTACAATATGATGCTCTGCTGCTCATTCTTTTTTCGTGCTGAGAATTTTTCTCTATTCTTTGTTCAACTTGAAGATATAATGATTAATGACCCTTCCACAACAGCCGCACGATCACCTCGCGGGCTGCTCGCACCCCGCCGCTAGTTAATAAATGTGAAAGTTAGTAAACAGACCAAGAAAAATATTTTTATTACATAATGTACCAAACAATTTATGCTTTTCGCAATATTTCCTTTATCTGTGTTATAAGACGTTGCTTCTTACCAAATTTCAAGGTTCTGAGTTCACGGGAAATACCCTGTAGGATTTGATTCCCTTGCGAATGTCGAAAAATACGAAAATTTGCGGTATCTTTTGATTGCGTTGGCTTAGAAGTTTGATTTTTTTTCAGCTCCAGGGGACAGTAGACCTGAGTATTTGATATGAATTTTAGCTTGATACCTCTACGCGTTCCTAAGAAAAAGGGTCTTGACAGACCGACAGACAGACAGACAGACGGACAACCGAGTGATCCTATATGGGTTCCTTTTTACATTTTGAGGTACGGAACCCTAAAAATACTAAAAGCCCTAAAAATATTCATTCATTCATTTCGAGTAGGTGTCACGGTCAATCGACCATGCACACCCTGGTGTCAGAGTTCTTCGGAACCGCCTCTCGGCCTCTGACGTGGTTCCTTTAACGACTATCAGATAGCAGCCGGGACCACCGGCTCAACGTGCCTTCCGAAGCACGGAATCATCTTTATTATCAGACAATCAGGTGATTCAAGCCTGCAATGTCCTAACCAAACTGGAAACAACTAAACAAAGTATGCTTCCGGTGGGAATCGAACCCACGATCAACAGGCAAACGCCTTAACCACTGGACCACGGAGGCTGTTCAAAATATTTTAAAACGATCTTTCTCTTTAATTTCTGATTAATGATATTCTGAAATAAAATCCCCTAGCGCTAAGAAATTTGAAAAGCAGACAAAAATTTATGCATTTTTACTAACTTAGCTGTATTATAACTTGCTTTCTTTCATTAATACTTTCACCAGTTGAATTTTCATTATTTTGCAATTCTATCTAACAAGATACACATCACATTATACACCTAATGATGAAGTTTAATTATCAACAATTAAGAACAAAGATAGTTTATAAAGTAGATTAACACTAACGTGTTTCTTCCATGCTGGTCTGGGAGAGAAAAAAATATAGATTGTATCTAAATGTGTCTTATGAAGAGCTCTATGGCCTTGTGAGCGTAGCGCATTGTTAGGCTTTTGCAGGTTAAGCAAACTTGAGCGTGGTCTCCTACTAGGATGGGATAAAAATAACTTGAGCTCATCATCATCATTAGATGGCAGCCGTTAAGCCTTTAGGCGGCGTTTGTGTGTTTTTTTTTGCTACTTACACGAAAAAACTAAAAAAATGCCTTATTACTCTTTTGTTAGGGCCGTAAGTAGCTGTGTGGTTTCCGGCAGAGTAGAATAGGACCACTCCTAGTCTTCCCATGGAGGTCGTAAGAGGTAACGGAAAATACAAGCTAAACAAAGCTCATAAACATCAATGACACCTCTCCAACCCGTCTGGCCAGCGAGGAGAGTGTAGGCCAAATCCTCTGTCTGCTCTGGCCAAGTATGGCTCCGGTAGTACAAAGAGGGTCATGCTCCTGCAGTGAAGGCTAAAAAGACCTAATGATGATGATAGGGTCGTAAGACCTAAAGACCACGTTACACAGCTCTGTTAACCTCACAAGAGATAGACGTGATTCATGAACTTTGATAACTGTTCAAACAACTCAGACGTTTAAATAAATCGCAGTCATTATAACAATATTTCGCGAAGTTCCACAGCAATTTATAATTCTGACGGCGCGATATTAATTTGACTTTTATTGGATTTCTTTGGTATTTATGTAGTTGATTTAAAGTTAAAAGCGATTTAGTGATCACGCGATACAAGTTTTGAAGGAAAGTAGATTTTATGTTACTTTCAGCTCAAAACCAGCCATATTCCGCAGCTTCGTGCAGCTTAATGTAAAGTTAATGTCTCGCCGTAACTGCTGAAGTAGTAGTAAGAGTACGGAGAAGGACATAGGCTACCCTTTATCCCGGAAAAAAGTACTACTTCCCGAGGGATCGACATTGACGCGGGCGGAGCCGCGGGCGAAAGCTAGTAATAAATAAAATGTATGATTGTATCTCGCACCTGTCTGTCCGTCCGTCACAATAACAGTCGTTTTCGGAGCCGGCGGACCGGAACCGAACCCGCACCACACACGGATCTAGTTTCAACGGATATCGTTACATTACACGCCACACTTCTGGAAAATAAAAACCGGCCAATTGCGAGTCGGAGTCGCACGAAGTTTCGTACCGTTCTCTATTAAAAACGGCAAAAAAATCATGTCTGTTGTATAAGAGCCTACCTTTAATATTCATTTTATTTTTATTTAATTATTTATTTTTAAAGTAAATATATAACTATATATTCTGTGAATATTTCAAGCGTCTACCTGTTGCCGTTATCAATATCGAGCAAAAAAATCACGTTTGTTGTGTGGAGCCTCCTTAAATAGTTATTATATTCTATTTTTTTTGTATTTGTTATTATAGCGGGAACAGAAATACATCTTCTGTTAACATTTCAATTGTCTTACTATCACGGTTCATAAGATACAGCCTGGTGACAGACGAACAGACAGACAGACTAAAAAGGCATAGAAGTGGCAATATTGGACTGGAAAATAATAGTAACTAGAGTACCATCGACACGAAAAGAAGAAGCAAGTCATGGTCGACTGGCATAGGTGACCACATGTTTGTACTGAAATGAAGCGAGAATGAATTGACAGGTGGAGAATGAAAGCAAACTCTCAATCTCTATAGAGATATACTACTTATGACTAGCTCCGTGGCGCAGCGGTCAACGCGCCAGCCTGCGACACGGAGTGACCGGGTTCGATCCCCGGCCAGGTCAAGATGGAAAATGATCTTTTTCAGATTGGCCTGGGTCTTGGTTGTGTATCTATATATATATTTGTTATAAAATATAGTATCGTTGAGTTAGTATCCCATAACACAAGTCTCGAACTTACTTCAGGGCTAGCTCAATCTATTTGATTTGTCCGTATATATTTATTTATATTTATTTTATTTAATCCTTCGATCTAAACCTGCCATCTAACAATAGCCACAGGACGTGACGTCACCCATTACAATTTCTAATGTATTGGACATCCGACACGGCATTGAAAATCGCAGGCAAGCGTATGTCGTGAATTGATAATATATTGTGGTGTCCATTGCTGCTCCGAGATTGCTGATTGATAATCACAGGTTAGCCGTGTGGTATCCGGCAGAGTAGAATAGGACCACTCCAAGTCTTCTCGTGGATGTCGTAGAAGGCGACTTAGGAAATACAAGCTAAACAAAGCTTATAAACATCTAAGAGACCTCTCCAACCCGTCTGGCCAGCGTGGAGAGTGTAGGCCAAGTCCTCTGGCTCCTCTGGCCAAGTATGGCCCTAGTAGTACAGAGAGCGTCGTGCTCCTGTAGTGAAGACTAAAAAGGACCTGATGATGAATCACAGTTACTATTTATTAGGAAGCAGCCTCCGTGGTCCAGTGGTTAAGGCGTTTGCCTGTTGACCCGGGGGTCGGGCTCCTCCTATTTTCTCCCCCATATCCACCCCTCAACTCCTTGAAAGGCCGGCAACGCTCCTGCCACACCCTAGTGTTGCAGTTATCCATGGGCAGTGGTGATCACTTACTATCAGGTGACTCGTTTGCTATGCTATATAAAAAAAAGAATTCTAGAACTTAGTACTATTCAAGATATGAACTTATCGGAATATTTTAACAAGTTTCCCAGCAAATCAAAGCTTTATTCACTTCGGAACTTAAAGTTATGGCGACGAGACAAGGCAGACAGTTTGAACATTTATTACTGGCTCCGACAGTTCAACGCTCTAAACTTTGAAATGTATGTCGTTCGCCAAAATGTGTCTGAAGTCTAGACGGTTTGTCGCCACATTTTATATAACACACACTGCAATGTATCATCATCATCATCAGGTCTTTTTTTGTCTCCGCTACAGGAACACGACCCTTTCTGTGCTACTAGAGCCATACTTGGCCAGAGCAGTCAGAGAACTTGGCCTACACTCTCCACGCTGGCGAGACGGGTTGGAGAAGTCTCACAGATGTTTATAAGCTTTGTTTAGCTTGTATTTCCTAAGTCGCCTTCTAAGGCAAGAAACTAACAGAAGAGGCGCGGCGTTGCGTGTGGCGTGCGGCGGGCATCTCAGTGCGGCGCGGCAAATGTCCCCGCCGCTTCGTGAATTATACTGAAGAGGCGGAGGCGTGTGGCGCGCCGCGAGCGGCGGTTATTGACCTATGATTATTTGTAATAATCATAGGTAAAGTTACAATTTCTTTATTATTTGTGTATGTATTTTTATGTAGGTATGAAAATAAATGAAACTTATCCGTTGCTGCGACTTTTTTTGAAATTATGCTCCAAAATGTGTCCTGCACATTTCTGTTACTATAGTTCGTATTAGTATAATCGTACAGAGCAGGATACTGCTCTACCAATTGCCAAAATTGTATATTAAATTCAGCTTCGTCACGCATGTTTGTGCCTCCTGTATATATTACGTTTCGTTTCCTGAAATGTTACATTTTTGCAGCAAAAATTACATTATTGTAATTTTTTTAATTTACGTGTTTTTAGGGTCGGAGTATAACCCACCACACAACGCTATCCTATAAAGTGACCACTAACGTATAGCATAACGCTTTGCGGCATCTAATCGGTCGAGTATATCGCGCATATACCGGCAGTGACTTTCGTTTATAATAATAGTGATAGAGAAGAGACCACCTACCCTGTACCAACCTGCCCTGCCCCATTATTATAGTCTGCGCCATATGTAAGTCAGTCTTTACCAAAATACAAAAAAAAATATTCTAAGATCTAGATCCATACTTTACTGGGTAATCATTACTCTGGCTGTAGTGCCGAAATTACGTATTAACAAGATATTTAGATGATAAGATAATATGGTTTATAGTTTAAATTGAATGCGTTGAATTGCAATAAAAATCTAGTATTACAAATCTCGTTGCTCTCAAAAGTTACGAAAATTGCCCTAAATATAAAAATTACTTACATGTTACGCGAGGAGGTCAAAAGTTACGAAAAATGTAAGAAATGTAACCTTCAGGCAACACTGTTCAAAATACGTGCCGCGCGCCGCGAAGCGGCGGCGGTGCGGCGGCGGTGCAGCGGAGGCGTGCCGCAAGCGGCGGCGGCGCGACGCAAAAAGACGCACGCCGCATGATGGCGCCGGGCGCACTACTAAAATCGACTTTATGCCACATACTATTAAGGTTAATATTCTGTTGTTTTGACTCTTCGCCTCTTGGGCGCGCCTCCGCCGCACCGCATCTGTTAGTTTCCTGCCTAAGACATCTACGAGAAGACTTGGTCCTATTCTACTCTGCCGGATACCACACGGCAATGTATAATCCCTTACTTTATAGAGGGTATATACACAGATGGTGTCGCTATAAAGCTACAATAAGTGAATAATATACACATATGGTGTATACCCTAATAAAATCCCGCTCTAGATATCAAAATGATATACAAAATTGGGAATTAATGCAAAGATGCCGTTCTTGACGTGATAACGTTTTATAAATAGGTGAAAACAGGTTGCATGTACGAAAAATGTCACGTTTTGTCATCATTATAATCCTACTCATCGTTACAGACAGATAATTTTTAATGGTCGTTGTGTTATGTACGAGTAAAAGTCTGTTTTTCTTAATAATCGTAAGATATTTTAAATAGAATTTGGTGAACGTTAACTTTCATAACACATTATTATTTATAATATTATTATTGTTGACGTCGATAAAGCTAAGTTTACGCCGCTTCTAAAACGGAGTGCAGAAGAAGCGGCAACAAACTGCACAGCGCATTTACTCCCAATAACATCAACGTACAATCTACGAGATACTTAGAACCTTAGGATTATTGACGTCTGGAACTTCTTCCATAAATTGTCATAAATAAATCTATATTAACTTTTCATTGCTTCATAAATGTAATTAAAAATAAGTTGATATAAATCTCGAACGTTTCAATACAAAGATAATAGTTGTTTTTTAATCGCTGAGCAACTTATGCAAGTTTTTTTTTTTTTTTTTTTTTTATGTAATTGCTTCATAAACACACTTCTGTCACTTTATTCACCGCGTTGCACAATGGTAAATAAAATACTGTAATCCTTTCGATTCAATTCGCTAATACCAATAGGTTATGTCAGCGTGGTAAGCAACGTTCACCAGTTTTAGTTTCTTTATGTAACATCGTGGGAAACATATTGTTAGTCGGAACTTCGTAAAACAGCTGATACCGTTACTGACTGACTGATGTACTCCTACAGTCACGCACGAGTTTTTGTATACCTACATCAGTTCTTAAGTCAGTGTGATAAGGTCTAAAATGGAATATAATCCATACTAATATTATAAATGCGAAACTAGCTCTGTCTGTCGGTCTGTCGCCTATTACGCTTCAACCATTGAACCAATTTGGCTGAAATTTGGTATGGAGGTAGTCTGTGGCCCGGGGAAGGACAAAGGATACCTTTAATTTCTCTTTTTCTGTTTGTGTTATGTATAGAAGTTTAACAAAATAAGCGCGAGATAAAGTTATAAAGAGATTGTTCCTCGGCTGATCTCTGCTACTGGTGACAAGATATTTACGCCCATCAGCAAGGATTCTTGGATTTTTAAATGATTTTCAATTTCTTTATAAATTTTCCCCTGTATTTAAGTAAACTATTGGGAGCTGTGGACCTCGCGTCTTGGGAGTCTTATCGCGTCTAACTCACAATAGTCCTAAACGCAAGAGACCCTCAATGGTGCTCATCATCATCATCATTTCGAGTAGGTGACACGGTCAATTGACCATGCACACCGTGGTGTCAAAGTTCTTCGGAACCGCCTCTCGGCCTCTGACGTGGTATGGTGCTTAAGTCCTTTATGCCAACACATTTTGAAAAAAATCATAAGTTGCTACCCGCATCGCCTATTGACATAATTCTTTAGAATTCACCCATTCCATCGACCGTCTTCTGTGGTCTGCGTAGGAATTGACAGCTGGTGCATTCTACACAGCATGAAAAGTATCTCAAGAAATAGCACTTTATAGCTCCTAAGTTTCCTTGTGAAGACCAAATCGTGCAGGTAGAGCTAAATTCAAGTATGGATCGTAAGTCAGTGGCGATCGGAGCGTCTTAGTGCGCGCGCGTCTCAGTTCACATTCGCCTTGAGGAACACTTGATCGAAGGTCGAAACATGTCGGCCAGTGGCTACAAAGGTGTACGCGAGTAACCCGTATTTCGCATACTTTCAAAGAGAAGAGTATCCAAGTTCCACCTAAGTGGGATCATACAATTAAGTGAAACCCGTGCGCGACTCTCACGATGGCATCGCTCACGATAAAACAGATTTATGACCAAGAAGTATAGTCTAATGGCGGAGCATTTAGATAGTGTGTTTCCCACGGATTCACTCGTATATTGAGTTTACTCGCTTTATTGGGTTCGTCTTGTTTCGTGTGTGTGAGTGACTAACACTGGCATTCGCTTTTGACATGATAGCGTGTTATAAATCGATGAACACCGGCTGCATGCACGAAAAATGTCACGTTCTGGTCTAGAGCCGGTCCTTTGAGAGGCTTGCGATTGTTTTTGTTTTATCGTCATCATCATCTCACGCATCTATCTCTCTTCCAACGTTATCACGTAAAATTATCGTCCGTAAACCGACTTCACAGACAACCACTTGTTTTTAGGGTTCTGTACTCAAAGGGTAAAAAAGGGACCCTATTAATATCGCTCCGCTGTCCGTCTGTCTGTCTGTCTGTCTGTCCGTCTGTCACCAGGCTGTTATCTCATGAACCGTGATAGTTAGACAGTTGAAATTTTCAGAGATTATGTCTTTTCTGTTGCCGCTATAACAACAAATACTAAAAAAAGGATAAAACAAATATTTAAGGGGGCTCCCATACAACAAACGTGATTTTTTTTGCTTGTTTTTGCTCGCTATTGATAACAGGTAGAGGCTTGAAATATTTACAGATAGTTAAAAATTTACTTTAAAAATAAATAATTAAATAAAAATAAAATTAAAAGTAAAGGGGGGCTCCTATACGACGGACATGATTTTTTGCCGTTTTTATAGATAACGGAACCCTTCGTGCGCGAGTCCGACTCGCACTTGGCCGGTTTTTTTTACCTATCTCACCATGGGAGAACTTAGATAACAATTTCGCCAATCCAAACTACAGCAATTAGTACAAATTGATTAAAGCGCCAATTGAAGCTCTAGTTAGCTTTACAAGCGCTAAAAGCTCCGTAATTGTCGTAGATAAGGTTGGATAACTGTTTCTAATCGTACTCGTGGCTATTTGGGATTTAAATGGGTTTTGTCTCGTTTGGTTAGTAAGTAACTGTGTGAATTGGTACTTACTTAGTACCGAGACAGTTATTTAGAATAATTTGGAGTGTCAATACTAAATCAATCAATCTAATATATAAAGCATACCTAAAGAGTTTAACGTGCCGTTTTATTGGTCCAGTGGTTAAGGCGTTTGCCTGTTGACCCCCGGGGGTCGTGGGTTCGATTCCCACCGGAAGCATACTTTGTTAAGTTGTTTCCAGTTTGGTTAGGACATTGCAGGCTTGAATCACCTGATTGTCTGACAATAAAGATGATTCCGTGCTTCGGAAGGCACGTTAAGCCGGTGGTCCCGGCTGCCATCTGGTAGTCGTTAAAGGAACCACGTCAGAGGCCGAGAGGCGGTTCCGAAAAACTCTCGACACCAACATAAACATGCTGGGATAGTAGGAGCTTTTAAATAATGCTAAAAAATAATATATATCATTAAAATTGGTTCCGTAATTATAGCTTAAAGTGTAATGGACCAATATAGGTACACTTTCGTAGTTTAAATATTAGTTAGGTAAAATATTAGTAACGGTTACCTAAGTATTAGCGTTTCAATGTACAAACATGGAAATACTTTTAGTCGTAAATTATACAAGCGTTTCAAGAGAACATAATTTGACGTTTGAGTATAAGCTTAGCCTCTCCTATGCTTCGTTCGGTGAGTGAGAGAGCCGGGGGCCCATCCTCCCCATTTCCTTCCCCGCATGTCCTCTCCCCAACTCATTGAAAGGCCGGCAACGCTCCTGTCACACCTTGGTGTTGCAGTTGTCCATGGGCAGCGGTGATCACTTACCATCAGGTGATTCGCATGCTCGTATGCCGTCCTATATCTTAAAAAAAATATTGGTAGAGCACATAATTATATTATCACTACAGGAATTGACCGCGATTATTTTTGGAGATTTGTTATAAAAACGAGGCGTGACCACGCACAAGTAACTCTTCTTCCCACGGCTTTCTCGCTACTTTTTGTAGTACATGTTCAGTACTTCGTGATCGTGATATACCAGCTTATGTAATAGAAAGTTAACTAGATTTGGTTGATCTGCTTTGTCGGTGATAGATGTGTCAATACTCCTCTTTAAGTGGTGTTGGCTTTCGATCGTTAAGATTTTGAGTTGTAAGAAGTGAAACTTACGTTTTATGGATTGATGCAGAAACTAAATTATATACTTTTGCTACTTAATTGCTCTCAGTCTTATAGTCTACAAGTTTTTGTGACTTTAATATCATAAAAGTGTTATTGAACTGAACATGGGGGGCACTGTAGCTTCGTTTCCTGTAATCTGCCCATAGGCTGCATTTATACAATATGTAAAGAAAAACATGTCCGATCCTTGAAGTTGTGATCATATAAACAACTTTTCCTATTAGGATCAAAGCAGGGAACTAAAAAAAAAAGACATTTCCAAACAAAAATGTCAGTGTTTTCTTTACATATTTTATAATAAGGTGCGGAAAGCTCAGAGAAGTGTTATTTTTACAGCCTTAGAGCATGTTGAGAACCTATGGTCAACATATTAGCCCTTCTTGACAGTACCCTCAACACCCGCTCAGGCTGATTTCAGAGTTGACCAGCGTTTCAACAGCGCGCGCTTGACCGGCGTGCGCTGTGAAACGAGTTTTAGTATCGCGCGTTTTGTTGCAATGTACAGTTGTATATAGCCGTCATCATTGGGACACATATAATAATCGGGTTAACTGTTATTTTCTATGGAAAATAGTGCGACGTCGTAAAGCATATCCAATTGATTATTGAGCGCGCGCTTCGGCAGCGCTGGCCGGCGGCGCGCGTTTCCCGAGAGCGGTGCGTTTCAACTACGTAACCATGATTTTTTTTTCGAAGGACTATGCGCTAGCTCCAACTGAGCTTTCGCTACTTCACTTCACCGGGCGTTTGAGGCGAGTGCAGAGTATCCGCAGCCTATATATACAACATCACCAAAGGCCCCCCAGGAGGGACGGACCTCGGCTTTGGGCTTTGCCTGTGTGCGCAAGGCTTGGAGAGACAGCAAACTCTCTTATTGCCCGTCGGGCCGCGTATACGAGCATGCAAAGCCTGAACGGCCAATCTGAGAAACAATGGCAAAAGCCTTTGGTAAGAGAGCAGCAAATCTCATCTCTTGCCTTATGGGCCGAAAGCTAGGTTGCCAGAAGGGCTTATCCTGGGTCACAGAATAAGAAATAGTACTAACGTATCTGGGTCTGTGCCTGGGTGTAACTGCGTTACTATGAAAGGAGATTATAGTGTAATTGCAAACGCGTGCGTCTAGACGGCGCTGTTCAAATGCGTCACTCTGATATTAGCCTTAATGTCTGTTTTTTTATGATATCGGACGGCCAACGAGCTAGCGAGTCACCTGATGGTTAGCGACCACCGCTGCCCATGGACAACTGGAACACCAGGGTGTAACAGGAGCGTTGCCGGCCTTTCAAGGAGTTGGGGAAAGGACATAGGGGGAGGAAATAGGGGAAGGATGGGCCTCCGGCTCTCTCACTCACCGAGCGAAGCATAGAAGCGGTAAAGCTTCTACTCACACGTCGATTTTCTGTGAGAGTGTGGTACTTCCCCGGACGAGCCGGCCCATTCATGCTACTAGTAAAAATGAATTTTGTCGGTAGCGTGGTTCTACCACAAGTTAAGTCTGCATCGTCTGCAAGCATTTTTAAGATGCACCCCTCGCCGCCATGTCACGACATCACCAGATTTATGTGCAGTGACCGTTCCGTCGCGTGACCACGTTACATAATGTCAACGAGCAAAAACTATAATTCACAGCAATTACGGCACCTATGGCGTACAGTCGTCTTGCAAAACTATTGTCTGTGTAATGGGGACTTGCATGAAGAGTAGATCTGAAGAAATGTTTCTGATTATGTAAGCATCTAGTTTAAAATACTGTTAAAACAATTGGCTGGAAACGTCCATTTCTAAATTATGAAAACTTAAATAGCGAGGGCTTATAAATTTATTTTTGGTATGAAGCCATTTCCATAAACGCAATATTAAAATGCTAAATAAGTAACGTCACCTTAATATTCTGATATCTATGAACGTCACAGTCTTTTTCTCTTAGGGTTCAGTACCTTAAAAGGAAAAAATACCGGTGGAAGAGAGATAGATGCTTCAAAGCCGAACGCTAGGCGCTCTCGCTTGCACACGGAACGTGACCCATTTTCGTGCGTGCAGCCGGTGTTCATCAATTTTTAAGACGTTATCGCGTCAAAAACAAAATATCAAGTCGCCTGTACTTAATCACAAGGTTTAATAGCCACCGCGTTACCCAACGTAATGATATAAACAACATGTTCATAATTGGACTCTTCGCACTTCCAAATGACCTTTCGGCATCAAAATGCTGAGTAAAGATGGTCTTGTTGCTGTCTGTCCGGTTTTGCAGACATCATATCTGTATCTTAATATAGTTCACAGCTGCTTTACCTCCAGCTCAAATCGTCAGACTATCATGGGGATCGGTGAATACTTGGGGACACCTACTTAAAAATACGATAGGCTAGATAATTTTCACTTTTTCCATTTCTACCTATCCTAACTTCCTAATCCTTACTAATATTATAAATGCGAAAGTGAGTTTGTTTGTTTGTTACGCTTTCACGCCGTAACTACTGAACCGATCATCATGAAATTTTGCATACAAATTCTCTGGAGTGCGGAGAAGGACATAGGTTACCTTTTATCCCGGGAAAAAGTACTATTCCCGAGGGATCGACATTGACGCGGGCGGAGCCGCGGGCGAAAGCTAGTATTCTATATCTTCAATCTACATTTAAGTAATGAGATTATTAAAATATGTAACAACGAAGTAAATGTGAATCGAGACGGGCGCCCAGTGTCGATGCCGATCGTTACATAGGACGCGCGTCCTGATCCATATTGGCCCTGAGGAAGACCTCCGATAAGGTCGAAATGCCCGTTGTTAATATTTTAATAATTTCTATATCTCACGTTAATTTTTAATTTAAAAAGTAATACGATCTTCAGTGCCTTTAGCCTGCTTAACATTTTTCCTTGCTAAACAACTTTAGTCTTGCGATCTTTGACTCTACAGACCCTCAAATAAATTTAAAGTTAAAAGTATTCTTTCTGGTAGTGACATTTTCTCTTTTTATATTTTTGTCGACGGAGTTGGAATCGCGAACTTTGTAGCTAGGACATACACAAAGATTGCAATTTATTTAATAAACATCTTTGCAATCATTGAAGTATGTTCGATAGAACATTTTTTAAGATATGTAGCTTCATGTGTTTTTATTACTGAATTGCTTTTAGATCAGTAAATAGGTGTATTTACTGATCTGAAAGAAATTCAGTATCTTTCGGAATCTCAAAAACCAACGTGCGTGTTCTCTCACGATGAATCAACTCGGAATACTTTGCTAAACGGCAATAATAACTCACAGAAGGTGAAAGTAATTTTTATTGTAACACATCGTTACCGGTTTGTTTTTTTATCTATTACTGCCCGCCTACGGCATAGTTACATACTACAACCTTTCGTTTAATGGGAATCAATTTATGCATGTTGAAATCTTTTAATTTCACACATCACGCTACCTAGTTTGAAGCGAAGTGTCGATTGTACATAATCTTGTTTGGCCATAAGTAATCCATGGGAAATTAGAATTCTAATAAATATGCTATGGAACTTGTCACTATTCCTTACAAAGTAAATAGTTACCGAAATCTGAATAAGATTTATCAAAAAATTAAATAAAGAAAAGAAAAAGGAATATTTATCATACGTCTGCCTATACTTAAGTTTAAAGCGACTGTAAAAAACCAGCTAGTAAAAAGGCATATTATTGCATTGATTATATAATTGATAAAAATGCTTGGCAAGTAATATAAATTTATTTAATAATATAATACATGTAAACAATGTAATCGGAGCCCTTCAGGCACATAGGGACCAAGTCTGGATTGAGTTTCTTTCGGCGTATTCTTCTCAACAGTGGTCGTTCCGAAACGCTAGTAGTATTTCGATTTTGCACAAATTAAACAAAATGTAACAAATACAAATATGACTTTCAAAAAGAGATACCAATTTGTATCCAATTTTGAATAAAAATCTTTGGCTTTTGACATTTCGTCTAAATCCGTAGGCATTCAGAAGTTATGGTGGAATAAAGAAACCCACATAATTACTGTATAATACATTGCTTTTTTCAGCAGTCGTGTTAAAGTAGGTCTTGGCGACTATTTTGAAGGATTATTATTTAAGTTTGACGACAGGGCAGGGCTCAATATACATATCAAGAGCCACGCACTTACTTTTAACATCTACGGTGTACAACGTGTTGGTGGTCACTTCAACATTCTTTACAAATATTTCGGAGGTTGTACAGCAATGTGTTATGTTGTTACGTTCGAGGGCAAACGTCTTGTCAGAGAGCTAGGCCGACGCCTCCGAGACAATGGTTGTGACCCCCGCTCTGGAGCGTACCTGTCTAATGTGTTGAACATTTCACCGGCCATTCAGCGTGGTAACGCGGCCGGTGTGATGGGCACTTTCGAGCCAGGTACTCCGGGGAGGGCTATTCTATTAGCTTTATACTCTTTTTTTTTGTTATTTTTTCTTTCTACGTAGTTTTAGTCATGATATATTTTTATGACTACATGTGTTATTCATTTTTACATAACGACTAATTACTCCACACTTCACCGCTAATATCGGTTAGATAACTCAATTAGATAAAAATTGCTGTTCAAATGGCCGGCAAATCACTCGCAAGTCTTCAAATCGCACTTCCGTGCAGATTAATATGGAAATCGTTTATTAATTACTTTCAAGTTTGAATTACTTACTGTTGTGTAAGACGTTCAGTATTAGTTATATTGTTTTATGGAATACTAGCTTTCGCCCGTGGCTCCGCCCGCGTCAATATCGATCCCTCGGGATCAGTACTTTTTCCCGGGATAAAATGTACCCTATGTCCTTCTCCGTACGCCAGATAACATGTGTGCAAAATTTCATGATGATCGGTTCAGTAGTTACAACGTGAAAGTGTAACAAACAAATAAACAAACAAACTCACTTTCGCATTTATAATATTAAGTTAAGATTAGGATAATAAAATAGATTTCTGTAATCAGGGGTGTCTAGCCGTGTGGTATCCGGCAGAGTAGAATCGGACCACTCCAAGTCTTCCCGTGGATGTCGTAGAAGGTGACTTAGGAAATACAAGCTAAACAAAGCTTATAAACATCTAAGACACCTCTCCAACCCGTCTGGCCAGCGTGGAGAGTGTAGGCCAAGTCCTCTGACTGCTCTGGCCAAGTATGGCCCTAGTAGTACAGTGAGGATCGTGCTCCTGTAGTGGAGACTAAAAAGGACCTGATGATGATGATGATGAATCAGGGGTGTCATCCTCAACTGCCTGTCCGATTGCAGGTATGACATTGGGTACGCGCCCGGCCTCCCGAGCTACTACTTGCTATTCCCTCATTCTTCCGAGTGAGAAGTATCCCAATATCTTCAATCCCATCCCAAATCCAACACATTCCTATCCTTCCCTAGCTTCATAATACTTCCGATGACAGCAGCGTCGGAAGCACAAGAAGCCAAAGAAACTGCGCTCGTCCACCCGCCTGTCGAGCGTGGTGTGGCAATATTCTCTCAAAGAATGAAGAATTCTTGGAAGAAGCCTTTGTCCAGCAGTAGACTTCTTACGGCTGTGATGATGGTCATCATCATTTCGAGTAGGTGTCACGGTCAATCGACCATGCACACCCTGGTGTCAGAGTTCTTCGGAATAGCCTCTCGGCTTCTGACGTGGTTCCTTTAACGACTACCAGATGGCAGCCGGGACCACCGGCTTAACGTGCCTTCCGAAGCACGGAATCATCTATATTATCAGACAATCAGGTAATTCAAGCCTGCAATGTCCTAACCAGACTGGAAACAACTAAACAAAGTATGCTTCCGGTGGGAATCGAACCCACGACCCCCGGGTCAACAGGCAAACGCCTTAACCACTGGACCACAGAGGCTGATGATGATGATGACATTTCACACCGTTTCAAACCACCTTCAATAGATTCTGAAAACTCAAAACGACGATAATTTTGCTACATTCCATGTGTACAGCCTCAGTGTTTAACACCGCGTAACATAACTGTAAACTTAACAAACACATTAAAAGGTTTAGGCCATAGCTTCCCAAACTATTTTGTGTCGTGCATGGTCAAGAGTAGTTTCATGTTTTTCGGTTATTTCTTTCGAGGGATTGAGCGAAAATCTAAAGAAGCATGTCAATAGCGTTGGGGGTAGCTACCAATCACTAGTTTTCTTTCATTTTCTCCTATATATTTATACTAGCTTTCGCCCGCGGCTCCGCCCGCGTCAATGTCGATCCCTCGGGAACAGTACATTTTACCGGGATAAAATGTACCCTGTGTCCTTCTCCGTACGCCAGATAATGTGAATGCAAAGAATCATGGCGAAATTTGTACAAATTAAATTTTAAAAAAAGAGAAGGTGAAGAAATATTTTTTATATGATTACTACGGCTCTGGTCAACAACTTGACTCAACTCAATCAGAATATTTTTTAAAGACGGGGAAGAAAGATATTTATTTATTTAAATACTGATTTTTTATTCGATATCCGAACGCATATTAATAATTTTTGAGTTAATATCCGAACACTACCTGCAACTGACACGTTAAAATATATTAATTTATGGCAACACCACGCAAGCAGGCAACCATCCGCTAAAATAAAAAAAAATCTGTCAATCCGACTGACATTTTCTTATTGACTTGACAGTTCTGAGTGACAGATCTACAACAAACAGTCAGTTTGACAACCATTGTAAACTTTTTTAGGCAAATGAAAATGGCAATAAAGCTATAACTTTTATTGTGAAATATTTTATATAAACGGGGGTTTAAAAATATTTCTATTATGCAGACATGTTACTAGTAAGGAAACCTCAATACTGCAATATAATTCATCTTTTCTTTTTTTATTTTATTTTCTGTATATTCATGTATGGGCGTTCGCCATGATTCTTTCATGATGATCGGTTCAGTAGTTACGACGTGAAAGCGTAACAAACAAACAAACTCACTTTCGCATTTATAATATTAGTTAGGATGCCTTACACGCCAAACGTAGCCTTTGGGGCTTATCGCCTTAAACTCTGTGTCTTAAATAAAAACATATACCTATTTATTTATATGTATTAGATCTTTATCTCCCCTATAGGGAGGACCCCATTAGGGAATGCAATCTTTTCCTTACCTAATTGCATTTACGGGAATTAGCGCGAACATACTGTTCTTCTCCAGACGTTTCAACCAGGTTGCACCTGCTGTGGTCACTGGATGACTGATGCAGCAGTGTTAATGCTCCGTCGGCGCGGTGGTATCTTCATCCAGCGGCATATTTATTTTTACCCAACTACCGTAACACACTACTCTAACAATGTCCTTATTACGCATTTTATGGCAAACAGATGTTTAAAAGTATTTATTTCCTTAACTGATCCAATTCTGAACACTATTTCTCGTAGATTCTCCATCGCGTCTCATAGGTTCATTTTTTTTCCGTTGTCGTTTTGTGCACCCCGGAAGTGTAACTCTAAGGGCCGATAGACATATAACTTTGGGAACCACTGGTCTCAGCAAACGAGTAATATTCAGTTAAGCACGTGTCACTACTTTCCCGAGGTGGTGGAATTCAGGTGAATTTGCATACCTCCATTTGATTCGTTACGTTTTAACGGTACAGTGGACTTGAACACAGCCTCTGTACAGAAAAGTACTCAATTGATTATTTTAGGCGTCCGTAACCAAAGAGTGCCAAAGGTATTACTAAGCATACGATGTCCGTCCGTCATTACAAAGGTAATTAGGGTATTAAAACATAATGTGATCGTAATTTTAGATGCTCGTACATTATAATGTTCTTCTTTTTGTTATTTAAAGAAAATTAAGAATTTGTGGTAAATTATTTTAGACACTTATACGACATTTTTTTAATAGATAGGTATATCTATAAATAAACAATCAAAATATTCCATTAAGAACAATCTTGAACTCTCAACCGCTGATCGCGGTAATTACGTTTACATTATTATAGTGGTAATCACGGTCTTCATCATTTCGTGTAGGTGACACGGTCAATCGACCATACACACCCTGGTGTCAGAGTTCTTCGTGACGTGGTTTCTTTAACGACTACTAACTCTGGTAGTCGTTAAAGGAACCACGTCAGGGGCCGAGAGGCGGTTCCGAAGAACTCTGACTCCAGGGTGTGCATGGTCGATTGACCGTGACACCTACTCGAAATAATAATTTAACGACTACCAGATGGCAGCTGGGATCAACGGCTTAACGCGCCTTCCGAAGAACGGAATCATCTTTATTATCAGACAATCAGGTGATTCAAGCCTGCAATGTCCTAACCAAACTGGAAACAATTAAACAAAGTATACTTCCCGTGTAAGTAGAACCCATGACCCCCGGGTCTACAGGCAAAAGTCTTAATCACTGGACCACAGAGGCAGGTTATCACGATAATAAAACATAATATGATCATTATTAGAGACACTTCTTCATATATAACTAGCTTTTGCCCGCGGCTCCGCCCGCGTCAATGTCGATCCCTCGGGAAAAGTACTTTTTCCCGGGAGAAAAGGTAGCCTATGTCCTTCTCCGTACTCCAGAGAACTTGTATGCAAAGTTTCATGATGATCGGTTCAGAAGTTACGGCGTAAAAGCGTAACAAACAAACAAACAAATTAACAAACAAACTCACTTTCGAATTTATAATATTAGTAAGGATAATATTTTTGGTCATCATCATCATTTCGAGTAGGTGTCACGGTCAATCGACCATGCACACCCTGGTGTCAGAGTTCTTCGGAACCGCCTCTCGGCCTCTGACGTGGTTCCTTTAACAACTTCCAGATGGCAGCCGGGACCACCGGCTTAACGTGCCTTCCGAAGCACGGAATCATCTTTATTATCAGACAATCAGGTGATTCAAGCCTGCAATGTCCTAACCAAACTGGAAACAACTAAAAAAAATATGCTTCCGGTGGGAATCGAACCCACGACCCCCGGGTCAACAGGCAAACGCCTTAACCACTGGACCACGGAGGCTGTTTGGTGAAAGATTTTTGGTGAAAGATGGATTCCGTGTGGTTTCTTTTTGTTAATTTGAAGAAAATAAAGAGAACGTAGAAAATTATTTTAGTCTCAACATGTTTTTAAAATATTTAAATAAATATATAAATTAAGAATCAAGATTACTCCACAACGTTCCATTAAGAATAATCTTGAACTCTCGACCGCTGATCGCGGTAATTACGTTTACATTACAGCTGTAATCACGGTAATAAAACATAATGTGATCATTATTAAAGACGCTTCTTCATAATTATGATGTTTTTGGTGAAAGATGCATGCGCTTTCTTTTTTGTTAATTTGACTTAATAATTTTATCATTTATATAACACCGGCCGAGTTGATCGCGCCGAGGATTTTTTTTTTACTAAATGTTAGATTAGGTATTTGTCTCCCATCTCACCTGATGGTAAGTGACGATGAAGACGAGGGATGTTACATGCCTATCCAAGAGATACCCATTTTTTCTACTTTTCAAAGTCCCGGGACTGTACTTGTCTGGGAATATAGGATAGAGTTTAGCTATGAATACTAACGATAATAGTTACGATTACTTACGAAGTGTAGGTAACAGTTAATTCATCATCATCATCATCAGTTTTAGTCTCCACGGCTGGAGCATGACCCGTTCTGTACTACCGGAGCCATACTTGGCCAGAGCAGACAGAGGATTTGGCCTACACTCTCCTCGCTGGCCAGAGGTTGGAAAGGTCTCATTGATGTTTATGAGCTTTGTTTAGCTTGTATTTCCTAAGTCGCCTCTTACTACCTCCATGGTTCTTTGTCCATGGGAAGACTAGGAGTAGTCCTATTGTACTATGCCGGAAAACACACGGCTATAGAACAGTTAAGTAATGATAAGTATATATTGTATCGAGAACCATTTACAAAATATGTTCCACGCAAAACCCAAGCCTCACTTTTATCTTACATTAACAATGTACTATCTTTTTACAAGTTTTTATTAAGTTTCACCTGCCCCGATATTCGCCTGCATGTGTGATCCAGTTCCCGGTTACCGATAGAGCTGAAATGTTGCACGCATGTGTAAATCGGATGACAATACAATATTATGAACGTTGCGCTGGTCTGATGATGGAGTCAGAAGGTGGTCGTTGGGATTCTTAAACTAAACAAAGTACACCAATCGTGTTTGGGCTCATTTAATTTGGCTTGAAAAGCACTTTACAGTGTGTTTTACGTTTATAATAAAAGCATGTCACAAAAATGTAATTTTTGAAAAAATTACTTGTTCTTGAATAGAAAACGGGTCTTGACAAGAAGGAGGATAGAATCAGACAGCAAAAATATATCCTACAAAGGTTTTTTTTCTTACTTTTTGTGGGATGGAGCCTTAAAAAAGAATGCCCACCCTATTACTAAAATCTTAAATAAAATACCATTGACGTGCAGTCCATACTGACAGTTAGTCTGAGTCAGTTACACTGACTACCCTAAACTCAATATTTTTTTTTCTAACAAAACAATATAAATCATTGCCCCTAAAAAAATCACAAGCAAAGTACTCGATAAATCAGGTTGTTAATAAATATATAAAAAACTAGCTTTCGCCCGCGGCTCCGCCCGCGTCAATGTCGATCCCTCGGGAATAGTACTTTTTCCCGGGATAAAAGGTAGCCTATGTCCTTCTCCGCACTCCAGAGAACTTGTATGCAAAATTTCATGATGATCGGTTCAGTAGTTACGGCGTGAAAGCGTAACAAACAAACAAACAAACAAACTACTCACTTTCGCATTTATAATATTAGTAAGGATAAAGAATTTATTTTATTAGGTAAGTAAGTTTTTGACTGAGTATATTTTTTCTACCTTTCGAAAATGTGTGTGCACGTCGCTGTAAAATACATATTATAGGTATATTCTATCTGAACATTACAATATCCAAGGAAATAGTCAATCACCGTCCTTCCTCTTCGGAAGCTGTTTCGACACTTCCATGCACATTTGTCAATTTACAAGGCAGTAGATGGGTATAAATTAGTGTGTGAACCTTGCGAGAACGTGTATTTAGAATAGTTAACAGAATAACATTACTATCTTTTACTTACTTATGTATCTTACATTCTCTCATATTTTAGCACTAAACATGTATTTGAAACTCGAAGCAGGCCTGTCTCACTCCCCATGTATGTATCAAATAAATTCTTTCGAAGGTGAAATCCGAACAAATTCGGTAGGAACCACGCGCGTTTGGTCTTAAGTGTTCGCCTACTTCAACGAATTATGAATCATATGTTTAGAGCTATAAGTTTTAGATTGTTTTGCTGTAGGTATCTAAACTAAACGGGGCTGCGTTCTGACGCGAGCTAAATTACACCGTATCGCTAACTGCATTGAGTTGATATTTCGTTTAATACCTTTGCAGAGTGCGACTTCTGTAAGTAAGTAGGTACTAGTAATTATTCTGTGCTCGAAGTAACTACTAACTTTTATGAAGACTTCGTCTACGTCTAAATTTCATACCCATTAGGTACCTACCTAACAGACAGATACAGTTACCTTCGCTTTACCTATAGATTCTTAGCTTAACATGTTTTTGACGAAATGTTGACATTCTTTATTTTATCAAGTTAACCCATAAGTTCTGTCTTCGTCTTCATGTATATATTTCTTAATAAAAAGATAAATATTATTCATAACTGTTATTGGGAATAATAGACTCATTAACTAATTTGTTTTTGATGCGTTTACGCTTCTCCTTGCTCATGATCATTACCGTTTACCTGCTTACCATCTGACCTCTCTTCAGACGAATTTACATACAACAACCTTTCACAGTCTTGTAAAGATTTTCAATAGACGCACATCATTCGGCTCGTTCTGACAGAAATCTATAGTCAACAGGTTATATTAGAACATATCCTTAGTGCCAAACTGAATAAAAAATACCCTTCCGAAGAAAATTGTGCTGGTCAAAATGTGTATCTCAGTGTCATTAATGCCAAAGTAAAAAAGTGAAGTGTTAAGATGGACAGCCATGGGGACAGAGATTCTAGGAGCTCTAGGGCCAGCGACTCCCCTGAAAACACCATGAACGATGTGTATGCGGCTTGGCGTAAGTTCTGTTCATCTTTTCAAATAAGATTGTTCCACGGCTGTATTTCTTTCACTCCATGGAAGGATATTGACATATTTACCAAGCTTGGTAGGCGGGCAGCACAAAAAGCCAACTGTAACCCCAAGGTTACAGTTAAGTTGTCATTTTGTGCTGCCCATCGAAGGCATTTTGAGTTGGGAAAGGATATAAATTTGTTTGACTGGACATCGCCGTAATCGCATGTGTTGTTGCTTGAGAGACCCCAACTTAACCCGGTTTTCCCGGCAACTCCTTACACCAGCCTGGAGTCTGCGACTTCCAGACGGTTCAGGGAAGGTTGCTACCCTGTGAAAGTTAATCGGCTAGCGGTGAGGAACATGATGGCTGTGGATACACTAAGCAATTACCTAGTAAGCTTAAAAACACTAATTACAATTTTGTTTCCGAATTTTCAAATAAGTATTCATTAATTTCAGTTTTTATTTTAATTTTCTTAAAATTTTGATTTGTAAATATAAATAAAGATAAGAAAGTGTTTGTCTTAGACAGGATTTTATCATGAATTATTAATGCTCGAGTACAATTGTCAGATTTCAGATAAAATCGAGTAGCATGACCGTTGTATCGTTGTGCAACGAGTTATTACGTTTGCTGGTACCACACACCTGTATAAATAGCACAAGCGAAATTAAAGCACTGATAAATGATGCACTGTGGCTTTTCCAATTATTCTGGTCATGCATGGGGAAAATGCCTATCCCGATAATGTTACCTTTAGAGCAAATTACCCTGTCGCCGTAAGAATGTGCCATGTTTCACTAGTTCCCTGCATTGGACATTTAAGAAAACTGAATAGTGATGTATAACGAGGACTAATTTACACTCGGTTCTCATCTATTATGCTACAGAACCTAACGGAAACGTTCCCAGAAGGGAAACTCGCAGCGCCCCCATTGAAAAACAGGGTTAGTTGCTAGTTTGCACGGAGGTAGTTGCTATGTTGCACGGAGTTAGTTGCTATGTTGCACGGAGTTAGTTGCTATGTTGCTAGTTGCACGTTATACGACGTTTCTTATACTGTAGCGCTCGTGGACGCGGCGGCGAAAGGCGATACGATGTCGATCTCTTGCCGACTTGATAAGTGTGCTGTGAGGCTGTGACCTTTAGCATTAATTTCTTTAGTACACAAGCTAAGTTTCTTGTTATCCACCTTATGACGTAATGCATACATCGAGACGTGCTCAAGCTGCATTATCAATTCAACACTTTTTGCACATGCGCGTGCGCCTATTGTCCGCCTCACAATGGAGTGTCAACAGCTGAATTTGCAAGGCGGTCGCGTGACCCGAAACTGAAGCAGTTGCGACATAGCACCTTACATGCACATTGTTTCATTTTGGACATCACTAAATACATTCGATTTATCGATTAATTGTACTTCTCCGTGGCGCAGTGACCCATCAGACCGCTATACAAGGGGCTTCCGGTACCATTCCCGGCGCAGGCAAATTCCTATAATTCATTGTTTGTCAAGATTGTGAATCTTGTCAAAAAACATCAATCATAAAAATGATGATTAGGGGCTATCCACAAATTACGTCACACCAATTTCATGACACTGAGGCTAAATACTAATCGAAAATGAAGTTTAGTCATAACACGAAGTTGTAGTTTTGCGTATTAGGTATGCGTATGCCCCGTAAGTGATTTTAGACCCCTCCTCCGTCCATTTGTGTGCCCCCCTAGTGTGACTTCACATATTTTAATTTTAGTTTTTAAAAAAGTATCTATGGCGAGCGATGGTTGTTGGATGAATATAATTTCTTTAGCATATAAAGCCAATCGTGACCTGAAGTGTATCTGTGACGTCACAAAGCTTATGAACCCTTCCCCTGTATACAATGTCATACTTAGATGACACCTTCGCTTAGATGATTTTGACAGCTACTGTCAAAAGTACCTCTCATCTCTGTGCCGCCACCTGAGGCAAACATCGTTTTGGTAATCCTCATTATCAAGGCATCACGTGACCCGAAACTGTAACAAAAACACTTGCGCCACAAGGCGGACTTTGCGTTCTAAACGGTGGGTGTGCATATTGTGCATTTACAATGTGTCATTTTGGCAACATGTCATCACTGCAAATTGGTATGCCCGCCAATATTGCTAAAGCATAATCCTCTTATATAAACGTATATTTTACTAGCTTTCGCCCGCGGCTCCGCCCGCGTCAATGTCGATCCCTCAGGAATAGTACTTTTTTCCGGGATAAAAGGTAGCCTATGTCCTTCTCCGCACTCCAGAGGACTTGTATGCAAAATTTCATGATGATCGGTTCAGTAGTTACGGCGTGTAAGCGTAACAAACAAACAAACAAACTTACTTTCGCATTTATAATATTAGTAAGGAAGTAAGGATAAGGATTATGTTTAACTATATTTTAAGTTGAGATCTGTAAAAAATATTGCCAAATTAGACTTTTAAATGATGTTACATTGATTAAGAAATTGATTTCGACAGTATTTCGACCATTTAAAGATCAAACACCATCTTTTGAACACAAAGAGGGTAAGAAGATCTTCTTATCACTTTTTGAATAATTATTCCAAGTAAATCTCGTAAGCAGTACAGTACTACCAGTTTTATAAGTCGCATCGCCGCCTAAGGCTCAGAATAGCAGAACCTACCGCCGAATCAAACTGAATGAAAATATCAGTGAAATTACGAACTTATAGCTACTACATAAGATTTTAAATCCAATAACAACAGAACTCGTGCTGTCTCGCTCATAATACTTGTACAGGGCGGCGCTGCAGCGAACTCCAGACTTGGCGCGTACGCGTACGCATCAGCCAATAGCAGACTGATATTTTCGCACCGTGTAGATGTTTGATTTAGATAAAGAAGGGAGTGAACTACTGAAATAAACTATTCTTCTCATATATGTATAAGAAGTCTATTAACAGTCCAATCACAATCGTATGGGTCTCGTGAGTATACCAGATTCTTTGTGCGACCATCATCATCAAAGTTTAAGAGCAACGCTCTTGTCGGTGGAGCTGCTTCCATCTTATTCTATTCTCTGCCATTCTTTTTACATCCTGGTACGAAACCTTATAAAAAAAAAGAGGCACCACACCGAAGCCAATGACTTACTCCTTATAAAAACGATCCTGCCGAATACCGTAAATTTATATATTCTTTCTGCTTTTCCAGATGAAATGCTAGAAGGGGAGGGCGCCGGGCTGGCGGCGCGGGTGGCCGAGCTCGAGGTGCGGTGTGGTCGGCAAGCTGAGGAACTGCTGTGTCTGCGGTCCACCTTAGCTGATGCCCTGCGAAGACTGAATGCTCTTGAAGGCAGAGCTCCTGGGTCGGCGCCTACTGGGCAGAGGAATGGTGCTTACACAGGTAAAAACATTTTTCATGATAAATTCTACTTTTGAAGACGAGTCTGGCAGAATCGTAGTGTGATGTGATCGGCAAGCCGAGGAGCTGCTGTGTCTGCGGTCCACCTTAGCTGATGCCCTGCGAAGACTGAATGCTCTTGAAGGCAGAGCTCCTGGGTCGGCGCCTACTGGGCAAAGGAGGAGATGCTATGGTTGCGGTCTATTTTAGGCGATGCCCTCTGAAAACTTAACGTCCATGAAGGTAGAATTTCCAGGTCGACGACTACTGGGCAAAGAAAATTGCTTAAAAACACTTTTCATGTCAAAATTTTTAGGAGTCTGGCTCTTAAAAGCTGAGGAGTAGCTATGGTTGCGGTATATTTTAGTCGATGCTCTCTGAACACTGAACGTCCTTGAAGGCATATTGCTAGGTCTTCGCTTACTGGGCAAAGGAATGGTGCTTACACAGGTAAAATTTCACTATTCAAGTCAAAATTCTTCGAATACGAGTCTGGCAGGATCGTCATGCAATGTAATCGACAAGCTAAGGAGCTGCTATATATGCGTTCTATTTTAGGCGACTTTTTACCGGACTACCAAAAAGGAAGCGGCATAAAGTGGTCAGCTTAATAATAATTTGTCACCAGTCAACCAAGTGCAGAGCAGACAAGCCTACGCATTTCGTCCATTACTATGATTCAAGAGTTTATTATTCAAGATAATAATTATGCAAATCGAGGCTTTGCTCAATTTATTTAGCAACGCCTTATATCACGTTGACGTAAGAGCGCCATATTTGCAATCAAACCAGTATATTACTTGCAGCTAGATTAAAATTGGAAAAGGGGTCCAAATGTGTGCAAGATGGCGAAACTTCTTGCTTCACGCGGGAAAGTGGCTAAAGAATGTTACCCTGCATATTTTGAGCACTAGCTCGTTTATTATGCAAAACGAAATGTTGCTGCAAATATTCATGAGTCAATTATTATCGGGTGCATTCGGTATTCTGTTTGTGGTCGTAATCTCTCTCTCTTTCTTATGTGATGATATTTAAGAGCTAGGCTCCATGTCATTGTGTGGAAATAAACGCACAAATGACTGTATATCTTCGATCAAATATAATGGTAGACACACGATTCGCGCTCGAAAAGTGGCACCGGCAAAACAGCACTAATCGAGTTTTGGAGCTGTTTTGTCCACAGTTTTAATAAACCGCGCTAGCACGCACACGTCTCGCGACGATGAAGGTACAGTGAAAAGATGCAAAAACGAAGCATCAAAAGTGAAAAAAAAAAGATGAGTTATACTTTCAGTATGTACCGTTTTTGTCGTTGTTTGTAAGTATACATGCTATTTTATCTCGGGGACATTATTAATGCTTCATTTTGTATGAGACTGTGTATCTACCATTATATTTAATCGAAGCTGTATATATACTTATTTTGTAAATTTCACTTACTTACTTTTTTTTAATTGTATTCATGTTATTAACCATCCATACTCCCATCTTTCCAGGATCGTCGGGTACGCCGACGCGAGAGTTGCGGCTGAGGCAGCCCTCGTACCGAGAGACAGCCAAGAGGACTTCCAGCTACGGCTCCAGCGCTTCTTCACTCCCACAGAGGTAATATTTACTTTCCTCACACTCTTTGTTTCATCACGATATTACTTTAATATACTTAAAAAATCTGCGAACGCCTATTGTGATATGTTCTCAGATAAAATCGTCGCCGAAGCCCCGCTTCGTTTTTCACTTGGCATTGTCTTGAAATAGAAAGTCGCTGCATTGCACTTATTGGATATATAAAGCGTTGATTTGGTTTGCCACAAACACACAAATTGCAGTATATAACTAATCTTATATACACCTGCATACACGTCATTTGTGTGTTGTAGTTGTAGCAAAGTGAAAAGGCCATAACTCAGCGATTATTTTTGCAGCGAGGTACAAAAACATTTCTTTATTTCAATCATCATCAATAGATATCGCCGCTAAATTAGCCAAGCCACAAAGAGAAAAGTCTTCATTCAGAGAGAAAAGTAGGTATTAACCATTTGGAAGAAAAACTAACATGTTCATTGAGATTTTTCTTCATTCCAACAAGCTATGCCAAATTCAATTGCATAGACGGCTTGTCCGTTGTCTAGGCAACTTGAAATATCTTCAGTAGCTGGCAATTGACTGACTGCAATGAATTTGATTAAAAACAACATGATCTCTTATAGGCTATTCTGTCGGACCAGTGGGACCAACTCATTCACTGCCCTTAGAGTCTTCATAATCGTATTTCGTGTGTTTGATTATTGTTAAGTACAGAGACTGGTTTTTATTCGCAAAAATAGCAGGAAATAATGGATCAACGGTAGGCAACAGTGAAGCCTCAGACCGCCATATATTTTTAATCCTGCTTCGTTTGACGTATATTTTTCTCCTATTTCACTAAACTAAATTTTCTTGACGGAGCATTTGATGCTCCCTTCATGTACTAAACTATAAAAATATGGCTCAAGACCGTCGGGTTATTCCGTGCTTTTATTTATTTAAGGGTCGATTATAGGTGCTTTTTTGAAGGCAATATAAAAAATACTCAGGATTTTTGTACCTTGAATTTTTTTTTAACTATATCCGTACCCCAGTTAAAATACTTGCATGCCCCTGGTATGGATCAACATGCCTCCGTTGTACTAGTTGCTTAACATGCGTAAGCTAATAAATACAAATAGGTGCTTCAACTGTCTCCATAATGAGAGATGCTTACAAACATTTCCATAACCCTGCTAATGTATGCAGAATACATTTTCCGAGTATGTATTTCTGAACGTGGGCCGCATTTTCAAATAGGACGGTAGCTACTGAATATTAATTAAGAAGGACGAGAAACGACAGACTATTTAGCCAGATAATGGTAACGGTACAAAAGTCGTTATACATAATGGACACCTTGTTCTCTACAAATGTTATTTTCGTGAGTTTGACAAGTGAAAATAGGTCTCTAACTATAGCGCCTATTATACCTTCCTGAATCTAGGATCCGGAATTCAGCATCCGATAAGGACAAGAAATTCAGTCGTCAGAGCTCCTGATTACACCGTCTGGAACGTGTCCTGAACGGAGACTGCGCGTCCTGAGAGAGCCATCCGTTGGCCATCCTGAATGCGTGAGAGGGACGCCGCTATACGTGCGACGCGATTGGAGATATTATCGTATCGTTTCTAACGTATAGCGGCGTCCCTCTCATGCGGCGATCCTGAATTCCGGATGGTTTCACTTTATGCTTCCGATAAGGACGTCGGAAGCCATTCTGTCCTGACAACGGATCGGCGATTAAACTGTCCGTTGACTATCCGTTGACTGAATTCCGGATCCTGAATTCTGGATGGTCTAATTGGCGCTTATCCGATAGTTCACATTTTTCTCGTATACCTAAGTGAAGCCTATCACAGACGTTGTATATACGGTGAAATTTTTATCGTTTTGGACCCTTAAAGGGTGACTCAGACCATCAAAATGAACAACTTTTCCTAGGGGAACAATGCTGGGAAATCAAGAACTCAAACAATCGACTTTTCCATACAAACGGGCAGCGGGACTCTTTTGTATGGAAATGACGATTTTTTTTTGAGTTCCCTGTATTGGTCCCATAGAAAAAGTTGTTCATATTGATGATCTGAGTCATCCCTTTAAGGGTCTAAAACGATCAAAATTTCACCATGTATATTAATATATTCGGGTATATATAATACTAGCTGTTGCCCGCGACTTCGTCCGCGGCAATTTCTGTTATTAGAATTGATTAGTATAGGTATTTAGGTGAATAATTTTTCCCCGATTTCAAAACATTTTTTATTGATGCTTCGCTCTTATTGGTCGCACCGTGATGTTTTATAGCCTAAAGCCTTCCTCAATAAATGAACTATACAACACAAAAATAATTTTCTAATTTGAACCAGTAGTTCCTGAGATTAGCGCGTTCAAACAAACAAACAAACAAACAATCAAAGAAACAAACAAACTCTTCAGCTTTATAATATTAGTATAGATTATGTTAGCCACCACACACGGAAGCTATACTATCCTAACTAATATTATAAATGCGAAAGTGAGTTTGTTTGTTTGTTACGCTTTCACGCCGTAACTACTGAACCAATCATAATGAAATTTTGCATACAAGTTCTTTGGAGTACGGAGAAGGACATAGGCTGCCTTTTATCCCGGGAAAAAATACTATTCCCGAGGGATCGACATTGACCCGGGCGGAGCCGCGGGCGAAAGCTAGTAATATATATTTTCGCCTTCATTAAATCTGCTATATCACATATTTCTGTGACGTAATAAAAATATATATGATTTCTATGGTAAATATATCGTAATATATTTTGCTATAATATATATTCATAGTTACGTCTGTGATGTGCTTGATACTCGTATAAAAGTATAAGACCTAAAGGACAGTTAGCGAATTGGCTACAAATCTTGCAACAAGATGAGTCGTTGAAGGGAGCAGGCTTTTCTGCTGCAGCCCCACCGAGTTAAGTTTCTTAACGGCACTCTGCAACATTGCAAACAACAAAAAAATCTAGAGTACAATAATTTTGATAATTTTTCTTAGTTAGTGAATATATATATAAAGAATTGCAATGAATTCTCGAATATTTCTCAAAAACATATTTATATCTCAACTTTTTTTGTCAGCCACTGGCAAACCAATATTGAATTGTCAATTTAAATATTCCCGTGAGAAAAAAAACTTGTGTGAGTCTTGATTGAAAGTTTTAACAAACAGACAATATACTCAAAATAATGTATTTGTTTTGGGTTTTTCTTATAAATGTCATATTATCTTACGTTAGCAAAATTACTTATGTTCGCAATATGTACTTATTGTACATATTGCAAAATTAGACGAACAGCTCGTTCACCTGAAGCACCAAGTGTGAACAGACGATCCTGAAGAGATTACCTCCCGACCTTCTTGAAGAATCTTATTCAACAAAAACTTGTCTTCAAAACTTTTTAACCTTATTAGAAAACATTACCCTCCTTCTAGGAAGATCAGTTGGGTCAAAAAACTAGCTGTCGCCCGCGGTTCCGCTTACGTTAATGTCGATCCCGCGGGAACAGTATTTTCCCCGGATATACAGGATAACAAACATCCATACATCCATACGCCTTTATATTATTAGTAATATAAACTTAATGTTTTTTTCTTTGTTTCCAGACGAGGGCCCCAGCACCAGTCAACAGGCTCCCTGCAGTCAGACTCGCCTGCATCGTCGTCGTCACTATCCCCCGCCCCCTCCCCGTCGCCGCGGGCTACCCCTGCACCCCTCCACACACCACATCCACCGCAGCCATATAGGTACATGTAAGGTCTTTTCCTGATGTAATACAAGTATATAAGAGAGTACTTTCTGCCATCTTGGTATAGGCGAAGACTACTTACCGTGTTAAAACCACGGTGATTAGGGCCAATGAATATTTCTTTACACATTTTATGCCATAAAACGGTGATAGGTAAGTAGTGTGTATGGAATAGATAGATAGATAATACGTTTATTTGATTGCCACAAACACACCAATTAGTAATACATCGATCTTAAATCTAAGTACATAAACACAAGAACAGTCATTTGTGTGCTGCAGCAAGACAAAAAGCGATAACTCAGCGATTATTTTGCACTTACGTACAAAAACACTGATTTTCAGTTATCGAATACGCTGGTGGCCGTCTCAACAGCTGCGTCAGTTGTCTTAGGTGCCTACTTGAACAAATATTGTCGTAGGTAGGCCTTTCAATTTCGATCATATTTTAAATTGAAAAATCTTTTTGAAATTTAATACCTAGACTTTGGTTAAATAATAAAGTACTTATGTAAGTAATTAAACATTTGACTGATCAAATCAACGAACAGATGAATTGTTGAATCGCATATAAGTTAATAAATCCCACAGTGCCTGCACACCATCGTGGAGTACAAACTACATCGCGATACGACAGGACTTCGTGTTAATGAGATTATTACCTAAGCCTTTAGGGCCTATAGATCACGATGCCCTGAGGACTTACCCAGTTCCAATAATTACAGGCACTAAGTACAAAATGGTGTAAAATGGAAAGACTGCAGGGAGCCCTTCGCCCAGCAGTGGAACACATAATCGTAAAAAAATTGTTAAGGAAACAAACAAAAAACATACTTATAAACTGTTTAACGGGATTACATTCTTGATAAAAAACAAATATTTTAATACATAGGGTTTTAATTCTAAAGTATTCATATAGTAAGTTACATAAAGACCCAAATCCTATACCATGATATGTTTATTGAAAGCTTGGTATAAAGTTCAGCATGTGCATGATTAAAAAAAATGGCGCATGAAATTGTGACGTCCTATATGGTTAACTTGTTAGTGTTTTTATGATCCTGGTTGGCTCTTCTACGAATTACCGTACCGTGGTACATTGATGTGTAGTTTCGAGATGTTGTATCCGCCCAACACGATTTTGTAAGTATGGATTTTGAACAACTATTTACACTTTGGGTGTAATAGAATCTGCTTCTGAATGTGTTGTCCAGCGGCGGTTCTTATTTCTATTTTTAATTTCCATATATTTTTAAATTTGACGAAGTTCGAGCTTAAAGTAGGCTTAGCTAGATTTAATATTTGTCTAGTTTTGTAGAGCTTATCACATACTTGTAGTCAGTAGCGGCGATAGGGTAGAGCGCGCTTGGGCGACCGCCCAGGGCGCTGGATACGGAAGGAGCGCCCCCACCAAGCAAGGAAGGCACGTTAAGCCGTTAGGCCGATGCGGCAGAAAGGTCCCGGCTGTCATCATTGATGGCAGTCGTTAAGCTAAGCTAACCAGTATTGGCCACTTCCACACACGAAAAATAAACAACCAAAAAAGGGCAGAGTACGCAGGGCAGTGTGATTCAATCGCATTGCATCCCCCTCTCCCCAATAAGAGGGGGCGCTCGTAGATTTCTCGCCCAGGGCGCCAGTAAGGCTCTGCTTGTAGTAAATTTTCCATCCAATTCCGAATTACTTCTTGTATACTTTAGTCTTGTATACTATTTTTATTTAGTTGGCTGTCATGTTAACAGAAATAAATATGGTTGAATAACATTAAAAAATCGTATAGTCGGAAATGGATTAATCAAAATAAATGAGAAAACAAGATTTTGTATTGTTGAAAGATTCAATCTGCACTATATTGACATTAAATTGTAAATTTTTGATTGGAAAACCATTGTTGAACAGAGTACTATTCAAATTTTCTATAATGGCGGACAACTAGATCCATTATTTGGTTTTACAAATATGATACTATTTTTTTAAGAGGTAAGAGGTTTTTCAAAACAACCAAGTAGAATTGATGTATTTTGTTGGCTTAGTAGTTGCCAGTCATATTATACCATTTGCTATTGTACTGGACGAGAGGAGTGGTAGCTGAGTAGTGATGTGCATGTCGTAGATCGCGCAACAACTCGACGTCAAGCAACCAGAGCGCGTCCCCACATGGCACCAGCCTCACCAAGCGCTGGAGCTCCACCGGGGACTTCGGGGCGCAGGGGCTCATACCCACCAACAGGTCAGCTCAGGAAGAAAAGTAGACGGACTTGTGTTGATCTTGTGTCATAAAGAGATTTATATCGTGGAGATATACACGGTGAAATTTTGATCGTTCTGGACCCTTAAATGGGTGACTCAGCCCGTCGATATGAACATGTTTTCCTATTGGATCAAAGCTGGGAACACAAAAAAAATTACATTTCCAAACAAAAATGTTCGGCCGCACGGTTTATTTGTACGGGAACGTCAATAAAAATTTTAGCTCCCAGCATTGGTCCCATAGGAAAAGTTGTCCATATGGACGTGCTGATTTACTCCTTTAAGAATCGCACAGGGTGTTCTTTACATATTGTATACATTTTCATAATTTTGATTTATAATAATTGATGTAATAAAGAAATTAAATAGCGTGTCAAGACTCAATCTCGAGATAATTTCTTTTTAGACTGACTACCTTGATGTAGCAAATTAAAATATATATATGTTTATATTGTATCTTCCTTATTGTACTTTATTTCCTATCGGTTCATTTTGTTATACACTATCTCAAGTCTACTTTTCTTAATGATTTCCACTGTCATCACACAATTTGATCACATTGCTAGACATAGTTGCGCATAGAATTATATTATAGCTTTTACATAGGTACCCAGTTTCTGAACATAATAATAATTCAAATTAATTCCTTTTTGAAGAAATACCTCTGGGAAATAATGTTATTCAGCGTGTAAATTTACTACCAACATTTCCTATGAGGGGTGGCTTAACCCGTTAAACGATAAACTTCCTATGGGACCAATGCTAGGAACTCGAAAACTTAATCGACATTTCCATACAAAAGTGAATGGCCGACCTACAAACAATGAAAAAAGAATTGGTCGTTTGTAAAGTCGGTTTACCAACGATAATTTTACACGATAACGGTGGAAGAGAGATAGATGTGTCACAAGCCAAACGCTTAACCCGATCGTGCCTCTCTATCGCTTGTTTCGCACACTCGCGGAATTTGACACAGCGTGCAGCTGGCGTTCATCGATATAAAAGACGCTGTCACGTCAAAAAATCGAGTTCCCAGTATTGGTCCCATAGGAAAAGTTGTTCATTTTGACGGGCTGAGTCGCCCCTTCAAGGGAATGTAAGTAGTAAATTTACACGCTGTATAGGACAAATTTTGAAATCTCCATAAGTTTTTGTTTTTTTTTTTTATATAATATCCTTTCTAATAAAGAATTGAGACAGTCAAGGTTACAAACAAAAAGATTGCATCTTGTAGAATTTTTACAAATTGTTAATTGATCATTGAATGCATGATACGAACCAACAGCACGCCTTTCATTCTCTTTGCACTCAATAAAGCACCGTCACGCAATCGGCAACGATGCTGAAGCAGTAGGCGCAATATTTGACAATAACCAATATTTTGTTGTCGATTTTATATCGTTTATGTTTTTAATAAATAGACTGATGGATAAACTGAATAAGAATATACAGAACCAGCCCAGTTTTTAACATTTTGAAAACGTATCGTACCTTTGCATAATGTTAAAAACTGGGAAAACTTTATAAGATTTATCATAAGAGAATAGGACATTTATAACAACAACCCATAACAACGTTAATATGGGTTATATTGTCCTAGAACCTTTAATCAAGCCTCACTATGCATAAATGTTCTTTATCCATTTCAAATATTTCAAATTGACAATTAAATATTGGTTTCTGTAAGCTAAGATTGTGGTTTCAGTACATTTAAGAAATTATTTTTAAACCACGTATGTAATAAGTAAGGAGGCACAGGATCCTTTTTATGGAGGATTAGTAGGAATAAACTACCATTTCTGTAACAGCAGACATTTGCTAATTACAACACCAGGCAGGAGTAAAACCTGCTTCGATGGAACCAGTAAGAAATTCCATCTTACTGGAAAAAGTGCTGATTTGTATCTTAAATTATTTTGGTATAATGATTTCGCTGAACCACGCTGTTGCCGCTTCCAGTCAGAAATTGGGTATCATAGTTTGTGTCGTATATTTCTAATGTTTCTTGGTTTCCCTCTAGATTCACCACAGCCAAGTCGTTGCTTAATTTGTACTCTAAGCCGTCGCAGAACGGATCAATTTTGAAACACGGGTAAGTTTCCCACGTTCTTCCGGGAGAGGGCGTTAGTAGCTTTGGAGCACTCATTCGTTGGTCTTTCTGTCCAGGGTTTTTTCACATTTGCTTACTCTGGATTTGGTGGTGGTCTTTGTTTTAACTCAATGCTTGGTATTTTAATTTTTAAGGATAGACGGTAAGTTTGTCATTTCACGAGTGTTTTGGGGTGTTTTGTTTTAATCTCTTTCGCAAAGTACATTTTATGAGTATTCAAAATTCAAGAAATTCCAATTTCAAAACGTTTATTTAATAGAGGTCATTTAGACACTTATTAATTGTCATACATTTTCAACTGTGAATTGTTGGCGTCAGTAATTTACTTATGGCTAAGTTTAATGCCGCTTTCAAAGCGGAGTGCAGAAGAAGCGGCAACAAACTGCACAGCGCATTTACTCCAATCGACGTCAACTTACAATTTTACTTTATATTAAAACTAGGTGTGTGGACTGAGTATACATTGTCCTTATTAGTCATTATAAATTAAATTTTAAAAAAGATGTTTTAGAAAATAAAATATTAAAATAAAAAAATGTCAAAATATCTTTAAGACTTTTACAGCGGAGGACATTTTTAAACGATAGTATCGAACTAGGTAAAAGTTTAAAAGAATAATGAATCCGTACGACGAAAATTAACTGAGAGACTGTAGGTACCTCTTACACCAAACATGACAACTACTTCTAAATTGAATTAAAATAGACATCCAATTTAGAACACATTGTGGCTATCTTAAAAGAAGCGAATTATCTATTACAAAGACGGCAGCTGCGAAAGATTAGAATGTAAGTACTCAAGATAAAGATCATTCGGCCTTCACATCCAATTACTTGTTGTTAAACTAAACCTTAGAGGAAAAGATATATCTTAGAGGAAAAGCTTAATGGACCAGGTAGACAGATTATATAGCTAACAAAATGGAGGCATAAAACTATTCGCAATCGTCGTAACAGGTAGTTCGAGATAGGGAAAAACTAATTACCTAATTACAACTTATTAAATAAATCAAAATAGGTTTCATTGAGTGAAAAGCACTAAATACTTTTTTAATTGTCTATTTAAAACAAAAAATTCTTTAGTACAGTCGAATTTCCGAAAAAATAGCGTGCATAAATTTTTTTTCGACTCCTTCTTGAAAGGCCGTCAGCCCGTCAAATATGGGTATGGGTCAAATGTTAGGATTTCAAAAAAAATATATCTCGCATACCTACATATGTATTGTTCGGTTCTCGCATACTTTTTTTTCTAGACAGCTATCGCCTATTCAAGTATGTATATATATGTATTTACAAAAAGTATAAAGTATATACTTTATACTTAGAGAAAGCAAATTCGTTTTTTATTTAAAATCCGAATTAAAGATGATTTGACCGCCAGTGCCGGTCTACTGGGGATCTTCTTGTGTATGCCACGCATCTTTGGAGTGAGGCCCTTGAAAAACATGGTGAAGCACTTGCTGTCTCACTTGACATTTCAAAGGCATACGACAGGGTTTGGCATGACGGTCTTATGGCGAAACTTCCAACCTACGGTATCCCCGCCAGTCTTTGTGCTTGGATTTCAGATTTCCTGAGAGAACGGTCTATTCGAGTAGTTGTTGACGGCTGCTCATCGAACCTATTGGCTATTAATGCTGGGGTACCTCAAGGATCTGTTCTTTCCGCAACGCTTTTTTTGCTACACATTAACGATCTGTTAAAACCAGGAATTATTGGGTACGCAGACGATAGCACCGTTGCGGAAAGATATTTTTCAAGTGCAAGGGCAAAAAAATCTGAAATCGATGATCTTAGAGAGGCAATGGTGGACCGCACCAATCTTACTCTGCAGGCTGTCTCCGATTGGGGCGATGCCAATCTTGTAAGATTTAATGCCTCGAAGACACAGGCATGTCTTTTCACCGCAAAGAAGAGCCCATTCACCTTGGCTCCTACTTTTCGAAATGTTCCTGTTCCCGTCACAAATCATCTCGAACTTCTTGGTATTGACATATCCTCCAATCTTAACTTCGGTAGCTATATCGAATCCAGGGCTAAGACTGCTTCAAAAAAACTGGGCATCCTCTCCAAGGTCCAACAGTATTTTTCTTCAGGCCAGCTATTGAGCCTTTACACAGCTCAAGTCCGCTCCTGTATGGAGTATTGTTCCCATCTGTGGGATGGATCCGCCCGCTACCAGCTCGAAGCCCTGGAAGCTATCGACAGACGTGCCAGAAGACTCGTCGATGATGAGATGCTTACGGTAAAGCGACTCCAGAGCCTTAAACACCGCCGATTGGTAGCTAGTTTGAGTGTCTTTTACAGACTGCATTTCGGTGAGTGCGCACAGGAACTGCACGATCTAATTCCCCCTGCACCATTCCATCTTCGGACGACACGGCGTGGACAGGGATTCCATCCATATGTGGTCGATATTCCTGCTCATCGCACCTCTAGATTCGCCTCCTCCTTCATTTTGCGAACCGCGAAGGAATGGAATTCCCTTCCTGCGTCGCTGTTTCCCGACTCGTACAATTTAGGGATTTTCAAGGCAAGAGTGAATAGGCATTATTTGAGTTTGCGTGTACCACCCTAGACCTCATCGTTGTTTCCCATCAGGCAAGATGGAGGTCAAACGCACTCAAATTTATGAATAAAAAAAAAATAAAAAAAATCAAAATGAACAACTTTTCCTATGGGAACAATGGTGGGAACTCAAAATAAAATTCGACATTCCCATACAAACTGGCCGGGCGGCGGGACTCTTTTGTATGGAAATGACGAAATATTTTTTTGCATTGGTCCCATAGAAAAAGTTGTTCATATTGATGACCTGAGTCACCCCTTTAAGGGTCCAAACTGTTCCTGAGGGATGGACGACAACGGCGGCGGCGTAGCCGCGGGCAAACGGCAAACCAACCTAAACTGCTGCGCCTAGAAACTTGAAATTTGGTACAGGGGTTCTTTTAATGATGTGAGTGAGCGCTAAAATTTATATGGAATTTTCTCATTTCTGGACTTAGAAGTATGAAAGTAGGTATAATTATAAGTTCTCGATTAAAATTAAAAAAAGATGTGTGTAGGTAGATGAAATTTGCAAAATTCCCCCCTTAAGGCGTAAAATGGGGGTGGGTGGGTGGTATAAACTTTGTATGGAAATTTTGTCATTTCTGGACTTATACGTATGAAAATAAGTATATAAGTTCTAAGTTACAATTAAAAATATCTGTGTAGGTAAAATGAACGATATTTTTCCCTGTAGGGGTAAAATAGCGGGGTAAACATTGTATAGGAATTTACTCATTTCTAGAGTTAGAAGTATGAAAATAGGTAAATAAATTCACGATTACAATTGAAAAAGATCTGTGTAGGTTAACTGGAAAAAATCCCCCAGAAGGGGGATAAAGTTTGTTTGGAAATTTTCTCATTTCTGGACTATGAAGTATGAAAATAAATAGGTATGTAAGTTCTCGATTACAATTAAAAAAGATATATGTGGGTGAAATGGACTGAATTCAATCCCCTAAAGGGGTAAAATGGGAGGGTAACGGTTTTATGGAAATTTTCTCATTTCTGGACTTAGAAGTATAAATAATATCCATACTTCTATACTAATACTAATATTATAAATGCGAAAGTAATTCTATCTGTCGTTTTTTTACGCTAAATTTGGTATGGAGGTGTGAGGCCCGGGGAAGGACATAGGGTATGTTTGATTCCGGGAAATTCTACTGTTCCCGAGGGATCGACACTAACGCGGGCGGAGCCGCGGGCAACAGCTAGTATGATTAAATATTATTGATCAACCTGAAGTCGTTGTTTTTGTTATATTGATATTATTCAATATTGCTAATTAAGCAATTTAATATAAACTGTAGACATTTTAAAATTGAGTTTTCCAACAAATGCAATATACCTACTTAAAAATAGTTTCTGGTAATGAGGTAATACGTACAACTAATTATTGTTACTTTTTTTTTATGATGCAACGTATAATCCATATTTTATTTGATGAAAGGTGTGATTCAGCCCGTCGATATGAACAACTTTTCCTATGAGACCAATGCAGGAAACTCACAAAGAAAATGGGCAGTTCCATACAAAAAAAATCAGCCGCTTGGTCAATTTGTATGGGAACGTCAAAAAAATTTTTGAGTCCTAGCATTGGTCCCATAGGAAACGTTGTTTATATCAACGGACTGAATCATCCCTTTAAGGGTCCATTTCACTTAGTATAATGTCGCTTTTTAATCGTACAAGTGTACGATTAAAAAGCGACATTATAACTTGTGTTGTGGGATATTACCTACCTCAACTCAACGATACTATAGTATATAATAGATACATATATAAATTAACATCCAAGACCGAGGTCAATCTGAAAAATATTATTTTCTATCTGGCTGGAATGACCGGGGATCGAACCCAGAACTTTGCGATTCAAGGGCACTTACGGTATCACTGAACCACAGAGGTCGCCAAATCGAAATCGAAGAGATGACGTTGCATGACATGAATGACAAATCACGTAAAAGTCCTAAAAAGGTACATTGTTTACATAGAATACTTAAAACCAGTGTAGCAAGAACCTGTCAGTTGATGCCCGTTTACGATTAACATTGACCTACTTGAAGTTAAAGAAGGCTACATGTTGTAGTACAAACAATTACTGCACTCCAAAATGCAGTTTTCCTTGTCTAGAATTAGGTAGATACGTCATTATATCAGTGAGATAACAGATGACTCACTACGGTATACAGAGGAGATCGCCATCAAATGTAGTGGTTCCGTTACCAAGCTCCATACCAATGTCAATATAAAGCGATACCACTTCATCTAAACAGCTACATTGCGTATTTTTCTTACGTCCAGTTACTTAAATCGCTCCGAGAACTCGTAATGGAGACCGTACCGTCAACTGTAATCGTAATAAAACTTTTTTAGCGTTAACTCCGTTCCATTCCTTTTACACGCAGTCTGGCTATGTTTTTCTTGAACACCGGTTGTATTTTTCTGTCTTGAAACCAGTTCGTCGCGATTCCTTTGCCGTTTAAGGAGTTCATTTAAAAAGGTTTTTGTTGTTCGTGTTTGGCGCCATGGACGACAGGTATTACCGGGAAAGTTTCGTAATTTAGTCGGCTTATCGTATCGGCTAATAGCCAATGAGTATTATTAACTTATAATGACATATAACAGGACAAACGTTTGTTTTTAGATTACTTTCAGTCGGCTAGGCTGCGCGGGTGGTCTCTGCTTTCTGTGGGCAGAAATTATTTGTTATTTGGCAAGCGATTAGTATCTCAAAGACTGCAAAATGTCATTCACCTCGATGTAAGTCGCTTGGATAAGGTTGCAACGCCGGTGTTTGGGTTTTCGTGATTGCATGGGTTTGCTACTAACTGCTACTAATATTATCATATATTAAGCTATATATAAATATATATACTAACGGGATTGTATCTTTATAATTATTAACCAAACATTGCATTTTCATGTTTGCTTGTTATTTTTACTAATAATTATAACTCATGTAATATTTACAAATAACATACGGAATTTAGCAGCATAATATAATCATTAAGTTTAATAATAACACTTATCAGATTATTTAATTGAATAGGCATGTTTTTTAAATAATTGAATGTTAATGGCATGAAATTGTTTACAATTTTTACTAAAATAAGTACCTAATGGGAATTGAAGTAAAGTTATACATATTTTATTATTAAGTTAATTTCCTCAAATATCAGAATATTTAATTTTGGACGAATATAAGAGGTATCATGAATGTGATTTACCTAACTAGAATATTTTATAAGCTTCATCTGTTCAGTAGCACTGAAGTATTACATTTTTTAAGATTATTCAATAGGTTAACGGTACTGAGGTTTACGGTGCATTGACTTGCATACTGTCCACTTCAGTGGATTGAGGGCACTCGTCTCATTCATTTTCGAAAACATAAACTCGTCGATTGTTTTGTAATTCTATTAGTCATCACAAAAAGTGACTTGAGAGACAACATGTGATTTTATGCAAATTCAAGTTTGTATAAAACTTTGTGGTGATCTACATAAATTTATTTAATTTTAAAAACAATTAGAATGTTAAATCTGACCTACCATATATTAAGTAACGAGCGAAACCCGACGCTAGTCACTTCGTTCATAGGGTTCTTCGCTTAAATTGACTAAATATGTTCAGTCTTATTATAAAACGAGGACTAACTTTAGTACCTGGTTTAAACCATTATCCTACCAAAATAAATCGACACTTATCACTCTGACGTTTGGTCAACTGTCATTGTTAATTTGATTTGGACGGATAATGGTTTAAACCAGGTACTAAAGATAGTCCTCGTTTTATAATAAGACGGGTTAGGTTTTTTCTTAATTTCGCTTAAATCCTTTATAGTCTCATTTGGTCAGATTAATATATAACAGATCCTATAGTCTGCCAGCCTAGCAGATTTAGAAACAATCTACAGTTAACAGTGCATTTTGTGCGTTTAAAAATACAAATATAACATTTATATATCATTTTAATGATAAGATTATAATAGACCATTGGTTCCTTCTATCCAATATGAATATTATAACCAAATTTAGTTTTTTTGATGGAACCATAAAACGTATTATATGGTGATAAAATCCACCGTGGTCGTAGCGACATTTAGAGAGAGAAAAAAAAGTAAAGTATAGGTAGAGTAGATTTTTTTTTGAGAAAAACTGTCCATACGTAAAGCAAACTTGACTGTCATTGGGTTTATTTAACCTTTATTTAAAATATCTAAAGCAGTTTTCTACATTCGTAGCACCCACACGTGTCAGTACAACGAGGAGGATGGGTCCATGCGCATGTACCTGCGAGGCCGGCCGGTGGTGCTTTACGGACCCAGCGACCACGACGCTTTGGACCCGGCGAAGGTGGCGCCTCCGCCGCAGAACAAGCTGAAACTGGAGTGGGTTTACGGATACAGGTCAGTATTTTACATCATCATCATCAGGTTTTTTTAGTCTCTACTGCAGGAGCATGACCCACTCTGTATTACCAGAGCCATACTTGGCCAGAGTATTTTACATACGTTCTTATAATGTCTTCATTCCTCACAGAGTAAATACATAATAAATATTACCTATTAGGATTGAGCTAGCTCCAAAGTATTAAGACTTGTGTTTTGGGATACTAACTCAACGATAGTATTTTTTATAATCATCATCATCATCATCATCATTTCGAGTAGGTACCACGGTCATTCGACCATGTACACCCTGGTGTCAGGTTCTTAGGAACCTCCTCTCGGCCTCAGATTTTTTATAATAAATACATAGAAGATCAACACCAAAAAGCCACGCCAATCTGAAATAGATAATTTTCCATCTTAACTTAACCAGGGATCGAACCCGAAACCTCTGGTGTAACAGCCTGGCATAATGGCCACTACCCCACAGAGTCGTCAAGTAGACACAGCCAAAAAGCCTGTAGACATAGATCATATTAAGCGAAAAGTGTAGATGAAAAAGGGAATTAAGCTTTAAATCCCTTGTCAAATCACACTTCTTGTCCTCTTTGTAGGCACTTTTTATCTCCTGTCACATTTTTTAATCCTCTTCATGTCGTCATATAGTATGTATGTATTTATGTATATATATATATATATTATATTTATTATGTTTATATTTTAGTTTTTGTAAATTTTGCGCCTTACCTCGTAGTCTTTTTCTAATCTATCTACTACCCTCAGGTTGCCTGGAAGAAATTGCATTTGGCGATAAGGCCGCCTTTTGTTGTCCTTTAATATTTTTGTTTTTGTATTGTTTTTAATGGTGCAATAAAGTGTTAAATAAATAAATAAAAAATAAAAAATTAAGGCTGTTAACATAGTTCTTCGTATTTTCAACCATTCCCTCGAGCGGCATTTACGATCTGTGCATTAAGAGCTGTGTAGTTCTCCCAGGGCGTAGGTCAGTATATTCATACTCTACACTTACACGTTTTTTACAAGCTTTCCACCTGTTTCGGTGTCTGTCTTGTCTGTATTATGTTTTGTAACTTGCTTGCTTGCTTAACAATGTAATCGGAGCCCTTCAGGCACATAGGGACCAAGTCTGGATTGAGTTTCTTTCGGCGTATTCTTCTCACCAGTGGTCGTTCCGAAACGCTAGTAGTATTTCGATTTTGCATAAATTAAACAAATATAACAAATACAAATATGACGTTCAAAAAGAGATACATGTATCCAATTTTGAATAAAAATCTTTGACTTTGACTTTGACTTTGCTTTTGCCGGTGGTTTCGCTCGCGTTAATGTCGATCCTTCAGGACCAGCTTAGTACTTTTTCTAGGATGCATATGTCTTTCTCCGTACCCCAAATTATACTCTTTGTCAGTAGGGTGTAAGGATTCTAACGCTCTATACGTCGAAATGCGTCAAGGCATTTAAGAATCAGAATTTAGAAGTTATGATAACGATTTTAATTCAAAATTGGATACATGTATCTCTTTTTGAACGTCATATTTGTATTTGTTATATTTAAATAAACTTACATACATACTTACATAATTATCTATAAACTCAATCGGTCAGTTACATACATTGGTACTGAAACTCTTGGCGTTTCAGACTATAAAGTATTAGAGTATTTTTTAGACTCTAAAACAACGGTTTACTCCCGTATTTATATTAGTTGGTATCACCGACATGTTTCAGCCTATACAGAAGGCCATCATCAGGGCGACTGCGAGTTTAATTATGTCTCGCGTAAGTTTTAATGATATAATTATATTTTTTAGACCTTGCTGTGATTTTTCAATCTTCTGTCATCTGTATGAATTAGGTGTATAAACTAGTTTTCTTTAATGACTACGCAGATGTTTTTATCGTTAGTATTATTATAATTCATAATCCATTCATTATTATTTATTCATTCATTTGGAGACTTTAGGGCCTTGGGGTGCGGAGGCCCGACAAATTTTCAAAGAGATCTCCGCACGCTTAATCGACGTTTCTGGCTGGCGCGCATTTCGGGCAAAGACTGAGTCTGGCCATCCAGCGAGGAAATGCCGCCAGCCTTTTGGGCACCCTGCCAGCAGACCGCAGCGATTTGGCATCAATATTTTATTTAATTTGATGTTTTTATAGATTCATTTTATTTTTAAGTTTTAATTTAGATTTTTAGTTTACAATTATTTATAATAATATTCATAATCCTATCACCCAATTTCGGTTTAGGCTATTAGTTGATCATATCAATATACTTTCATGCGTGCTGTTATATCGTGTCAACATATAGGCACTAGCTACGGCTTATCATGGTCACCATGGCCTTGTGACTGCCATTCAATCGATAGGCCACTTAAAAATTAATGGTAATTTCCAACAACTCTGTTTTGATAACAAAGATCCACATATAATGCATAAAAAATCTGGAAATTCTATTGGTAGAAAGTACCCGTTACATCCAACCATCAAGATATAACATACCTTCAAGACAGGACAATAAATCAGTTTATTATGTGACATCATCATCATGTCGAGTAGGTGTCACGGTCAATCGACCATACACACCCTGGTGTCACAGTTGTTCGGAACCGCCTCTCAGCCTCTTACGTGGTTTCTTTAACGACTACCAGAATTAGCAGCCGTGCGTTACGTGCCTTCCGAAGCTCAGAATCATCTTTACTATCAGACAATCAGGTGATTCAAGCCTGCAATGTCCTAACCAAACTGGAAAAAACTAAACAAAGTATGCTTCTGGTGGGAATCGAACCCACGACCCCCGGGTCTACAGGCAAACGCCTTAACCACTGGACCACGGAGGTTGTTAATTATGTGACATGATCTTGTATCATCTTCAGCAACATTCACAACCTATCAGCAACATATCTTCATATACGGTTTTAGGCTAGCACCATTTATTTATTTATTTACCAAAAACGGAAGGTATAAAGGCGGTTTATTGCTAATACCATTGCCTGCATCGTACACTTCTCATTCATTCATTTCGAGTAGGTGATACGGTCAATCGACCATGCATACCCTGGTGTCAGAGTTTTTCGGAACCACCTTTCGGCCTCTGACGTGGTTCCTTTAACGACTATCAGATGGCAGCCGGGACCAACGACTTAACGTGCCTTCCGAAGCACGGAATCATCTTTATAATCAGACAATCAGGTGGTTCAAGCCTGCAATGTCCTAACCAAACTGGAAACAACTAAACAAAGTATGCTTCCCGTGGGAATCTAACCCACGATTCCCGGTTTTACAGGCAAACGTCTTAACCACTAGACCACGGAGGCAGTTAGTCGTACACTATAAGAAAAAAAGAAGAAAGAAAATACTTGTTATTGCACCATTATTAAAACAGAAAACAAAAAACAAACATTAAGTAAACAACTAAAAAATAAAATAACACGTACAAAGGCGGACTTATATTTCAAGTATAATCTGGGTGGCTGTTTATACTAGAAATATAGTGTACGGTATACATTATAAAGAACTGCACATTGTGTGGGAGCAGGAAGTGCAATTTAAAAATGCATTAAACTGAATTGAAATATACGGGACAGTTGTGGCTCTAGGGAATCATGGGTGATGTCACAAAATTAAGGACGTACAAAATTAAATAAATTTAAACAGACGGTTGAGCTGGTTTGGACATGTTATGCGGAGGGAAGAAATTCATGTTACTAAGAGGGTTCTAGGTATGCAAATTGAGGGACGTCGAAGTAGGGAAAGACCAAAGAAAAGCTGGATTGAGTGTGTCAAACAGTATAATGGATAGGAAGGGCCAGAAAACTAGACAAGCGACAGAGAACAATGAACTAGCAATACTTGGGGAAAGGAATCGTGAGACGCCGCATTTTGGACACACTTTTAAGTGCACACAAAAAAAAGAGCAAGAAAGAGCAAAAAGAGCAATAAATAAAGAGCATCTAGAAATTTCTGTATTTTAAAACGTAACCCAACATATGAAACTTATTATTCTCGTAAGTAATGACAAAAATACTAATTTTTGGAGGACATTAATATAATTCTATATTGCGTGAATAGTGTACATTTTCGTAATGAAAGAAGCATAAAAGGGTTTTCTCATTTATCAAGTGTGCTGTCAGTCAATGTTTACACTGTATATGTAATCAAATTAACTTGCGCCTATTATGGAAACCTTTATTTTCACATGTGTCAAAAATATTTTCTGGTGAATAATGTATTATACACTTTATTTTTTATAGCGTAAAATTAAAGTTTTTCGGTTTGTATCCGAGAAATTAAAATTTTCAATTTAAAAAGATCTAATTTATTCATATTTATTACTTAAATAGATCATTATATGAAATTTAAGAGCAACGCTAGTGTCGGTGGAGCTACCTCCATCTTATTCTATTCTCTGCCAGTCTTTTCACATTCTGGTACGAAACCCTTTCCAGTTTTTTGTTTATATGATAGATATATAGTAATTAAATTAAAAAAAAAACGAAACATCATTATCATCATCAGGTCTCTTTAGTCTCCACTGCAGGAGCATGACCCTCTCTGTACTACCGGAGCCATACTTGGCCAGAGTAGACAGAGGATTTGCCCTACACTCTCCTCGCTGGCCAGACGAGTTGGAGAGGTCTCATTGATGTTTATGAGCTTTGTTTAGCTTGTATTTCCTAAGTCGCCTCTTACGACCTCCATGGGAAGACTAGGAGTGGTCCTATTCTACTCTGCCGGAAACCACAAGGCTTAAACGAAACATGCTCGTATGCAAATTAATAACATGAAAGAGCGGAAGGGTTTTCTAAGATCACAAGGCTTATTTAAGTAAATATGTTATGTAATATATATGCTATAGCAAAGGCAGTTACGTAAAGGAAAACATGAAATGTCGTATTGAAATCTTTAAAGTTCAAAATTAACATTTTTTACCAATAAAACCTTGAAGGGGTGCTTCAGCCTGTTAAAGTGAACAATTTACCTATGAGACCAGCCGGCCCATTTACTAACTCAGTGACCAACGTTTTGTAGTCACTTCAAAATACATTGCGAGTTTCCTATGATTGACTATTTTTATTAAAGATATATAAAACGCAATGTACTTTGAAATGACTATTAAAACGTTGTACACTGAGTTAGCAAATAGGCCGGCACAGCTGGGAACGCGAAAAAACATCGACGTTTCCATACAAAAGTGTTCACCCCGCCAATTTAAATGCTATAAGCTGTCCCGACGAACTACGTTTCGTTTTTTTTTGTTGTAAACATTTCTTATATTTTAATAGTTATTCTGCTTTTCGGGGTAATAACAAAACCAACAGATCAAACATTATTTAATCGGTTCACTCGTTCTTAAGTTATAATATAAGTATACTAACAAACCCGACTTTGTTTTATAAGATGTCGCTTTTTTAGTTGCTAACTAACATGGGTTTAGCAAGTAATGAGGCCTTTTTTTTTTATACATGTGGAAAATGCGTTATGCATACTGATCTGCTACGGGGATACAGAACAGTTATGCGGGACTCACACCCGCTAAAAACCACATGATTGCTCTCTTCACGCCATATTACCGGAATGGTGGGCACGGTGGAGCTACCACCACTCTTCCACCAAAGTAATGCGGCCTAATAGAAAACATGTTCGTTTTCATTACCCAATCGCCAGGCAATTTAACAATTGTCGTAGCCGAAATTTGGACAATTTACACCCACACCTACACTGTTTCCTTGTGTTTTGCTAGCTGAAGTGTTTTGACCCCTGTATTGGTTTATCGACCTACAAACAGACGCAGTTTATATATTTTTCATTCGGGATATGAGTATATATTTTTTTAGGTGATAACGTCTTATAAATCAATAAACGCCGGCTGTACGCACGAAAGTGACACGTTCCGTGCGCAAGCGAGAGCGCGGATAACAAGAGATAGAGAAGCACTATCCACATAATCGCATCTATCTATCTTCCGTCCTTATCACGTAAAATTATCGTCAGTAAAACGAGTTAACAGATCACCAATTTTTTTATTAATTTTAGATTTTCTTGTAAGTATACAATGTACTTTAAATATATTTCATGTTTTATTTTTTAAGTAAAGGAACTAATAACATTGGCACAATAAAATAAGTGTTTGATCGATCGATGAATCAATCCAAACTGGCGTAACTACACGATCTTGGGCATTTATTTTCTCATCACAAAAGCATTACAGAGGTACATAAATTTAGGCGCTAGTACTCTAGTTTTTTTGCTTATCAAGAAGTGATGAGACTAGTCCCTGAAATAGGCTCCTTACGGAACCTGTACCTACAGGTAACTAGGCCTCTCCCGCGACTTAATAAGTTATATTCTTAGAGTGTGGATCTAAGCGAGAATTGAACATAATCATGAACAATATAAATGTAACTTAAGTAGCTATGATACAAAAAACAAGATTAAAATGATGGAAAAAAAAGAGAAATAAGACATACAATGGGGCCCAAGTGAGTTTGACTTCAGCGCGCGGTTTCTTGCTGGCTAAACTTTGCCCCACGCCGGGAAACCCTAGGATCAAGGTCCCGTGACATTTTGGCGGCACTGTAGTAACGCCGTTTAATCCAAAGCAAGTTAGTTCTTGTGCCTACAAATTTTTTTGGGAGTTGGATCCGCGCCTGTCTACAAAAGCATATCATACAAGTAATCGTTCATTCCCAAAATAGATATTTCGAGCCTCTTTATTTGTATTTGTGTGAGTGTAAGTGGTAGATAGCACTATTTACATCTACGAGTAGCACATTATTACCAAATTTAATATATCATTAGGTCATTGTAAATAATGTCCCAGCGGAAGTTATAAAAAACATACTTCATTTTCATTAGCTAATTATAAAGGTACCCGAGAGGTTTACCTACATCGTATGACAAAGAATTACGTTGATATAATAACATATATTGAGGCATTGGACAGGCATATATTTATTTCCTGTCAAATGCCTTTTCTAAATGTAATATATTAAATAAAAAAAACATGAATTACGTATAATAAATAAATAATTATGTGGTATACTAACTCAACCATACTTATTGTATAACAGATACACATTATAGATAAACATTCAAGACCCAGGCCAATCTGAAAACGATCATTTTCTATCTTGACCTGACCGGGGATCGAACCCAGGAACTCTGGTGTGGCAGCCTGGCAATGACCACTAGAACTAAGCCACAGAGCCCAACTATATTTCTTAGATTTTTTCTTTAATATTTTTTTAAGTATTAATTAATACAATATACATGAATTCTTTTGTTTCACAAAGTCTTTGTTTCGCTCGTTATTTGGATCACTGTTGTTGCTTCAAGGCCGTTTTTGTTTCCAAACTCCGCTTGACTAAGCCACCTTCCTTTTTACTCAGCAAATAGTTGGAAAACCCTATGATTACTTACGAGTACTTCCTCGACGAATTACGTTCCTAGACCAAAGAGGTTTAGTTTCGGGTGCTTATCACCTTATAAACTCGATATCGGACTTTCAATACCTTATTTTACTTCGTTATTAAATTGCGATGTATTAAATACCATACATACACATCATCACGTCATTTTCCCTTGCGGGGTAGACAGATCATCATTTCGAGTAGGTGTCACGGTCAATCCACCATGCACACCCTGGTGTCAGAGTTCTTCGGAACCGCCTCTCGGCCTCTGACGTGGTTCCTTTAACGACTACCAGATGGCAGCCGGGACCACCGGCTTAACGTGCCTTCCGAAGCACGGAATCATCTTAATTATCAGACAATCAGGTGATTCAAGCCTGCAATGTCCTAACCAAACTGGAAACAACTAAAAAAAGTATGCTTCCGGTGGGAATCGAACCCACGACCCCCGGGTCAACAGGCAAACGCCTTAACCACTGGACCACGGAGGCAGCATATAAAATACACAAGCCTAGGTAGAAATTTCTAAATTAAAACATTAACAAAACAAAACATCTTTGGCTGTTGGTCCCGGTTGCCATCTGGTAGTCGTTAAAAGAACCACGTCAGAGGCCGAGAGGTGGTTCTGAAGAACTCTGACACCAGGGTGTGCATGGTCGATTGACCGTGGCACCTACTCGAAATTATAATGTATTTTATATTAGGTAGGTGGTATCTACTTGGAAAGCGCTTATTTTCATACCTTATCGAATCGTGTTTCTAGACCAAAAGTAAGCAACTAAATGCCAACACCCTTCCGCATTGGGTTAGCATACAAACTTCGTTCCAATTCGGAACGCCGATATGCGTGTGCGATAATATCAAGCCTTCGTGTATTTAGGTCTCGGAAAAGCTAGTTTGTACATGATATGACTAGCTCCGTGGCGCAGCGGTCAACACGCCAGCCTGCGACACGGAGTGACCAGGTTCGATCCCCGGCCAGGTCAAGATGGAAAATGATCTTTTTCAGATTGGCCTGGGTCTTGGATGTTTATCTATATATGTATTTGTTATAAAATATAGTATCGTTGAGTTAGTATCCCATAACACAAGTCTCGAACTTACCTTGGGGCTAGCTCAATCTGTGTGATTTGTCGGTCAGTATTTATTTATTTATATGAACTACATAGATTACTCGACTAATGTACATGCGTACATACATAGTATTACGTCTTTTCCCTTGCGGGGAGATAGAGCCTAGGTCTATAAGACCTGAGGCACGTTTAGCATGTTGGTGGGCATTAGATAAAATATTTGTTATTAATTAATTCTTTATTTTTAAAATTAATAATATAATTAAACTTTTTTTTTATTTATTTCTTTATCTTTAGGACGTTTACCTTCTTGAATCAAAATGATGGGTTGCATCGACTAATGACCTCTAAAAATCTATCCGTAAACTGCTTATCAAATCGTTCGTGAACACATACCTGGCCGGACAGAAATGTTCTATCTAATATATAAAATTCTCGTGTCACAGTTTTCGTTGCCATACTCCTCCGAAACGGCTTGACCGATTTTGATGAAATTTTTTGTGCTTATCCGGTATCTATGAGAATCGGCCAACATCTATTTTTCATCCCCCTAAATGTGAGGGGTAGTCCACCCCTAAATTTTTTTTTATTTTTTAGACATTATTTATATGGCAAAACAACGTTTGCCGGGTCAGCTAGTACTCATATATTATTAGGTTTCCGTACCCAAAAGGTGAAAACGGGACCCTATTACTAAGGCTCCGTTGGGCGTCCGTCCATCTGTCACACTTTGTATCTATATCGTAGTAGGTACATACTTGAAATTTTTACAGCATGTGTTTATCTGATACCGCTAAAATAAAAAAATAATGAAAACAAAATAATATAAAAAAATAAAGGGTGGCCACATCCAAAAGACGTGTCGTGTCGTGTGTAGGCGTGTTTTTCTTGAATTTGTCAAATATATTGTTAATTTATTACTGACACGTTAAATCTGAAGTCGGTTTTTATTCTAATTTTTTCTGCTTTGCGAAGTAAAGTACCTATAAACTAATAATTTATAAACAGGGGTTTATGCAAGCGATTTCCATGATGAAATACAGTCAATGATTTCGTATACTTACCGACTGTACCGTTTGATTATAGTAAAATATCTAACGCGTCTATTTTTTATCAAAAATACCTAGGGTCAGGCCTCCCAAGGGTAGTTAGGTCACAAACAGGTCACTGTAGTCTAGACTTTCTCTATTAATTACCTAACTAATTAACAGGACCGGCTACTGCCGCGCCTCTTGTCTACATATGCAGGTTTACTTATATGGTTGAGGTGACTTTGTGTGCTAAAATACCAGACAAATACAGACTAGTCACGTAAAACTAAATCAGAATTACTATAGACACTGTTTTTGGATGAGAATGATGAAAGAAAACCTGATTTTTGTCATTAACATACTGACAAAGAAATAGAATTCTTTAGTTCTGCAACGCAAGCATGCCACCCGCGACGCCGTTTATATCGCGCGATAAATTATCCCTATCTCGCTCTCTAATACTACGGAAAACAAGATGGCGAATAATGGCGATAGTCGATCAACGTTGGCGCGCGTGCCATGCTACGGAGGCAGGTACAGAATTAATGTGTTCAAGTTCTAAAATTTTCAATCCAGTACCTGCACTAGGAGCTTGTCTACCTATATAGCTAAGTATCCCATTATATTTAATAAATTACCGGATCATATCAAAACTATGGACATCATGACATTTAAAAAGAAATTAAAATTGTTATTAATCGAAAAGAGTTATTATAGCGTAGGAGATTACTTAAATGATATTTTGACATAAGATTTAATTTTTATTGTTTTATTTTTATTTAAATAGCAAATGTAATAGTTATCAATTTTATCTTTGACTTTAGAATTTACTTAATTGTTTGTGACTAGAATTATATTTTGTTGACTACTAATTATTGTACGTCTTTTAAAGACAGGTCACAGTGACACCCATTACACGATAACATCTTTTGTAAGCTGTGTTCCGCAATAAAGAGATTTGTATTTGTATTTGTATAAGTAGACATTTTGGTTTTAGTTTAAAATGTGGTACAAAATAAAACCATTTCCGTCATAGTGATCAGTCACACATGTGGTCCGTGGTCCACAAAGGACAGACAAGTAGCGTATCTAATGTGATGTTGGTGTATCAGTGCGGAAGGCGTCGCCTTGAACCTGACTAGTATCATTGGATAACCTTGACCCTACATAGGTCATACGTAATTGTTTCAGCAAGGTTTTTGTTAATACTTATTATTCCATAATGATCTGGAAGATAATTAATTGTCAAACTTGCCTGAATCTCGCTAAAATAGATCAAGAAGAAAACATATAATCCATACTAATATTATATATGCGACAGTAACTCTGTTTATATGTCTGTCATCACTTCACGCTTCAAATGTTGAACCAATTGCGGTGAAATTTTGTATGGAGGAAGTTTGAGACCTGGGGAAGGACATACTGTCACCCTGGTAAAATATATTGTTCTCGAGAGATCTATATTAACTCAGGCAAAGCCGAGGGAAAAAGGTACCTTTATCATAGGTTTATAATCTGCAAAAGGAGTCAAGATATTAGCAGGCCTTTGAGCCCCGCTTTTGTCCCTATTGCGGCTTTAGGAATAAGAACGTGACGTGCCTGTAGGAAGTTAATAATATTGTTAATTATTGCATGTACACCAGAACACGTACCTATTTCTAAATCAGCAAACTACTGAACTTACTTTAGTACGAGTATATAGGCTAGTGTTATCTATGTCTATACTTCTATACTAATACTATACTAATATTATATAGAGGAAAGATTTGTTTGACGCGAATAGGCCCCGAAACTACTAGGATTTGAAAAATCTTTCACAGTTGGGAAGCTACACTATCTGCGCTGAACATAGGCTATGTTTTACGCGGACGAAGTCGCGGGAAAACAGCTAGTAATAAATAAGAAGCCATTCCATTCCATCATATTACCGGTCTCCGTAATTTAATATATTTCGCCATATCCCCTTATCTGGCTACTCAAATGCGCATACTTAAATCACACATAATAATAGTCATATTTTTGGTACAGGCGGACACAAGTATTAAAAAGCCATAACAAGCTAGCTGGTCCAAGGCCACTCGCGCTTCAGTGCCCGCACTGATGACCACGATAATGGTCCACGGCGCACCTCGCAATTCAATTTTATTACAACTCTATTGTACGTATACCATTCACAATGCAAAAATCAGAACAGCAAATTCGAAGTGTGTCTAAGGCGTCCACCTAGACGACACACTTTGAATTTACTGGTCATCTCAGAACCAAACTATAAAAAACTGGCTCAAGACCGGTGCAGTTTCTCACATTAATTTTAGATCTTATCCTCACTAATATTATAAATGCGAAAGTGAGTTTGTTTGTTTGTTACGCTTTCACGCCGTAACTACTGAACCGATCATCATGAAATTTTGCATACAACTTGTATGCAAAATTTCATGATGATCGGTTCTGGTGATGATCTCTGGAGTACGGAGAAGGACATAGGCTACCTTTTATCCCGGGAAAAAGTACTTATCCCGAGGGATCGACATTGACGCGGGCGGAGCCGCGGGCGAAAGCTAACTAAAGTGAATATATAACTAAATATTCTGTAAATATTTCAAGCGTCTACCTGTTGCCGTTATCAATATCGAGCAAAAGCAAGCAAAAAAATCACGTTTGTTGTATGGGAGCCCCCTTAAATATTTATTTTATACAGACAGACGGACAGCGGAGCGAAATTAATATGGTCCCGTTTTTACCCTTTGGGTACGGAACCTTAAAAATCATCCATCTGTACACCACATTTTATGCAATAAATATATTCATTCATTCATTCATTCATTGTATTTATATTATGATGTGGGTGACGGTTTTTCATTCAATTAGCATATTACAGCCCATACTTTAACATTTTAATTATAGGTTTCAAGATATGAGGGTGGTATTTCCATATTGCTCTTTGATTTATATTGTCTAAGCGAATCGTTTTGGTAACATGGAATTAAAACGTTTAGCATCGAAGTAGGCTGCCTATTTCTGAATTTAATATGTATTTTTTTGAGGAATGATAGATCCCATCTTCCACTTATATCTTTACCATTTCGCGGTGGTTCACAGTCAAGCCACTTTGCGGATCCTGTAAGCCTAGAACTGCTCTTACATCGTCATGTTAGTATCAGAGTTCATAGAATCTGACACACAACACAGACGGAATTTCAAAGGGCTGTAAGAATCCTTAATATTTTTAACCGACTACAAAAACAGGAGACTATCAATTCGGTTGTTTTTTAAATGTTTGTTACCCAGAACTTCGTCATTTATGAAGTTTAATAGTGAATGCTTTCAAGTTGGTCCCATTAAATTTCATCACAATCGGTTCAGTTAATTAAAGACGTGTTTTTTTTATATAAAAGATTATTAGTTTAATCAACAAAAAAATACGTGTAAAATATTTTTTAATTATCTAACGACGGATTAATTATATTTTTTGGGAAACTAGCCTATCTAAATATATATATAATAATAAATCATTTATTTCGACCATAGAGATCATAAAATACAAGAATTAAATTTTACAATTAAATAATTCATTAAAATATCATTACATTAAAATTGCAATTAATTAAAATAAAAATTATTGAAACTAACACTTTGCAGTCTGTACATGGATCATTGCTGCATGGTTCATGTACAGGCAGTCAAATCGACTGGCAAACACCTTCAGGACGGTGCTAGCACTGGCACGAACCCTGCGCACCAGGGATGTACATCGCTTACGCATGGTAGTGTAAAAGCAATCTACGCGCAACTCGGCAAACATCCCCGACGCGCTACAGAATCGGGGCAGCCCCATCACCATCCTAAAAGCATTATTGTACTGAACGCGCTAGGCGCTGTACTGTTTCTGAGTATAGCTCGCCCACAGGCTACTCGTGTAGAAAGACGTTCAAAATGCCCTAAAAAGAGTAATTTTGACATCCCCTGAACAACGAGCAAATCTGCGCGCGATCATATTCGCCCTAACAGTCAGCGCCCTGCGCTCTCTTTCTATATCAGCATCGTCTTTCAGGTCAGCGGTAACCATATGTCCTAGGTATTTAAAACATTCAACCCTTTTAAGCGGAGTGCCATTAAGCTTAATAGATGGTATATTTCTGACATGCTTACCGCTGGGCCGAAAGACCATGCATTCACTTTTAGTCACGTTGTACAACAACCCGTGCTTAAGTGTATAACCCTCACAAATCGCCAACAGCTTCGATAACCCACATGCCGAAGCACTCAGCAGCACCATGTCGTCAGCATAACTTATATTATTCAAGCATACGTCATCAATATGACAACCTACATGTGTGCTGCTGAGTTCCTCCACAAGCGCATTGCGCATTAATATATAGGTTGAAGAGCTTGGGCGAAGTCAACCCCCCTTGCCTCACCCCGCACTCCATCCCATACGGGTCCGAATAAGAACTTGTCCAGCGGACTACGTTGACCTGGTTCTCATACCAATATTTAAATAGATTAACAAGTGGTTTTGGCATATTAGTACTGTTTAATTTTTGCCAAAGGATGTCATAAGATACCAGATCAAACGCTCTTGTAAAGTCTAGAAAACTAGCAAACACTGGTGTTTTCCTATCAGTGTAGTACTTGACGGTTTGCTTTAAGCATAAAACCGCCGTCTCTGTAGATTGTCCAGACCTAAATCCAAATTGATTATCCATCCATAACTCCAATATGATTATATAAGTCTAAGGTGACTGACTGACTGACTGACATAGTGATCTATCAACGCACAGCCCAAAACACTGGACGGATCGGGCTGAAATTTAGCATGCAGGTAGATATTATGACGTAGGCATCCGCTCAGAAAAGATTTTGATCAATTATACCTCCAAGGGGATAAAATAGGGGATGAAAGTTTGTATGAAACTTAACGCGAGCGAAGCCGCGGGCAAAAGCTAGTTATGTTATAATTATGTTTTCTCTTACAGAGGAAAAGACTGCCGCAGCAACCTCTACCTCTTGCCCACCGGAGAAATCGTGTACTTCGTTGCAGCCGTGGTGGTCCTCTTCAACGTGGACGAGCGCTGCCAGAGACACTACATGGGGCACACCGATGATGTCAAGTGCATAGCTGTGCACCCCAACAAGCTGGTGATTGCTAGTGGGCAGTGCGCCGGGCACGATCGGTTAGATGCCAGGGTGAGTGTCTGATGTCCTGAAGTATTCCTAAATCTCGAACCAGGCTACGATTGGTGTGTCACTGTGGGAGATTTCCGATCGGCTCTTAAGAGTGCCCAACCCGTCTTACTTTTCATACTAACGCTTGTATGTGATTATGGCGTTGTAACAGCCTTTTTTTAATCATTTGAACTTACAGGTATCTTATGCGCTATTTCTAGGCTTCTTTTGAAGTAAAAAAATAAAATTTTGAAAATAAAAATTGCCAATTTTACCTGAACTGCGGCCGTTCATAAAGTACTCAAAAATAGTAAAAGTGAAGATTTTTTTTTATATAAACCTCGCAAGTGTAATAAAAAATCTAAATGAAAAACATTTATATCACATGTTGTTCGTTCAATGTTATCACGTTCTCACTTGCTTGTTACCCAAATGAATGAAATAACATGCTTTTTAAGGGGCTGGAAAGGGCCCTTTTTATGATCTTTTTAGTAATTGGCTAAGACACTACCGCGCTGGATACAATGGAGCTCTAAATATATATTGGCGACCACATTTTTGATATTTCAAATTCCATAAAAATCTAGACCAACCCAATTTCGGTTAGGTCTTGGCGAATACTTTTTTTGTATAAAATTCGTCTTTATTGTGAACCCAGATTCAAAGATTTATTCAGAAAATAGGCCTTTTCAGGCACTTTTTCATCGTTTGCGTCCTCTTTACAAAGAGAAAATATGTAGGTAAATACAGTTTTTCTTAAATGCTTTAAGATCTAAAAGCCACGTTAAGCGTGGCGGGCGTTAGGTGGAAAATGGAATCAAAATTGTGATGGGTTGCTAGCTGCATCGCCTACTAATATGATTCGCCAGATTTACCCATTCCCTCGATCGGCTTTTACGATCTGCGCGGGAAGAGAAGCAGCTGGTACATTCTATGTCTTTCTTTTCTCCCAAACCAGTATAGAAGATATTACATTGTAATATGTTTTGACGAAACCTTTACGGCCGGCTGCTTGTATGACACCAACCTTCCTTGAGTATACTAATTTATTCATATAATAAAATATTTAATTTATTTTTCTAGCCCCATGTACGCGTGTGGAACTCCGTATCTCTGGCCACGCTGGCAGTCATCGGTGTCGGGCAGATGGAGCGAGCCGTGGCCTGCGTCACGTTCTCGAGGGCTGACGGGGGCAGTTTGTTAGCCTGTGTCGACGAGGGACCAGACCACACCATCTCCGTGTGGGAGTGGCAGAGGCCGGATAAGGGACACTGCCTTGCCGAGACCAAGGTAAAGATCAATATTTAAGAGTTAAATGGAGTGACAATCGTTTATTTGCGCTTTGCCTAGGTCTAATGGGGGATGCTTACCAATTTGCGTGGATGAGGTGCCAAAGAACTTTGTCTCCATGTGGGATGGCAGAGGTCGGATAAGGGATACTGCCTTGCCGAGACCAAGGTAAAGATCCCCATTATTTTAGAGTTAAATGGAGTAGCAATCGCTTATGTCGCGCCTTGTATACGTCTAATGGGGGATGCTTACCAATTTGTGTGGTTGAGGTGCCAAACAACTTTGTCTCCGTGTGGGATGACAGAGGTCGGATAAGGGATACTGCCTTATCCAGACCTAGGTAAAGATCCCCATTATTTTAGAGTTAAATGGAGTAGCAATCGCTTATGTCGCGCCTTGTCTAGGTCTAATGGGGGATGCTTACCAATTTGTGTGGTTGAGGTGCCAAACAACTTTGTCTCCGTGTGGGATGGCAGAGGTCGGATAAGGGATACTGCCTTGCCGAGACCAAGGTAAAGATCCTCATTATTTTAGAGTTAAATGGAGTAGCAATCGCTTATGTCGCGCCTTGTCTAGGTCTAATGGGGATGCTTAGGTACCAATTTTTGTGGTTGAGGTGCCAAACAACTTTGTCTCCGTGTGGGATGGCAGAGGTCGGATAAGGGATACTGCCTTGCCGAGACCAAGGTAAAGATCCTCATTATTTTAGAGTTAAATGGAGTAGCAATCGCTGATGTCACGCCTTGTCTAGGTCTATTGGGGGATGCTTACCAATTTGCGTGGATGAGGTATCAAACCACTTTGTCTCCGTGTGGGACAACACTGCCTTGCCGAGACCAAGATTGACCCTTATTAACTGTAACATAGGTTTTAAGGTTTAAGCGAACCGGGTTGAAGACAACGATATCTTTCTGAACTGCTGATGGAGAAATTGATGGAGTTATCTTTGTTGTGACGTCCAGCAAAGATTTTGTGAAAGTGACCAGTTATCCAACATCATCATTTCAAGGCATCTCCACGAGGTATCATTACAAGAACTTTCTTCGTTCATCGTCATTAGTTTACCCAGACTTTTATCTATTTGGCTAATCAGATTATACGAGTTCGGCGATAGTTTTCAATTTGTCAGAAGTTGAAATGATGGGCTAGCTTTAGATCATTTTGCTCCACCTTTCATCATCATCATCAGGTCTTTTTAGTCTCCACTGCAGGAGCATGACCCTCTCTGTACTACCGGAGCCATACTTGGCCAGAGCAGACAGAGGATTTGGCCTACACTCTCCTCGCTGGCCAGACGGGTTCACCTTTAATATCTATTTATTTCAGTGTTCAGTCGACACGGTGGTGGCAGCTGAGTTCCACCCTCTAGACCGCAACCAGATCGTAACTTGCGGAAAGAACCATATCGCGTTCTGGACCTTGGACCACACGAATATGCTGTACAAGAGGATGGGCGTCTTCGATGGACGGGACAAACCCAAATATGTCACATGTCTTGGGTTTAATCACAACGGTAAGATTCAATGTCTAGATATTTTAGACTTAGACCTGCGTTCTTCTAATAAATTGACCCTAGTTTCTAGCCCTTCTCACCATACTGGTTTTTTTCTAATTCCTTCGCCAAAAAAAAATTTATTAAATAAATTTGTAAATCCTTATCCTTACTAATATAATAAATGCGAAAGTAAGTTTGTTTGTTTGTTTGTTAATGGCGTAAAAGCCCATAACTACTGAACCAATTGTCATGAAATTTTGCATACAAGTTCTCTGGAGTACGGAGAAGGACATAGGCTACCTTTTATCCCGATAAAAAGTACTATTCCCGAGGGATCGACATTGACGCGGGCGGCGCCGCAGGCGAAAGCTAGTGATATATAAATGTTACGATATCTAAACACATTTTTCTTCTAAAACGTATTTTTTACGTCTAAAACAATAATTCTCACATGACAATATTAAGGCTTTTCATCTTTTTTCCTAATCGCCTAATGGCTTGCGCAGTAGCGACGTTTTTCGTTCGCGTGGCGCCCGCTTAAATATATTTTTGAATGGCAAGGCGACGTGCTGTCGGGCGACTCGAGCGGCAACGTGATCGTGTGGGCGCGCGGCACGAGCGCCGTGGCCAAGCTCGTGCGCGCCGTGCACGACGGGCCCGTGTTCTCGCTGTGCTGCCGCAAGGACGGCGCGCTCGTCTCCGCCGGCGGCAAGGACGGACGGATCGTGCTGCTGGATGCCGAGGTACCTATCTCTTGACAGCCTCCGTGCTCCAGTGAAGAAGCATACTTTGTTTAGTTGTCTCCAGTTTGGTTAGGACATTGCAGGCTTGAATCACCTGATTGTCTGATAATAAAGATGATTCCGTGCTTCGGAAGGCACGTTAAGCCGGTGGTCCCGGCTGCCATCTGGTAGTCGTTAAAGAAACCACGTCAGAGGCCGAGAGGCGGTTCCGAAGAACTCTGACACCAGGGTCTGCATGGTCGATTGACCGTGACACTTACTCGAAATGATGACCTATCTCTTACAGATGTTAACGCTTCTAAACTTCAACATGATCAGGCCAGTAGTAGAGTGGCTCGCCCATGTTGCTGGTCACTCTACCCTACCAAATTCTAGTGCTTTTCCCTACCACAGCTGTCATCGTCATCATCATTATCAGGTATTTTTAGTCTCCACTGCAGGAGCATGACTCTCTCTGTACTACCGGAGCCTTACTTGGTCAGAGCAGATAGAGGATTTGGCCAACACTCTCCTCGCTGGCCAGACGGGTTAGAGAGGTCTCATTGATGTTTATGAGCTTTGTTTAGCTTGTATTTCCTAAGTCGCCTCTTACGACCTCCATGGGAAGATTCGGAGTGGTCTCATTCTATTCTACCGGAAACCACACGGCGACACAAAATATAGTGCATACACCACTGAAGTTTGTATGCGTAAAGGCTTTCTTCTTATTTAAGTACTCGTCCGTGGCGTAACTACAGGGTAACATCCTGGCAAAACGCCACAGGCCCCCGATCCTAGGGGACCCCGACTAGGAGCAGAAGAGCGAGGGGGAGTAAGGGAGGCTGGGCCCCAATAAATGAGTTTGCCTCGGGCCCCAGATGGTATAGTTACGCCGCGAGTGCTCGTTCTACTTTTACATGGATGATATGATAGGCAACTACTTTTACATGGATGATATGATGGGCAAGTAACAATGCCATCCATGCCATTGTCATTGTTGCTAGTTGTCAATAAAATGTATTTTTTTATCAGGCAAATCCAACTGGAGTGGAGAGTGTGATAGAAGGCCACTACGGGGGGGTGAGGGTGGTGGCGGAGGGGCGCGGCAGCCAGCTGTTCATCGGCACCACGAAGAACTGTATCCTGCACGGGGACTTGGAGTTGGGATTCTCACCGGCCGTACTCGGTAAGTACATTTATCTTTTAATCAGTTTTGTTAATAAAATATTCGGAGTTTGAAGAGTGTTACATATTCGAAGTAAAATTGCCACTTTTGTGGCAATTTTACTTCGAATATGCATATTGCATAGTTTTTTCGTGTTGCTACGGAAAGACATTCCCAAACTAAACACATAGGTGACAAAAAAATATATTTCTAAACAAAAATCTTTTTCAGATATTAAAGTTATCCTAATCCTTACTTAAATTATGAAAATCAGTTTGTTTGTTTGTTACACTTTCACGCCTTTGCTACTGAGCCGATCATCATGTAATTTTGCATACACGTTATCTGGGGCACGGAGAAGGTCAAAGGGTACATTTAAGGCGGGCACATATTTTTTTTTTCATAAAAGCTGGAGCCGCGGCCATGTAGGTTTAGTTTTTTAATTATTTTGTAAAACACTTTACTGATGATGCCTATAAATTCGTGACGTCACGAGCAAGCTCTGTAGGTACTATTTTTGAAAGTGTGACACTCGTCTTCGAGCAATTTTTGTATGGAAAAATCGCTCGGTTACGCACGACGTCATTTCAAAAATAGCACTACTCTACTTGTGAGTTATTTTTTTGTATGTGCGGCGTGAGAACTTTGTTTGGTAACTATATTAAATATTTCGTTTATGCTGACGGCATTGTAATAAAAGTTGCTATAAATTGAGTGCATTATCTTAGGGCTAAATAGTATTTTAATATTTTCAAACTTATAAAAGTAAGTCTTGTCCACTCAACTTTTGGCACTCAAATTTCAGGCAATACTATTGCCTGAAATAAATGAATTATTATTATTATATAGTGTTATTAAGGTAACTCAAAGTATCGATATCCAATGTTATACCGTATTCTAGGTCTCAGCTGTTAATAACGATAGAAGATATTAAAAGGAGCAATTGTCCTACAGTGGTGGCTAAAACAAAGTTTAATTTCCAGGTCACGTGGACGAATTATGGGGTTTGGCGGCTCACCCGACATTACCGCAGTTCGCGACGGCGGGCTGGGATAGACTTCTCCAACTATGGGACGGACTCAGCCACTCAACCGTCTGGAGCAAGGATATTGATGTATGTAAGATTAACCAGTTTCTAGGTATATTTCCATACTGGTCTAAGAGCAAATATTCTGATGCAAACTTTTGTCGGCTCGGAACATTGCGTGAGTGGATACGTAGTACACAATGTTAAGTATCAGCGGGGTAAAGCGACAGCAGGCGGCGCAGACCCCCGTGCGTCTTTCCCATCTTCCCCTAGAGGTGGGAAGCCCGCTCCGCCTTCATCATAGCGTCAGTGTGTGAGTTACCACGGAGTACATTATCGAGTCACGTTCGTGTGGTGCACACGCCTGTACCTGGCCCATCTGCGCTCCTAGCTATCCGAGCCGCCATTCAGTTTGCGTTAGAGTGTACCCAGACCCACCGTATTCGCAAATTTGGTTTTTCAATTCTGCGACTTCTTCTGTCTACCTCAAAACGGACAAAACGTATCAAATAATATTGTACTTACGTACATTTTAATAAGAACTTTAAATGGATTTAGAGGGACTTCAGAGATTTTCTAAATAAATATTAGGCTGATTTCAGAGTGACGTGTTTGAACAGCGCTGCCCAGACGCGCGATTGCAAGCGCGCGCTTCTGGGCGGCGCTGTTAATGCGTAACTATGAAAGGAGACGGCTATCTCACTAGATAAATTGCACCGATCAAGAACCGCGCGCCGCCGTTGACGCTGCCGAAGCGCACGCTCAACAATCAATTTGCAATGGTTGACGACGTCGCTGTTGCACTTTTTTCCATAGAAAATAAACAGCTAATCCTGTGATTATAACTGTCCCAATGATGACGACTATACACAACTGTACAGGGGCCGATAAAACTGACCCTTCTAAAACGATTTTAAATTGTAGGGGAGTCAGATATATCAGCCCCCGACTGTTCATACACTACAACGAAATGCGCGATACTAAGACTCGTTTCAAAGCGCACGCCGGTCAAGCGCGCTGGTCAAAGGCGCGTCTCGCCGGCGTCAATCTGAAATCAGCCTTAGGTTTGTAAGGAGAAATAAGTTACTTACTTGATTTTTTTTGTTATTGAGGCATGTTCTCCATTTTAGATGTAAGTTTTTGTATAATTAAACTTAGCTTTCCTTGTGTTTGTTACAGGAGCGAGCGCAATGCGTGTCGTGGTCCACCGACGGCGGAGTGCTGGCCGTGGGATGCCTCAGCGGGAAATGGCTGGTATTCGACCCGCAGAGCCGGCAGCTGCTCACGCAGCATCACGATGGGTCAGTTATATATATTACAGAGGAACAAATACTACATAGCCGTGTGGTTTCCGGCAGAGTAGAATAGGACCACTCCTAGTCTTCCCGTGGAGGTCGTAGAAGGCGACTTAGGAAATACAAGCTAAACAAACCTTAAAAACATCTGTGAAACTTCTCCAACTCATCTGGGTGGAGAGTATAGGCCAAATCCTCTGTCTGCTCTAGCTAAGTATGGCTCCGGTAGTACAGAGATGGTACAAGCTCCTGCAGTGGACACTAAAAAGACCTGATGATGATGAAGTGTCCTCTGCCCCACAGGTCAGAGCCGATCCAGACGATCCAGTACTCGCCGGACAACTCGATGGTGGCGGTGGGTTCCCGCGACAACTTCATCTACGTGTACCGCGTCGACGACAGCGGCGCGCGATACTCGCGCGTCGGCAAGTGCCTCGTGAGTACCTACCCTGTAATTGTTGCCCGCCCCGACCCCTCTCCGGCTCTGAATAGCCGGAGGAATCCCACTATCCGACCCCGTCGCACTCGACACCGGAACAGAGTGCGTAGAGTAGGATTAGCTCCGATTACTGGTGACCGCCCGGCGGTCCCGGGTGACTTGCACCCAGGATAGGCCCTTCTGGCAACGTAGATTTCGGCCCATAAGGCAAAAGATGAGAGTTGCTGCTCTCCAAAGGCTTTTGCCATTGTTTCTCAGATTGGCCCTTCAGGCTTGCATGCACGTATACGCGGCCCATCAGGTAATATGAGAGATTGCTGTCTCTCCAAGCCTTGCGCACACAGGCAACGCCCAAAGCCGAGGTCCGTCCCTCCTGGGGGCCCTTTGGTGATGTTGTCTATAAAGGTTGAGGGCACTCTGCCCTCGCCTCAAACGCCCGGTGAAGTAGCGGAAGCTCACTTGGAGCTAGCTACATAGTCATTTAAAAAAAAAAAAACTGTAATTGTAGGGTCGAGCATCCCACACTGACAAAGCACAAAGCATAGACACAGTGGTGACGCTCCCTGTACGTGAGAGTTCGGGCACCGGTGACCTTGAGCCCGAAAAAGCCAAAGAGTCGAACTAAATGCTTTTACAGTTCCTTTTTGGTTCGAGTAGATAAGGTGTGGAATGAACTGCCTGCGTCTATATTCCCATACAAGTACACTCCCGGTACATTTAAAAGTAGAATAAATTGGTATATCTTGTATAGGCATGTAACATCCTGGTCTTCATCGTCACTTACCATCAGCCGGCCTATTTGCTAACTCAGTGTACAACTTTTTGATAGTCATTTCAAAGTACATTACGTTTTATAGCTCTTTTAATAAAAATAGTCAATCATAGATAACCAGCAATGTATTTTGAAATTACTATCAAAACGTTGGTCACTGAGTTAGCAAATAGGCCAGCTGGTGAGATGGGAGACAAATGCCTACTCAAACATTTAGTAATAATAATAAATAATAACACAGCCCTAGAGCAAGATGGTCGGTGACGGCCGTACCTTTCCCGCCTCTCGATGCCCCCGCGCACATCCAAAGACCAACACATAGCCGCAAGCGATTTTACGTGCACACATACTTATTGTGTCGTTTCTTTTCGCGTAGTATATTCTTTGGCATAGATAAAAATATATACCAAGCGTTAAAGAAGTGTATAAAACAAGGGGGCGAAACCTCCTGCTGAAATAAAACGAACGTGAATTATATATACAGGGTTACTTAAAAACACAAATAACCTCGCAGGACTAGACTGCTAGCATAATAAACAACAACGTTTGATCTAAGACTTTTGATAATTTGTTAGATTTTACTTTCATACAAACATTAATATTTATTTAATCTACCGGTTCAATGTTAACAACTACGCGCATCGCAATCAAAGATTACGCGAGCGAACGTCGCGTCGTCCTTTCCTTTATAATGTACCATAAAGGGACAAATCTCACCAGAGGACATTAAAAACTTGAAAAATAATTTTAAGTTCAAGATGTTCAAGGTGCTGGCGCTTAAGAAATTTAAAAAATGTATTCACACGATTTTACTTAGCTAAAATAAACACAATGTCGTAAGTGCCAGCGTATATAAGGTACCTTTAATCGTGGAACGTTATTTTTATTAAGTTATGTCAGAACTTGTAGAAAAAACTTTGTTGTTTATGATATTAGCTATATAGTCCTGCGAGATTATTAGTGTTTTAGAAATAACCCTGTATATCACGAAAGTAAAGGGTGCCTGAGGGTAAAAAAAAAACAAAAATAGTCAAGAAAAAAAACGAATGAACAAATATGTGTGAAAACCCCATATCGCACTTTTACTCTACTTCTCACACATTAATTCTGCATTACATTCACACACAATTCACACGTTCACATAGTCAATAAAACCAAAACCGATCAGAAGAGATTATTACAAACAATCCTACATAAGTAACTCAATAATATTCACTACAATTTTATTTTGATTATGACTTTTCATGTTTTGTGATCATTTTCACGCATTTCAAGTGCACGGAGAAAAAGCGTAGAAGGGTAAACCATATTGCATTATTCAGAGAGATTACACATTGTTTAAAAATATTATAATTAAGTATGGTAAAACTCACTACGGGGCTTACCACGATCGGTTTCAAGTAAGTTAATACGCGCTCAAGAAAACAATTTCTGAACGGACACCGTCGGTGCAGGAACTTGTGTAATAAAAAATAAGAACTGGTGGCACTACGGGAGTGCCGGCAGAAGTGAAAACTCGCCTTTGCGGTCTCGGGTCACGTGTCCGTCTTACGAATTTTCGATCAGGTCACGTGTCCTGACGCGAGTTTAACATTTTTACCCATCCTAAAAAATACACAAGGCCGGTAAAGAAGTTTTTGCTTCAAAAAGAAACAGGGTAGACCGTTTCGGTATCCCTTGGCAGCTCGACATACACCGCAGTCTGTCTGTGACCGTGGCAGCTACAATATTGCTGAAATATCAGACGACATTCGAAGCCAATCGCGGTAAGTCCCGTACTGAAAATAATATATTTGTGACCGCGAAAGCTTGATCATATCATAATTATGTCAAAGAAACACACGAAGAAATTGATAATAAACGTGAGAAATTGGGAACGCTTTTTTGACACTGTTTTAAACTTAAGGAAATATTCTAATCATTATCAATAATCTCGGTACTCAAATTATCCTATAACTATTATTTTAATATCATTACTATATGGTCCCGGATCGTACATTGACTTAATTCATTCATTTCGAGTAGGTGTCACGGTCAATCGACCATTCACACCCTGGTGTCAGAGTTCTTCGGAACCGCCTCTCGGCCTCTGACGTGGTTCCTTTAACGACTACCAGATGGCAGCCGGGACCACCGGCTTAACGTGCCTTCCGAAGCACGGAATCATCTTTATTATCAGACAATCACAATTGAATTGACTTAATAGATTAGGTAGATATATCAAATGTGTAATGTCTCTAATCTAACTAGGTAGTTTTAGATGTGAATGTTTCTATAAAGGCAACGAATGTAAGAACAGCTAAGTTAGAAGCATGGACATTAGAACTTAAAGCCGAATGAATGCTTTCATAGCATACACACGCTCATAACCATCCTTCCTTAACGTTTCACTTTTATTAAGTTCTGTTCGCTCATTTTCACTGTTTAAGCTTCTTAATTTACTTACTGATGATTCATCATCATTTCGAGTAGGTGTCACGGTCAATCGACCATGCACACCCTGGTGTCAGAGTTCTTCGGAACCGCCTCTTGGCCTCTGACATGGTTCCTTTTTGTTATCACCTAAAATTCCTACATACTTTCTTTACAGACAAACAATTCTTTAAATTTGCTACATTTTGCTTCCTTATAAGTGCCTACCTTGAAAATATTTGAGCTCAATTTAATCATTTATAAATTTATTGATTTAAAATCAAACTTTTTAAGCAAGTTAAGTATAATGCGTTCTTTTTGGTAAGCGATTTATCATGTACAACATCTGCGTGAACTTATTTTTTGCTTTGCTATTTTACTAGATTCCCCAGCCAAGTCCAACCCTCTCCCAGTTGTAGTTAGCTTTGCGACTAGAACTAGAACGGTCTATAGAATTATATCAAGTAACAAATAAAGTTATTAAAACATATAATGTGTGACAGGGTCACTCCAGCTACATCACGCACCTGGACTGGTCTGAGGACAGCCAGTACATCAGGAGCAACTCCGGGGACTACGAGCTGCTGTTCTGTAAGTGTTTCATCATACATTTAAGAACTGGTCTTGTCGATGGAGCGTCTTCCGTGTCTCTCCGTTATCTGTTTAATCTACGTATAGACTACTAGATCTACGTATAGACAATGGTTGAATCGTGAAAAGGTGATCGACAGACCGAGTTATCATCATCATCATCATATCAGCCGCAAGAAGTCCACTGCTGGACATAGACCGAGTTATGTTTTTATTAAATTTCTATTTCAGATAACTCAGATCCATTTTGTTAGTAATACAATGACTTACGGCTAGTGTTAGTATACTGTTGATTAACATGTAACCTATAAGAGGAACCTATGCACCTAAAGCCGGGCCTAGGTATGAAGGGGTCTTTAAATCACACCAAATAAAGCCACCGACCTGGTTTCTTGTACAAAGTGCCTCATTATAGGCGAACCCGGTCTATCTGCGACTGTTTTTAGAATGCTATTGACACTCAAACTCACTCTCTGTAGCAAGGATGCCATTTTTTTGCGCATCACATCCCGGAATCCGTTTACTTTTGCTTGTACGAACATTTCTGACGCACTACAGAAACGAGGGAGTCTCAATAACATTCTAAAAATATTATTATACAAGATGCGGATGGCATCCAGCGCTCTTTTGGTACTGCAGACCCATAGACCTCCCGTGTAGAAACCTCCCGTGTATTTTTGCTTCTTTAATATAAATAAGGATAGGCTAGGCTCTGTTGATTATGGCTATTAGTCTTGCGATCTCCTGGCCTCCTCCCCCGTTTCACCCGAGCGTTTTCCCAGGTGCATTGGGTAGATTTTAATCTCTGGGCCTATCCACCTCGAAACGATTATCTTGACTGTATGTTTGCAGGGAACGCGACCACCTGCCGCCAAGTGCCGAGCCCGAGCAGCCTGCGCGACGTGGCGTGGGCCACCAACACGTGTCCCATCACCTTCACCACCATCGGCGTGTGGCCCGAGAACGCGGACGGCACTGACATCAACACTTGCACTAGGTAACATCTTCTGTTCACTAATACGACTCTCATCATTTCGAGTAGGTGTCACGGTCAATCGACCATGCACACCCTGGTGTCACAGTTCTTTGGAACCGCCTCTCTGCCTCTGATGTGGTACCTTTAACGACTACCAGATGGCAGCCGGGACCACCGGCTTAACTGCCTTCCGAAGCACGGAATCATCTTTATTATCAGACAATCAGGTTATTCAAGCCTAAAATGTCCTAAGCAAACTGGAAACAACTCAACAAAGTATACTTCCGGTAGGAATCAAATCCCCGACCGCCGGGTCATCAGGCAAACGCCTTAACCACTAGACCACGGAGGCTGTCAATACGACTCTGAACTAAAACTAAAACCGTAGCGTAGTACAAAATAAGTACTAGTCCGTCCCGACCCCTCTTCGGCTCCGAATAGCCAAAGGAATCCCACTATCCGGACCCCTCGCACTCGCCACCGGAACAGAGTGCGTAGAATAGGATTAGCTCCGATTCTGGCAACGTAGCTTTCGGCCCATTAGGCAAAAGAAGAGAGTTGCTCTCCAAAGGCTTTTGCCATTGTTTATCAGATTGGCCCTTCAACCTATGCATGCACGTATACGCGGCCCATCAGGCAATATGAGAGTTTGCTGTCTCTCCAAGCAATTTTTTTACATTTTTACTGTCAAGACTTATTTAGCGGCATGTCAACAAAGAATACTAAATTTGCAATATAATGACTACAATTTTGTTTTGGTAGACCTTTTATAAACTGATACTGTCACCGTAACTTTTATTTTTCTGCCTAAACCTGGGTTAATAGTTAATACAGAAATTGGATTATTTACCAAGTTACAGCCATAGTAATCGATATTGTAGTCGGGTATATTTATTTAAAAAGTGTTCTCGCGGGATCTTCATAAAAGCTACTTCTCTTTCAGATCACACGATGGCAGACTGGCGGCGACCGGAGATGACTTCGGCAAGGTGAAATTGTACGCCTACCCCGTTACACAGCCCAAGGTAATTTGCTACTTTTTCATGATAGACCGGATCCAAATTCAGATGCCTACTTTTACAGTACAGTAGTGAATTATCCATGTGTGAAACATTCAGCAAAGAAAGCAATCGTTAAAATTGTTCACGGCTACTTTTGGCAAAAGAGCTAAGAAAAGTCTCACGTCACTTTTTGACTAGCTCCGTGGCGCAGCGGTCAACACGCCAGCCTGCGACACGGGAGTGACCGGGTTCGATCCCCGGCCAGGTCAAGATGGAAAATGATCTTTTTCAGATTGGCCTGGGTCTTGGATGTGTATCTATATATGTATTTGTTATAAAATATAGTATCGTTGAGTTAGTATCCCATAACACAAGTCACGAACTTACTTTGGGGCTAGCTCAATCTGTGTGATTTGTCCGTATATATTAAAAAAAAAAAAAAAAACTTTATACTGTAAACATCACCTAGTTATAGTTTGAATCATTATTTCCGTTTTATTTCAAATCATCATCATCATCTCAGCCGTAAGAAGTCCACTGCTGAATAAAGGCCTCTCCTCTGGATTCTTCGTTCCATGGGATGATATTTCCATACTTATTAGGCTTGCTTCCGATTCCGACGCTGCTGCCCATTGGAAGCATTTTAAAATTGGGGAAGGATAGGAATTTATTGGATTTGTGAAAAGAATGAAGGTATTGGGATACTACTCACTGGGTTGAATGAAGGAAAAAAATTTGCGCGACTCGCGTACCCGATGGTAATTGAGGATGCCCTAATACTATACTTTCTTTCAAATAATTTATATCAAGTTAGGGGAGCACTGGAACCCGAAAAATTTATGTATGATCTTAAACCTTTAAACTTTATAATGTAAATTGACGTGAAAAAGTGCATAAAAAGGCCTATTTTCTGAATAAATCTTTGAATCTTAAACCCTTATTAGACATAAAAAAAAAATTTACGTACAGTCAGCCAAGGGTACCTGACCCTGCCAACTACCTATATCTTGAATTTTCTCTTAAACTAAAAGTAATATTAACATGAAAATATATATTCAGGAAGTCTTAATTAAAATCTTTCTGAATATATATTTTCATTAGAGATGCGCCGAATATTCGTTCGGTATTCGGTATTCGGCGTATTCGGCATCTTTTCCACTATTTGTATTCGGCCGAATTATTCGGCTCAGTTACCGAATATATTCGGGTTGTATTTTTTTTTAATATTAAAAACTAGACCCGCCCCGGCTTCGCCCGTGGGACATACATAGCCTATGTCACTCAGGGATAACATACTTGTCTAATAGTAAAAGAATTTTTAAAATCAGCGCAGAAGTTTTTGAGTTTATCCATTACAAAAAAATCTTTCCTCTTTATAATATTGGTATGAGCACGGAGCAGATATAGAGAGGAGTTGCCCTAAGGAATATTTTCTATGAAACAATGCGTGGCACTTACAGGGGGTGAGGGGAGTATTATCTGTCTCACTCTACTTGCTCTGTGTCTCACTCCCTCCTTTATATCCATCTAGCGGCGAATAGCCCAACTACTTAATAAGTTCGATGTTGATCTTTCTTTTTAGTTTATCTATCCGTCACTAGATGTCCCTAACACCTACTGCTACTAAAAGAGAATTATGAAACTACATAAACAAAATCTTTTGTCAAGGTAAAAGTCTTTAGGTATAAATTTAGAACAAATTTCAGTACTTATGGTTATTAGTTATTACGATAATTAGCTTTAATATATTTTTATAGTTCTTACGTCCCATTACGCAAAGTGGTGCCATCTAACGATGAGTAGCACGGAACGTCGCCAAAAGATTCTTCTAGAATAATTTAAGTAAATTACGAATTAAAATACTTACAAATGAAATGTGATTCCTTCCATAGCATCTGAACGTTTATCGGAGTAGTTTTTACATGATATAATACAACACTTCATGATTTTCTTCGTAAAAAACAAGAAAAGTCCGAAAATTTCACTGTGTGCACAGAACGAACCACGTACAAACATTGACAGCTACAACAGCAGACTAATAGGCCACGCCTACTCTCGATGTTAACGTGATGACGTCAGGACCTAGTTGGAATCACAGTGCACAGTAGCTTACGCCGTCTCCACTCTATATCTGCTCCGTGGGTATGAGTATGATATTTTTCTTGACTTTGTATATGAAATGGAGTAGAATTAAAAGACAGCTTCATATGAAAGATTTTTATATTAAAAGTCAAACAAAACATAATTATTTCTTAAACTATAGTTATTTATTATTGCCAACATATATGCTAAACTTAGAATAATTAACGTTTATTTTTATACGTCAAAACTATATTTATTATTAAACTTTAAATGAACATTTATTTTGAAACAAAAATAAAAAAAACTTTTAAGTATTCACAATTCTTTCAAAAAATTATACCGAGTTAACATAAGTTAATATTCTCAATATAATAAATAATCAACATTAATTTTTCAAACATAAATCAACTTTTTTTTTAACACCCTTTCGTTCAAATTACAAAATACAGTATAGCAGAGCTAAATCAAGACAAAAACAATAATAATTGAGATCAGAAATAAAATTAATAATAAGCAAAGAGATATATAAACATTCTAATATTTATAATTAATTAATGGTAAATTATGGTGCAGAAATACCAAGCTCTCGGCTCTCTCTGGTAAGAGTCTGTTGCGTTTTTCTTCGTATAGGTTCCCTGCCTCCGAAAATAATCGTTCGCTATAAACACTACTTCCGGGAGCACTTAGAAACACTCTGGCTAAATTAGCTAAATGTGCATATTTAGACTTATGCTTTGCCCACCAATCAAAAGGGCTCAGATTTCTTGGTAGAAGACTTTCAGCTATATAGCTGTCCAATTCCATGGCGATAGGGCTTTTAGGATCTTCCGAAATGACAGGATTCGTTGAGGCAAGTTCTTCATAACAGTTCCAAAACGCGAAATGAGATTGTTTTTAAAAAATTTGAAACATTTTGTGGAAGTCTACCCCTGCTTGTTTCAGATTCATCTTCGCTTGAGCTTTCAGCATGAGGGTCGCTTTTCTGAATAGCTTCTAGGAAATGCCTTCTTCTTACCATTTCGAAATTTTCGGGAGCAAAAAATCTCATTCTAAATCTTCTAAATCGGGCATCCAACAATGTAGACATGCAGTAGTATTTGTCTTCTTCCAAATTTTTAAAGCGCCTCTGAACTTCTTCTCGTAGTTTTTGTACCATTTCTGGTACATTTGGACATATTTCTGAAATTTTGGGCTTCGATAAATATTTGATCAGAGTGTTACTATGAGGATCACCAAAATTACTAGTTCTACATTTTCGTCAATTTCTGAAGTGATCTTCAGAAATTGACGAAAATGTAGAACTAGTAATTTTGGTGATTTCTTCAAATGGTTTTAATAGAATTAAACATTCTTTGAGAATCAGCCACTGTCTTTCAGAACAATTTTGAATGTTAACTGAGTCAGAATTGTCCGAAATGTAAAGCGAAATAGCACGTTTTTGTTCAACGATTCTTTCCAACATATAATAGGTGCTGTTCCACCTTGTTGGGACGTCTTGTACAAGCTGATGCTCAGGTAGATTAAGTTCTTTCTGGATATTTTTCAGTTTTTCTTGCGCCTTGCTAGAGTGGTTGAAGTGTGTTACTATTCTTCGAGCAGAGGTCAAAGCATCACTTACGTTTTCAACCTGCAATGAAGCTTTAATTGCCAACTGCAATGTATGTATAAAACATCCCTTGCCCACAAATTGACTTTCATTTATGGCTTTTACCATATTGGTGCCATTATCTCTCATAATTATGTGGATAGTCGAAATTATTATGTCAGAACGTATGTGATCACCTGAGTGAGACCCAACAAAATGTTTCATTTGCAGAACTCTGTGCTGTAGAACAAATTCCTCATCAAGCCAGTGTGCAGTGAAGCTTAAAAAACTAATCATGTTGTTTGAACAAGTCCACATATCAGATGTAATCGAAACAGCCTTGGCCTTTGAAATTTCGTCTTTGGTTAATTTTTTCACTCTCTCATATATTGTTGGAATCACCACTTCACTCATATACTTTCTTCCAGGCAACTTATATTTAGGCTTCAATAAATGCAACAATCTGTTAAAGCCTTGGTTTTATCACAATAGAAATAGGCTGATTGTCAGTTGCGATCATTTCAGCGATGGCGTAATGAATTTCCTTTGCTCGAAAATCTGTTATATCCCAATTCGTGATAAAAGCTATTTCTAGAGTTGGTTGTGTACATTGAGAATGAGATCTTACACTCGAAGTTGAAGGTACAATGTCTGAGTTTTGTCCGGAACCGCTTAAAGGAGAAGACATGATTTCTGTCAGTTGTTCTTTATGTTTTAGCTTCAAATGATTTGTCATACCACTCGTCGAAGCACTTCGCCCTGTTCCACCGCGAGAAATAACACAACAACACAAAGTACACTTAACTTTTGTTTTGTCATCTTCCATTTCGCTAAAAAAGTCCCAAGCACGTGATCTTTTACGCCCACTCATATTGCAAACACAATTAAGTTGATATTTTCAATATTTTTGTAATAAATACTTTTATTGCTAACGTAATCGTGCGATGTTTCGAAGCAAAGTGACAGCGCGGTATGTACGCGGGGAGCGGGCCGTGAGGTACCTACGGCTCGCTCGGAGCTAGCCAGCAGCGGCACGTAGGGTACAAGATAGAACCTGTTTACGCGGCAAAATAAAATAATGGTAAACCGAATAATTCGGCCGGATATTCGGTTCGGTAAAGGCTGAACCGAATAATATTCGGTATTCGGTTATTCGGCCAAATCACTATTCGGCGCATCTCTAATTTTCATATTAATATTTTTAATTAAGGAGAAAATTCAAGATATAGGTAGATGGCGGGGTCAGGTATCTCCTTGGCTGACTGTACGAATGTGTCCACTGAGCCGTTAATGTTTGGTGCAGTCGCTGTGTCACCAGTACGGCGGGCACTCGTCGCACGTCACGTGCGCGCGCTTCCTGCCCGACGACACGCGGCTGCTCAGCACCGGCGGACTCGACACCGCCGTCATGCAGTGGGCGCTCGACTAGGCACCGCACACGCTACTTTGCCTACTGCACACATACGCAGGCCAATTCGATATATTTTAGGTATAAACAGTGGCGTAAGTAAACGGTGGCAGTGCTGGCAAATGCCACGGGCCTTAGGGTGTCCCGGACAGAGGTAAAAGAGCGGGGAGGGGGAACCATGGGCCCAACTAGAGTACAGTTCGCGCTGGACTAGAAACTCACCACTACACATTACTTTGCCTACATACTGCAGGCCAATTCGATATGTGCAGTGCTGGCAAAATGCCTAGGTCCTAGGGGAGCCCGAACAGAAGTAAACGAGCGAGGGGAGAGAGGGAAAGATCGAAGCTAAACCAGCAAGCCGCCGAATCAAAAGCCTTATCTTATCTTATATTTACGCTACTGGCTATAAACAAAACTAGAATACAGTACTACCATTTTTATAAGGCTAAACATGTGCTGTTCTATATTGCATTTAACGCTTCAATGTGCCATGTTTTATTTTGTTACCGCCGAATCAAACTGAATGAAAATGTCAGTCAAATATCGAACTTATAGCAACAACATAAAATTTAAAATCCAAATAGAACAAGACTCGTGCTGTCTCGCTCATAATACTCGTACGGCGCCGCAACGAACTCCAGACATCCAATCAGCCAATAGCAGACGATTATTTTCGCACCATACAAAAATTTGATTTCTGTGCATGTAACTTATAAAATTGGTAGAACTGTAAATTGTAAACTGTTTCCTTTATTTTCCTTCTTGAAACAAAACGATCGTTTATCTGCCCTAATCGAGCATACTTACTTACGATATCTAATAAAACGGTCTTCTTTTCGGATGGCGTATGCATTTCATTTAGTATCTCCTAACGCCTGTAGGTACATGTTTTATAAAGATCTAAGTAGTGTATCTGTTAAGCCCCAAAAGATAAAGATATAAGGCCCCAAAGGCAAGGGAACAGAATTTATTTATTTTTATTTTCTTTTCATACTATAATTTAATGATCCTACGGAAACAAGCGCAATATTTTTTTATCAATCAAGAATGTTGTACTTTTTGACCAGAAAGGGTAATTTTAACCAAGGACAGAACTGATTTTACCGAAACATTGAATTTTCAAATATTTAATATTGTGTAATCAAAAAGCCTATTATTGGACGCCTAATTTTGATGAAGTATACTGTAAACCGATTTAGAAAATCGATGTCTATTTACCAGTTTATTTAGTTGGTGGAGTTTAAAAGACATAAATAACATTTTGTATAATTTGTAGTGTTTATTTCGTGTGCAAAGAGTAGTACAATTTGTTTTTATTTAACTATAAGTATTCGGTAATTACACTGCAATGATTACACGAGCTTCGTCAATTTAAATGTTTTTAGAATTAAGTATTTTATGCACGGTTGTGATGGCTGTTACAGAAATGTATAGGTCATAATATACATGAAGAAAATACAATTGATATGTCCTTTTTAAAGGACAAAGCTCCAGTTACAGTTCCAAATTAATTTCGTGTGTGTTAGTGCCTAACAGTTATCTAACGCAATTATTGGAAAACTGCTGCATTTTTTTAAAGCTATTTTAGTCTACAAAGAGTCTGGTTTATATATAGTGTATTTTCTTTCTTTAATTATGAGTCAAGATTGGTCCAAGCGTAGGTTTTCAATTTAAGAGTAATTAGTATAGGCGCATGGCAACACTTTGGTGTTTTCACTTGCAGCACTGCGAATATCTTTGTGATTGAGCTTGATAAGCTATTTTAAGATTTTAAGCATATTAATAATTATTTTTAGGGCACTTTTTAATCCGTATTTGAATTGTTTAAGTTAGAATTATCATGTTTCGATGTAAGGTTATTTTAAGTTATCTTTATGTTATTTTGCGTGATTTATTTAAATAATTTTTCGATGCCTACATCCAATTATTTAGTACAAATAAACCTTCTTTTAGTGGATAAAAATATTTTGTGAGAAACGAAATATTTTGATGTTCTTAAAGTTTTATTTTAGTAAATCACGCCATTTAAGTTATACGATCGCGTCGTAGCTCATTAAATGGTTCCTTTTCCACATAGCCTCGCAACGTTCATGGACAAAACAAAAAAAATAGTAATAAAAAAAAAAAAAAAGATAAGCAGAGCACGCTGAAACGAGTAGCGTCTTTGGTTTTCGGGTCCGCCGTTAGATGGCGTTAAGAACAAGTTGGAACTCAATGAGGTTTTATTTTCGTTGCCTTTCGATGGCTTGGCTATGTATCAAAGATGAGGCCGCTACCAAACTAAACTAAAGTTTATACTTTAAGTATATGTATTGGCTTCTAATCATTTATAAATACTAACTATCCATATGATAAAATATCAATGGGTACAGTGCCAGTCATTCTAAAGTGAAGCGTACATAGCAAACCCTAATGCTTCGGTTTCTACCATTGCGGTGCCGCAATATAGCCAAAAGAGAAAGTTGTAAGTTTCTCTTTTACGTATATAGGTCTATTCTGCTCAGAGTGCGGCAACGTAATGGTAGAAACCAAAGAATAACACTTTATTTGAATGTCTTGCGTGGGAACTGTTAAGTGAACTACGACCTGTATAGACACATTTCGCGGTTTCGTTCGTAACCTAGTCACCGGTAGCGTCATCTATTTAACAATTCTCATTTAGTGTAGCACTAATGTAGGTCTGTATATAATAATGTAAGATGGAGTACGTCCGTCTCTATGAATGTGCCTCTAATAAATTGTTTATTGAGTCTACTTGTTTCATTTTTACATAAGTTCCTAAAAGTCTGTGACCCCGCTGCAACTAGTTTTAGTATCTATCCACTTGGAAATCATGACAACAAGTTGGTATATCCAGAAAACTATAAAAAAAACAACGGGTTATAATCCAGGAGTGCCGACAGAAGTAAAAACTCCGCGCGGTAGAAAGAGAGGGGGATATCCTTCCTCTCCTACGCCGCGCCGGCGGTACAGGTCACTGGTCCGTCTTACTAATTTTCGATCAGGTCACGTGTCCTGACGCGTGTTTAAAATATTTTAGTCATCCTAAAAAGTGCACAACGCCTCAAGTTTTCACTTCAAATAACTCAAACTGTCTGATGATTACGACCGCGGAGTAAGAATTACGACAATCGTCGAGTAATATCATAGAGATAAGATAATCCTGAAGTAATATTAACTATAACAAGCTAGCAATATTGGATAGCAATTTCGTTGAAATAGATTTCAGTAAATCTGGATCCGATAATATTGGAGCAGTTTGTCAACGTTGCTTACCTAACAGACTGGAAATAAAAGGTAATAAGGTAATGTTTCCTAACAGCATAAGCTGCAGAACTAAGTTTACCCGCTATTAATATTACTATTTGCTGTTTACTCTTGATCCTTTCAATACTTCAATGGGGTGCCCATTGAATTTTTTTAAAATCTAGGTGTTCATAATACATTATTATTCGTGTAGGATTTTTTGTAACATTTGGTAAGCAAAATTTAATACATTTCGTTTTCTTAGCGTTTAGCAATAGATTGTTCGCGCTGTGAACTAATCCAAGACCTGAGCTAAGAATCACTTTGTCTATCAATTTTGAAGACAAGAGAAGTGTCATCGGCAAATAGTACAGCCTTACATGTATTAGCACAGTAAGGTAGGTCATTGATGTAAATGAGGAATAATAGAGGCCCTAGTATAGAGCCCTGGGGTACCCCAGGCCAATTTCCAATGAAATTTTTCCCAGAAAAATCTGACGTGGCTTCAAAATTGGCTAAAACCACGTAAATACCGATGTATTATAATGTTTACGCCACAATTTTAATGTATTTTCCTGCATGCATTTAGTAGGTAATATCATACGATGTTGCCAGTTTCGCAGACTGTGTAACCGTTTGGTTGATTTTCTAACTACGACACAAAGCGGAAACGATTAAAACAAATAAATTATTTATTAAACAATTAAGTAATAATTATAAAAACAAAACAAACTAATATAGTTAAAAAATAAACATAAATTACTGCTCAAAACGTAAAGTAACGCCCAGAAAACTTGAAACATCCGAGTTCAGTCGAGTCTTAGCTACTAGTTCATCTAAGTACATTGATACCTACTCGCTTTCACATTCCAGTTGGCCGAGCAATAAAACTAAAAAGTAACAAATTCCTTAATAAATCGCAGTTAAATATTGCTGAAAGAAAAATGTTTAACACTTCTGCTTGGTAATGCTTGCTTTATTTACATGTTTCATGACGCACATATACATAAATGACGTTTTACATAAGTGACTCATCGCCTTAATTAGGACTAAAGTAAGGTTCAAATCAAGGGTTAAATATGACAAAACTAACAACTTTTATTATTAAACCGACTGAAATATTATAATATTCATATTATCTTAGAAGAGAATAAACATTTCATGGAAACGCTGACTTATAGATATTTAAAAATCAGCTTTTCCATCCTTATTTAGTCAAAGAAGATATTTTATAAAATATTAATTTCACAATTACAGTCAGTAAGAAGTTATCATTTTTACTAAATTTAACCCTTGAACTTTGACCTTTAAATTCATAAGTCTTAAAATTTGAGACGATATAATCAGCATACGAGTCATATAAATTCTAATGACATCATAATGAATGAGATCACAGGTACAGGATTGGATGGGTCCGAGCTACTGAAACCATTGTGAATCGTCAACGATTTAATTCAACTAAGCAACACAACTACTCCTAAATCAACTGTTCTACACTATTTGCCGACAGCTCCAATAGTCTCCACGCCGCTTTGGGGTTCAACTCTTGGGGATCCCTACACAGGACCCACACGTAGTTGACCCGCATGACCTTGTCGGGGTCACCTTCGATGACCTTGTTTTTGGCGTCCCGCACGCACATGATCTGCTGGGACTGGAATGTGATGACTAACACGGGCCCCTGGTCCATCATCTTGCCCATGACTAGCTCGATCTGCTCGATGTCCAGGATCTTGGAGTCGAGACGGTAGCCTAACTGCTTGCACTGTTTGATCGGGGTCGCTAGGATATTGAACACACCTTCGTAGCACCAATCCTTGAGGATTTCCAAGTCGCCACGGACCATGGCTTCCAGGATATTCGGGATTATGTCGTTCGCGCAGTCTTCGAGGAACTTTTGTGACGTAAAGTTGGGATCCACTTTGCAGATTTCGGTGAGGGTCTTGGAGAGCTCTGTCTTCTCGAAGATGTTGCCAAATAAACTGCCAACCTTCTCCGTGACGAACCGAGATGCTCTGACGACAGGGTTGTCCGATTCTTCGTATTTTATCTTCCAATCTAAAACCTGAGAGAAGAATACTTGATAAAGACACAGTTATATACCAACCCCCGTAGGATAGCAAGCGCGACAGCATTTATCGACTTATCGCTATCTTGTTTTCCGTATTACCGAGCGCAATGGAGATAGTTTATCGCTCGATATAAACGACGTCGCGGACGCCATGCTGCGGCTAGCCCAACTAACAAACCATAGCATAAAACTACCTACTACTTTTTGTTTCACTTAGGTAATGAAAGAAGGAACTTAAAAGGAAAATATCCTTACTAATATTATAAATGCAAATGTGAGTTCGCTTGGTACGCTTTCACGCCGTAACTACTGAGCCGATCATAATGAAATTTTGCACACAAGTTCTCTGGAGTACGGAGAAGGACATAGGCTACCTTTGATCCCGGGAAAAAGTCCTATTCCCGAGGGATCGACATTGACGCGGGCGGAGCCGCAGGCGAAAGCTAGTATATCCTAACTAATATTATAAATGCAAAAGTGAGTTTGTTTGTTTGTTACGCTTTCACGCCGTAACTACTAAACCGATCATCATGAAATTTTGCATACAAGTTCTCTGGAGTACGGAGAAGGACATAGGCTACCTTTTATCCCGGGAAAAAGTACTGTTCCCGAGGGATCGACATTGACGCGGGCGGAGCCGCGGGCGAAAGCTAGTAATATTATAAATGCGAAAGTGAGTTCGTTTGTTACGCTTTCACGCCGTAACTACTGAGCCGATCATCATGAAATTTTGCACACAAGTTCTCTGGAGTACGGAGCAGGACGTATAGGCTACCGTTCATCCCGAAAAAAAGTTCCCGAGGGAACGACGTTGACGCGAGCGAAGCTGCGGCCGAATGAATGAATGAATGAATTTTATTGCGTTAAACAGGATTGGAACAAGTGATGGATTAAAAAGAAAGTCTCACACATTAGTCATTTCTGACATGCAACAGACCATATAAATGGTAATTAAATATTATAATTCTAAATACGTTATACAATTCTAATATGTCGGTATTAAAGCTATTAATTAATAAATACAAACAATTAGAACTCACTTTGTTAATATACTGGTTGTTGTTCTTGAAGTCCTCCCACTGCTGGTAGAACTTTGAGTCCCGGTGCAGTTCCACGCCAACAGTCTCGGTGTCCGGCGCGAATGTACGGTCTTCGGACGCCACCTACAGCAGGAACGGTTGTTCAATTTGGTTAGTCAGGTAAATTAATGATACCCCAAACAATCGCTTCTCGTAATATAAATAAGGAAGCTGGGGTGGGGAGTGCGAGTGCAAGTATGCAAGGGGCTGCTTCCATCACAGACAAACTCAAGGAGTCTACTCCACTGGTAGGACAAATAATGAGGCAAGACGAAAAGTACGATAGTGAGAAAGTTTCATCATCCAAATTAGAAGGGAAGGCAGGCCCTTGTGGTGGTCTAATACAAACCCAGGATATAATATGCTAGCGTCGCATATGAGAAGGCCTGACCACAGATGATAAATAGGAAGGAGAAAGAAGTACATTAATGATGAGATTCGATTAAAAGAAAAGAAAACCGCCTGCTCCCATAGCATGGCACGAGCGACAGCGTTTATCGACAATCGCCATCTTGTTTCCCCTAATATTAAAGAGCGAGATGTGAATAGTTTATCGCGCGATAAAAACAGCGTCGCAGGCGCCATGCTACGGATTCTCATATTAGTAAAAGTAGGTTTTCGTAAGTATAAAATTGCGTGATATATATTTGTTCTGAAATAAGTAGCAGCAGCACTGAGGTGTCGGGTCCGGTTAGCTATTATTGGGTCAATTGTTGCTACTTATTTTAAGTTAAATATTATGCAATGACAGCGCCTCATCGAACTCTACGACTCAGTGCTGCCATCTGGTGTTATGCATTTCAGAAAACTCTCACAGAAAAGCCATTCACTGATGAGTGAGTCGCCGCAGTTAGACACGATTGGAGATATCTCGTATCGTGTTTAACGTGCAATACGTGATGTCTCACGTATTGCACGTTAAACACGATACGAGATATCTCCAATCGTGTCTAACTTGCAGTACGTGAGACACGATTGGAGATATCTCGTATATACAGCGTGATTTTAAAAATAAAAATTAGGCGCCGATCACCTGGACGAATTTCTATCGAATGTCAATTGTTTTGTTTCGTTTTTTACTTTTTTTTCTTGCAATTCCATTAGGGATTCTGATTCCAGGATTTCAATGTAGTTCAGAGGTTCAAAATCACGCGGTATGTTAAATGCAGAATATGTATAAAGCTTAATTATGTATAAAAAAGGGACATAGCACGAACTTTTTTATTATTTGTTTCCGTTGACGTTTCAATGGAGTTACATCCATCATGTGCGACCATAATGGATGTAACTCCATTGAAACGTCAACGGAAACAAATAATAAAAAGGTTCGTGCTAAGTCCCGTTTATATACATAATTATGTGTTTAAAGCGCGAAAGTTTAAAAAAGAATATGTATAAAGCTTGAATGCAACAAAGTGTGTGTAGGGCGCACTGACCTCGACCCGCTTCCTCAGCGCGGGCGGCGCGCAGTACACGCGGCCCTCCAGCCCGCGCGCAGACATCTCCTGCCGCACCACCTCCGTGGCCTGCAGCACCAAACATACTAATATAACTACTGAACCGAGGCCCTACATCAGGAAGAACGAAAATGAGGGAGAGAGCAGTCTCTCCAAGGCAGAAGACCGGTAGGAAGAACATCTTCAGCTCACACACAATGGGCCCAAACGAGAGGTCTAAGTGTGGAAAAATGCCCACGGAACCAGGTGAACCAGGCCCTACATCAGGGACGGCGAGCCAATTGCACTCACCACAATATATCGGGCACGGCGCTGAACCAATTTTACTTTAATTTAATTTACGTGTATAACCAGTCTTTTAAAATCAGCCCTTATCAACATAGAAGGATTTAATGATCGTGCCGTCGAATTGGCCAAATTTAACCGGCCTATTTGTTAACTCAGTGTACAACGTTTTGATAGGCACTTTAAAATACATTGCGGCTTTCGTATGATTGATTGTTTTTATTTAAGGTATATAAACTGGTTTAACTTAATAGGCCAGCTGGTTTAACTTCATATAACATTTATTATATATATATATATATATATATAATATATATATATATATATATATATATATATATATATATATATACACACGTGAAATTTGATTCATTAGCAAACGTTTAAGGAATGACTCAGACCACGATTCTGAACAACTTTCATTATGGGACCAACTCCGAAATAGATAAAAAGAAATCAGCTGTTCCATAGATTTTGGCCTAGTAGATATTTTCCACTTTTGTATGAAAGAGCAGAAATAATTTTCCCGATGTCAAAGTTGGTCCCATAATGAAAATTGTTCAGATTCCCGGTCTGCGTCAGTCCTTAAACGTTTGCTAATGAATTCAATTTCACCCTGTACAGCTATTTTTACTCGAAAAGAAGAAGACGCGTATAATTGAAACATTGCAAAATGTACCTATTTTTTTGTAGCAGAGATTTGAGTATATTCCCCAATAATCACAGCGACAACGAAAGATGCTATACATTTTAAAGATTCTCGTGGTAATATTATTGTTTGAAAATTTGAAATGGTCTTTTCAAATCAATTTTATCCAAACTTAATAACTAAAACATTATCAAATTAAAAGTTTCCTATTTCAGTTAAACGCTTAACATAAACAAAATGATTTTTCGAAAATTGTAAAAAAAATGTACCTGTGATATGGTTTTGAAGGCAGATGTCTGGCCGAGCTTCTGCCCTTTGTCAGCTATACTTTCCGCTGCACCTTTGGCTGTCTTTGATATATCTTCCGTTATTTTTCCTGAAACAAGCAATAGGCATGATAAAATAATGGAGGTTGTAAAAGCGCTTTTTAAAGGTAGAATGAATACAATGATATTTATATCCTCAATCGCACAATTTGCTAGTAGCATGAATGGGCCGGCTCATCCTGGGAAGAACCACTCTCACAGAAAATCTACATTAGAGTAGAAACTTTATCGCTTCAATGCTTCGTTTGGTGAGTGAGAGCGCCAGAGGCCCATCCCCATTCCCAAAATTCTTACTGAGGAGATAGGCCGAAAACGCTCCTGTCTCACCCTGGTGTTGCAGATGACCATGGGCAGCGTTAAAAGCTTACCACCATCAGATGACTAGTTTGATCGTTTATTATTTCTATGGTGACACAAAACAACAAATCAAAAGTTTTTTACCTGCTTTCTTGGCAATTTCGGATTTGCTAGCCTCTTCTAGGACATGCTCCACCTTGCCCTTGATGCCCTCCAGTGTCTCCTTGAAGACTTCAGAGCTCTTCGAAGCTTCTGACTCTACTGCATGGAACTTTTTTCTGGCAGCCTAGAATAAACATAACCTTTCTTTACATCAGCACGAGAGTAGAGCAAAGATAATCCAGCTCCATCATAAACAAGGTGAAAAGAGACGACAACTGATATTTAAGCACCTATTATACTATCCGGAATTCAGTATACTGTTCTGGCGACAAACAGAATTGGTCACTAACACAGACTTGGTTACTAACAAAGAGTTGGTCAGTAACACAGACTTGGCTAACACAAACTTATCACTAACACAGACTTGGCCACTACAATTAGGCCACTATCACAGATTTGGACACTTATGCAGGGTATATAATTGTCACAAAGGGGTTTGTCACAACCCCCTGACAATTATATACTTCACAGCCTTAGACAGTTTATGCTATAAACAATTCAGGTATTACTAGTTAAATTTAGAATACATACGAAAATCTAAACATAAATGCCTTACGTCTCCTAGGAAATGTAGGAAACATAGGCCCTTTGAAACATCAGCGACTGAGTCTCTCCTAGTTAGGGTGTGCATATTACCTTACCCTTCTGGACAAAGGCCTTGCAAAAATCGACCTCTTGGAGCCTCACAATGGTTAAGGCCTCAACTGATTGTCAACATTATAAAAGATTAAAAAAATCATTAAAATATTATGTAATAAATGAGTAAGTATGTAAGCAAGTTGTGTAAACTACAAAGACTTTACAGTTTGTATGTACCTGTTCCATGCTGGTCTGGGAGAAAAGAAAAAACTTAGAATATACCAGCTGCTTCTCTTCCCACATAGGCCGTAGAAACCAGCTGAGGGAGTGGGTGCAAATCTAAGGAATCATGTAAAAAGGCGGTACAGCTAGCAACCCATCACTATTTTGATTCCATATTCCATCACATCCTAAAAGTGGCCTTTCGGTCTTATAGCCTTAGGCTCTGTCTACCCCATAAGGGATAAAGACATGATACTATGTATGTATGTACCTGTAAGGCTTCAGAGTTCTCCAACTTTTGTGCCTCCTCTCTGAACTTCTTGATGTTTTCCTTCATTTCCTTATTTTTGGAAATGTCTTCCTTTATGTTTTCTATTATAGATGAAAAGAAGCCTTTCCGTGCTGAGTAGTGCCGGCATTCTTGTATGGTTATCTGTAATGCAACCACATATTATTATACTATTGGAAATGAACACGAAGAACTATGATTTTATTCCAAAATTTCTTACAGAAAAAAGTGATACAAGCATCTTGTAAGTACTAAGTAATTTACATCAGTGTTGTTCACAAGTTTCACAGAAACGATTTAAAAACTGTATCTCTTCAGAACACAGCTATGGTTGTAAAAAATACCTAGTTAACCATGCATATGTAATCTGCGTAAATATTAAATTAAATTGTGAAACAAACAAAATTCATTAATAATTTATGAAAGTTCAGATGTAACTTAGGCAAAATATAAAATAAGAGATCTACAAAGCAAATAAGAGCCGTCGCATAGCAAACACAACTGGTTATCTAAGAGTGATCATTGACTCACAGTACTGACCTGATCTGATCTGGTTAGCACTCCAGTTTTGATATTAATGGGTATGGCACATTTCCACCGCGCAGAGCTATATAATAACTGTCGACACGAATGCTGGAAATAGAAGAAAATCATTCAAAATATTTTTCTTACTGCAAGGACACATAACCTAAAAATTTATATGAATATCATGACGATTACCATTTCTGACGAACACTTTTTGATAACTAACACTCTAAACCACTTTGTCTACTATTTACAACTGATTATAAAATTTGTGTATTCGAAAAATCGAATATTACACCGACTTCGACAGAAACTCATTCATATTCCATGCAACAATCTGTCAAAAAAGACAGATGGGAAGTTTTTCTTATCCAAATGTTTCCACATGTGGCAACACATTGTTTGCAAGAATCTCTCCACTCTATACACGAAAGGGGAGAATATTATATATTATGTGCTCCGTGATCCGTGAGCCCTTGAGCTCCGTCCGGGTAATATTCAGCTATGCGTCCGAGTATCCTAGCGAGTCAGAGCCAATAACAGCGTGTTTAACGTGTTTTGATTTCAATATTCAAAGAAACAAAGAGAAAAAACAACGTTGTATCGATAGGTACCGCTTAAGTTTAATCATTATATAGTAAATTTCGAAAAATATTAAGGGATGAGGAGTGAGTTACATTGTATACCGCATTAACCTAAATAAATTGAGAATCATTAGAAAATCAATAACTGCAGTTTTCAATGCGGCCTGTAAATAAAAAGACGAAAAGTTTTCATGAAGTATAGACAATAAAAAAAAGTTAAATGTCAAGTCACTTTAAAAGGTTTTCTGTTTCCTGTTGCCAATATTTTAGATGTTACGGGTATTTTTGTTTATTTCATGAACATTTCACGAATATAAATTTCTGTCTCCAATTTGTATCAAAACAAATAGAAATGAAATATTTTTTCAGACCAATTCTACTTTTTTTGCGACATGTTTCATTCTTTGTTTCAAGTTTAAAAAAGTGCTCGTTTCCGGTGTGAGCGCAGTTCCAGAAACATAAGAAAGTGTGCATTTTCATTTATTTTCTGTCGTCGATTTTAGTCACGGAAACGTGTTGAGTTTGATGAAATCTTGATTTATTTTATGTTCGTTTGTAGTTCTTAAATCGTGTTATAGTTGTGCAACTCCTATATTCGGGACGATTCACGAGGTGCTTCGCTCCGTCATAGACAGTGGAAGGTACCGACGTAATATCGAATATCTTCAATCCTATATTTACTTGCGCATAGTGTCGCACAGTAGGTAGGTGCTCAACCGTGGTCACCACGTTTTTGCCAGCTGGTGCGTACATTGCGGTCGTAGAAATTGGTTAGAATAGTTAGTAATGGCTAGAAAATAGTTGCAACGTATTATCGTGACGGGCCGAGTAGCTCAGAGTGGTGTATTGTCGCATTTGTGGCAGGTTGGCGCGCCCGGCGTGTCGTGAGGCCGTGTTTCCCTGGTGCCAGCTTCGTGGAAGCCAGGATCAACAATTCATCCCGATCGCCAGCTCTCGTCCAAAGGGGCGTTACCGTTTTATATGACTTTAGCAAGATATACAGGTGAGTGAGTTGTGATTTTCTAATTGGGGACTTCAGCTGATGTGTAACAACATGCCGAATGTTCTATCAGTGTTTCGGTCTTAGTGGGGGTCTACACAGTGTGTCTTTACTTCTTATCATAAGATTGAACTGCTGCTCACATAATTTGTGTATATTTTTTTATCAATCTACAAGTCATTGCAATAACATCATTTTTGCTATGAAATGAGAAAGTACTTGTTCTTATCACTTATTAATTGCAGAGTCCATTTATTTTAAAATTTCTGCTTAATTTATTTAAGCAGAAATTTTAAAATAAATGGACTATGAAGATAGTTTACCCTTGACAAAACGTGTCACTATAAATAAAATTTAAATCAACCCTACCAAGCTATGTTTATCGGCTTTATCAGTTGTAACTGTGACTGTGAGGAACAAATAGTTTTTGCTGATTATGGCTAATTACTAGAAATTTATTAGTAGTGCTTTTAGATAAAAATGTTATTTCTGGTCTTTTACACACGCAACAAATTGCATTGTTGGACAACTCAGTTTTTGCTGTCCAGTTGTCACTTGTCGCCTGTGCCTTTATCTCGTCTTCTATAGTGATAATTTATTGACTCTAGAGAAAATGCTTAGTTAAAAAACTGGTGAAAGAGTAGCAAAAGGGGTGCAAATTTAGAATAATTTAAAGAATAGACATTATCCATATACGTTTTGCTTACCTATATTTTGTCAATTTCGTTGAACATGATATTAACCCATCACCGGGGGCAAACAACTTTTTCGTACTAAATACGGTCACCAGTGACCACTTGCGCGTATATGGGTTAAATATATCTAAACAAACGAAGGAAGCCGCAGTACTTTATACATGGTATGAGATATAGCATACTGCAGCATGCCTCTCATTAGTAACTGTATTCATTAAAGTGTGATTGGGCTTCTAATGGACCCTGTGCCTGAGATATGAGTGCAGCATAGGATGGGTGATAGACATGTGATGTGTCTGTACTGTCTCGCTTGTCTTAACACTCATTGAGTACATTGTCTGGCCCTGATAATAATCATATGGTTATGAATAGAAAACTACCAACTTTTTTATTCTGTTTGCATTATGTGGCCTTATTGGCTTTCAACTTTAATAAATCAAACACATGTTTATTCAAAATTTGCTACATGTATCTCTATTTTGAATGTCATACTTTTCTTTATCTATACTAATTAATGTAGCAGATTTGTTTTTTCATTTGTATTACATAAACTCAAAAACCCATGAATTAATTTAACCTGTCAATCGCCGAAACGCAGACGCAATAGAGTTTTAATTGTTATGCTGCCGGATCTGGATTGCCAAATGCTGGTCAAATGGAACTGTTTCGACTCAAAAAGAACACCTATAAGCTATGTCATCAGCAGGTGTCATGGCTTTAACATATGCAGACATATTCACGGGTAAACAGCTAGTATTTTAAAATATGCTTTAATTTTGCTAATATTAAACTACTGGACTTTTGTTTGTTTCTAGATTATATATTCCAATTTTGACTTTCAGTCATCTTTTTTCTTTCATGTGTTTGTGGCGAACACTGATGTCAGTTTTTTTTAAAGTTGCCTAAAAGTATCTGACATTTCTTTACAACTGATGTAATAGCAGCTGGGAAAGATTTTTTACCAATGGTCATCTTCAACTTGACCATTAGGCCCATAGCATAGGCTATATTCAAAACCAGTTTGTGAAAGTCCTAACTTCATTAGCATACTCATGTAATGTGCAGTTTCTTTGCCTCTGTATTATACAATTTGTCAATCTATACCTACTTATATCACAGGCAAATAATAATTTTTGTGTAGTGACTTGTACCTCGAGATTTTTTTTTTTATTTCGTTCAATTGAAAGATATTGCTGTGCGATAAGGCCTCCATACATATTTTTTTTTCTTCTATATATATTTTTTGTAACATATTGTTTGAATGTGCAATAGTGTCATAAATAAATAAAATGAAAAGAGCAGTAAATTTGATTGATTAAAGTCATTTTGGTCATTTTCATTAGCTACTAAACGGTTCTCTACGGTAAACGGTGCTGGTCTGGGAGAAAAGAAAAAATGTAAAATGTGCCAGCTGCTAACAGTACGCACATATTTCTTTTTGTCTTTTTCCTTTATGGGGTAGTCAAAGCCTAAAGAAAAGTCTATAAGACTATAAAGCATCGACTGTGAAGCATCTCCTATTGGAGTGCCCAAGCATGGCATCTACTAGAGAGGAGATCCTGGAACATCTGGAGATCATGAGCGAGGCCTGCAGCACACCCTCTGCAGTTCTACGCTCGACGAGCTGCGGTGGCTGGAGTAAAACAACAAGGAAAAAATAATGAGGGAGAGCGCAGTCTCTCTAAAGCAGAAGACCGGAATATAGAATGTCTTCTGCTCACACACAATGGGCCCAAAGAAGAGGACTAGTTAAGTAGTGGAAAATTGCCCACAGAACCAGGTGAACCAGGATGTTGGAGGGCGTGTAGATGGAAAACAATCAAAATTGATGGGTTACTCCATTACATCTAGCCAAAAATAGTCCTCATGTGCGTTTCTTTCCACACCATCAAGAACCCAGCTTTTATATTGAGTGTGTGTGTAAAGAGCATGTGTTGAGTCCTGGATTTGCTCGGTTTTGCCGTTTCGAAGTCCTCAGGCCTGCCTAGACTCTGCCTACTACGTAAGGAATTAAGAAAGTGTAGTTGTCTATAAAACACGCACTGTATTTGCATTGTTTCGCCTCTCCGCCGTTATTCTGATGTAAATCTCGTAAAGAATCCAATAGCATATCTTATTAGCATCTGAAGAGACGTTGATCACACGCCGCGTACAGTCGGCAGCAAGACGAGATCGTGACACAAGGGAGGAAAGGGAGGACATATCTCCTCATTGAAAGTGACATTTCATGGTTGCTAATTTTGTAACAATAGTGTATGCAGCTTGTAAATTAACACTGATAGTCTCTTGAGGGTGTGACACAGAACGTCAAAATGAACAACTTTTCCTATTGTCCGCGGTTCCAATTTAAGAGCCCTCGTAGCTGTATGGTAACTTTGTTCGCTAAGATGATCTTAGCCTATTCGATACTTCATTTTCGCAATTCGCCCCCCCTCCCCCCAAGTTAGAGTCGTAATAAAGGTATTATTCTTTTAAAGTTATTTTCTTTTAAAACTATACGCTAAAGTCGGTTTGCGGACGATAATTTTATTTCATCATCATCATCGTCAGGTCTTTTTAGTCTCCACTGCAGGAGCATGACCCTCTCTGTACTACCGGAGCCATACTTGACTAGAGCAGACAAAGGATTTAATTTTGGCCTACACTCTCCTCCCTGGCCAGACGGATTGGAGAGGTATCATTGATGTTTATGAGCTTTGTTAAGCTTGTATTTCCTAAGTCGCCTCTTACGGCATCCACGGGAAGACTTGGAGTGGTCCTATTCTACTCTGCCGGAAACCACACGGCATAATAATATGTAATAACGGTGAAAGAGAGATAGATGCCTCACAAGCCGAACGCTTAGGCCGATCGTACCGTCTAGCTTGTTCCGTGCTCTCGCTTGCACGTGAAACGTGGCACTTTTCGGTGCGTGCAGCCTGCGTTTCGATTTATAAGACGTAATCACGTCAAAAAGTGAGACGGTTTTCTCGCAGCCCACTGTACTGGCAGCAGCGGCTCGTAAAATCGCTTATTGATTTATCCAGTTGTTCGGGGTTGTCGCTGAGAGATGCTCTCAAGTCTGAAATCTCTTCCTCGCGGGTCGCCTAACATTTACATTTTAATGGCATACAAGTGCTTGTATTTTTTCGTCACTAGCTGTTGCCAGCGGTTTTGTCCGCGTGGAGATCGATTTTATTACGCGGTTTAAGTAATGGTTACATTTTGGTCCCTTTGTGGCAAGACCTCTTTCTGCAACCTGATGGGCTCTGGTTCGACTCCCGATTTATTGATACGGATTCCATCCTCATAACGCCTGATCATTATCTTCTCCACCTAATCTCATTAGCTTACGGCGCCATAAATCTTGCTCTTCCGTAAGATTTTATTTGCCACCATTCCTGCATGCACTCCCTTTTTTTTTTTACGCAATCCATCCACCGCGGTTTTAATCTACCTCTTCTTAAATCCATCCACTTTTATGTTTCAGTCTATTGCTCCTAATCTTCTCTCTAATAGGTGCCACTTTGGTATATTCCTCTCACATACACATTCCTCACTTTGTCCAGTCGTGTCACCCCGCATTTCCATCGTTCATTCACCATCCGCATCTCGACAGAGTGCAGTCGTTTGGCCTGCACTTTTGTAGCCCAATACTTGCTTGGACTTATCACAAATTTGTAAATTTTTTTAGCTGCATTTTTGTTTCACATGTAGTGTTGGTAACCTCCCTCCACTTCTGCCAATGGCATTTTACCTCCTTGTAAGATTTTTCCGTTTTTATGGAGAAACGATTCTAGATCAGAGCAAACTGGTATTACACCGAATATAATAGAAATCTAAATAAATGGCGCATGATCGATCATGTACTTACAGAGCTGTTACATTAAGTCGCAAAACATTTCGATTCATACTTCTTTCACTTTAGTGTCTTCGGGTTATAGAATCCACTTTAAAAGGTTAGTCAGTCCAAATGAGGGTATCCTGAAATTAGCGGCGGCAGCACTAAGGCGTCGGGTGTGGTATATTGTTAGCCACCAATGTGTTAGTGGTCATTGCTTGTTATATATTTTTCAATGACAGCAGCTTAACGCACTCTACGACACAGTTCTATACATTGAATTAGAAAAACTATGGAAGCAGCATTGCGCTCAACAACTGACACCACGCAAAGTATATCAAAACGGGCGGGGCTTGAAAAGTATATCTTTTCGCGAACTAGTCTGCCACGCGCTCCGTGGCGGAAGGACGCGTCCATAAAAGCACATATTTTTTGTGAATATCGGCGAAATCTTAACGAATTAAGATAAAAATGACTTCGTGTAGTAAACTTATCATAGCGAGCGATGTCTACCTACCGCCGCCGCTAGTTTGACGACATAGCGTTCATTAGAAATGTTGGCACCGCCCTTGACCTTGACGCGGTCAATCGCAAACTATTTTCTGAGATCTATTCTATGAGTGCGTAAGTTTTTCGTTGTGATTTAAGTTTGTTTGCGTAATGGGACTGATAATGAATCGTTAGTTGTATGAGAGTTACGCTTCCATAGTTTTTCTAATTCAATGGTTAGTTGTCAGTTGTCATTGCTTGTTATATATTATTCAATGACAGCAGCTTAACGCACTCTACGACACAGTTCTAAATCTACGAGTAGTTCTCATCTGATGCTGAGCATTTCTGAAATCCTTTATTGCTGAATCGTTACAGGCAACCTAGTGTTAGCCACGAGGTTAATTTCGTTTTTAAAACCATCAATTGCCCCCGCGAAGTACTGCGGCGTGTTATCGGTTATCGCCACCGAACAGATGATCTATTGGTTCGCGGTCGGCGCTGACGTGACGTTATTGATAACATATCAACGTTCAATATGTAACTACATAGGTAGTCTGTTGTTCGTTTTAAAGTTCCTTTTATATTTTTCTTATTTGTTCCTATAATTAAGTTTTCTAAAGGGCTTTGTTCGTGTTCCTTCGATAAAAATGTTAAATAACTAAAACTCACCTGATGTTTTCGATATATTTTAGACATCTTTTATTTTTATTTATTTATTAAGTACACCAATAGATGCTACTACAGTACAGTTCCATATTTCATTAAAAATATACTTATACACTTGCTTATTCTATTCAATCATAATTATTTGCTTCTTTATATTATAATAATTTAACACTCAGTATATCAAACTATAGGTATTGCATGCACATACCTGCGTAATGTTGCTATACCTAAGATTAACTACATATTAATATTACTTAATTTCTTTCACGGAAGAATGGTGGAACATTTTGTATACACACAAAGACCCTGTTTACGGAGTGGCGGCGCGGGCGCGTGCTGTGAAAATCTCAAATATGGTCAAGTACGGAGAGGCGTATTTTCGAGCGTTGCTTGAGATTTGTATATGTCGTATGATTGAGTGACAGGCGCCGCAGAACTTTGACTAGTTGGACGACTCGCACGGAAAACGCTTCTCGCGCTACCCGACGCAACGCGCAACGCGACGCTTGTCTTATCCCCTTAAACGCGCCTTAATACGTAATATTCTTCTACATAAAAGTATGTTAAATACATTACCACCCTCTATTTGGGTTCCCCGTAGTCGTCTAAAAGTATCAAGCATAGAATTAATTCACTTTTGGCCCAGAGATTAACTTGGATTCTAGCATATCCTGACCGAGACTGCTGAGCCAACATGGCTTTCATTGCGGTTGGAGATTAAATGTCCTGGAAGAGATAAGACGACAACTTCACCAGACCTATTGTAGGGCTTGAAATATTACCTGTGTGTAACGAGTAACTTTTTGGATAGCGTCTAGATAGTAGCAATAAAAGCCCACCCCAGTTACCTTCGTTCGGCCCCAAGATGCGGGCCGCTCAAATCCACCAAAAAGAGGTACTTAAATGCATGCTAAACCTAGACGTGAATAAGGCTAGTGGACCCGATGGTATTCCAGCAGTGGTTCTGAAGCGCTGCGCACCCGAGTTGTCCCCTGTACTGACACGCCTCTATAGACTTTCTCTAGAGACTGGCAAAGTCCCAAGATCTTGGAAGCTTGCCAATGTACAACCAGTACCTAAAAAGGGAAGTCGCTCCGACCCGGCCAATTATCGACCTGTTGCGATCACCTCCATATTGTGCAAGATTATGGAGCGTGTATTGAACAATCGTCTCCTGGCATACCTGGAAACCAACGAGCTCCTTAGTGACAACCAATATGGTTTTCGCAAGGGTCGCTCAACCGGTGACCTACTGGTATATGCCACTCACTTATGGAGCGAAGCCTTGGAGGGTCACGGTGAGGCAATTGCTGTTTCACTAGATATATCCAAGGCTTTTGACCGGGTCTGGCACGAAGCTATCCTCAGTAAGCTTCCAGCGTATGGTTTACCAGAGGACCTTTGCAACTGGATATCCGATTTCCTGAGGGAACGGTCGATTCGAGTGGTTATGGATGGCTGCTCTTCCGACCTAATGGCTATTAATGCCGGGGTACCTCAGGGATCTGTTCTCTCTGCAACCTTGTTCCTGCTGCACATTAATGACCTTCTTAAATCTGGCATTATTGGCTATGCTGATGACAGCACCGTTGTAGAGAGTTATACATCTAGTGCCAGTGCAAGTCCACAAGAAGTCCAGTCTCTTAGAGAATTTATGATTGAACGGGTTAACTCGAAATTACAGAGGGTGTCCGATTGGGGAGACGCCAATCTTGTTAAGTTTAACCCGTCCAAAACACAGGCGTGTCTCTTTTCTGCAAAAAAGAGTGCTTTCCCACTTGCACCCACTTTCCGGGGTGTTTCCTTGCCGTTAGTTGACCACCTTGGGCTTTTAGGCATGACAGTCACGTCCAAACTAAGCTTCGGCCAACAGATTGAGTCGATGGCACTAACTGCTTCCAAGAAGTTGGGCATCATCTCAAAGGTTCGGCGGTACTTCAGCTCTGAACGGCTGCTCAATCTCTATACAGCCCAGGTTCGCTCTTGCATGGAGTACTGCAGTCACCTTTGGGATGGCTCAGCGAAATACCAACTTGAAGCATTGGACTCTGTTGACCGAAGAGCCCGCAGGCTCATAAACAATGACGTGATCTCAAATAGGAAATTGCAATCCCTGGAGCATCGCCGTAAAGTCGCTTGCCTATCGGTATTTTATAGGATCCACTTTGGAGAGTGTGCGAAAGCGCTCTTTGAGCTAGTTGAACCCTCACCATTCCTCCATCGGACTACGAGGCGCAGACTGAAATTTCACCCTTTTATCGTTGGAATACCAAAGAGTCGAACTAAACGCTTTGACAGTTCCTTTTTGGTTCGAGTAGCTAAGGTGTGGAATGAACTGCCTGCGTCTATATTCCCAAACAAGTACAGTCCCGGGACATTCAAAAGTAGAATAAATGGGTATCTCTTGGATAGGCATGTAACATCCTCGTCTTCATCGTCACTTACCATCAGGTGAGATGGGAGACAAATGCCTAATTCAAATTTTGTAAAAAAAAAAAAAAAAAAAAAAAAAAGGATAGATTCCATGTGGATTGTTATAAAAAAAGTCGTCAAGTCGTCGGTGAGCTCCGTGGCGCAGTGGTTAACACGCCAGCCTGCGACACGAGGGCCCCGGGTTTGATCCCCGGTCAGGTCAAGATGGAAAATGTTCTTTTTCAGGTTGGCCTGGGTCTTGGATGTTTATCTAAACACGGTGAAATTTTGATCGTTCTGGACCCGTTGAGGAGTGATTCAGCCCATCGATATGAACAATTTTTCCTATGGGACCAATGATGGGAACTCGAAAGAAAATGGGCAGTTCCATACAAAAATTTTCGGCCGGCCGGTTAATTTGTATGAAAGCGTCAAAAACATTTTTGAGTTCCCATCATTGGTCCACTAGGAAAAGTTGTTCATATCGACGAGCTGAATCATCCCTTTAAGGGTCCAAAACGATCTAAATTTCACCATGTATATGTATTTGTTATAAAATATAGTATCGTTGAGTTAGTGTCCCATAACACAAGTCTCGAACTTGCTTTGGGACTAGCTCCATCTGTGTGATTTGTCCGTATATACTTATATTTAAATAGATTTTACCACGTGGCCTCACAACTGACTGACGATAACGTTAAATTTCTTCTAAAATCTAAGTCTTGGCAATAAATCAAAATCGTAAGGTGTTCTTGCATAAGGACTGGGAGGTTGAGGACTAGGAATTGCTAGAATTTTATGGGTACTAAGCATTGTTCAGCATGCTTCGTGTCTGCGGAAGCGTTGACAAGATGGAGACTCGGAACTCGTTAGTTTTGTAGAATGTATGCAAAAAGCTTTTGAAAATATGAATGTCTACAGATTTTACTATGTGCACAGCACTTTATCTACAACATTATTCACACTTTTGTAGCAATTCTAAGTGTGCCCTTTTATATCAGGTTAAGGTTAGTAAATCTAAAGATATTTTAAATAAGAATATTTTTTATAATGTTAAGTGTATTTTCTAAATACTTTCTTTAAGAAACAGAAAGGAATAGTAGGTCCTTCTCCATACCCCAGACAACGGGTATGCAAAATTTCATGACGATCGGTTCAGAAGATAGGGCATGAACGCGTAACAAACAAACAAACTCACTTTCGCATTTATAATATTAGTAAGGCTAGTAACCAATAATTCTACATTACTTTCACGGGATATGAAAAAGCCTTACTTAACATCTTTTAAAATATGAGTTAGTAATACAGGTGACTAGCCCCGTGGCGCAGCGGTCAACACGCCAGCCTGCGATACGGAGCGACCGGGTTCGATCCCCGGCCAGGTCAACATGGAAAATGATCTTTTTCAGATTGGCCTGGGTCTTGGATGTGTATCTATATATGTATTTGTTATAAAATATAGTATCGTTGAGTTAGTATCCCATAACACAAGTCTCGAACTTACTTTGGGGCTAGCTCAATCTGTGTGATTTGTCCGTATATATTTATTTATTTATTTATACACCAAAAGTGCAAAATTCATTCAGACATTGCAGAGTTGAATATCGAAATCCCTGAAAGGAAACGTTAGCGGGCCTCGGGAGCGATCGATTGAGCTACGTGCAGCCTGCACCGATGCAGGTGTACGGACGAAGCTACAACTTTATAAATAAGATCCACTCATGTTAGGTTATGCATTTTTGTTATGTTTGGGGGCATTTATTACACCGACATATTTTAAATTTTGAAATGGTACAATGTGTATTGTTTTATTTTATTAAGTATACATACAGACAATTTACAATGTTGCAACAGATTTTAAAAGATATACATAAATTATTTAAAATAAATAAATAAATATTATATTATAAATTTAAACAAGATTTTTAGAGAAATACTTACTTTACGTAAACAAATTTTGATACAATATAAAATTGAGTTCTTAAAAATAATAATAAATCGGGAAATAATATATGTTTCTAACCAAAGTACAGAAATGAATGTAATTTAGCCCAAAAATATCCATGCCATCGAGCTTTACATTATTGTACGATCTGCACATGACACACAGAGGATTGTTGAAAGATATGTATTATATCGATAGTCTTGCTATGGCTCATAGCTTATGTTTTATATGGCTATTCAAGGATCCTCAGAAGATTATTTGGTCATAACTAAAAACCTTACGAAGTAGTCCCACTAAGAAGTTTTCATCAAAATAATTCCTTGAGGGAAGATACCGCAGCTTCCCAAAATGTTTTTCTGCCAGAGCCATAATTTAGCTTAATGTCGCCTAACTTTCCCGTAATCTGATATTGACGAGAACTAGGACTTCCCGGACTTGCGGAAACAATCGACAAACGATATCCATTTCCTCGCTATGATTTTCCGAATTTTCCACGCGAATTCCATCGAAATTTTTCTTACGTCGCATTAGCTAAAAGCTGAGCTAAAAGGCCGCGTTTTCGGATGGTAACTCAATATTTTCCTCATAATGGCCTATCAATACAGCGGAGGCAGGAAACAAACAGTCGCTGTAAAATATTATAGCCTTCGTTTTTCTTTCAAAAGCACTCTTTTAGGACACTCTTTATATGTCTCACTAGCTGTCGTTCGCGGCTCCGCTCACGTTAATGTTGATCTCGCGTACTTTTTTCCGCGATGAAAGGTAGCCCCTGAGATTATTATTGCTTCGATTTCCCGATTATTTGTTAATTTTTCAACAATGACTAGCTCCGTGGAGCAGCGGTCAACACGCCTGCCTGCGACACGGAGTGACCGGGTTCGATCCCCGGCCAGGTCAAGATGGAAAATGATCTTTTTCAGATTGGCCTGGGTCTTGGATGTGTATCTATATATGTATTTGTTATAAAATATAGTATCGTTGAGTTGGGGCTAGCTCAATTTGTGTGATTTGTCCGTATATATTTATTTATTTAATGCATTCGTTTCCAAATCTCCTTCTCATGTTATCTTCTTTTTCTACGTCCGTTTGTTTTGCATAAAAAGAAAAACCCGTCCCGTAACGTTAACAGTAAAATCCTCATTTTTTACTCGTAACCCGATAGCTCGTAATGGCGCTGGGTGCGTGGGCGCATGGGCATATCAATACAGAACATTGGCGGTCGTGTAATCATGTTAAATCTAGATCTTATTACGTTAGCTATGAGCCAGGCCGCGTCTGTTATTTATTACCGAGCTCCAATTTTCAGCTTCACAGCTTCACAACCTTTGTTCACATCTCTTAAGAGGGCACGAATGCGAAACTTGTCAATGAACATTCGTCTAGATGTCTATATCTATAACGACTACATGCCTGTTATTTATTATATATAAAACTTCAACATATTTTCTTAAAACTGTCCAACCTGAAAACACGATTAATAACAAAAGCCTCGATACTTTTATTTTGCAAACATAGCCCCTTTATTTGATGTTTGTGGTCAGAACGGCGAAACCCTAAGGTCTTTAGAAATGATTTTCAGTTTCCTAGCTTAGCAATAACTAGTTCTAAAATCTGGCCAAGTTTTTTTACTCATTAACCTCGTACTTTTATTTTAAATAACAATTAAGTGATTTGGCGCTTACGCCCGTTAATTCTAGGACACCCGCTTGAGCCTACCCACTATCTTCTAATTTTTTACGCGTTACGGTCATTAGATCTATCCTGCTTTCGCGCGGGGCGCGGGGTGCAAAATGGCTTCAGCCGGGTCGCATTGGTGCGCTCTTAAATCATTGACCTTGCCATGCATAATATGTATATATTATGCACTAAGCTTTTGTAGCTTTTGAACAATAATTTATAATTTGAATATCTATACATATAATAAAACAGTAAAAATATTTTGTCTGTACATTTAGAATTTTTGACTGAAATGGATAGAGGGACACTTAAAAAGAATAATAGAAAGCAAAAATTTTTTTTAAGAATTTTTTGTTCGTCTGTCTGTCTGTCTGTCTGTCTGTATGTATGATCACGATTATCTCCGAAAATACTGAACCGATTTACTTCAAACTTTCACCAATTGCTTTATTTTAACTCAGATTAACATTTAAAGTTTGTTTCATAAAAATCGGTTAGTTAAAAAAAAAGTTATCGTCATTTGAATGAATTTAAGCCATGAGTTTGCCTTGCCTGCAAATATATAGCACTTACTTATATATTATAAGTGACATAGGAAAATTACATGCTAAACGTGGCCTTCAGGTCTTATAGACCTAGGCTCTGTCTACCCCGTAAGGAAAAAAGACGTGATACTATGTATGTATGTATAGTCTTTTTTTCACGCTTCAACCATTGAACCAATTTGGATGAAATTTGGTATGGGGGTAGTTTGAGACCCGGGGAAGGACATAGGGTATCTTTTATTCCGGGAAATTCTACAGTTCCTGAGGGATGGACACTAACGGCGGCGACGTAGCCGCGGGCAAATCTGACTTATATATCAACGCAACCGAAACTGCTGCGCCTAGAAACTTGAAATTTGGTACAGGAGTTTTTATAATGATGCGAGTGAGCGCTAAGAAAGGAGCGTCTGTTGTCTTTTTACGCTTCAACCTTTGAACTGATTTGGATGAAATTTGGTACGGAGGTAGTTTGAGGCCCAGGAAAGGACATAGGGTATGTTTGATTCCGGGAAATTCTCATGTTCCCGAGGGATCGACACTAACGCGGGCGGAGCCGTGGGTAACAGCTAGTAATTTAATAAGTATTATTTAAAATGTGAATTGACATGAAAAAGTGCCTGAAAAGGCCTATTTTCTGAATGAATCTTTGAGAATGGACATTTTGATATTATGGTTTCGATATAGTGGACATAGAAAGATAGCAGGAGATATTAATTTATTAGGAGCAAAATGGCAAGCGGAAAAAAAACCATTATTATTGTGTCCATATTTAGGCAGGATACTGCTGCACTTAACATATTCTAAGCCTGTGATCCACAATAAAGATTATTGATATTTGTTTGCAGGTAAGATATGGACCGGGCCGCGTCTCTTATTAGCTCATTACCGAGCTTCTCTTTTCGCTGGTCGGCAACCGATCTTGAGTTTCTTTTGCTTCTTTCGAAAATTGTTTGTTTGTTGATTTAATTTTGTTTTGTTTGTCTTCATCGTCTTCATTATAGTCCCGCTTGAGTAAACAGTGGTTTGTCATAAAATTTTGTCACGCTTTTTTTGAAATTGTAAATATTACAAAGACAATAAAACGGTTTTTACTCCCGATATCCGGAAGTTGATACTCTGCTTGGGAAAGTCGAATTAAATGTGGTACTTCAGCTCTGAACGGCTGCTCAATCTTTATAAGCCCAGGTTCGCTCTTGCATGGAGTACTGCAGTCACCTCTGGGATGGTTCAGCTAAATACCAACTTTAAACATTGGACTCTGTTGACCGAAGAGCCCGCAGGCTTATAAACAACGACGTGGTCTCAAATAGGGAACGGCAATCCCTGGAGCATCGCCGTAAAGTCGCTTGCCTATCAATTTTTATAGGATCGATTTTGGAGAGTGTGCGAAAATGCTCTTAGAGCTAGTAGTACCTCACCATTCCTCTATCGGACTACGAGACGCAGACAGAAATTTCCCTTATGTCGTTGAAATGCCAAAGAGTCGAACTAAACGCTTTGACAGTTCCTTTTTGGTTCTACTAGCTAAAGTGTGGAATGAACTGCCTGCGTCTATATTCCCAGAATTAGAATTCAAAAGTAGAATAAATGGGTATCTCTTGGATAGGCACTCGTATTCATCGTCACTTACCATCAGGTGAGATGGGAGACAAATGCCTACTTCATCATTTAGTATAAAAATTGCCACGTGTTTGTGTGCTTGTCTCTTACGACGAGTTGTTAGTTTATGTGCACTTTAGCAGACCACTAAGGATACTTTTAAATTCATTTTCGTCCATTTACTTAATAGTTGCATCTATCAGTGCTGTTACAATACAGAGAAAAATAAGCTTGCTTTAATCAGAAATGTCCTAATTAAAGTAAACTTTTACTATTCTCCCGATATAAATATTCTTGCCATACTTTGACATCACACCCTTTAAATTATTATGCACAGCTGACCGCTAAACATAAATTTATTCTGCCATTGTAACGCTCGCTGCGGACTCATTATTATGCCCCCGAATTTAATCGAAATCGATTTACTCGAAAGTAAGTAATACCGATTACCTTCCCTGCCGGTTGAAGACTGTGTTCAAGGTTCAAATATAACTGGAATAGTTGCAAGGAAAGTTCCTGTATATATTACAGGATCTTCTACTTGATGCAGGAGAAAGTTGATGTCTTCCTATTTATTTATAATCCAGAAAAAAATTAAAAAATAGGAAGAGGTATTGGTTTCACTAAGTAAACAGAGCACAAACGAACTAAGTTTCAGTGGATTCCCGAAACCGGAGACAACAAAGGGAGCAACTGGATCCCACAAGCGGACATGGTGACTTGCTAGCGACGAGGCCTCTGTGCTACTGGATGATGGTACCTACTTCAATATTATAATGTTAGCCTATGTAGTACCGCCATCATCAGAACACCATCTCAACAAACCTCTCACGTCGCGCCACGTGTTTGTGTTTGGGGATAGATTCGCGAACGGTCACGGCGGCCAGCCGATAGCGAACGAGGTCTGTGTGCTAGACGAGAAAGGCGGGGCAACGACCGCGGTGATATAACATTTGGAGGCGATGGCGCAAGGAAACCGTGGAGGCGATTGCTGATGGGTTTAGGTGCTTTCTATGGTTTTTAGCTTTCGCCCAAAGTTTTTCTAGCTTCGTGTAAATCCCTTGGGAACAGGTAGGCCTCTCGGTAACACTACCAATGTGTTTGCAACCTTTTGTGTGGACTTCATGGCTTTTCGTTTAAATATATTTACATATCGAGGGTGCACACCTAACTACAAGTCGTACACTCCCATTCCCGGCCTGTAGACTCCTCCTTTGCGCTGATCTTTATTGATCACCCATATAGAACTGGCGATGTAGATACTATCAGTCTTTAATCATCAGTATTCAGGCATCAGTATTTAATTGATGCCAATTATAGGGCAATATCATTTGAATTTGGATGTTAGGAATTGAAGGGAATCTTAGCAATGGAGTGCGCAGAGCCATTGTATACCACGCAGTTTATCTAGTACCCATTAGCTAAAATAAGCAACTCCGTCTTTGTCCTCTCGTACTTATGAGTAGATTATACAAGTATCTTCCCAAATTTACATTAGCATACAAAAAGGTGTCCCGCTGCCTTAACCCCGATGGCTTTCTCAATTCACGAGTCAATTCCATTCATTAATGTCTAAAACAGCCTGCCACGTAACATGTCTAACGGGAGCTGTAAACGAATTTGTAAAATTTTGCACGGCGATTCCCAAGCGTGACGTTTATTCAATTATCCCAATCAAGAGAAGCCGGTACGCTAACCGCGACTTGGTTGCAAGTATCCATTTTCTAACGCCAGTCTTAATTCTGATAAATTCCATGACTATACTATAATTCGATTCTGAAGATAGGGATATGCAAAGCATATAAACGCTACTAAATGCTATACCCCGTAGAGAGTAAAGAAAACGTGTTGGGTTGCAGATGCAATGTAACTATTCCAATGCTGTTGCCGATGGTTCTCGAATAGCGACCACGTGTTTGCAAAATCAGCGTTGGACACCGGCCGACCACGTAACTAGACGACATAATCAATGTCGCAGACAAACGCTGGATACAAACCGCTGTATAGTCGCTATCAAGCGGTTATTTTGAAACCCTTAGGGATCCTATGTCCAGCAGTAGATTCTTATAGCAAAATAATTAACAATACTCTAGAAACCACATAACGAATCCAGTGATGTGGTAAAGTGGGTGCACGTAACCGTGGCAAGGTCGGATACGCCGGCTCGGGTCGGATGTTATTAAGTGTTAATGTATTAAAGGTGAGGGAACAGATTAATCTGATCCCAATCAAGGTATATTTATTGGCTGCTAGCTCTACTCTTATTTCTCATTGATTTCACATTAGAAATAAGTATAAGGAATCTAATACACATATAATAGCTCTTGCCCAAATATAAAAAAAATGATTCACTTCTCAAACTGGGCTATGAAACCTCGAGTCAAAGTGCCCGTCGAAATGTAGAATAAACAAACTCATTCCAGTTTCCACTATAATGGAGTAACGAATAGGCTAAATAAGACTAACCCCCCTTAATTCGCAATAGTCCATGGGTTATGGTCAATTTGGTCTTGATATATGACCGAATCGCCAACTTCTTGCACTCAACAACGTCCGGGCACACTGGCCACGTACTGGTCAGAACTGATATAAATGTAGCTTTTAATTCGTAAAAGAACAGAAATAACTTACAAATTAGTGGATATTCATAAAACAAGAGAATCCATAGAAAACCTTTCAAAAGTTCGCGTCTGTTCTTCTGACCTGACCTGAGCTGAGAGATAAATTACAAGTTGTATTTGTTAGAAGACTTGTAATGCTACGTTGACCCAAATCAGCCATACGCGAGACCCTTCACCCAGCTTAACCTGGCCTTTATAAACAAGTGGTTTTTATCTAGATTCAAAGAATTATTAAAGAATGGTTGAAATAAAAACTACAATGTACAAGCTGCTTTACCCTCAGACGGAACAGGACGGCCAAGGGAATAGGCAAAATCTAAGGAATCAATGTGAAATTCATACAAGCGTAGTCCCCTGATTCCTCACCGGATAGTACCAAGATTTTATACAAAAAAATATATGGATATATTAGCACGTTTTAAGTTTTGTCATAATTGAATTATTTAAAGAGATATGAACCTTCAAAAACCTGAAAAATTGGTAAGAAGTTTCGTTGTGTTTAAACATCTAGAAAACAAATTTGACTCGATTTTATTAGAAAAAGAAAACAGAAACACAGCCATAGCTTATTTTTAAATGAAAAAAGGAATCGGTTAAGTTTTGAAGAAGAAATACAAAGCGTTAATTTTGTATACTTTTCATAGATATTTTTGGTCCGAGTTGTAGTTGTGTCTAACACACTACGGGAAGCAGCTTGATAGCAATAGATTTTACAAATACCTATTTTTCAATTCTCTCGAGCTTAGTGTTTTCCTCTTAATAGACGATGCGGCTAAGCAAGCAACCATCACTATTGCGATAAAAATGTACATATACACACAACACGCTAAACTGAATCTTACGGCATGAGGCTCTGTTTGCATCGTAACAGATACAAACGTGATTAATGGGTAATGTATTCGAGGAATTACGCTTGTCTCGCTCACTGGACTGGTTAAGGCAAAAGAAATTTCCCAGATCAATTTATTTTGAGATTTCAAGCAGAGTCCTTTAATTTAGCTGTCAATTTATTCGGGAAATCTCTAGGTATTAGGAATGTCGAATGTAACGGATTCACGTACTATAGTATCACCGGAAATCTGACACCAGTATGGGCTACTCGAAAAACAAAAAACCGGGAAGCGACCTCAACACTAGCATCTCAATTTTTTCTGCAAAGATTTGATCTGTTTTTCTTTTCAGAATTTATTCCGAATTAGCATTCTAAGTATTTCAAGGTTTTTCTGCGAAGATTCGTTCTATTTTTTCCAGAATTTATTCCGAATCCGCTTAGTAGGTATTAGAACTGTCGAATGTAACGGATTTACGTACGTACAATAGGTATTACTCGGAAGTGGCCATGACACTCGATTGGTTATGTCAGGTTTTTCTTCATAGGTTTGTTCGGTTTTCGTTAAAATATTTATGTACGCTTTAGATTGTGCGATAAGGTGATATCTGATAAAAACGGATTGTGTTCTCGATTATTGTCATTCGTGCACTTTATATGTCACAAATTTTGAGCAGTGCAGTTTTCAACATGTGTGAAGCTTTGTAAATGAGTAAAATGTTTCTAATTGGTTGATTGGTAAATTTTAAAGGACATATGATGTTTTCGGAAAACGATTGTCTAAATCCTTAAAGTAACGTGACACAAATATTCTAATCAAGTGATAACCACCCCAATGATTAAGTTCCTTTCGGAGACACATGTTCGGCAGCTTCGTTCTACGAAACGTCTTCTCCTCATTTTATTTATCAAATTCTTTCTACCTTCTACCTTCTTTCTCTTCTCTTTTCGACTCTAGAATACTTTTCGCGTTGACATAAAATCAACTTCTACCAAAATTACCTTCAAAAGAAAGGTTCACTATCACCCTCTAGGCTCCTTATCTTTTTAAATCAAAGATTCAAGATTCAAAGATTTATTCAGAAAATAGGCCTTTTCAGGCACTTTTTCACGTCAATTCACATTTTAAATAATACTTATTATATTATATTCAAATTATTAATTATTGTTTAAAAGCTACAAACTACTAGCGTTTCGGAACCGACCACTGCAGAGAAGAAGACGCCGAAAGAAACTCTTCAACAGTATTGGTCGCCTACTTGCCTGATCAATCAGGAATTATTTATGTGTATTCATCATTTTTAGGTAAGATACAGGCCTGTAACAGTGTGGGCTTAGTAATAGGGTTCCGCTTGTACCCTTTGTGAACGGGACTCGAATAATAAATAAAAACAACAATTTCATTCTTGACTCCATGAGAATGCGGGGTACATCAAGAATTTAAGATACTAATAATAATTGAAATTATCAGTGCTTTAAAATTCCCTTTTGGCGTCTGCCACCTAGTGATATGATAAATAAATATCGACCCAGCTTAAGTATGGTTTTCTCACAAGCGCTATTTCAGTCTGACATAAATATACACGTAAGTGACAAGTGCGACCTTTCAAATTTCAACCGAAAAATTATCTATACGACATCGGCAATCTCAGAGGCGTCACACCGTTCTGATGTCCCATTAGGCCTGTTAGCTACGGTGCTGTCATTTCGGCGACATTACTCAATTTATCATTTCACACTTGTATTCGTATCGCCTGCGGCCCGGCTGCGTCGAGCGAGCGCGGGGGACTCACGCATGCGTCGCGCCATGTATCGATTGTGTAAACCTCCCTAGCCGTCTATGTACCAGCCTAAAAGCGGTTTTAAAAAATTTACATCACAATAAACGCAATGCGACGACTTAGCTGTTTGCATAAACGCCTAGGACTTGTTGGCTGCCAACTGGATATTGTTCTAAAATTTAACGTTGTCGAAATTCCAAAATTTATACTTTTCAATAAGAAATAGATCTTATTGTAACAGTTTTCTTGTTCCCATACTTGTTATTGTTTAAGCATTGTTTTCAGGCATTTATCTCTAATTACCATCGTTTGGGGCTACCTCAATATTATGTGATGTAATATGACTTCTAGATCGTAGAAGTTACTTGGTACATTTCAAATGTCATTAATTCCATCTCCCTCGTCAAGAATGCAAGTCATCGTGGCCACACGATGGCGTATTACCTTCCGGCCTATTTGCTAACTCAGTGTACAACGTTTTAATAGTCATTTCAAAGTACATTGCGTTTTATATATCTTTAATAAAAATAGTCAATCATAGGAAACCCGCAATGTATTTTGAAGTGACTATCAAAACGTTGGTCACTGAGTTAGCAAATCGGCCGGCTTATCCCAGGATATTTATCGCTTTTTCTTCTAAACTACGCCATGGATTTCACCGTGACTTTTAGATAACGAGTTACTATAATTTTGTACAACAGTTCAATTACACGTTGTCGGATTGCATTATGTTTATTAATTTCTCGTCTCTTGTTACTTCACCTGCGTCGTCTAAATGCCAAGTGAGTTTGTTACGATTAAATTTCATCATTGCGCAGCACTGCACGCAACGCAATATATTTTTCTACAATCGTTAGTACCGGGCTAACATACTGATATTTCGTCACTAGCACTTAATTTTATCGAAACATTGAACGATATATCACATTACAAATTAGCTGGCATTGTCACTGGTATTATGCTGACGGCCAAAGGCGTTATTTATTGAATGGTGCCATATATTAGAGGGATGTCCCCAAATGTCGTTTTTAAATAGATATCCCCCGCCCAAAGTCCTAGAGCAGAAAATTGAAGGGCGGAAGCACTGGCTTCGGCGGATCCGTTTCGTTTCCAATACATTTTTCATCTGAACTGGAGCCCTTTGTTCGACACGGCCCGGAGAGCCTATTGTCTCTTAATGAAGACTCCGCCGGAGCTATGCTTTTGTTCACAGCTTTTCAAGAGATATTTTTAAAGCATTATTGTTTGTTCCATGGCTGAGATTTTTCGCAAGTATATTAAAAATTCTTCAGATATTAATAGCGTTTGTATTTTTTGTTTAATAAATATTATATTACTATATAATATTGTATATCACTTGATTAGAATATTTCTTTATTGTACGAAAATTCTAAATTGGTTTTAGGTTACGTTAACTAAGTGAGAAGCATTTCAAATTGAAATCAATAGAGCAGTGACAATATTATTTCAATTCCGTGCAAAAGTTTTTTCGTGATTGTTCTTCAATAAAATTACTGTACATAAATGATTGTACTTAACGTCGTCCATCTTGTTCTCATGTCTTCGTATGTCATCGTATTCATATACCTCACGCAAGTTTAGAACAAAATTCTCGTTCAATCGTAAGATTGTTAAGGGTTATGCATTCAAAGGAAATGAAATCTACATAATATCAGTTACCATGCCAACTCCGCTCCAACATGGATGCCGCTATGCAAGCTAGGCTAGAGATCGCCAAGATCGATATGCAGATATCGCATAAAACGCATCGAATGCGGCCGGGTCGACGCGACGCTCCATTCGATGTTAATATAGGAACTAAAGTCCTATTAACTGAAGTGCTACATATATCATTTCTACATAATATCAGTTGGCATGCCAACTCCGCTCCAACAAGCACGTCGCTATGCGAGCTAGGCTAGAGATCGTCAATCAAGATCGATGCAGATATCGCATTAGACGCATTGATTGCGGCCGGTCGACACTCCATTCAATGTTGATATAGGAACTAAAGTTCTATTAACTGAAGTCCTTTAAGTATTAATTCTACACAATATCAGTTGGCATGCCAACTCCGCTCTAACAAGGACGTTGTTGTGTGAGCTAGGCTAGAGATCGTAAGATTGATATGCAGATAACGCATGAAAAGCATCGGATGCGGCGGGGTCGACGTCCGCATATTCAGTATTGACATTGCATTGGGAAATGGCGGATTTGAAAACGCTCGATGGTATTGATTATATAGCTTTGAGAGCCGGACATAAAGCACTGACAAAATCTAGTGTTCGACCTTTTAAACTAGGAGCTTACGCCTTTACGTTGATACTACTTTTTGGATTTCAGACGGCCATATTTAGGAGGATGTCAGTCTTATAAATTGATGAATGTCGGCTGCACGTACGAAAAAATTTCACATTCAGTGTGCAAGCGAGTGACGAAATATTATATAAAAGGTACCTTAAGGATACCTTAACTTGCCGGCCTATTTGCTAACTTAGTGACCAACGTTTTGATAGTCACTTCAAAATACATTGCGGGTTTCCTATGATTGACTATTTTTATTAAAGAGGTATATAACGTAATGTACTTTGAAATGACTATCAAAACGTTGTACACTGAGTTAGCAAATAGGCCGGCTGGTCATGGATGAGAAATGTGTTAGGAAATTGTATCTTTGTAGTTAAATGTCTGACTTAATGCTTGCGTAGAAAATATTCATTTCTGGCACAGCAGGGGTTGCTTTGTCGGTCAGCAGTGCTCCACCGCCAAATTGGCCTTGACTCGTGCCACGTCGCAAGCTGCAGGCGGTGCCATCTAGTCTCGTCAGTTTGTCACTTTGGTACAAAATAAGGAATTTTAGAAATCATCCCACTAGCTTACAAATAATTTTTTGTTTTGATCAATGAGGGTCTTCTAAAATAAGTGACTGACTGAGGCATCGGCTCTGGTAGGCTGTTAATGCGCAACATTGTAACAGTTGTTCTTGTGAAATATTATCTATCAAATCTCATCGGACCCTACGATTCAGTGCTGCTATCTGGTGTCATTTCAGAAAACCCTTATTTAAGTAACGGCAATGGGCTAACAGTTCGACCTATAAGCGAAAGGTCACAGGTTAAAGTCAAGACTGTTTTACGAACTCTTTCATAGGCCCTTCTCTAGACAGCCTTCTCTCCATGCGAGGGTGTAGCTAGGTGCATACTCTGCTTTTTGAATCCGACGAGTTCGCTATTACGACATGTTATTTTATACTTATTCATATCATCTGTATCATGGCGCTATTAAAGTCACTCATTTCGACAAATCTGCTCGACCGTTATTTAAGAAATGGTGGATAAAAATGTCTTAATATTTTCCGAACGTAATTTATGCCCCATAAATGTTGTTTCGCCCCAACATCCTTGAAACTGATCCAAAAAGCGTGGCAGGCGCCATACGGTCTGACAGATACACATCTCTCGTGTCTACTTTGCGGGGCTCTAGCATGGCATTCTTACCTAATATGATTCTATATTATAGTTTTTCGTACGTACTGACGTATACATATCAATATATAGGGGCACCTAGGTGTCCCCGGGTTCGATTCCCGATCAAGTCAGGATGGAAAATGATATTTTTCTTTGAATTTGTTTTCACAAAAAATAAAAATAAATATATTCTTTTGAGACATACCTACATATTTTACTCAATCCCCATCAATAAAAATTCCAACACAATAAACCTACAAAACAAACTAACACGCTAGAAGGTAAAATTAAATAAAATGAGTATGGCTGCCAGCTGAATATGAATCTGTTATTATAACAAATAGCACATACTAGGTCTGTACTCTAAATTAAACTATGTCTATTGAGTCAATCGCATGGTTGAATGAACAAAAGGATAACCCTGAACAATTCAGGACAACATCACTCAACATGGAACAGACCTCAATCACACGCCCGAGTACCCAATCCTGTTAAAATTTAAAAGCCTATTTGTAAATCTTAGAGCTTAGCTGAGTGCGGATAATGTTGAGTGGTCGTTTTATATTCCCTTTTCTTCAAAGATCCTTTATAATGGAAAACTCAATAATACATATTTCTTGATCACATTCTTCTCGACATTTTACTCACCGAAATATCCGCATTTTTAACATGCTTTTTATTAGCTTCACCTGTATGTTTGTTTGTACCCGACTTCTTTGAACTCTATTATGATATGACCTACTTTAAACGGACAGATTTTATTATAATTTTGTAGACTTATCAAGGACCGATGACGAGGTTTTTTTTTCTTTTTTTAATATATTTATTGACTATTTTTCTTCGAAGCTGATCTTGGTGAAACAAAAAACGTAGAATGTAACAACTATTCCCATTCCCGTGCAGGCCGCAGAAGCTGGTCACGGCAAGTGGCGAAAACCTGATCATCATCATCATCAGGTCTTTTTAGTCTCTTCTGCAGGAGCATGACTCTCTGTACTACGGGAGCCATACCTACTTGGCCAGAGCAGACACAGGATTTGACCTACACTCTCCTCGCTGGCCAGACGGGTTGGAGACGTCTCATTGATGTTTAAGAGCTTTGTTTAGCTTGTATTTCTTAAGTCGCCTCTTACGACCTCCATGGGAAGACTAGGAGTGGTCCTATTCTACTCTGCTAATGAATTACACGGCGAAAACCTAAGTACCATGCTCTTTCTACCCCGTAAGTCATAAAGATGTGCTTAGTTATGAACTTTTTACCAGTCATAGTCGGAAGAATGATGCTTGTTATTAAACTTGTTCTTTGCTAATCGCTATCAGGTCTTCATTAATCAAAGGGTAAACACAGTCAATGGTTTAAAGACCCATGCTAGCTAAAATATGCCAGATTCAGGAATTAACCACTTCATTGATTGATAAACATCGCTTTTAATAATTCCAGCCTGCCTAGCTACAGTTGTTTATAGCCTGACAAAAGTTGATGGATTATTCAGTCGCGCGGTTACTAAAACTTAGCTCTGAACTCAAAATAACTTTGTGTTTTTTGCTCCGTCTGCCGCAGAGCTTTAGAAACAACGGGTTTCTTGGAACTGGGAGCTTTCTTTGAAAAGTTTCGTTTCCAGTTCAAACTTACTGCTGTACAACTTTCAAGAAGATTTCAAAAGACTTGAAAGCAGTCTTGGTATTATAATTTGTTCAGATTTTAAACAAGTATGTTATGTCTATAAAATGTTATGTTTATAAACATACCTTCGGCGGTGTATATATATATACAGTGGTGGCAAAGGATATTCTTTGCCTTCGGTCCACAAGGTTATCCTTGTGAACCCGATATTTAATGTTTTCTTTTGAATTATGATTATGTAAATTCATTGAACTAGCTAGATTGTAATTTAGTTATAAAAATGCGCTTCTAATTATAGGATAAATTAAGTTCTCGTCAGAAGCATGCATGCGAACAAAAAATAGTGAAAAATAACTTTTGTAAAGGTCACCTCCTTGATCCTCCCGTGGCTTATTTATCCTCGGCCATGGTCGGACCTTCGAAGGGTAAAATTTTGCGCGAACATTTGGAATGGCTCCCTTGCCGGCTTCGTGTATACAGGGCACGTTGATTACGGTCGAGGATCTACGGCCGCACTGCTAATATATGGACTTACGAGTTAAGAGATATTTTCTGATATTTATAGTTTTTTTTACGGAATTATATCTAATACCTTGAGGTCGAAAACTTTTGATTTAACATAACCATCACAACGCTATACACATATAAAATAAGTCAAAAGTAAAATTCTTTTTAAAAACAAAATTATGTACATCCCTTTGTTTAGAGTTATTTTCAGCGATCCCTGTAATTTGATATCCATATCTTCGAAGTGCATCAGAAATAGCTAGTCCGTCATCTTGGGTGTTCCGCAATGTCGGTCACACAGCTAACCATGCATTGTCATCCAAACTAAACGAGTATACTAAATTTCAGCTCAATCGGTGGTAGATATCTGGTACAAAATTGAGTTGAAAGATTCCACCCGAACAAACATAGTTACATACATACATTGCAAGTTAAATAAAAGCTTGTAAATATTAGAACTGCTTCATTTGATGCAAAGCAAATATACCAATGCCACGGGCTTATAGCACTAGTATTTGAGGGATCTTACTTAAGGAATCTGTGACTTCACTTTATACAAGCTTTTTTAGGGAATTTTCTTAAAACTCATTTTTATGATGTTCATTCTCTTTTGGTTGGACCGTCGAAGGGTGAAATTCAGCGCGAATATTACGATTTGCCGTGTGGTATCCGGCAGAGTAGAATAGGACCACTCCAAGTCTTCCCGTGGATGTCGTAGAAGGCGACTTAGGAAATACAAGCTAAACAAAGCTTATAAACATCTAAGACACCTCTCCAACCCGTCTGGCCAGCGTGGAGAGTGTAGGCCAAGTCCTCTGGCTGCTCTGGCCAAGTATGGCCCTAGTAGTACAGAGAGGGTCGTGCTCCTGTAGTGGAGACTAAAAAGGACCTGATGATGATGATGATTACGAATGGCTCCCTTGCCGGTTTGGTGTGTTAGGCAAGTTGATTACGGTCGAGGATCTACGGCCGGGCTGATAATAATGTGGATTTAGGGCTAAGGCATTTATTTCTATTCTACAATTCATTATATCTAAATTTTGTTGCGGAGTTATCTCAGAATATAAAGAAATTCTAATCTATATCAGGTAGCCTCGGTATGGCCGCCGAGAGGCGTTATGCGAGCATTGCGAATGAGTTACTTGACGGCTTGGTTTATGCGTAACGTACAGGAAATGGCATCAAAATAGGTGCACCAGTGCCACCCCATCCCATCGTTTATTAAGGAATTGAGAACCCTTCAACTGATTGCTATGATATACGCTGAAGGATAAGATGTACCTACATTTTACGTTTTTTTATTACCCCTGACATTAAAAAAAAATGTGCTACAAAGGTGAGAAGTGCGATTCTCAAACAATGGGCCCGTAAATATGGTCAATTGAGGACACACAATCTTGTACAGCGGAAGTGTCACACTTTGTTTGACAACACGCTCGGCTTGCGTCCGGTACTTACAATTACAAGATCGGCAGAGCATTCATGTCTGGCGTGAGGATGCTACAGACATATCGGCGTCTTGCCCTGCGTGGCCGACAGCCGCGACGGCCGCAGCACACAGGACTCACTGCCATAGCATTTGGGTGCAAATTAAAAACGTTTAATGTACCTGACAGCTTTTCTTCCTACGTATATCATCACCATCATCAGGTCTTTTTGTTAGTCTCCACCGCAGGAGCATGACCGTCAGTCAGCCAAGGAGATATCTGACATCTACCTATATCTTGAATTTTCTCCTTATCTAAAAATAATATTAACATGAAAATATATATTTAGAAAGATTTTAATTAAGACTTCCTGAATAAACATTTTCATGTTAATATTACTTTTAGTTCAAGAGAGAATTCAAGATATAGGTAGATGGCGGGGTCAGGTATCTCCTTGGCTGACTGTACTACCGGAGCCATTATTGGTCAGAGCAGGCCAGAGGTTGGAGAGGTCTCATTGATGTTTATGAGCTTTGTTTAGCTTGTATTTCCTAAGTCGCATCTTTTGACATCCATGGTAAGACTTGGTGGGAGTGGTCCTATTCTACTCTGCCGGAAACCATACGGCTAACGTCTACGTATATAGCAGAAGTCAATTCAAAGAATGCCACGTGTGTTCCTTACAACGCCAACTTGATGTCTGCTAACAATGTTATTTGTTTTGTTTTTTGTTTAATTATCATATTTTTTCTTTTCATTAATCTGTAGTAATGGCCGGTGTTATTGCGTTTCGGTGGTAATGACCAGTCTTATCGCTTTTACGCAAAGGTAAAAGGTCAAACTTAATAGGTAATTTTGACCGTACAAATAGCGGCCCTTGTAAATGTGCAAGCGTCCTATGACTGACGGAAAATCATTGAAAAGATTGCCAGCTAACATTAACCAGACGGAGAATTAGAAGAGAAACTACTTTCTGATCGTGCAGAATCTTATAAATACGAAATTTGTAGATTTAAATTCAATACGGCAAAGCCCTATGCCGCAGAATATGATGCGTCTTCTAATATTTTTCATGTCACTATGCCAGCGCAGTAAGTAGTAGTTAATTTAATTTGTATATTGTGACAATGGTACGAGATCATATCAACACAGGAAGACATCGCCATAACATAACGAGCGGTACAATGCAACGTGTCATTACATTAGCCGAAACAAACGTCGATAAACCTTTGCCCAAATACACCGCATAGTCAGACAGTCTCAATGGTGTGGGAGATGGAGGAATTGATTAATTTACCAGAGTTATAGGTATATCATACATAACAATACTTAACCGAAACGAACGTCAATAAACCTTCATCCGAAATGAATAAATTAACAGAGAGGCAACGGATAACCACTCCGTCAAAGAAAGGGGAATTGATTCATTTACCAGAGTTTGTTATGTCGTTAGCCGAAAGAAACGTCGATAAACCTTAGCCCAAACACACCGCATTGTCAGAAAAGCTAAATGGTGTGGGAAAAGGAGAGGGCACTGCAGAACCACTCCGCTAATAAAGCGAGAATTGATTCATTTAGTAAAGGTCAGCCGAAAACACACGTCGATATAGCTCGCCGAAGGTTTGTCAGGGAGACGTGTGGGAAATATAGATAGAGAAAGAATTCAATAATCTCCGTCAACTAATGGGGGAAATTATTTATTTACTGAGGCACTTATTTTAAGAATTTTTAAAGTTACGTCCTAAAGGATTTTACACAACTAGTTTGCTGGATCGCTCTCATCGCACGTTAACATTGTATTTTAAAGAAATCTATGATGGGTCATGTCTCATGCACATTACACATGGCATAATATTAATTTTACTTTCTGATTAGGTGGAACTCGGTAAGCATACAAGTTCAAGTGTTTGCATGCAAACATCCAGATTGTTCCAGCTCGAAACAATCAGGTTAAACATGCTAGACGTAAGATTGAATAAGTAGAAATAGTCAGTTCATAAACTATCGTAAGTAGCCAATGTTGTTGTTTACACAATATATCGTGCGACATTCACTGACCAATCATCTCGACTGCAAGTAATGAGCGGCGAGCGGAGTATGAGTTTATGCTACAACAAAAAGCTACTTTTTTGTAGCAATAGTTGTATGTTACTAATAATATAAAACAATAGTGGTAAGTACATTTGAGTTGTACATACAAATTTATAAATGTAACTTTCTGTAATTCCCAAAATTGTTTGTTCTAGTTTGGGGATTATAAAATACATGTATCTTGTAGATTTCTTCTATTTTCTATTTAAGTATAGTTTAACAACAAATTACTTCACTTCATCAGATCTCTCATAATGCCTTCTGCTATTCGAGATTTAGGTTAATTCTGAATGCGACTGTACAAGCGCATTATATTTTGTAAACATTCTAACCTGCATATGAGTTTTCGGTTTTAATGAAATGGGTCATTCATTTAGTAAAGGTCTGTACTCGAACCTACACTGGAACCAATTCTGCCATCAACCAGCTATTCGTTACATCATACATTACATAGATGTATTTATATTGGAAGGTTGACTATTAGAAGTGTAACTGTTAGAAGGGTATTACGATATGTGTCACTATCAGGGAAATTGTAAGTTTTCTTTTCTAGTGTGGATAAATTAAAAAAGCACAAATTGAATATCGTTCCAATATCTCGAATAGAAAGGTTACATACTCGTTCATGTAATTATTTAATCATGCTGCAGTATCAATTATACGGTTTAACTTCCACGTTTTAATTACAAAACCATGATTGTCGTTGCGTAACAGTTGCTTCAAGGTCGGAGATAAGATTAACTATGTTGCAGCGAGGTGCATTTATTACAGTAGGTATTTGAATGAAATGTAAACAAACATATAAAAAGGTAAGGTAGTTGAATTTGAATGATAACATGAATAATAACCATTTGTTTTTATTAATATGAAGTCTCATCTGACCGAAAAAACACTATCGCGCTTCAAAGATACGGTACTCAAGAAGTTAGATATATTTATTAGTACTTGTTTTTCTCTAATTAACGTATTCTTTAGATATTTAAAGGCATGTAACTAAACACTCAACAAAAAGAAAACTTGTATGCAGATTTCCTCACATTTTACTTGCCCAGAGGCAAGCAAAGCTCGGGCAAATACGTAGTGTGCGAGAATTAAGCACGAACTCAGGTTTTACCACACAATAAATACTAGTACTTACGCACAGAAGTCGCACTCGGCAGAGGTATTCAAAGAAATATAAACTCAATGTAGTTAGCGACACTGTGTAATTTAGCTCGCATGAGAACGCAGCATCATATAGTGTAGATATACTTATATCTCTAAAAAAACGATTCATATATCGTTGACCAAACGCGCTCGTTCCTACCGGATTTGGTCCGTTCTTTCACCTTCGAAGGGGTCGCCGCGGGTACAGAGACAGGCCTGGTTTTACTATCTGTCAACAATCGCGTCATCGGCACAATTTATCCGCTAATCGCCTGTGACATTTACCTCAAAATTTATCTGAGGTGCGTATCAAATGCACCGGCTCGAGGCTGCAACGCGACCCGGGCGGACGCAACCCGAGCCGAGAATGCCACTATGTATGTCGTGGCATACAAATAAGTGGTGCATATTTTGGTTTTATCTTTCATTCATTGATCGAAGAGATTTTCAATGACTTCCAGGTTGCGTAATCTAAAGATTTTTCATATTTTTTTAATACATACGTTAGTCACGCCCTAAAAATATTAACAAGTGTCACTGGAGAATGTAATTGTACTATACCTATAAACGATGCCCATCATCGCTATCCAATTCTTTTTAGTCATTTATTAGTTATAAGACATTTGAGTCATACACTCTTTTTGGGCAGTCGTGTATGTCATATTAAAATTGTGCGCGATAATATAAAACTATATTCCGGATATATATTATGTTATGAGATTAGTTTCTTTCTCACCGAAGCGACAAATTGATTTTCATAACCTGTCACAATCAAACAGCTTATCGTGATCAAAGTGCTGATTACCTGTACCGAGTATCCTAAAGACAACTGACTGACTATATACCTATACTATATAGTCAGTAGTAGTACTGTACCGATTTCGATGATTTTAAATGGAAAGTGTCCCTTTCCAAATAAAAACAAAACTAATTTTTAAATGATGGATTTATGTGGTAACAAAAATGAAAAAAAAAAAAAGGTTTTCGACGAATTGAGAACCTTCCTTTTTTAAAGTCGGCTGAAAATTAGGCGATCTTATATTCATTATGCAATGATCGTTTATTTCCATAGTAAGGGCATAGTTATCAATATGATAAAGAACGGAAGTAAAACTAAACACAGGGCACAGTGTACTAACAACGGAAGCTGAGATAGCTACAATGAATATGCAAGTTGGCAACTTTGTCGCGTTGCCATTGTTAGCAGCTTGCTCGGCGAAGATAACATCCAGTGCTTTAATGTCCTGCTGCGATGTCTCGCGTTCTAGATGAAACGTCAAATTTAACTATTGACCTCTCAACCACCAAGCGGTCCAATGAGGACGCATAACAATAGATAATCCATTGTTATGCGTTTCTCGCGCTTGAGGAGACCACAAGCTTGCTCGCCGAAGATACAGTGTTATCCAGTGCTAAAAAGAATCTGGCACACTACAGACCATTTATCGGCCAATAGTTCAGGCGGACTCTTAATGAAAGCAAATGCGCACATTTTTCCGATTCGGTACATATTGCATCTTTATACCGATCAGCCGGCCTATTTGCTAACTAAGTGTACAACGGTTTGATAATAACTTCAAAATACATTACGTTTTATATATGTAAAAATAGTCAACCATAAGAAAATCGCACTGTATTTTGAAGTATATATGAGAACGTTGTACACTTAGCCGACAGGAGCCCGACTAAACTATCGGGCGAAAGAAATTCTGCAGTGTGCGGAGGAGTTACGTTTACACAATTACCCATAATTCTGTTAAGATTATTTGGACACCTTTAAAAATGCACATAAATATGCGGTTCAAATTATAGTCATTGTTGAGAATAATCTCGATGATCCCTGGTTGCAGGCACTTGGAGAAAGTTCCAGCACTTGATTATTTCAGTATACATTTACCTCCTATAATTCTGCTGTTTTTGTTTGTATCTGGACGATTTACGCTGCGGCGCGCTCATGCTCAATCTACTCGTCGATTTCCAATTCCGTACACGGTAGCTAGTTTATTGCTCCGTGTGAGATTTACTCTCAATATTTATTTTTTCCTTTATCGCGGAATGATTCGAATCCACTGCGTTTATGACTATTGTGTTTCAAGTCGTTTACACATTTCACACACAGGAAATTATCTCTTTGAAGAAATTGCTACTTTATTGTCTAACGCCTTTATGCGCATCGCTGCCTGCTCCAACCGGTTGCATGGTTGGATTCTCTCTTGATAATTAAGAGAGGCTCTTTTCGGAAATATGTATAATAACTATTTACTGACTTGGCAGGAAAAGAAGCTTAGTTCACATAGTATATTTATTTCTACTAGCATATTTCGTATAGTATATTTCTACTAGCTTTTGCCCGCAACTCCGCTCGCGTTAGAATTTCCCGGAATGCAGTACCCTATGGCCTTCATCGGGCCTCAAACTACCTCCATACCAAATTTCATCCAAATTGGTTCAATGGTTAAATCGTGAAGAGACAAGAGTTACTTTCGCGTTTATAATATTAAGTAGGGATTATTTTGTTGGCGTAATTTAACCGAGGCATTGTTTCTGAATGACCGCCATGGAATCAACCTGAAATAAATGTAGCATATATGTTTGTAAGTCATCATCATCATTTCGTGTAGGTGTCACGGTCAATCGACCATGCACACCCTGGTGTCAGAGTTCTTCGGAACCGCCTCTCGGCCTCTGACGTGGTTCCTTTAACGACTACTAAATGGCAGCCGGGACCACCGGCTTAACGTACCTTCCGAAGTACGGAATCATCTTTATTATCAGACAATCAGGTGATTTAAGCCTGCAATGTCCTAACCAAACGGGAAACAACTAATCAAAGTATGCTTCCGGTGGGAATCGAACCCACGACCCCCGGGTCAACAGGCAAACGCCTTAACTACTGGACCACGGAGGCTGTTGATGTTTGTAAGTGAAACTTTTTCTAATCATCGTTCCGGTACAATGTTGTTATAATTAGATTAACAAGCTCTGTATTCGTACAAAAGCTAAAGCTCCGACTTAGATGAGTATCTTGACTCTTCAGGCGCGGCGATGGCGCATTGCGGTCCTCACTCGCGTAATTGGGAACACCACTGATTAACGTTGTAGGTTTTGCAGAATTATACGCAACGAAAACAAGGTTCAGCTGTAAAATCGAAACGCTAGTAGCTTATCGATTTTGCAAATATTAAAAATAATAATATGACGTTCAGAAAGAGATACATGATATCCAAATTTGAATAAAATTCTATTTCATTTCATTTCATTCAAATCAAGCCGTAAAAGTATTCGCTTTTCGATGAGGAAATTACTGTAACCCGATTTATTTGCTTGCGATTTTGTTGTTGTTTTCTAGTAAAAGTTGTTAGCAATGATAGTGCTTTGCCCCTTCCGCGTTTGAATGCAGATAAAGTTTTCCACTGATGTATACTAAATACAGCTTTCGTGATTTCGTTTCATTAGGTTGTGAGTGAGGTTTTTGGAATCTGGCAAATGTCATGCTATGTTGATATTAAATATAGTTCTCATGTGTTACATGTCGTCACAGGACTGAAAGCACATGAATTTATTGAACTCAAACTCAACAATATAATAAAGGATGGTTGGTTATACTTAACAGCATAAAGAGCGTTTTAAGGCATTTACCGTAGAGGTAATATCCATTTCATATGATTCTGTCGCATATGTATTGTGTATGGTAGCACGCATTGAATGCATGTGGTTAACAGTTCAAATAGTTAAAAATTCAAACACTAGTCTCGGTTGATGACTGGTTTCCTTTATTGTCCGAGCGACTGAGAAGCGCCAGGGAAGTTTCCGTTTCAGCTTGAACAAAAATTATTTCGTATGTCCGTCTGTTCCGTTAACCGGCTATTTTCCTCTACCAGTCGAATTTTTAAAAGATTCCCGTAAAATTTCGTGGGCAGTCAACTTTTGGAAAATTTTAAAAATTATGAAACATCCCGTTTATCGAACAATTTCTAAGCGCTATCGGGGTCTATGGTGCTCAGGACCGTGAGTTTGCTATAGCTCACAGAACCAATATATCTATTGAAAACGGCTAAAATCGTCAGTCTTAAATTTTTAAGCTGAACCAAAATTGTTTTTACCTAGAGGGGTGGTAACATAGCAACCTTTTAAAATTATAATATACCTATGATCCATATTTAAGGACTCGGAGATACTTAGTATGATCAATTACCATCACACCAATGCATAAAAAAACAATAACCTAAATCGGTCAAATACGTAAAGATGTCCTAAAATCAAAAATTTAAGAAAGAAATTCTGAAAAAAGGCATGTGGCATAAAAATCATGACATTGTGGGCATTCTATAACAAGGCGATAATATGAATCGGCACTCTGGTTGGCGCGTATGACATAAAACAAATGCAAACCGGTGCTCGAGCGTGGCGAATCGCGTTTGATTGCGCGAGCGCCATGAACTTGCGACTAAATTCTCCATCTCAGCGTACATTGCCCCTTTCGTCCCCAGCTCACCTATAACTCGCCCTTTATCGACAACATTGTAATAAAAACAACGCGAAATTTTCCAATTTCAACGTTAACTTACACATGCGCTATTTGACCAATAGCGATACGCCTTCAAGGATGATGGGCACATGGAGTGGAAGGTGTTTTGATTCTGCGATAATGTCACACTCGCATACCTTGGGCCTTTCGCTCGGCGCCGGAATCGCGAAGATAGGAAGGTCGTTTCACAAATATATCAACCTGGCTTTACATGGACTTAGTTTTCGGAGGAAGTTTTTATCACATCAATATCAAAGGGATAAAAACGTGACTAATAAAGGTGATTTCATCTGTAACAGGTACTAATAGGTATTATAATAATAAATAATAGAAACCTGTTCCTAACAGGTTTCTATTATTAAGCACACGTTTCTTAAATATGACCTAACTACCTTTTGTCCAATTGAATGTAGATCCTTCGAGCACAGTATTCTTTCCCGGAACCAAAGTTATCGTATGTCTTTTCCCAGGCTTCACTATCTTCATATTTGATCTGAATCAGACCAGAGGTTGGAGCGTAAACAGATAACAGAGATTTCTAATATATGAGTATATCACAAGTGATTAGTAGGACACTGAAAAAATGGCCGCGCTGTTTGATAAATACTCTGTAGTGTAGTGATAACAGCTACTGAATTAATCAAATTGTCCGGACATTATTTATTCTACTATCAACTATACGCCAAAATAATTGGATCCTTGTTTAACTTCTGTTATTATAATTTCTTACGTCGAATTTAAGGTTGAATTCAGACACAAATAAAATCTTTGCTTTCATGACTAACTTAGGAATATTTCCTACACAAGTGTAGCAGTCGATGTCTCGAATGCCTTCTGATTGCCATTGATAGTAAATGTGTAAAACAGGTGTCCGTTATCTATTTGTATGTTGTCAATATGTAACGTCAGTTTGCTCACGATTATTGGCTTTGCTCGCGAAAACCTGATAACTCGGCTGCTCGGCGTGGACGTCATGCCTTCTGTTAGTACAATATGAATTATTGCTGGGCTAAATTCAGTTTGTTTAACATTTGCGTCATAGAGAGTGTGCGGTTATAGTCCTTCTCCATTCATTGGTTACAGCAATAGATTTGTTTGACGTTTTACTGCTTTTGTTATACCTATGATATATGAAACAACTTTAGTTAAAACTCGACTATAGCATCGACAGTTAAGATTTTTAAAGTAAACTGGTTCTCTAGATGACATCTGTCAGGAATAGACAATGGCCAGCCGGCCTATTTGCCAAATCACTGTACAACGTTTTGATAGTAATTTCGAAGTACATTTACGTTTTATATCTCTTTAATAAAAATAGTCAATCATAGGAAACCCGCAATGTATTATGAAGTGACTATCAAAACGTTGGTCACTGAGTTAGCAAATAGGCCGGCAGGTGACCTGTCCCCGTAGCATGGTTTGCGCGACAACGTTTATCGACTAACGCCATCTTGTTTTCAGTAATATCAAAGAGCGAGATGTGGATAGTTTATCGAGATATAAACGGCGTTGCGGGCGTCATGATACGGGTGCTGCCCCTTTTTCACTTGCAATTCACGACGATATATATGCTTGTAATTTGATGGTGAGCTTGGCTTGCTTCAAGGATCCCTGGGCCTTTTTTTAAGCGTCCATGTCGCATCAGTGATAGTGGCAAGGGGCCATCCACTAATCACGGCACACAAATTTCATGATTTATGGAACCTTTCTCGTCCTTGTCACAGGTCAGATTTGTGTTACCCCTTCCCCCACTAGTGTGACGACACATATACATTCTTTTTGAAACGAATTTGATAAAAAAATTCGGAAGGCATATAGTTTTTGGAAAAGTATCTAGGGCGAGCGTTCTTGGATGAAGGATTTTTTAGCAAATGAAGCAACTGATGACCGGATTTGTATCTGTGACGTCACAAAGCTTATGAACACTTTCCCCTTATTATCACACTTAGATGACCCCCTTGACATGTGACATAATTTAGGGATGGTCCCGCAGGGCACATTTATGACAGTTGTTGATGAAGAATACTTCGCGACAAGTATACCAAAGGTTCTATCCGTAACGTATTCTCTTTCTCTTGCAGAGACATCAGTACAGCGCGAGGAGAGTGGTCGGTGTGTCGCGACAACAGGAGCGGCCGGCTGCCGTCGAGCGTGCATGACGCTTCACACACCTAGCAATACTGCCCGCAGGTATACTTGTAGCCTGGTGGAGGGGTGAGGCACCAACAATATAACTAATGGGGTAGCTGATATGGTCTAAACAGCCAACGGTGTCGATCTACACACGATACAATTTGCAGTTTAACAGAGCAGAATGAAATTGAATGAGGAACCCTTAATACTTTTAGACAACAGACGAATCGTATGTAGTGCTTTTGTGTACTAGGCATCGACAAAATAACAGGTTTTTACGGCACTTACGTCGCTTAGGAGGAATGTAACATGAAGGAGTGGCTGAGCCCGTCAAAATGAACAACTTTTTCTATGCGACCAATGCTGCGAACTTTTTTACATGTTCATTCAATTCCTTTTTTGAGTTCCCAGCATTAGTCCCATAGGAAAAGTTGTTCATTTTGACGGGCTGAGTCACCCATTCACGGGTACGTCCTTGGTTATGTTACCCGCTGTATAATATGGAATCGGCATGAGGCTAGACATACTACGAAGATCTGAATCATTGGACTCTGTACGTTTACAGGAGTTCGAGGACTATTCACAGCATGATATTAACAATTTATTGGCTGACCTGGCACCCATATTGCACAAAGATGCACTCATGTTGCATGAATGAGACTAATATGTTTAATCTTACCTCGTCATTCATTACAGAGCTAACCCTCAAGATAACTTGCAACTTATTATCACACCGTCTGATGTAAAGCTTGTCTTTGTGGCTTATCATTTGTGTCCAGAATGAATGTGTGAGCTGTCTTATCTATCAGTCAAATACTCGATTGATGACGTTTAAGATATTCCAATTCATGAGAATGGTTGTTGCATAGTCGCAGTTTCCAAAATGCAAAAAGCTCTGTCTTCATTCTGGCCTTTGATTTCAGATTACTTATCGACATTAAGTTTTGCTTTCTTAAGCTTTTCTGCGAACATTTTGAAACGTAGATTTTGCCCGCGATATTTGCAGCGAGTTTTGAAACAAAACTGCGTCTTAATTTAAGAGTCTCATGTAACTACCGTATAAAATATATCACGTCTATAGGTCTAGCTCTATCAAACAGGAGCGCTATTTTAGAAACGGCGCGTCACGAAAACGTATGAAGTAAATATAGTCTCGCAAGTTACGAAATACCAGTATTTTCGAAACGCTGGAGCTGTAGTGCAGCCAACCTTCATCAAAAATATTTTGGTATCTCCTCGTTTCACAAAAAAACATTAAAAGTGTAATGTCAAATGGAACGCAACTTTGACAGGCGGTGACTTGACATAAGGCGTCTGGTGCCCGTGAAAACCGCTCGTTGCAATCATTTGTCAAAGAAAAACCAAAAAATGAGGTGTTTTGGAAACTTTCGCGTATCCCTCGAGTGAGTTACGTGTTCAAAAATAGAACCCCAGAGCTCTGTAAAACATCGTCTGTAGTAATGTTCTTACTAAATTCGTTCGATGCAAAAAGAAAGTTCGGAGACAGATTTTTAGTGAAGAGAGATTTAAGCAGAACATAATGTTGATAGTGGATGTGAAACGGTGGCGGGTGTGCACAGGGTGTAGACTAGTCCGGTGGCGGTCCCGTCCGACTCGGCGTGACAGTCGCGCTCTGTTGCAGAACATCAAAATTTTGCAGTAACCGGCATCGCAAGCTGCTACCGCTTCGGCAGACGTGACTGGCGCGCCGCGCGGGACCTCTCGCCCGCATGCCGCCCCGCTGACCGCACCGCTCAACGCTCCGCTACCGCTACTCGACGCGCACACACTCTTGTATATAACCGGTGAGTGTGATATGTGTGCGTCTATCGTACATGAAGGGGGCAGTTCATTACTACCTAACTATAATTATGACATTTGGTTTAACAATTCCAAATTGTAAATTTCTGTCTCAAAATGTGTGCCACTTAGTGACAGTTTATGGTCTAAATTAACTGCACCCTTTATTACTAATACACACATCTAATTTTGAGGGTGTCATCCATCCATTAATATATGGACTACCAAATATTTTGCAGGTCAAATTCTGGTAAACTGAAGTTCAACGGCAGCGACACTTGTACGGAACCCGTTGACGCGACCGGCGATACTATTAATTACTATGAATGTATTGTGTATGAAATGACTTAAGTACAGATACCGGCTACAGCTGTCGCTGTCATACCAACTAGTGTCGCCGGCCGCTACGGCGGGCGTCACGGCGGCAAGTGTCGCCGCCGACAAACTTCAGAGGTTACTTTCAGAACCAATAACAGTATTTTTTTTAACTAAGTTGACATTTAGCAAAAGCTCTAATTGATGTGCTTTCCATATTCGTGATACTAGAATGGGGGAATGTCAGCCGTAAAACAGCAGGTGCTTTGCACGTCATAATCTTGTCCACAATATAATACGTTAAGAATCATCCATCATAGTGTGAACATGTTACTGCATAAAAACAAATTCTTGCGCAACTAACCTGTTAATCTCGCCAATTTTCATAAACGCTGTCGATCTACCCTTATCGATAAGCACCGTGAAACATGTGCGATTTTATTGCTATTTCCCCACAATAATATTGATCAAATTCATCATAATATGACTACATGGGAAAGCTCGCATAATATGCCATAAAAAAATTCTCCATTACTACTAGATTATGACAAAAGCCGTCGATCAAACGTTATCGATAAGAATCGTGAGACATGTGCGATTTTAATGTCATTTCCGATGATAAAATTTATAGTTAATCAATAGAAAGGAAAATTTTGAAATTACCTACTAATTTAACATCGGCAAAATTTTATCAATGTCTATAAATTATAGAATAACATCATTGAATGTTTATGATATGTAGAAATAAACATGCCATATAGTATAATAAAATAAAATAAAATAGCCATTTATTCTACTACCCATAAAATAATACATTCAATAAAAGCGTTAGTGATCCAAATGTCCGATTTTATAAATATACATGTCAATATTAGTATCTTAGTTTAAATAATTATTTTAATTGTCATTTTATATTAGGTACTATTATAATTACTATTGTTATGATGTCATTTACGATGTCGATAAGTGCTATTATTCCATTTTAAATACAGTTCTAGAATTAATTTGTATAGTTTATTCTCCCTAGGTAGTAGTCGTCTCTTTGGCGTAGGCCTCCCCCAAAGTTCTCCAACAAGTTCGTTGTCTGGTCTTATGCACACAGTCCTGTCCTGCTTTTTTCCTAAAAATATCTCGCCATCTAGTTTTTGGCCTTCCTCTGCTTCTTTTGTTGTTCCTTGGCAACCATTCTGTCATCTTTTTGGTCAGTCTTGAGTTGTTAATTCTGTATATGTGTCCTGCCCATTTCCATTTTAGTTGTCTTGTTCTGTACCTAACATCTGTCACTCGCGTTCTAGCTCTAAATTTTCTATTGTTAATTTTGTCTCATATTCTTATACATAGCATACTCCTTATGCTGTATGTCAGAGACGCATGGAAAGGAGTATGCCATATAGTATATAGATACAATATATCCTGATGTAATTTATTAGACATATTTGAATAGAGATTTCCTTCACGCGGACAAATAATAATAGTGTACATAAATCGATAACGTGGAGACCACAAAGAATAAATAAATCCTCGTTAATACAATAGAGTGTAGGCGCAATAGTTTCGCATCAACGACCGTAATTAGTTCGCAATAAATACGGCCATTATCTGCATCCGCCAGTGAGTTATAGTGACATTCAATTTGAGGTTATCCCACATCTCAGCCGCTTGATTGGGCGACTACAATTACACATTGTTTTTTACGTAGCTATTATTTTTTACCGCGATCTAATTTAATTGAAATCATTATAGGATAGGAATCGGACGGGAGTCGAGAGTTAATAAGTAAATGAGAGAGTTAATAAGTAATCAAGCTTTTTGTAGACGCCCATATATGTTTCAGCTTTTTTAAACTTTTTAAAAGTGAATTATTATCTACTTAAGCAGATTTGGTCTGATCTGGCCAAGTGGCGGCGCCCTATTTTAAACCTTGAAAGGTTCTGTATGAGAGCGATGCGTAACTTCCTCCACTATTCGGTGGAAAAAGGCATATTATGTGCTTTTCAAAGAGCAGACTTTTTTGGAAAAAGCAAGCATCGCCAAAACGAATGCTTTTTGGATCAGCTTTGGCGCAGTGCTTAGGAATATCAGTATAGATAGGATACCTTACCCTACAACAAAACTCTTCGTGTGTAAATTATTTTTACTTTGGATATTGTTAGGGCACTTTGACTCAAAATAACATAGCACTTCCGAAGCGCTAGTGATTTTTCGATTATGCAAACATAAAAAACAGAAAAAAAAAATAAGATAACAGACAACAGTTCAAAAAGCGTTTGAATAAAAGTATTGTACTTTTGATTTTCGATTAGAAATCCCGCGAGCCCCTTATTGTACTAAATTTATCTTTGTCTGTTTCCAGATCCAGTGTCAAGAAGAAAAAGAGATCATTAAATTCGCATATAATTAGTTAGATTAGTACGGAACCATGGGGTCCGTTAACGTTAACCGCAATGTTGCGGACGCATTCTACCGGTACAAGATGCCGCGCATCTGCGCCAAGGTGGAGGGCAAGGGCAACGGCATCAAGACTGTCATCGTGAACATGCCCGAAGTGGCCAAGGCGCTGGGCAGACCCGCCACGTGTGAGTATACACCTTATTGTGAAGGCTGTAAGGCGCAAGATGGCTGGCACCTGACAAGGCGGAGCAAGGCAACGACATCAAGACTCATCGTGAATAAGCCCGAGGTGGCCAAGGCGCTAGGCAGACCCGCCACGTGTGAGTATACACCTTATTGTAAAGGCTGTAAGGCGCAAGATGGCTCGCATCGGACAAGGCTAAGCCATGCAACGGCATCAAGACTGTCATCGTGAACATGACCCCATTGACACCTACAAATATCAACTAATTATGAGAGAAACCCATGGTGAATCCCCTAGGCGAGCAGAGAACCATCGCCTATAATTGTTTAGTGATAGATATTATAGAGGTTTGGTTTGACTTACAGATTATTTACTTGTATTGCAGACCCGACCAAGTACTTCGGGTGCGAGTTGGGTGCGCAAACCCAGTTCGACTTTAAGAACGAGCGCTTCATCGTCAACGGTAGCCACGACTCGGCCAAGCTGCAAGACTTGCTCGATGGGTAAGTTCCTCCCTCTCTTTCAAGAAATCCTTCAGGTTATGAGCCCAGCTTTACGGCCCATAACCTGAGAAAGAGTATGTAATGTGCGTCAACTTAGACGCGATAATGCGCTCAACTTAGGCGATTCGTACACTGCACCGCATTACGCAGCATAACGCGGAAGTGCGTGTTCTCACATTGCTTGTAAGCATCTGTTTGCTTGCATTGAAAAACGCGTAGTGCCATAAGCTGCTGTAAACCACTGCATACTATAATGAAACCCCGCGCATTTCTTTGAAGAAATCTGCCTATTAGCAGATCTGCAACGACGCGCGTGGTCCTGCCGCGCATCCGCAGCGTGCAGTGTGTGACTCGCTTTAGACGCAATTCCTCATGTGTCTATATTTGCGTGTCTCGGCAGTTTCATCCGCAAGTTCGTGCTGTGCCCCGAGTGCGACAACCCGGAGACGGAGCTGATCGTGTCCACGAAGCGCAACACCATCTCGCAGGGCTGCAAGGCGTGCGGCTACCACGGCCAGCTCGACTTCAACCACAAGCTCAACACCTTCATCCTCAAGAACCCGCCGGCGCTCGACCCGCACATGCAGGTGACAACACTTGCCTTACATATCTCTATCTCACTTAAGCACGCTCGTTCTCTCTGGTTTTTTTTATATAGGATGGCAAATGAGCAAGCAACCTGATGGTAAGTGAAAGAGCGTTGCCGGCCTTCCAAGGAGTTGGGGGAAGAAAATGGGTAAGGGAGGAGGGTGAAAGGATGGCTCTCTCATTCACCGAACGAAGCATAGAAGCGGTAAAGCTTCTACTGTTTTCAATTTCTGTGAGAGTGTAATACTTCCCCAGACGCAAGAAAAAATGAATTTTGCCGGTAGCGTAGCTCTGCCACAGGTCTGTGGGTTTCTTTCTAGGTTTCGTAAGTCGAGAAAGTATTTAACTACAGGATAGGTGAAGATAGTGCGTAAATCTTATAAAGGAAATGTGTTAGTAAAAACTGTGTTCTTGATTAAACCAAGAACTGTTGGTTGCACCTATGTAGGTGATAAAGATCTTCATTAGCAAAGCCTTGTTTGCGTACGTTATATCTTTCTAAAGGTTGTGGGCAATATCATGGTTAATTTCATCGTACTTTAAATTATTTTAAATCAGTTTTATCAAATCATGATTTTGGGGCAAACGAAGATGAGCTGCCTGTAATGTACCTAACAGGCAGGCTAACTTATCAGGGGAAAAAAGGTGATACTACCATAGTACCGTGGGTAAGAACAATTTACCATGTACGAGAAAAAAATTACACCCCATATCCTGATGTATGGGTTAACCACACACAAAGCTAAGATAGTTAAGTTAGTTGAGTTGAGCTGGAAAGGATGCTAGGCAAGAGAAACTCCGGAGAGAATATAACCAAACCTGTCGAGTGATTTCTTTTACACTAAAGAATCATGGCGAACGCCCATACATCGAATGTACAGAAAAAAAAAATAAAAAAAGAGAAGATGAATTATATAGCAGTATTGCGGTTTCCTTACTAGTAACATGTCTGCATAATAGAAATATTTTTAAACCCCCGTTTATGTAAAATATTTCACAATAAAAGTTATAGCCTTATTGCCATTTTCATTTGCCTAAAAAAGTTCACAATGGTTGTTAAACTGACTGTCTATTGTAGATCTGTCACTCAGAACTGTCAAATCAATGAGAAAATGTCAGTCGGATTGACAGAATTTTTTTTTATTTTAGCGGATGGTTGCCTGCTTGCGTGGTGTTGCCATAAATTAATATATTTTAACCTCAGAACAATAACTAAAGCATAGAAACCGTGTTAAAATAACAACAAAATACAATATTCTACACTGTTTTTACTTATGGCATTGTTAAAGCATCAGAAAGAGATGCATATACAATGCCATTTGCGTAAATGTGCAGGTTGTCCTGGGGTACTGATGTGATCAGGGTTGTACTATATCGATGAAATATATTTATCGACTAAATGTTTCGTCCTAAGAAAGTCATAAATGTACTCTACTCTGATTGTATCGATTCGTTAAATGAGTACGATTCATAAAAAAAAAACAACTAGTTGCACTCCAGGAGTGCCGGCAGAAGTGAAAACTCGCCTTTGCGGCATACTCAGGTCCGTGTCCTTCTTACGAATTTTCGATCAATTCACGTGTCCTGACGCGAGTTTTCTATTTTACCCATCCCAAAAAGTGCACAAAGCCGCTAAAGAGGCTTTTACTTTAAAAGTTACGTCAAGATACACCTAAATAACTCCTAATCGCATGGCGTCGCTTGGCTTCATCTGATAAATAGGTAAAAAAAAATCCATACATTACCCACCGCGCGTCTACTGTCTACTGCTGGTCATTAGGACTTACCCAGTATTGGTCGAACGGCAGAATACCTAATATGATGTCAATCATATTTTCGATTATTTCGAAATTCAAACAGTGCCTACTTACCTACCTTACCTATGAATGCGCAAAAAACCCAATGCATTAGATTTACAGTCCCCAATGTGAGGCAGTCCAACGTTGACATACTAGTTGAAGGTAAAATAGACTTTGTAAATGATACCACCTTCTTAGGAATCACAATAGACTCTAAATTGCAATGGGGCGCTCATGTATCAAAAGGTAATATAAGGTCAGATATATTTTTCACTTGATCAATGGGCCATTCAGCATATTCCAAAACCATCTAAAGCTTTTCCCAGCTAGCTTTGAGGAACAGTCAGTAAAGGAAACATAATCAGGTAGGTAAAGAGAAACACATAATTCGAAGTGATATTTTTTATTTTATAAAACTTTTACACTAGGGTAAAAAAGTGCCAGTGTGTTATTTGTGAAAAATTCACAGTGTTGGTAATAGAAAAACAAGAGGTGAAGAAAAACAAGAGATTAGTTTACCCACTTTCATTACTGTCCAAAATAAAATGTTTTTCATAATTTTAAATATAAATAATAAAACCGTTTCCGTAAACTTTCTTATTACCATTGATTTATAATTCGGCAAATATAAATGTAGGTAAAGCATCGTGTTTCAATCGCTTCCATTTAATTTTATATTCGAAATTAATGTATCGGCACGGCAGTAAAATATTTTGAACAAATTCGAGTATGTATGACATTTTATGTCCAATATGTCGCTTGAAAGTTCCTCGGATCCACACCTTTTTATCCTTTTACTTCAGGGAGCTGCAATAAAATTTCAACAATAATTTTCTTCATATTAGTAAAAATCGATTCTTTTTAGGGTTCCGTACCCAAAGGATAAAAACAGGACCCTACTAATATGACTCCGATATCCATCTGTCTGTCACCAGGCTGTATCTCATGAACCGTGATAGTGAGACAGTTGAAATATTACAAACAAAAATTTCGGGCGTTTTTATAGCTTACGCCCACGGCTCCGCTCGCGTTAATGTCTATCCCCGATAACAGTACCTTATTCTGAGATGTAATTTATGTCTATGTTCTTTTCCGTACTCCAGAGATCGTGCAATGGTGATGATGATGATGCAAAATTTCATGATGATCGGTTCAGAAGTTACGGCGTGGAAGCGTAACAAACAAACTCACTTTCACATTTATAATATTATATGTAAGGATGGTACGGAACCCTTCGTGCGCGAGTCCGACTCACACTTTGCTGGTTGTTTAATTACCATGATGGTTCAATTTGTTACATTACTATTGCATGGCTCAACACTAACAAAAATATCCCTGATAGCAAGACCGTCATAAAAAATATCGATATACTCGTAGATACGTGATTTTACCACATCACTAGCAAAAAAACTAACCTAATTTGAAATAAGGAAAAAACGATAATTTTAAGCAAAATACCTATAAAAGTTGTCATTTATACAATACGTTATATAATTGACAATATTATTGTTGTATTTTGAGGTATTTTGGGTTTTAATTATGCACTTTTAACTGAAAAACTTACCGAAGAAAATTATGTTTTACAGAATTTATTTCTGTTCGTCCTGAATGGGATTTACATCGCTCCATTGCACAAGACATTGTTTAGTATAATGGTCATTTGATAACGCACCAACCCAACACCGGTTAATACTTTTTTCCGTGAGAATTTTAGCACAATCCTATATTTAATTTGCAGACATCACAATTCCGCCGCAATGTTTTTGTCGATATATAACCCGATCAAATCGGCAAGATGCTAATATTACAGACGTTGAACTGTAATAAGTTATTTTGAATTTAGTCGGATTTAATTGGAGTCCAATGGAGTCCATTGACATTTCAAGTCGGGACAACCATGAAAATAATAGAAACTGACTGAAGTTTTTGTCTCATTCTGTCATAAGCGAAAGCTCATAAGAAAAATACAGTGTCAACTATCTGTTTTCAGTTTCTATTTTTATGCGGCTTCTATGTATATTATTCTTCTGAGATTTTAACGTGTCAGTTGCAGGTAGTGTTCGGATATTAACTCAAAAATTATTAATATGCGTTCGGATATCGAATAAAAAATCAGTATTTAAATAAATAAATATCTTTTTTCCCCGTCTTTAAAAAATATTCTGATTAATTCAAGTTGTTGACCAGAGCCGTAGTAATCATATAAAAAATTTTCACCTTCTCTTTTTTTTAAATTTAATTTGTACAAATTTCGCCATGATTCTTTATTGATTTCACCCAAACGCTAAGACCATTCGATTGACGTAATTAAACTACCTTTAGAAGTAATGACAAATACATGTTGCTTAATGGTAAGGCTGCTTATTCAGTAGTTTAAATGTTGGTTAAAATATTACTGCGTATGTAGGTATTGACTGTTAGCTAAACTGTATGACTGTACTGGTGATACCTCATACATCTGATATTGAGAAAACAGGAAAAAGGCGAAACAAACAATAAAAAATTAGAAATCTGAAGAAAAGTACGTAAAACTTAAGAAACAATCAAATGACAAAAGAAAAACACAATAAACAAAATAAAAATAATATGAAATATAACCACTTTTTGTAGTCTGAAGTGTCTGAAGTAAAAATGGTTTTTGCAGGGCTCGTCGCTGACGGAGGGCAACCGCGGCAAGCGGTCCAAGCGCTCCGGACCTGGCGCCGCTAACGGCAACCATGATGGCAACGATGATTCCAAACCTGTAAGTCTTGCGATTTCCTGGTTTCTGTCGTTTTAACTGCCTGTCTAGGTATTTAGTGGCCGGAAGTTTGTCTATGTCGTATGGGCATAGACCAAGCGAGAAATGCGTGTCACTTAGTATATTGGAGTCTAGGTGTCAAAGATTTATTCATGAAATAGGCTGTCTCATGCTCTTTTTTCTCGTCAATTCACATTTTAACACTTTCCGGGACGTCCCGCCTGTAGACGTAGACTTCTATTGTTATATCTATTGTGTCTGGTCCAGTGTCCGTGAATGAGTTAATTAATACTTATTTGATTAAATTTTAACAATTAGTTTTCAAAAGCTGCAAACTACTTACTGACCTAGCATCAGGGATAAATAAAACTCTTGCTTGTGCTTCTCGATACTCGGGAGTTAAATTTCTAGACTAAGCAGGTCAATCAATCAATTAATCAATCAATCGTTTATTTACTCAATTTGCTTAGCCTAGGGTACAATTATAGATCACTATGATTAACTAAACTTAATTAATCAAACAATTAACCAATAGGTAAGGTCGCATTTCGGATCCCCACCAGAAAACGACTTGCCGTCAGAAACGAGCTGCTACCAGAATAGTAGGTTAGGTCGGATTAGAATTGTGACCCCACCAGAAAACGAATTGCCGTCAGAAAGTAGCTGATACCAGAATATTAGTTTAGGTTGGATTACAACTGTGACCCACCAGAAAACGAATTGCCGTCAGAAACGAACTGCTACATTACATTTTTTACACAGCAATGAGGACGAAAAATCAAGTTTTTTTTTTATGTATTTTACATTTTGGAATTGTAATGTAAGGTTAATTGAAAATTTAAAAACTGACATGATGGTCATTCTAATTCTGGCATTGTACTGTAAGGTGTAATTCATTCAGGTATTTTAAATCTTAAGGTATTCAGTTGTTTGGTGCAATAATGCAACCAAACACTTGTTATTTTACCTAATTCGCACACCCCGAGCCTTTGTAATTGATAGACAGTGCACAACTAAACGTCGGCCGGTCCGGCATTCTAACAAGCAACATAACATTTTAACATTTCTTTAACAATCTAACATTTACATAATTAACATACTGACTTGTGAAAACTACTTGTGAACTTTTTAACTACTATTTTACGCACCTTTGTGGAACTTTAAATAAAAACATTTTTTAACAAACATTTCGGCATTTCCCTTCCACTGCAACCTTGCACCCCAAACATTTTGGTCCTTCGAGTGACCTTGCATTCGGTAGTACATCAGTCTAGGTTTGAGTTGTAAAGTTGCGGTGTAGTATCTAAAGGCAGAATGTTTCCCGCAGGCCGAGAGTGAGGCGCCGCTGCCGCCGGTGACCCCCACCGCGCCGCACCCCAAGAGCAGCAGGAAGGGCCGCGACAAGGCCGAGTCCGACGACGACGACGGAAACTGGACCGTGGACGTCAGCGAGGCCGCTGTGCGCGCGCGCATGCAGGGTCAGTGTGTTATTGTGTGATGTGTGTGATGTACAAGAGCAGCAGGAAGGGCCGCGACAAGGCCGAGTCCGACGACGACGACGGAAACTGGACCGTGGACGTCAGCGAGGCCGCTGTGCGCGCGCGCATGCAGGGTCAGTGTGTTATTGTGTGATGTGTGTGATGTACAAGAGCAGCAGGAAGGGCCGCGACAAGGCCGAGTCCGACGACGACGACGGAAACTGGACCGTGGACGTCAGCGAGGCCGCTGTGCGCGCGCGCATGCAGGGTCAGTGTGTTATTGTGTGATGTGTGTGATGTACAAGAGCAGCAGGAAGGGCCGCGACAAGGCCGAGTCCGACGACGACGACGGAAACTGGACCGTGGACGTCAGCGAGGCCGCTGTGCGCGCGCGCATGCAGGGTCAGTGTGTTATTGTGTGATGTGTGTGATGTACAAGAGCAGCAGGAAGGGCCGCGACAAGGCCGAGTCCGACGACGACGACGGAAACTGGACCGTGGACGTCAGCGAGGCCGCTGTGCGCGCGCGCATGCAGGGTCAGTGTGTTATTGTGTGATGTGTGTGATGTACAAGAGCAGCAGGAAGGGCCGCGACAAGGCCGAGTCCGACGACGACGACGGAAACTGGACCGTGGACGTCAGCGAGGCCGCTGTGCGCGCGCGCATGCAGGGTCAGTGTGTTATTGTGTGATGTGTGTGATGTACAAGAGCAGCAGGAAGGGCCGCGACAAGGCCGAGTCCGACGACGACGACGGAAACTGGACCGTGGACGTCAGCGAGGCCGCTGTGCGCGCGCGCATGCAGGGTCAGTGTGTTATTGTGTGATGTGTGTGATGTACAAGAGCAGCAGGAAGGGCCGCGACAAGGCCGAGTCCGACGACGACGACGGAAACTGGACCGTGGACGTCAGCGAGGCCGCTGTGCGCGCGCGCATGCAGGGTCAGTGTGTTATTGTGTGATGTGTGTGATGTACAAGAGCAGCAGGAAGGGCCGCGACAAGGCCGAGTCCGACGACGACGACGGAAACTGGACCGTGGACGTCAGCGAGGCCGCTGTGCGCGCGCGCATGCAGGGTCAGTGTGTTATTGTGTGATGTGTGTGATGTACAAGAGCAGCAGGAAGGGCCGCGACAAGGCCGAGTCCGACGACGACGACGGAAACTGGACCGTGGACGTCAGCGAGGCCGCTGTGCGCGCGCGCATGCAGGGTCAGTGTGTTATTGTGTGATGTGTGTGATGTACAAGAGCAGCAGGAAGGGCCGCGACAAGGCCGAGTCCGACGACGACGACGGAAACTGGACCGTGGACGTCAGCGAGGCCGCTGTGCGCGCGCGCATGCAGGGTCAGTGTGTTATTGTGTGATGTGTGTGATGTACTGTGTGATGTGTGTGATGTACAAGAGCAGCAGGAAGGGCCGCGACAAGGCCGAGTCCGACGACGACGACGGAAACTGGACCGTGGACGTCAGCGAGGCCGCTGTGCGCGCGCGCATGCAGGGTCAGTGTGTTATTGTGTGATGTGTGTGATGTACTGTGTGATGTGTGTGATGTACAAGAGCAGCAGGAAGGGCCGCGACAAGGCCGAGTCCGACGACGACGACGGAAACTGGACCGTGGACGTCAGCGAGGCCGCTGTGCGCGCGCGCATGCAGGGTCAGTGTGTTATTGTGTGATGTGTGTGATGTACTGTGTGATGTGTGTGATGTACAAGAGCAGCAGGAAGGGCCGCGACAAGGCCGAGTCCGACGACGACGACGGAAACTGGACCGTGGACGTCAGCGAGGCCGCTGTGCGCGCGCGCATGCAGGGTCAGTGTGTTATTGTGTGATGTGTGTGATGTACTGTGTGATGTGTGTGATGTACAAGAGCAGCAGGAAGGGCCGCGACAAGGCCGAGTCCGACGACGACGACGGAAACTGGACCGTGGACGTAAGCGAGGCCGCTGTGCGCGCGCGCATGCAGGGTCAGTGTGTTATTGTGTGATGTGTGTGATGTACTGTGTGATGTGTGTGATGTACAAGAGCAGCAGGAAGGGCCGCGACAAGGCCGAGTCCGACGACGACGACGGAAACTGGACCGTGGACGTCAGCGAGGCCGCTGTGCGCGCGCGCATGCAGGGTCAGTGTGTAATTGTGTGATGTGTGTGATGTACTGTGTGATGTGTGTGATGTACAAGAGCAGCAGGTAGGGCCGCGACAAGGCCGAGTCCGACGACGACTTATCTTTTTTACACAACCGCTAAAAAAGTTGTTTTTCTAGTTTAATTGTATTGTTTTAAACAAATTTTGAAATGTTCATACTTCCATTGTGCTTCGTAACCTGACGTAAGAATACTGACATACATACTACTTACATTACATACTTGATACTTTTAAACTTTCGCGCTGCATATTTACTTACATTAGCGGGAATTCTCCGGTAGAAAAACGGTATGTTCGCGCTAATTCCCCTTAATGCATTCAGTAAAAAAGCGTAAGAAATTGGATATTTATGTTCACAATGAAGTGCCCATTCATATATTAAAGACTCCAAACAGTATCTTATACGTCAGAAAATCACGTTTGTCAGGACGGTCTATCATGCAAATATGACGTGAAAGTCCTCCGCAGAAGGTTGTCCTGGCCAATAGTAGAGTAGTGAGCGAGTGTCGCGTTGCCCGCAGACCTGACGGAGGGCGCCAAGAGCATGACGCTGTCGGAGGACAGCGAGAAGAACGAGAAGCAGCGCATGGACCTGTTCTACTCCTACCTGCAACAGCGCGCCGCCGCGGGGGACCTCGACGGCGGACGCGCCGCCACTGACGTGCTGCATGAGGCCGAGCGGTGAGCACTTTTTTTTTTACGCCATTTTGCGTGTTATCAACGAAATTATGGTGTAATTCATTTCGGTTATTCAACGGAGCCTCTGGCGACAATTCCCACGAATCCACTGGTTCGATCAAACACGTCACAAACACCAAATCACACCGATTTCACATTATAAAGTCCACTAGAAACAATTTGCAAAATAATTCAAAACAAAAGCCATGCAGTCCGCCAAAATTCCCGCCAAGAACTCCAGCGGTGAGCACGGTTCTTTTTTTTTGTTTTTATTTATGGCTTTTTCTCGGGTGACTTGTTTAGCCAATATCAAGTATAAATGAGTTTTCCCGCGCTTTTTGTAAGTTTTGTCAATTCATGAAATGATACCGAAATTCATTTCGTTTATTCTACGGAGCCCTCTGGCGTCCGATCACCCCTGGCTGGATCGATCGCAGATGACGCAACGAGGCGGACAACCACCTGCTCGCTAAGTAAATCTCACTATGTTATATAGCATAGCGTAGAATGCCCTCGGGCTAGATGGAGCGACGATGGGCAGTGATGGGTGATGATGCGTTTGTTGGTGGGGCAGGCTGGAGGTGAAGACGAAGGCGCCGCTGGTGCTGTTCGAGGTGCTGGTCCGTCCGTCGTCGCTGGCCCCCGACGTGAAGAAGCACCGCGCGCTGCTGCTGCGGTTCACGCACAACGAGCCGCGTGCTCAGCGAGCGGCTCTGCACGCCGTCACCGCGCTCTGCGCGCACCACGCCGAGCTACTGCCCAAGGTGCCCGCCATACTCAAGGTGAGATGGAGACAGTCTACTTCAATCATTTGTAAAAAAAAGTCGACCACTCCAGATACTTATATTATCTTTCATCTCTATCCCGGCTCTAAGTTTTTATTCCCAAGGGAGTAAAATGATTTTGAACTGCGAACACAAATATTGTTCCGAAAATATATATGACCAAAAAAGTGGAATCATATTTTTAAACAACTTTACTGGCCGGTTACAATATTTGAAATAAAAAAAACAACGAACTGATATTTTTTAATAGCGTTCTTGTTTTATTCACATGCTGAAAATGCTTTTATCAAGCATATTTTTTATGGAGAAAAGATTTAAAATAATATCTAATACCTGCTTTTTTTTATCGTGATTTTGCCTACATTTCAATTTACCACTCTACATAATGTTTTAAAATTGCTACAGTTTGACAAGAAATAAGTATCGCGTTCGTTTTACTTAAGACTTACCCATAAGAGAATATATTTATAAAGTTAACTATAATAATTTTGTTGAATCAAACAAATAATTTATTTAAAATTAGAGGTAACTTTAGTTTTAGAATTTAATTTGTTTTTCTCTTAGATAAAAATAAAATAAAATGCATTTATTGCCAGAAAAATAGAATACAGTCATAGAATTAACATCGAATCCCAAACTAGAGAGACTCTGTATTTTGGGAACCATAAGATGGAGATGAAAAGCAGAATGTGTCATCTCGGGATTAACATATTACTTTTACTTCGGGTAATATATTCTAAATCCCTTGCTTCACTCAAGAGTCTACTTTAGAATCCTGCTAGACTCCTTCATTCCACTCTGGATTCAAAATAATGCCCTTGCCAAAAAGTATTATGTTAACCCCCTTGTTGAATCTACTATTATGGGCTCTTAAGAGCCCGACATATGCCAGGCGGCGTGGCGATACAAACGCGGATGGTCTAAACGCGTTGGCTACTTTGGATATTTACGTTTTTTAGGAATATTCAAGGGTTATTCGAAAAAGAAAAACATATGATGGCTGCCTTATCTGTAATGCAATAATAATCAAAAGTTTCAAGGTTAATTTTAATGTATTTGGTGAATAATGCTATATACCGAGTAAATTAGACGTGATTTGGAGGCAACTTTGCAATTTTTTTCCATCGAGAAAATTTAACGCAATCTTGTTTTTGAGTCATATAGTTACTAGAGTTAGTCCTGAACTTTGCTGCATTTTTATTTCAACTTGAGTATTTAATTATTATTGATATAACAGTCAATCATGCAAAGCAGTGTGAGGTAGTACGGACCCTTAAGGATGACTCAGGCTTATAGATGCAAATAGTATTTTAAACGTTTAAAACCATTTGGTTTTAAACCGTTTTTTTTTGTTTAAAACGTTTTAAACCAAATATTGAGGTTTAATATAGGTTTAAAACGATTTTCTATTAGAATTTACTAACATTTCACAAAAAGCAATTCAAAATATAATTATTGCATTATCCATCATATATTTGGGTTAAGTGAAATGAAAAAAAATGTACTATATGTATAATTATGTAAAAAAAACAAACTTTACCATGAAAAATTTATACTTTAAGGTGACCTTAAAAACCTAGCGGACGTGACAGTGACCCTGGTTGCATCAAATGTCTCAAATGTGTATTAGACGCGACCAGAGTCGCGGGCGCTAGGATTGGAAGATATATTCAACTGTTACATTACTTTGTCATCATCCATTAAGTTAAATGTCTAAATTTCGCAGAAAATACAAACAACGAAATAACAAACTATTAATTAACATAAATTTAGTTTTTAGGGTTCCGTATATCAAAAGAAAAGAACGGAACCCATATAGGATCACTTTGTTGTCCGTTTGTCTGTCAAGATCCTTTATCTCAGGAACGTGTTGAGGTATCAAGCTGAAATTCATATCAAATACTTAGGTCTACCTGTCCCTTGGAGTTGTGGAAAAAACCAAGACGTTGAGAAAAAGGTTCTTGACAGACAGACAGACAAACAGACAGTCACTGTGGAGCCGAGTGATCCTATAAGGGTTCCGTTTTTTTCCTTTTGAAATGAAATGGAATGACTTATTTCGCTTAAGCGTAGTACGCTTAGCCGTATCCAGCATGCGGTACGGAACCCTAAAAACAAAAGTAAGTCACCGAGCGGGATTCAAACCCGTAACACTCGTTTCTTGCCGTCCGCGTCCCAGACGGACAGTGGCCGGCAGGACGAAATTAGCGGCCATATTCTGCGTGGAAAGAAATACGCGTTTTTCCAAACACAAGACTAATTTAGATCGATTGTTTACCTCCGAAAACCCCCATATACCAAATTTCAGCGAAATCGTTAGAACCGTTTCCGAGATCATAGAAATAAATTTATATACATATAAATATACAAGAATTGCTCGTTTAAAGGTATAAGATATATTATATTGACGAGCTCTATGTCCTAGTGGTCACCATGCCAGGCTTACACTGGAGGTCCCGGGTTAGATCCCCGGCCATGTCAAGATGGAAAATGACGAAAAAAATTTATATACATACATATAAATAAATATACAAGAATTGCTCGATTAAAGGTATAAAAAACGATTTTAAATAATTAAAGTTATTATAGACTAGCTTTCGCCCGCGGCTCCGCCCGCGTCAATGTCGATCCGTCGGGAATATTACTTTTTCCCGGGATAAAAAGTAGCCTTTGTCCTGCTCCGCACTCCAGAGAACTTGTATGCAAAGTTTCATGATGATCGGTTCAGTAGTTACGGCGTGAAAGCGTAACAAACAAACAAACACACACACAAACAAATAAACAAACAAACAAACTCACTTTCGCATTTATAATATTAGAGGTTTGTAAAGATCGTAGCAAGTGGAGGTCCCTGGTCTCTGCCTACCCCCATGGGAAACAGGCGTGATAGTAAGGATAAGGATAATGATACGGAACCCTTAGTGCGCGAGTCCACTCGCACTTGGCCGTTTTTTTTATAACAAAAAGCATACCTACTTACAGCTTATGATAGGAAAAAGAAATGAAAAAATACGCATATTTAGATTGTAATTTCTAAATCCTAAAAATATTATAAAACGTCATTTAAACTAATAAAAATAAAATGTTTTCAATTAATATTAATATTTTTACCTTCAAAACCTTATTTTTACCTTTGTTAATAAACTAGTAATCACGTGGTCACGGTTTTAAACCGTTTTAAATTTATTTAAAACGGGTTTTAAACCACGTAGTTTTGGTTTAAAACGGTTTATTTGCAACTATACTCAGGCTAGACCGTTTCGGTTCTGAGCCGAGCGTCTGCCGTAACACGGCCAACTCACGCCGAGCGCTAACGGCTCGGTCCTGCCGCCACGGCAAAATTTAATGCATAAATTGTAATTGGAAAATTCAACTAATAATTTTGCAAACAAAAAACAGAGAACGGTTGACTGTACACATTGTCTAAAGTACGTTTTCATTCTCTTGGGACTAAATCTCAAACAAGCTTGTCAGAAGAATGTTCGAATTTTCAAGCATGTTTGAGAAAAGTATTTATAATCATGTCTGCCATAACATTGGCAGTTGCTGTACGACAACGACATCGTGGAGGAGAAGGCCATCCTGGAGTGGGCTAGCAAGCCGTCGCGCAAGTACGCCAGCAAGGAGGTCGTCAGCGACGTACGACGGCGCGCGCAGCCCTTCCTCGACTGGCTCAACGACGCCGAGGAGGACTCCAGCGACGCGCAGAGCGAGGAGGACATCGAGGTACGTGTTGACTAGTGTACACTGTCTCTCTTCTGACTGGCTCAACGACGCCGAGGAGGACTCCAGCGACGCGCAGAGCGTGGAGGACATCGAGGTACGTGTTGACTAGTGTACACTGTCTCTCTTCTGACTGGCTCAACGACGCCGAGGAGGACTCCAGCGACGCGCAGAGCGAGGAGGACATCGAGGTACGTGTTGACTAGTGTACACTGTCTCTCTTCTGACTGGCTCAACGACGCCGAGGAGGACTCCAGCGACGCGCAGAGCGAGGAGGACATCGAGGTACGTGTTGACTAGTGTACACTGTCTCTCTTCTGACTGGCTCAACGACGCCGAAGAGGACTCCAGCGCCGCGCAGAGCGAGGAGGACATCGAGGTACGTGTTGACTAGTGTACACTGTCTCTCTTCTGACTGTCTCAACGACGCCGAGGAGGACTCCAGCGACGCGCAGAGCGAGGAGGACATCGAGGTACGTGTTGACTAGTGTACACTGTCTCTCTTCTGACTGGCTCAACGACGCCGAGGAGGACTCCAGCGACGCGCAGAGCGAGGAGGACATCGAGGTACGTGTTGACTAGTGTACACTGTCTCTCTTCTGACTGGCTCAACGACGCCGAGGAGGACTCCAGCGACGCGCGGAGCGAGGAGGACATCGAGGTACGTGTTGACTAGTGTACACTGTCTCTCTTCTGACTGGCTCAACGACGCCGAGGATGACTCCAGCGACGCGCAGAGCGAGGAGGACATCGAGGTACGTGTTGACTAGTGTACACTGTCTCTCTTCTGACTGGCTCAACGACGCCGAGGAGGACTCCAGCGACGCGCAGAGCGAGGAGGACATCGAGGTACGTGTTGACTAGTGTACACTGTCTCTCTTCTGACTGGCTCAACGACGCCGAGGAGGACTCCAGCGACGCGCGGAGCGAGGAGGACATCGAGGTACGTGTTGACTAGTGTACACTGTCTCTCTTCTGACTGGCTCAACGACGCCGAGGAGGACTCCAGCGACGCGCAGAGCGTGGAGGACATCAAGGTACGTGTTGACTAGTGTACACTGTCTCTCTTCTGACTGGCTCAACGACGCCGAGGAGGACTACAGCGACACGCAGAGCGAGGAGGACATCGAGGTACGTGTTGACTAGTGTACACTGTCTCTCTTCTGACTGGCTCAACGACGCCGAGGAGGACTACAGCGACACGCAGAGCGAGGAGGACATCGAGGTACGTGTTGATTTGTGTACACTGACTCTCTTCCGACTGGCTTATTGATAACGACTCGAAAAGTTTGCATCACTTTAACTTTATCTCTCTGCCAAAGTGAAACTTTTAAAACCATACCGAATGCCCTGGAAATTCTTGAAGTATTAACCTGTATTGGCATATGAATAAATGAGTGAATCCCCCCCGTAGATCCAGTACGACGACCGCGCCAAGGCCACGCCCATCAAGGCCGTGCCGGCCGCGCCCGCGCCACGCCCGCACCACGACGACGACGAAGTCGACGTCGACATCGACGCCATCTAGACGCCCCACTGCACCACTGCCACCCTCTACATCTATCCTCATATCCCGAAAATACTATCACCGAGTCTACAGACGCCCTTCTCTCGCGCTCAACAGTTCTTAAAGTGGTGACTGCAAAACAACGTAATTGAGACGTCTCGATACTACGCCAGCCGAGTCCCCACCACTCTCGCTTTACCGATAAATTAACAAATTATATCCCTTAAAGGTAACCACTGAAATCTATGTGTAGGGTATTATAATATTAGTTATATTATACCCACGCGAGCTCGGAGCGACACCAGATATCCTAAAGCAATAAACCAATACATCGTCTGGTGGACTCCTCGTTCGATAAGGGGTTTTCTGAAATCGGTGGCGGCAGCATTGAGACGCTATCAAGCTATTATTGGTCAACAATGTAAGTTGTTTCCGCTTGTCAGATATTATCCAATGACAGTGGCTTATCGAATGCTACGATTCAGTGCTGCCATCTGGTGAAAAGCATATCAGAAAACCTTCATACAAGACATAGAAGAATTCATAGTTTAGGAGGGACATTTTAATTGAAAGTTCCCGGTGCATTTGCGTATACACAGAAGAACAGAAATAACATGACCTAAGTTTAACATACAAGACCAGGTCATAACAATGTTTGTATGTGTGGAGACAAACAAAATAATTACTGGGATGAGTTCTCTCCTACTTAAACTACATCAATATAAAACTACTACCTTAAGATGAATTCTTAAAGTTCCTTTCCAAAAGTTACGGCTCATTGCTTAATATACTTCATGGTTCTACGGTCTAGGTAACGCTAAAGGCTATATTTTTCTTTACTAGATCGAGATTCAATTTCTTCTATTGATAACTTAATGTTTTTCTAGATCAGTCTCCATTGCTTTTCCCATATTCAAGTTTCTCAAAACGACTACTTTTGTGGATATGTAAAAACATAAGAGTCATAGATTTGTCAATAGGTCAGTCACTGGAAAATCTAAAGTAAAGCTGAAGAAATAACTCCATTTTGGGAAATAAATATCAACGCTTACAAAAATATAGCAGTGACATCTATTAATATTAGCATTTGTGCGCGACGATTCTAACCTCAACTGAGGTTTAAATATGAAATAACGTTGTTAGATCCCCGTGGTATAGATAATCTGTAATTTCCAATGTATTTGATGTTCTACGCTGATAGAGCGACCACAGTGGCCATCTTGGATGAAGTAATGCCATGTACAAGAAAAAGTCTACCAATTTTCGAATAGTATGATTGCCGGTAGAATATGTCTGTCTACCAAATCCTTCTTGTTTATGGACACACCTAATGCGGAAATATGACAGATATTCGCAAGTTATATTCGCGAAAAAATATTATACAAATCTTTTTTACCTTATTTCATGAAATTTTTATGCAAAATTTTAAATAATCTGCCTTTCTGACGTTTCGGCGATTTCCGCAGCTGAAAGGTGAAGTTGACATAGTGGTCGACGTTTGTTTGAACGCTCTCATACATCGTCATATATTTCAAGTTAGGTGTTTCCACAATCAAGTGTAACTGTGTAGTAGTAATATGGAGCGCCCTCTAGTATGTAATGTAATCTCCTCCCCATGTTTCCTTGTGAACTCAACCCCTAAGCTTTCATTAGGACGGCTATTTATTAGAGCTACTTTTTTTCTATTTCCAACACTTTTTGTTCCTATATATGTATAGATTTTTATTGTTACTTTAATCATTTTTCCGATATATATTTTGGGGATGGGCACGCATTATGCTATATACGTAAAATGATAAGGTACGCGTAATGTTAGAAATGTTATATCGGTATTAGCTGCTTAAAATATTACAAAAAATCAAACCAGTTTTTGAGATATTGATTGCGTTTTTGAAGTTAATCTAGCCGACTTTATCTTGTAATTCTCTTTCTTTCATTTTGCGTACTTTGACTGTTTGTATAATGATATAGGGTAATTTTGAGTATATGGCACCATGCGTGCAAGTCATTTTGGGATGCAATTTAGTGCGCCGCCGCATCGCGATCTCACTCAGATATCGTCACAAAAGTGAACAAAACGCGACAGCAATACGGTTTAGCCACGAGGTGCCGGAACGGAGGCAATACCCGTTTGTAAGGAATATTTATGGTATAGAAATTGATTTAGTATATAAATTTGTAAAATCTGGGCGCGCTCGCACGGATCCACTGGATTTAAGGACGTGGAATAGAACTTGCCATAGGTTACCGATGCTCACTACGCAAATATGCTTCCCAATAAGGTCTTGTCTAGATGTGGCGTCTTGACTCGCGCTTTTGCGAAATACTATGATATAAATAATAATATATTTAGTACTCATACCAACTTGAGCGAAAAGTTTTGCATGTAGATCTATGAAATTTAGCATCTCATAATCGTACTAGAAACGCGTGAAATTAATATGCGACATTTTAACAAGACTTATTGCATTGGCGTTTCGTGTGATCAGCGACTAACGGTTAGCGAAACGAATCGGTCTCCCTCATTCACTGGCGGGAGATATGAAATTTGTCAGTACGATCAAGAAAATCCATACGCTTGTGTTAAATGTCTAATGCACATTTTGAACCTTGATATGTTGCAAAAAAGCGTATTATTACTTGGGTAAACCCCAAACCTACGAGTGAAGTTTGAAGTATTTATTCACGTTGATGTAATAATTGTCATAATCAGCATCTTGCTGTGTGCATGGCAGCAGTAAAATTAATGTTCCGTGGGTCCGGGGTCCGTGCGGGCGGCGCAGCCAGCGCGGGAGTCGCCGTTGTAATATATAGTGATACTCGCGACTCGCGACTCGCGCGCGGCATCCTCTTACTATTAACTATTATTATAATAGAATATTTTAAAATTGCCACCAGACAATTAGATTTGTTTTGTATTCAATACATTTGGATTCTGAAGATTTTGTGTTTCATTGTTTCTTCGCATCACCCTATTCCTTAAACAAATTTGGCAAAACAATGTTATTATCGTTAAAAATGTTCACTATTTAACTTTTTAGCCAAGCTGGTTGTTAAACAAAAATGAGATTTGAGTACAGGAAAAAAAAAACATATTTGTGTGATTATATTTTATTTACATTACAATGATATTTACAGTAATTTACAAAGGATGGGTAAACACGCTATGCCGAAAATCCGCGGCCGAAGTTTGGTGTGATTAGCCTGCAATGCTATTTGAATTACCTACTGAAATTATGAACGATACTATGTTGAAATTACGCATTATAGCGAACTTGAGCTCGGCGTAAGTTTGCCGATTCGAATGATGAACCTAAAAAGGAATAACGGAGCCAACTGGGACCACGAGAAAACAGCGGTTTTGTCTGTCTATCCGGCTGTTTAGACCACGACACGACAGCGCTAGAGACAATTCACACAACGTTGCGCAAACCGAATTTCTGCAGCATAATTTTAGCGCTTATGGTGTATCCTACGAATAAGTAATGAGTACACGTATGGTGTATCATAACAGACCAATACCTACGTCGGAACGTAACATTAGCTGCGTAACTTCGGACGCGTACCTTCGGCATAGTATGTGTAGACACTAAATGTTTTCTGGTTTTACACTATCAATTAGTAAATTATGAAACAATATACAGTCTTATATCACAGTCTTGAAGTCCGTTGACTTGGTTTTTGACCTGATTGACCATAAAACTTAAGGACTTGTAAATGCAGACCACATAACATATTTTAAACAAAACAACAATGTCATATCTATTACTAGAAAGCGTAGAAAACCATAATTGAGCATTACAGAAGAAGCTTATTATCAGAATTGACAAATTGAGATTTAAATCTTAACATATTTTACATTTGACATTACCTAATAATATAAAATTGTATTTATTTATAAAAACATATATAAAACCTTACACTAAACAACATTTTGACTAAGTACATATGGTATTTTACGTAAAATTATAATTAAAAGCACCAAGTTTTCACATCACATTTCACTGTTTTGGTCAGAGATTCATTCAATATACATAAGAACTGAAGATTAGGAGCATTATTATAGCGAGATTTCTATTTTTGACAAGGGAGTCGTCTCTCATCCTGGTTTTGATCATGTGTCCCGTTTACCGTACGCCGTGAAGGCCTTGAGCGAGACCGAAACATGTCTGCAAACAGTAACGGTCTTTGTACATGAGTAACATGTAATTTAATCAAAGAAATCATTGCCAATGAAAAAAAAAACAATATGGCATTTGTAGAGAAAACCAAACTAAAACAACTACTCAAAGTAGATCTTTGCAACTACTAATTGTACTGGGTGAGACACATGTGCCACAAAATTTTATAAACAATATGTCGCTATTTTCCGATAAAGTATCGAGTTAATAATAATTATAAGAAATTATGTACTCTTGGTCACAACAACAGGACATCGTTATGAGATCCCATGGACTATCCAATATTGTCGATATTATAAGTCCATAAATGCTATATGAAGCGAAAGCATAGAAGTATGATGGAGATGAAGGAGAGGCAATTTTTTTTAAATCTGAGCGAATGCATCTGACGCAATTTTTTTTTAAATCTATGAGCGTAAGAGCGAAAGCCTAGTAAAAGAGGCTCCCAAACTGGTTAGCATGAGATTCTGACAGAGATGAAGAAGATAACTATTTTTTTCAGGCCTGTTGTACAGGAGCTGACAAAGCAGCCATTACATGGCTTTGTCACAGGAGCTACTAAACGCTGCGATGAACACGTTAACGATTGTGATTGGGAGATGCCCAACGCCGTCATGTTGTTGATCTTGTCCGCTTTGCAGATGTCCTTATCGTCTGACGTTGTATTCAAATGACAGCGAAAACCTAATATTAAGTAAAATGGCAGATTCTAGTGAGATTCTGATGAGACTTCCTTATAATTGTTCTACCCGGCCTGTTGTACAGGAGCCGGCAAAGCAGCTATCGCAGGCTTCGATCAAATATAATGGTAGATTCACGATTCGCACTCGAAAAGAGGCACCGGCAAAACAGCGCCCTAATCGAGTTTTGGAGCTGTTTTGCCCACAGTTTCAATAAACCGCGCTAGCACTCGCACTTCTCGCGATGACGAAGGTATAGTAAAAAGACAAAAACTACGAATCAAAAGTGAAAAAAAAGATGGAGTTATACTTTCCGTATTTACCGTTTTTGTCGTTTGTAAGTATGCATGATGTTTTGACTCGGGGCCATTATTAAGGCTTCATTTTGTATGAGACTGTGAATCTACCATTATATTAGTTCGAAGATCGCAGGTGTACTGGTCGGAGCTACACTGACCGCAGCGATGAACACGTTGACGATCGTGATGAGGAAGATGCTTAGCACCGTCATGTTGCAGATATCCCCTTTGCAGTTGTCCTTATCGTCTTTGACGTTGTATTCAAATGTCAGCGAAAACCTATTATCAAGTAAAATGGCAGATTTATGTGAGATTCTGATAAGACTTGCTTATAATATTTGTTCTATCCGGCCTGTTGTACAGGAGCCGGTAAAGCCATCGCAGGTATCCCTGTACTGGTCGGAGCTACGCTGAACGCAGCAATGAACACGTTGACGATGGTGATGAGGAAGATGCCGAGCACCGTCATGTTGTTGATCTTGTCCGCTTTGCAGATGTCCTTATCGTCTTTGACGTTGTATCTGCTGTTCATGATGAGACCGACGCCGACCGCTATCTGCAACGGAAACGAAATATTAAATAAATTTCTGTCGGGGAAAGGAATTTGAATTGCTAATAGCAATATGAAAATAAATAAATTAATAAAAATACAACAATAATATAATATCTATGGCATTCGTCCCCTGTCCCATCGGATCTCTGACAACCTAATAGACCCATACTCAATTTCAAAATTATTCCTTCGCAGCAGTGGATCTTATTAGATATAAAAGTACATAGCCAAGTATTTTCTTGTCTTGTGTGTTCGGAGACTAAGGGACTGTTGACCGTGGGACTCCGAAGACGCAATCGAAAATATTTTTACACATCCTTCAGTAAGAAAAAAAGGAGCTCTAAAGAACGCATGTCACTCAGAAAATCTAGGATCTATTGGCCATGGACCGGGCGCGGAGAACGACACCAAAAGTGACGCTAACTATTTACGTTACATGTGTGCAGCATACGTTATTAAATTTTACAATTTTGTTTGAATTTGAATTTTGATTGGGCGAAAATGCATTCTTTTTTGCTGTCGATGTGTTCGTGAGCTTGTGTCACGCACAACACGTTTGCCTGAATTATTATTTGAAAGGTCTTGGATCCATATCTATGCCTTGATAATTTGGCAAAAGTTTTTTTCAGGCTGCCTACTTGACGCCAACCTTCTATGGCTAGCTTCAATACCGCGGACAAATACGTGTGATAACGAAGTACAAGTGTACAAGCTCGTGGCAGGGATCGAACCTGCATACATACAAATGGCTGACAAGGTACATTTGTATGTATTTATTATAACAAGTGTAATGCAATGTATTGAATGAATAAATGAATAAAACCTGTTGCCCCTTGCCCCTCGGTTTAAATCTAGGATGTTTTCAAATTTAATTTGGAGCTCTAGGAAATGCATTATTAGCGCTTGCGCATGTTAAACAACCCCGGGCGTAGTCATCACACGCATTGGTGGCCACAAGTGGTGACAACCAGAGTTGCATCGTGCGTCGAAAGACACGATAAGCCGTTGAACTTGCATCTTTTGACTTAGAACCTTGCAAAATTTGATGAACCACGCAAAAATTGTCGGTTGTCTGTAAAGTCGGTGTACGCACGAAAATTTCACGTGATAATGGTGAGAGAGATATTACTTCTGCTGCTGCTCCGGAACGTGCCATTTTTCGTGCGTGCCGGTGTTCATCTACTTAAAAGACGTCATCACGTCAAAAACAAAATTGATGAAGCACATCATCATCAGGTCTTTTTAGTCTCCACTGCAGGAGCATGACCCTCTCTGTACTACCGGAGCCATACTTAGCCAGAGCAGATAGAGGATTGGCCTACACTCTCCTTGCTGGCCAGACGGGTTGGAGAGGTCTTATGGATATTTATATGAGCTTTGTTTAGCTTGTATTTCCTAAGTCGCCTCTTACGACATCAATGGGAAGACTTGGAGTGGTCCTATTCTACTCTGCCGGAAACCACAAGGCTATGAAGTACATACTTGCAAGATAAGACTGAAGGTGATGGACACCAAGCTGAAGTAGTAGTACGGATGGGCGTTGGAGGTCTCGATTACGTAACGCAGCTGGTTTGCGTTCGCCGTGAAGAGGGCCAGGTCCAGGAAACCTTGTGCCAGGTTCTTCTTTTGCTGGTATGTGTTCACGTCTGGTATTATCTGCAAGCATTGTAATTTATTAGAATAGTTTTACGAAATGTTGCTTTGTTGTTTGTGAATGACTTTTTAATGCAGCAAGGATCAGAGGCTAGTGGAAGACTGTCTATCCATTTTAAAACTACACATACAACATCACTTGTTGTAGATAGATGGATAATTTGTTTATATGGTTTGCCACTAACAAAAGTATTAAAATGCAACATCTTATATCTAAACACGATCAAATATTGTCTTTGTGTGCTGCAGCAAGGCAAAAAGGCCAGAAATCAGCTAAATTGTAGGCTTGTTGTAAAGGGAGGATGTGGTGTGTGTCAATGGTCTCAAAATTAAGGATGTTGACGACCTTGCGAGGTGAGAAAGCTGGATAGCGGAACCCGGACTCCAAAGTATGCTGCTCCGAAACAATCAAGCTAACAGAATCAATAGTTTACTTCAAAAAGCAGATCATCTTGTTTAAAAAAAGGGATGTTTTTTTCTTTTTAACCATCTTTAAAAAAAAGGAGGAGGTTATAAATTCGGTTGTATTTTTTTTAATGTTTGTTACCTACCCCTGGACCGATATAAAAAAAACTGTTTTCGTTTGAAAGGGTATGCTTTCAAGTTGCCCCATTTAAATTTCATATCAGTCCATTCAGTAGTTTGAATAAAGTCGGTTTTTTTATATTAAAGATTATTTAGTGACTGCACCTGTGCACACACTAAGTCATCTCTGACATGTCATAGACAATATAATATGGCAACAGTATAGAAACAGGCTAAAATCTTTCTGGCAGCCCAGGTAAAATGAAATAGAAACTTACCCCGGGCATAGGGGATCCTGGCCGATCATCAATACCGAATCTTGTACCAATGCCATTGACATCTGGAAAAAAACATTATTTGTCTGTCTGTATTAATCTGTAATCTTCATAGAATAATAGGTTTACACGTAGGTAGGTATACAAATTGTACAAATACATATGTCTCTATGAAAGTTAAGAGGTTTGCATGCAGAATAACCATCCTGACGTCAGAATGGCTGCCCACTTGAGACTTAAATTTCTCTTAAAGTGATGAGGTATATTTTTTTTAAACAAATGTATCGGCATGTATTCGATAGGTATTATGCTTGGACATACAGCAACGTGGCTCTATTATCTTGGGCAGCCTCCAAACTGCACATAAAAATCATTAGTTTAGGACAGAATTTTCAATCAAATAACTATCCCACGTCTTTTCCCTAACTGGAAAACAAAAATTGCATCATTTTATGTTGGCACTAAAAGGCTGAGGCACAGAATAAGTACTAGGTACTTACGGTTGAGGCATAGAACCATAGATTAATATTATATATACTGAACTGCATAGAACTACCTAATGAAAGTATGTACCTATGTGATTTAAAGTACCCTACAAACAAGGTGAAATATTGTTGTAAAAAACTCGAGTCCGGGAGTCTACATTTGCAAACTTAACTAATTTTGCATACTTGGTAGACTAAGACATTTATAAGTCAGACAGAGTCGAGTCGAGCACGAACTCAAGTCGACTAAGAACTTGAGTCGCAGAACCCACTTGAGTTCAAATACCAAACTCAAAACAATTTCTGCTCAACAAAGCCTCCAGTACAAGTTATACAATGTATTACAATAATTCAAAAGTTTATTTGATATTATTGATGTACACTACAAATAACTACATTGCACACCACCCTTTAATAGCTACTTACCAGATTCGAGCGCGACTCAGTCCTTAATCAGACTCGAGCACTTGTACCGAACTCGAGTCTATTACGGGAGCTTGAGTATAAACAAACACATCGAGCAGAGAAGTCTCTATTGAGTCGAGTCTTGTGATTTACAGTAGAGTCAGAATATTTAGACTCCCGGACTCGAGTTCTTTACAACACTAGGTGAAACACCAGGGTACACACAAAATATTTGGGTCGTTCCACTTATATTTGCAACTTGTATAAATCTTTTTCGGATTTTTTTTACAAACAATAGGAGAGGTGTCGTCCTGTCGCATAAATATTTTGCAATGCTTCACCCAGGGTTTAGCTTTCTTCGTCTTCGCCAGAATGCTCTTGTTATACGTGGTCAGGTGGTCATTGACGTATACTTGACCTTTATTACTTAGTCCAAGAGAGTCCGCTATCAATGGGCTTTCCTTATCCTTCGCTCTGGCTGCAGCAATAAAGTCCTCCTTTACATAGCGGCTCCCAAAAAAAACGATTATCGGTTTGATGTTGTCAGGACCTTGAGACGGTACACGGGTAATGAAATTGATTGATGACTTTTGTATTAGATAGTTCACCTCGGAGCCAATGCTATCTAGAACATCACATAGGTTTTTAATTTCGGTCTCCTTGACCCCCGTAATCTCAACGTTATTCATACGTGACCACTGCTCTTTTTCTCCAATGTCGTCATCAATGCTGTCCAGCTTGCTATGTACAAGTTGATCTTTTTTGTCGTTTTTGATATGTGCAAGTCGTTCTTCAACATTAGTTACCCTTGTGACTAATTCTTCGCGCAGTGCCTTCACGTCTTTTTGTAGTAGCTCAAGCGGCTCCAGTTTTGCAGCTATGGACCTGATCTCCGCTAGGAGGACAGACGTGGAGAGTTGGCTGTCAGCAGCAGGTGAAGTGGAAGCCGTTGATGAAGCGTCAGTCTGTAGTGACCGCTGCCCTGACTGCTTACACTTCTGGCAACGCCAAGTAAGTTTCCTCGTATCCCACTCGATCTTGCTATATCCCATTTCCGTGATACCAGCGCAGTGATAATGCAGATCGTCACATGCACTGCAATGGATGCCTTCTAATAAAAGCTCCGCACAGAGTGTGCACTCCTTGGAATCCATGTTCAATATATTATTTCAACTTTGATTACGCGAGTGAGTAACAATCTCCTCGGGGAAAACCAAAGTGCGTGCGCCCGAGTCCTGCCGATAATTCGCGCGTACTGATATTATGTAAGTAATGTTGTTTGAAACTAGTGCTACGAGTGCAGAAGATAGGGTTTATCCCCTCACATCAGGGCAGTGCACGGGCCGTGGCAGGAGACTGCTGGCTGCCTGTTCACGTGTACATAGAGAATATAGTAAAGCCTCAGTGCCGAGACGCATTTTTTTTTTTTTAATCTATGCTTAGTTCTGTGCGGTGGAGTTTCTATTAATAGTTCATCACATCATTTATGTTTACCTACAAATAAGTCAGTAAACTGCAAGTTGCGTTTGCCGTCGGATATACATGCACGGCACGACAACGGCTTGGTATACTTGCGCACGTCACGGTGTCGGCCCGGACAATGAAACTCCGATGCCGGCACAGGCGAAAGCTGACGGATGTGTGCGATCCAATCGAAAAACACTTACTATATAGATGGTTCGATCGAATCCATAGATAATGTATGTACCTTTATTTTTTTAGACTCCGGACGAAACACGTCGAGCGCTGCCCTGATGTGTGTGTGTGGGGGGGGGGGGGGGGGGGGGACAGACGTTAAATCATACTTTTAAACTATACCAGTAAATAGATTCTTGCACCTATTAAGTACAATTTATGTAATATTCTATTACCTATCTCTGTATATTCAATATATAAATAGAGATAGAAAAGCATCATCATATCACTCGAATGCCCTCGCCTCAACTACGTAAGTTAGTACTCATTCTGTGCCTCACGATACCTAGTAATTACATAGTTTATAACTAAGATTGCAATAAACAACGGTAGCCATGCAACATGCTCATGCGAAAACCTAATTTGTTAATTTTATTGTGCATCTCTCGGAAACTAAGACGTCTGGATTTACCCGCTAAGACGCCACGCACTTCCTAATAGGAAATACATAGTTAAGCTCGACCGGTTTATAGGAATAACCGACTTGATTTCGTATGCATGATGGTAATAAAAAATATATAAGAGGTTTTTTAGTGACGTCAACAAGCATTCCGTATCATAGTCCCCAATACATAGTCACCACTCGCCATCATGTAGGTGGGACTCGCCACCGAATATGAATAATTTTCTCTCTCCTTCAATCAGTTCCCGGTGGCGACTACAGCTTTGTTGCTTGGTATCTAAAAACCAACTAAAAACGAACGCCCCACCAACTATTATGATATTTCAATGTATGAGAGGGTGATACTTATTGTAATGTTTTGCTTGAATTTTGACGGTTTTATTAATAATTTGGATTATTCGCCAAACTAGATAAAATATCATTACGGTGCAACTAAAATGTCATCTATGCCAGCCACAAATCCAGGTATTGTTAACTATGGTGGCATCGTGACTTTTGTATGATATAACACGTCCCCCGGGGTACCGTACTTTCATGCCATTAATGCACAAATTGATTGATGAAGTGTATCTAGTAGTTTGAAAATTTGATAAGACTTTAGATAACCAATGGCGAAGGTCAACATATTTTGCACATGTGCGTAAGTGCACGGAAGGGCCGAGGGAGGGGCATTCAGATTTAGATCAGACAACCATTACGATAGTACGTTAATTTATACGGTTCATGCTGCTAACTAGTTGGTATAGTTTTGGTGGCCGGCAACCTGCCTGCCGCCTACCGTCACCGAGATGCCAGTGTTGTGTACGAAGTGCGACATCTCATCTGATTCTTTTTCCTGCGCGGAGGAAATGTCACCTTCTTGAAAACCTAATCTAATCACACGGCATCAAGTGTCAATAATTATAATACACATACAAATTTTGAGTTCAAATCAGAAATTTTGATGCAAATTCGTTTTATTCTAAAGATAAAATTTTGAATTATCCAAAAATCTTCAATAAGCCAGGGTCGTAGCTAAGATGCGTAGATGCAAACAGCATGGCCAGTTCGATTCAGGTTTGTAAGTGCTGTTGGACATCACTATATACCAACATGGAGTGCTGCCTGTGCTAATACATAGGAAAGCATACAGTAAGTTTAGTCAGGCAGGCAGGATTAACGGAAACTTTGCACAAAATTTGCATTCATCTGTTGTTGTGTGTGTATAAACGCTAGATATCAAGAGTGTCACCAGTCTTGTTAGTGGAGAAGAAGGAAGGATCCCTTTTTACTTCCTTCGGGAGCCTATTTTTTATTAGACCCAGTTTTACATACCCACTGAAATCTAAAAAATTTGAGTCGACTAAAGACAAAAAAGAATATTATAATATTTTTCCGACTATAAATACGTGAGTTAAACCGTTTTGTGATATATTAAAAATGATATCTCGCGTTAGTTTTAATATTATAATATCTTGGGTTAGACCCACCCGATAGTATTTAAAAGAAAGTACTTGTTTCACTGCATAGGCATTCACACAAACCTTAACAGAACTTTTTCTGGACTAGCTTATAGAATTGTGCAAAGTTCCCTTTAAACTGTTTCCCTAGCTACGACGCTGGCCAGAAGTGGATTAGTGCAATCACCATAAGGATAGTCGGGCTGGTCGTGTCCCGAGAGCCACCATTTACCCTCGTCCGTGCCGCCGCCGTCGTCGTGCGACGTCGGGTGGAGCTCCTTCTCCCCGTCGCCCTCTGAAACTAATGATTTCGTTTAAATTGCTTCTGCTCGTCTTATTTATTTTATATACGGACAAATCACACAGATTGAGCTAGCCCCAAAGTAAGTTCGAGGACTTGTGTTTGGGATACTAACTCAACGATACTATATTTTATAACAAATACATATATAGATACACATCCATAACTTTAACATGTTAAAGTGTATCTGTGTATGTTTGATTGAAGTGAGTTATGAGGATCTATTTCTTGTGTCATCGAAGCTGCCACACGGGTTGACGGATTTTAAAGTGCTTTCCTTTATTTGAACACTTTATTTGCCTTGTTAGGGTACAGCATATGGAATTGGGATCCCCTGAACTGCATTTAAATAAATATGATATACGGGAGGTTGATTTCAAGGTTCATCGTTTTTTTAATAATGTCAAGAAAATATTTTGGATGTTCTAGGATTTATGTGTTGTGGTGTCAACGGAAGATGTTAAAGCTCTTGTGTATTCTTTGTCAATATTGTTGCATTTCACGAAACCTTGTCGACTTGTCGATCAAATTTCATTCAACTTTATAATACTCTAGTGATTAGGCCATATGAAATTGTATGAAAATATTTAATTATTGTTATAATGACTATACCCTAGTCAATATCACAATGATCTGCCTGTTACAATAATGTGAACTATCATAACAATAAATCGAAATATTTCAAGGTGTGTCGTAATATTTTTTTGTTCGATGATCTATTGCGCCCAAAATATATTTCTAATGAAGACTGATCCAAACCCACATGGGCGTTGATCAGTGAATCATTATTCCGTACTTACGATTGGTTCGTTCACCTGGGCCTTTGCTCACAATGTTTATCAAAAGCATGAAACATTACCTTTATAATGAATAAAATAATTTTATTAATGAATAAAATAACAAGTTGTTTTGCAGGAATTACATTTTTGTGATAAGCTTTTATTATAAACGAATCCACACTGTAAAGTGTTTTCCAAGACTAATCAAATGAGCCTAAACACGATTTATGTACTTACCTTGTTTAGTTTATGAGTTCATGATCACCTTCTGAATCTATCATCAGACCAGCGCAACGATTCCATAATATTGTATTGTCATTGGGTTTACACATGCATGCATAATTTTAACTCAATCGATAACTCCCGGTTAGTATTTGAGCTGAAATTTTGACTTGCTTTTGATTAAAGGGATTAAATTTAACTTGCAAGATTTGATTACAGACAGACATTGGTACAGCTGAATCTATCTTCTCTCTTGTATCACATATGTGATTTGAACCTTTTGAATAAGTAGTGTGTATGGAAATTTGATAAAAAGAGAACTTTTTTTTTTTTTTTTTTTTTACGAAACAACAAACTACAAAATACATTATTATACATAGCTTGACAGATCAATAACTAGACGAATAGTAAAATTGACATAAGTAATCGAACCCGTATACAAACCTACCTAATATTTTCTGTTAATCAGTTACTCAGAATCTAAGTACATATTGAATGGATTAACTTTATTGCAACGTAATCCTTTTTATAAGATTTTTTCTCCCCAGGGAAAAAGGGGTTGCATGCATGCAACCGTTCCGATATGTCGATCTGGGCATTTACCCGGCTCACCCCCGCCCCTCTTTGTCCCATCCAACAAAGTGATACAATTTTAAATATATTTTATAATGCAGTGCCAGTTTATTTAAAGCTCATGACACACAGTGTCATTGTCGTCTTTATCAGCGTGCTTCAGACGGCACAGGGTCAGCGACGAATATTCTTCATAACATTCACAGCAATACCAAAAATTCTTATTCGTAGGCCATGACGTGAGTCACAGTTGATAATTGGGACAAAGTAAAAAAAAACCGGCCAAGAGCGAGTCTGACTCGCGCACGAAGGGTTCCCTACCGTTATCTTTATTAAGTTAAAAATTGTTAAAAATATTTTTATTACATGATGTAACAAAAAATGTATGCTTTTCGCAATTTTTCCTTTATCTGTGCTATAAGACGTTGCTTCATACCAGATTTCGAGATTCTGAGGTCACGGGAAGTTCCCTGTAGATTTTGATGCCATTGCCTCCCAACTGCTGGGCAAAGGCGTCCCCCTGGGTTCTCAACTCGTGTCTAGTGATGTGCCGTTCCCATGAATATTGGAAACTTTGGGAATATTCCCGTTTAAGTTTGCGGAAAATTCCTGAAGTTGGGAATTTTGGGGAATATTGCTGTAAGAAAGTTAAAGATTTTTTTTTCTATATGCAGAGCATATTTCGTTGCATTTTTATATTTGTAAACGGTTTTGATGATTATGAAACGGTTTTACAGAACGGACAAGAATATTTGGTCTGTTCATTATTTGTTTGTTAAAAAGTGGTCCAAAACTTTACTCTTCACTTTCATTGTTGCACGCACGTAAATAAATAAATATATGCATATGCAGTATAAACGATTAAATTATATTATTAAAAAGAATGGAAACTTTGAGAAAGTTTACGGAAATATTGGGAATATTCCCGTTTTACAATGTGAACATTTCCGTAAATTTCCCATATTCCCAGCGGCACATCACTTCTCGTATCTATCCTTCGCTAATGGCCATCCTCGTGTAAATCTAAGAAAGTCTGGTCTGGACATCACCTTGTTTGTCTGTCTCTGCCACGGCGGCCATCCGGTACTTACCCAGAAAATGGCAACCATTCTGGTTTTGCCCACCATTCTGGTCGCTTGCGACATACATGTCCTACCCAGTCCCATATGTATATATCTCAAATAAATCAAAGGGTAACGCTCGACTCATCCTAGATGCGCTATGCACTTTTCGGGATATCGAAAAATATTTCAACATTTCTATATAATTGGTTTAGTCACTATTATTTTCACTATCGGACTTACCGCAATTAAGTTTTAGCTTTTTTCATGCTATAAGACTGCAGAATTGGCGTGGCTCTACTACGATGAAAAATGCATGCAAAGTTTCGAGTCAGTCTGAGAAGATGCAGCTGGAATGTTGGCGAAATATAAGACGAAACTAAAATTTAATCGCGGTAAGTCCCGCATTGAAAATAACAGTGAATGTGACCGCTAAAGCTTAAGATCTACCAATAAGTAGACTTATTACTTATTCGTAGCTTAAATAAATTATTGAGTCGGCTGAATTTTTATTGCGATTCCAGTGTTGATCCCACAGGAAAAAATTGATCATATTGAGGAACTGTCTCGCTTTTTTAAAGACTTATCTTTGTGTTTGGTACGCACAAATTTAACCTAGCCATAGGAGAGTCAACATTGTATTATAAGTTAATAACCTTATAATTAGGCGACTGACACAAGTTATCAACAACACTTTATCAATAAAACCACATCCTTCTTGGCCGCGATAACCGTTGCCCTGAAAGCGACCTTTACTGATAGCACTTGTAACCGAGTGTTACGCGAATAATAAGAAACAAGAGATCTATCGGGAATTTCCCTTTTGGGAATCAGTATTTCTTATTACAAACCTATTCTTCACCTTTTTACGGAAGAAAGTCCCACATAGTTCTTTGACTCATCTCCAGTCCAGACATGACTGATGTAAATGGCCAATATTGGTGTTAGATATTTCAAGCTGCCTGAAGGGATCTGACATATTTTAACGACTGTAATACAGGCATAATAAGGAACGTACCCTACGTGACCTATTTTTTACCCATCCTCCCCCACCTCCTTGACCACCCGTAGAATATGCCAAGAGTCCTCCATCCCCCCCTCTAGTTTTCACGTAGTCATTTATAGATATGGTTTTATATATTTTATTAAATATAAAGTAATAAATATAGTTTAAAAAAAAAAAAAAAAAACGCTTTAATGATCAATCGAACTAATAAGTTGTATTTATATCGGTCCTTGATAAGTCTACACAGTTTAAATTAAATCTGACCGTTTAAAGTATGCCAAGTTACGAATTCAAAAGAGTCGGTTACAAACAAATTAATCTGAGAAACTATGGCAAAATCCTTTGGAGAGTAGCAACTCTCAGCTTTTGCCTTATGGGCCGAAAGCTGTGTTGCCAGAAGGGCCTATCCTGGGTGCAAGTCATCCGGGACCACCGGGCCGGACACCAGTTATCGGAGCTAATCCTATTCTACACACTCTGTTTCCGTGGCGAGAGCGAGGGGGGCGGATAGTGGGATTCCTCTGGCCGACGAGGGGTCGGAGTGGGCTTGTGCGATTTTAATAGGATCATCGGGATCGTCAAGTACGTTCCGAGGATGTCTAGTTAGCAGCTTGCACTACTAATGAGTTGGGATGGCGTGCGGCTTTCTCAAAGTAACGCTTGGAGGCTTTTTTGAGATAGCTGCGGATGGATGGGAGATCTAGGTCACGGTGTCATGCGCAAGTATCAATAATTGCCGGTGGCACGTCGGACGAACCCTTACGGCAAACCGTGGTACTTTTTAAGACCCCCCTCCGTTCCCTGAGCAGGTCACGTAATATGGGTACATTCCCATATGATGAAATTTATTATAATGGCATTATTTGGAAAAAGTTGGATTTACGTTTGACTTTGTAACTTAAAAGCGTGACCTATCACGCCAAGCAATTCAACTGTATATAAGAAGATATAATTTGAAAACAATCACCTCTCACTTTTCAATTCTTTACAATGGTTTGATAACGTGAGGCTGATAACGGATATAAATAACACGGTTGTCAGTCTGGGTTATTCAGTATTTATCCCACGTATTCTCATCCCAAGTGTTTCAAAATTCTTTACACATCCCAAATTTTAATTCCTCACTCATCCTTTCTTTTCTGATCCCATGGCTTTGTATTCCTTATTCTTGACTCATCCCAAAGCAAATTTTATTATCATTTATTTATTGCGTGACTAAGTAGCTAATATTTTGTGGCTTACCCAATGAAAATAATGTTTTAACTTGATTTGTTTAAAAAAAGGAATTGGCGACGAAACAACTTTATACATGTAGTTATTGAAACCTGTTTGTTTGTGTCCCACTCACGAGGTATTTCGATTGCTGAATGAGTTTCCAGACTCATGTGCTCATTTTCCAGGCGAGTGAGAGACGCGCTGCGGAGAGTCCGAAGAAGACGACGAAGATTATTTTCATTTTAATTACTTGTATTTCTTTTACCTTTAAGTTGTGTGACGTAATTAGAAGCAATTTTCCTCCTACTTAAGAGTACCCAACCCCTCACCTGTATCGTGTGGGTCTTCGTGATTGTGCGTCTTGTCTTCTGGCTCCAACAGTCCGTCGTCGATGCCTGGATATGACTTGTTGTTGTTGATTGGTTGCTCGTCGTCCAGGTCGTCAATTTCAGGCCCTGCAGGAAGGAAAAAAGAATTATAAAATGAATTAATTTTATTGCAAAAAGCTGACAATATTTTTTAACATGAGTGCAGAAATGATTCATCATCAGGTCCTTTTTAGTCTCCACTACAGGAGCACGACCCCCTCTGTACTACTAGGGCCATACTTGGCCAGAGCAGCCAGAGGACTTGGCCTACACTCTCCACGCTAGCCAGACGGGTTGGAGAGGTCTCTTAGATGTTTATAAGCTTTGTTTAGCTTGTATTTCCTAAGTCGCCTTCTACGACATCCACGGGAAGACTTGGAGTGGTCCTATTCTACTCTGCCGGATACCACACGGCTAATGAATTACACGGCGAAAACCTAAGTACCATGCTCTTTCTACCCCGTAAGTTATATATTTTTAACTAAAACACTAAAAATTGTATTACATAAAACATTAATAAAAAAATCCAATGTTAACTATCACTGTTAGGTCACAACCTCGTTAAAAAACAGTGGATAGGGCCCCGAGGAGATGACCTCGTTAAAAAACAAACTAGGAGGAGGCCTGGCTGTGGGTGAGGGGGGTGGAATCTCCCCGCACTCACAGTCGTGGTAGGGGTCGCGGGGGAAGAGGAGTGTCGGTGAATAGGTGCGCCGTTCTCCCTGTCCTCCGCGACCAAGCGCGGCTGTGGCGCTTGGCATGGCATCGGTGGGGCCGCAGGGGAAGAGGAGTGTCGGTGATAAGGTGCGCCGCTCTCCCTGTCCTCTGCGGCCGACAATTGTTGGGCCTCTGTTACCTATGGTTAACAGAGGCCAAACTGAGGGTTGGTTGAGCGGCGGAAACGGGATTCCGTCTCGCTCGACAGACAGCCCTCCGAATTGAGACGTCGCTGGTGTCAAGACGTCTACCCTTTAGGGCCAGATTGGCTGGCTGAGGGCCGCTCCTATCCCTCTCACTGGAGAGGGTACCGGAGCTGGATGGGGCTGCGAATTAGCAGCCGCCGCGCTGGGGCTGTGGAGCATTAGGAAGCACACGGCCCCGGCATTATGCGGATTGGATAAAAAAAAAGGTTGTCATCCTCAACTGCCAGTCCGGTGGTTGGAGGTATGTCATCAGGTACGCCCGGCCTCCCGAACTGCTACTTTCGTTTCCTGCATTCATCCGAATTAGTAGTAACCTACTATCTTTATTCCCAACCCAAATTCAACAAATTTGTATCTTTCCCAGCTTAAAAATGCTTCCAACGGACAGCAGCGTCGGAAGCACGAAAAGCCAAGGAAACTACGCTCGCCAACCCGCATGCCAAGCGTAGTAAGTATGGCAATATACTAGGGAACGAAGAATCTTTGGGAGAGACATATGTCCAGCAGTGGACTTCTTACAGCTAAAATGATAATGATGACCTAAACACATTACGCTTTGACCAATAATTGATTGAAATAGAGCTGTTTCCGAAACAACATGCGTATAAACATTTTATTTTTCTTGTTTATAACAAATCTACATTAGAAAGTACCTAGCGACGTTCTAAGCTAGATCAAAGTTATATCGTCATGTCTAGTCATGAATATTTAACTTAAATCTAGCTTAGTCGTTTGTTTGTTTGTTTGTAAACTCTTTATTGAACACATAAAAAAAAAATACATTTTACATACATACATACATACTATCACGCCTGTTTCCCATGGGGGTAGGCAGAGACCAGGGACCTCCACTTGCTACGATCTTTACAAACCTCTCTCGCTTCGTCTACATCCATCACTCTCTTCATGCATGCTCGTCGGTTTCGGGTACTCCTAACTTGCCCTTTGGCCAGAACGTCCGTAATCTGGTCACGGTATGTGCGTCGAGGCCGGCCCTGACCAACTCTTCCAGTCACATCTGAAGTATAAAACTTCTTTGTAAGTCTTCTTTCATCCATCCTTTCTACATGTCCAAACCACCTTAACATTCCTTTTTCAATTTTTGTCACTACATCCTCTTTCACTCCACATCGCTTTCGCACTACGTAATTTTTCACCCGATCTCTCAAATTTACACCACACATACTCCTAAGCGCACGCATTTCTACCGCATTTATTCTACTTTCATGCTTTTTCTGCCAAACCCAACTTTCACTTCCATACATAAGTGTGGGCAACAACACTCCCTGATGGACAGCAAGACGTGCCCTGTTGGACACCTTCCTACTGTTCATAAATGAATGCAATGCTCCATTCACTCGATTACCAGCAGCCACTCTTCTTTCTATATCCCTTTCGTGCCTTCCATCTCTAGTAAACACACATCCTAAATAAACAAACTCTTTCACTTGTTCCACTCTTTCTCCATCTATAACAATATTACATTCTGTAAAACTTTCATCCCTTTCAAAAACTATCACTTTCGTCTTACTCACATTTATTTTCATACCCTTTCTTTTAAATGCATCATTCATACATGTTACCATCCTCTGTAAATCCTCCTCAGACGATGCAAGTATTACCTGGTCATCGGCATAGAGGAGGCATTTGATAAGTAACTCTTTCATTCTTAAACCACATTCATTTTCTTTCAAATCTTTCAAGCAACTGTCCATAAATAAATTGAACAGCCATGGCGAAGCTACACATCCCTGTCTGACACCTTTGTCAATGTCAAACCAGTCTGTGTAGTCCGCGTTAATTCTTACACAGGCACTGGAATCCTTATAAAGAGATTTCAGCGCCTGGATAAGACAGCTGTTCAACCCATATGCAGACAGCGTCGACCACAATTCTTTCCTTATCACTCTGTCATAGGCCTTTTCCAAATCCACGAATACGCAGTACACTTTTTGACCTTTGGCCAAAAATTTCTCCAAAATGCATCGCATGGAAAAGACCTGATCTGTACATCCCATTCCCTTTCTGAATCCCGCTTGCACATCCCATATCTTATCATCCGTATCTTTCATCACCCTTTCAATCAATATCTTTGCATACAGTTTGCCAACCGCACTAAGAAGACTAATGCCTCGGTAATTCTTGCAGTCTTGCTGTGAGCCTTTTCCTTTATAAAGCGGCACTATAATGGCTTTACACCAATCTTTGGGGACCACACCTTTTTTAAAACACATATTGAAAAGACTACACAGCTGACTAGCCACGATGCCCTGTCCAGCCTTTAGCATTTCGGCAGTAATCCTGTCATAGCCCCCAGCCTTTCCCGCTTTCATACAAATTATCGCTTCCACAACCTCTTCTATTTTAATTTCATTATTATCTTCATTTTCATCATTTTCTTGCATTTAATTCTCTACAGTCGACACCCTTTGTTGATCTCTTTCAAATAATCCCTCAAAATACTCTTTCCATCTTTCTAAAACATCTTTTTGATTCATTAATATTCTTCCATTTTCATCTCTAATCTTATAGGGCTCAGATTTTGTATCTTTCCCTCTAACTCCTTTTATACATTTCCAAAAATATTTGACATTGCTCTTAAAATCTTGCGACAGCCTTCTATCAAAATCATCTTTTTGCTTATCCTTCTTTTCTTTTACAATTTCTTTTACACACACATTCATCTTCTTATAAACCTCTTTAGCAGTACGCACATCATCATTAGTCGCCGCTTGTACAGTTCCTAGAGCAAGCCAATCCTTCCATGCTTTTTTCTTTCTACACACGGCATCTTGTACCTCTCTATCCCACCATACATTCTTCAACTGCGTACCTTTCCTTCTTTTTGATATACCACACACTTCCAAAGCTGTATCAATTATTCCTTGTTTTAAAATATTCCATACCTCTTCGATCTCCCGTTGTTCGTCTATCTTTTCAAAACTTTTTACTAACATGTTCTTGTATTCTTCTTTCGCTCCCTCATCTTGCAATCTTTCCACTTTTATTCTTTCTACTTTATTTGAGGGTTCCGATTTACGGTGCCGCCATCGCTGTAAAATATTTCTGGCTTTACAAATTACCAAATAATGGTCTGTATGAATTCCTGTACCTCGGTACGACCTCGTATCAAACACATTCTTTCTCAGTCTTTCATCCACTATCACAAAATCAATCATACTCTTTGATCCATTCTCTTCTCTCGTATATGTGTGAATCATTTTGTGTTGAAACATAGTGTTCGTCACACAAAGATTCCTTTCCAAACATATCTCAAGCAAACTTTTCCCGTTTTCATTCTCTCTTTCATCCCCAAATGAACCTAATACGCTTTCAAAACCATAGCGTTTTATTCCTACCCAGCTATTAAAATCTCCTAACATTACTAGCTTTTCATTTTCCTTACAACTACCTAATACCTCTCTCACATTATTCCAAAACTCCTCTCTTTCCTCTTTGTTCCTTTTGCTCGTACCTTCCGTAGGCGCATACACTCCTAACACAAACAACCTATTTAATCCAACTTTTATTCTTACCCAAACAAGCCTCGAATTTACAAACTGATACTCAGTCACACAATCTACCATTCGTTTGGAAAGGATGAGGCCGACTCCTTCACGGCCTTTACTGGTATCTGGTACACCAGACCAATATAAAGTAAATAACCCACAATTTGTGGTTCCACATCCTTTCCGTTTCGTCTCATTCACACAAAGAACATCAATCCTTCGTTCATCCATCATCTGACAAACTTCTTCCACTTTACCATCCATCCCTCCTCTGACATTCAAAGTAGCAAAGCGGCTTTCCGTAGCCCGCTTTTCGCGCCCACGGGAAACGAGACGTGATGGGTTGCGAACCGCATCGCCGCCATATAGATTTGAATTTTTTAAAATCATTGCGTTCCCACGAGTGTAGGGGATAAACTGTCGCACCCGGCAGTGCCCCTTGTACCGGGTGAAGGCTAGCCTTAGTCTGGGGTCGCCCGGTCCCAGGGCAAAAATGGCACGCTTGGTATTAGGCTCGCCCCTAATCATGCATCCCTCAGCACGGCAGACCTTGGATTGGCGGAATAGGAAAAAGGGAAATAATATATAATGGGATCATAAGATAAATACGGACTGGATTACTTGGATTTTAGACAGGATGAAGGTGAAAGGATGCTACTAACTCGGAAGCTATAAGGAGAGAGTTAGTAACAGCTAGGGAAGCCGGGAACGCGTACCCGAATGCCACACTCAATATACCACCGGTCAGGCAGTATAGTATGACACCCCTGACTTCTAAATACATTTTGATAACTACATACTAAATAAGGATAAATATGTACAGTGGCGGACTTATCCCTGAAGGGATTTCTTCCAGTCAACCAAGTCGCTGAAAGAACATGAGACAATGATAACGGGTACCATGAGGTAATATGTACAATAAATATAATCAAATTGTTTAAATTAAAGTTATGTAATAATAGATATCTACATATATTTTCATAAAATAATCCTTCACTCTAATACATACATATATAATAAAATAAAATAAATATATACATAAAAATATATACATTAAATAATACGTTAACTCAATGTATCAAGAGGGTTCAAATAAAATCTGTTAAGACGACTTTTGAAAGTTTCGAGAGATGTAGCCGACTTAAGATCTAATGGTAATGCATTCCACAGACGTGCAGCAGTAACAGTAAACGACATTGCGAAGGTACGTGATGTGTAGGGAGGTATAATTAAGATAGGGTTATTACACGAGCGCAGACGACTATCAATATCTCTGAAAGAAAATTTTTCATGAAGGTAATTAGGATAGGAGGGATTAAAAAGACAATTAAATAGAAGCGAAAGAATATGAACGTTGCGGCGTAATCTGATAGGAAGCCAATTAAGCTGGTGTCGAAATTCAGTGACGTGATCAAACTTACGTAGGCTGTAAACAAATCTGATGCTCTGATTCTGCAAGCGTTCCAACTTATTTAACAGTTCTTCAGTTATATCGAGGTAAGCAACATCTGCATAGTCGAGAAGAGGGATGAGGAGGGATTGGGACAGAAGGATTTTAGTTTCCGTGGGCAAGAAAAACTGCAAACGACGTAGCGAGTGTAGTGAAGCATACATTTTGCGACTAATCTCATGAATATGGGGAGCCCAAGATAGAGTCTGGTCCATAGTGATACCCAGATTAGTAACAGTGGAAGAGAAAGGAATAACATTATTGTCTAATAATAAATCAGGTAATCCTATGGCGTTGACTTTTGATACATAGTAGGGACTCCCCATCACAATGGCTTGCGATTTACTTGCATTCACTAGCAACCCAAAGTTATGTGACCAGTTTGCAATTCTAGCTAAGTCGGAGTTGATAGTGGTGATAGCCATGTTTAAATTATCGATAGTAGCAGCCGTGTAGATCTGCAAGTCGTCGGCGTACAGGTGATATGAAGAGGAAAGAGATGACGTGATGCCATCTATGAAAATGGAGAAAAGGATAGGAGAAAGTATTCCACCTTGAGGAACGCCGGAAGTAAGATCATCCCAATCGGATCGAAGGTCTTCAACCTTAACCAGCTGACGGCGACCAGAGAGATAAGAATTAAACCATGAAAGAGAATCAGGAGAAAAGTTTAACAAGTTCATGATAGCGATTAAGATGTCAAAATCTACAGTGTTGAATGGGCTAGTAAAATCTAAAAGAACGAGAACTGTCAACATTTTACTCTCTATGTTAGCGCGAATATCATCTGTGATTTTGACTAAGGATGTTGTGGTACTATGACCGACTTTAAAACCTGACTGAAATGGACTCAGTAAATTGTAACGCGCCAGATGTTTAGATAACTGCTGATGGACATGATGTTCTAAAATTTTTGACAGAAGAGGAAGGATGGAGATAGGACGGAAATGTGAGGGAGAAGATGGGTTAGGCTTTTTGGGCAACGGAATTACGAGTCCTAATTTCCACGCACTAGGAAAAACACCTGTAGAAACGGAACAGTTGAGTACGTCAGCAATAATAGGGGCAATCAGGGTAGCAATGGGTTTAATCATATCCATAGAGATTTCATCATTACCTACTGCTTTTGAATTTATAGAATTAATAATTTTGACAACATCATCCGGGGATATTTCTCTAATGCAAAATGGGGGAGTGTCACGAGTGGGAAGATCCGCGATAGCTGCTAGAGTTGTTTTTTTAACATTGGGTGAAAGACAGACAGGAGAAGTACAAAAATATTTATTAAGCTCATTGACACTCAGAGAAAGGTCAATATCTGTTTTGCGCTTACCCAATCCAAGACTTTTCAAAAAATTCCAAAGTTTATGAGGGGGGCAATTTAATGTGTTAGCATGAATATATTTACGCTTGGCCTCCCGGCATTTTTTATTGCAGAGATTACGAAGAGTGACGTAAATAACGCGATTTTCATCAGAAGAGCATTGTCGTAATCTCACTTTCGCTCTGTCTCTTCTGGCCGTCAGAGTTTTAATCTCTGGGGAAAGCCAAGGTGCTGGGAGGTATTTAACTCGAACTGGGTGAATAGGGGCATGTTTATTGAAAAGGTTAAGGATGGTGGAACTAAATGAATTTACATCAGGTACAGAGAGTGTTGCATCCCAGTCTGCGCTCGCAATGTCAGCGGCAAGTTGCCCCTGATTAATGCCAGCAAAATTACGCACCATCACAACCCTGTGCCTCCGCTTGGGTGAGCGTAGCTTAAATGAAGCGTAGATGAGATCATGTGCGGAGTACCCTGCAGCATTGAACTGACCGTGCGAAGACACAAGACTGGGAGAAGAAGTAATTATAAGATCGAGAAGGGAAGGGGGACCGTTATGGGGAAAGTGAGTAACTCCTAATGGGAGAATGTGCAAATCCAGAGATAGGAGAAGGGTATAGAGGGATTTTGATCTGGAATCATTTTTAATAAAGCAGGTATTGAAATCTCCCATAATGATGAGATGTTCAAACTGATTACGGAATTCGGCCAGCAATGTTTCAAAAAGATCTCTCAAAAGAATTGAAATAGTTAATATGCAGAGAGGGACTATAATAAACACCTAAGAGAACTTTACGGTGACCAAGGGAAATTTCGAGGAAAAGATGTTCAGGTGCCTCAGGCTCAGAAGGGGACTGAGAAATTATTTTACAAGGTATGTCGCTGCGCAAATAGATTGCAACCCCACCGCACCGTACCATTTTAGTCCCACCATTGCGAGTGACATCATATACTCTGTCATTTCTAATCAGCCTGTAACCGGGAAGCGGGTACAAGTGAGAAGGGAGAGAAGGTTTAAGAAAAGTTTCAGAGATAAGGATAGCGTGAATATGAGAATTAGAAAAATTGGAAAGTAACTCTGAGTAATGCTCAGGGACACTTTGTGCGTTTATGTGCACCACATTAAAATTTTTCGCAACGGTCGAAAATGTTAAATCTAAATTGTCATTTAGTGAAGGCAAATCCTGCATGTCATCTGCAGCTGTCAAAAGACTTTCAGATGACGACGATAAAGAAAAATATTCATCATCAGAATTAAATTTAAGTACATCAGACATTTGAGTTAAGCGATAAATAAAATATATATATAAAATATACTTATAAATAAATATAACTTAAAATTAAAATACTAACTTAATACTCTAATAACATTAAAACACTTGAAGGCTATTCCAATATTATCTACATTTCAGCTACTTGCCAGACAAAGAATGACATTTAATTACAGACTGAAATATATATAAAAAAAAAAGGAAAATACTTAGCAATAAAGCAGAAACAAAAAAAATTGTACTTACAAAAAAAAAGAACGATGTTTAGTGCAGTTTATGCACCAACCAAACTATATATCCAAACAGTTTTCATTTATTTATATGCGAGGATGTCACATCGACAACGAAGTCTAATGGCCCTACGCACCAACCAACCGAACCAGAGTACTACACCCGACCCGAGCAATTTTTAATACAAAAAAAACGAAAAAATCGATGATCATACGTTTTCGAGGAGTCACTCGTTCAAAAATGGCATACCTACTTACAAAGTTAACATTGCAGGATGATTAGTTTTTGCTGTCTTTAATAGTAAAGACATAAAGTTTCAAGATAAGTGTATCTTTTAAACTTTATTTCTTTGAATATCGTTTGCAAACGCATAAATTAAGCATGATTTTTGATCACACATACGAATACGTCAGCATGTAGTATTATTAGTTAGGTTTTTTATATAATTATTAGATAGTTGTGTATGCTATAAAGAGTTTAATAAATGAATAAAAATAAAGAGCCAGTGGTGTGACGATATAAAGCTACTATACAATTCACGAACTTTTAGAAGACAAATTTGCTCAACAAGGCACTTATTATATGATAATTTAGTAAGATATATTTTTTATTAAATTATTTTTGACATACATTCAATACAACTCTATGCAGTCCTCTCATTGCAACGCCCGACAGGGCCCTTAATTGCAACTCAGTACATATTTTGTAAGATAAGACCTGTATATTTACATCTAGGAAGCAATCCATCACTATTTTGATTCTGTTTTCCACCTTTACGCCCATCAACACGCTAAACGTGGCCTTTCGGTCTTATGACTTTAGGCTCTTTCTACCCCGTAAGGGATAAAGACGTGATAATATGTATGTATGTATTTACCTGAGGTATCTACATTAAGGAAGCAATAAACGATTGAATTGAATTAAAGAAATGGAAAGCAATGGGGAGGCCTTTGCCCAGCAGAAGGATAAAATAGGTTATAAAAAAGATAGCCATACTAAATAGATATGTAGTTTTCATACCTGCGAGTGGCGGCTTCTGCTTCCCTCTGTCGGGCTCCAGCAGCGGCTGGTTGGGCTGAGTCTCTTCTGCCTTGTGCAGGCCGTTGCTTGAAGGTTTCTGCAACAATATTTATCTATTTATTTATTACAATAAATTATATTCCTATTTAGCGTTTTGCAGCCGGCTGATGCATAACAACGCAATTTCGTTGTTAGCCCAACAGTTTATATAGAAGATGTTTGTTATTCCTTCACGCAAAAAGTACTGGGCGAATTTTGATGAAATTTAGCTCTTAAATAGAGCAAAAGCTACCAATTATGAGATTGCGGAGAGTTGGTAGTAAATCTTTAAATATAAAAATACATATAAGCAAAAACTAAAGTCTTTATACTTATAATGCCGAAGACCCAGGAACCTGGACCTAGGAACGTAAGTAAGGATAGTGTAAGCGGCCAACACTGGTGTCAGATTTTTCAAGCTGCCTAAAGGCATCTGACATAGCCTTACGACTGCCATCAATGATGACAGTTGGGACCAACGGCTTAACATGACTTCCGAAGCTCGGAGTAGATCGAGATATTTTATGCCACTTGCGGTCACCCATCCCATTAGGGAGCGCGCCCGGTTGCTTAGTGTACCTAAGTGTTAATACTGCTACCCACTGGACCATCAGGCTCCTTGGAACCTCATAAGACATCGTTTTCTATCTTACACTATTACAAGCCGTAGGAGTATCTAGTGGGCCTAGAGGTTTACCAAACAGATATACGTATGGGCCGCTTGCCATCACTTAAGCACGTGTAGGTACATTTGATACCAGCTCGAGATCGTATATTATAAAAGAATGTCGATTAGGGTTTTTTTTAAGTTTTTATTGGCAAAGTTAATCGTAATAATCACGCTGTAATCGGAAAATTTAATGTGTAATTTATGCAAATCCATGAAACTCGCCTGTTAATATAACACCTATTTCGGGTTTTGCAAATCGCAACACTGATGGCGAGATATAAACCAGTTCAAAGAATTTTGTAGAAATAAATAAACGTAAGCATAACCTACGTATTTGAACCAGTTTTACCAACTTCCTTTCCTACTACCCAACACTTCACTGCCAATGCCGATATGTGTATTGCGTCACAATGCAGAACGTTGAAAAGTGTGGATTATCCAATATATTTTTATGTAAATCCATGTTCCGTGAGATTTCCGGTACGTGAAGATGTGTTTCGAAGCTTATTTGTATTTTTATATCTTTCGTAATAGCTGCTTATAGAAAAAGCTACGTTTGTGGTGTCCCTCTTCACCACAAGGGCTTTTTGCTTTCAGACAGTTGTTTAAAGAAATTAATATCTTAACTGTAGCTTCACAGTATATATTCGAGAATATAATGTATGCAAGGAAAAATATTTTGTCGTTCAAAAAAGTTAGTGATTTAATAAATATACCCTTGCGTAACAATCATAAATTATTTCTTCCGCGATATCAGCTAAGCAGAGTTAGCGAGTCGTTCATGGGAAACTGTATACGCTACTACAACAAATTGCCAAAATCGGTCCTTGATATGCCTGATAGAATATTCAAAAGTTATGTAAAACAATTACCTACTTTGTAAAAAGGCATATTATAGGACCGAAGATTTTATTAATGATAAGAATGTTTGGCTTGAGCTTGGCGCGGACGCCTCGTAATTCTGTATTTATATGACTATAATGTGTGGTACATTCTGTACGTGATATTTTTAAAGATGACTTTTTTTATTTTAATTTTAGTAGGTAAATTTGTCAATTTTTTTATTTCGGTGTTATTAATTTCAATAATATGACATTATTCTTTAAATTCAATTCGAATATGACATTTAAATATACCAATGTATACTCAGTCCACATACCTAATTTCTAAGGTTTTCAAAAATTGTGAGTTGTCGTCCTTGGAGAAAATGCGCTGTGCAGTTTGTTGCCGCTTCTTCTGCACTCCGCTTTCGAAGCGGCAAACTTAGCCATAAGTAAATTTTTGACGTCAACAATTGTTGAGAAGTGAAATATGACAATTAATAAGTGTTCAAAGAAACCTATATTGAATAAACGTTTTGAATTTGAATTTGAATTGAATTTGGTCAAAGAGGTAAGTTGGCTTTGGTTTAATAATAGAATAATAAGTAAGTACTCATCATCATTTCGTGTAGGTGACACGGTCAATCGACCAATGCACACCCTGGTGTCAGAGTTCTTCGGAACCGCCTCTTGGCCTCTGACGAGGTTCCTTTAACGACTACAAGATGGCAGCCTGGACCAACGGCTTAACGTGCCTTCCGAAGCACGGAATCATCTTTATTAACAGACAATCAGGTGATTTAAACCTGCAATGTCCTGACCAAACTGGAAACAACTAAACAAAGTATGCTTCCCGTGGGAATCGAACCCACGACCACCGGGTCTACAGGCAAACGCCTTAACCACTGGACCACGGAGGCAGTGACGGAGTAAGTACTTATAAGAAACCGTTACTCTTTCAACACCAATAAAATATCTATATTTATTTTACTATGCTCAAAAACAGTTTGAATGAACTGATGAACTAAAAAACTTAGCTAAAGTTTATTTTATTTGATGAAACAATACGTTTGAATAATAATGTACGATAATTGGCACAGATTCACGGACACTGGCTCGACCAGACACAATACTATAGTGTACGTCTACAGGCGAGACGTTAAATTAAATAAGTACCTACCTATTATGTTCAAAAATAAAGGAAGAAAAGTGAACTAAACAGAAAATGAAGCCATAAGCGCTGCGTCGTTACAGGGCTTACCCTGTGCGACCAGCTATCCTGGGTACCTTATTCATTTCCGCTCATTTCCGCGTTGGATTGCCTGGCTAAGCCTTTGACAAAAATGTGCGCCAGCTGTTAACTTTCCGGAGACGTCGATCAGACGTTACCAGATCTCTCTGTACAACTGACTTGCCTCTGCACCCCAAGGCCCTAAAGTCTACACTGTGAAAGGCACATTTGTAGGGCTCGTCTGGAACCGATGCTTGTGACTGTAGGGCTCATCTGGAACCGATGCTTGCGTCTCATAATGCCATTTACTGTTGCTGCAGCCGCGGCAGCTCTGCGGGAGGTCGCTTGTAGATGGAATTAAGCCACCGTGTCTATACACATTGCGTCCCTGGCAGGCGACCGTCAGTTTTTCCATGCCACAGTCAAGTTTTTTACTCAAGAACAGGTAATAAAGTAGATAGCCGAATATGTAAAAAAAAACTAGATGCGTCGTCGTCTTACGCATGGCAACCCACCCATTGAACGGAGACTACAACTGCCAAAAAAGTATCAGCAGCTTCGCCGTGCAACAAAAGGTTGTTGGCTGTCATCATTAAATGGCAGACTTTAAGATAAGTCAGAAGCCACAGCTTGGAAAAGCTGATACAAATGGCCAATTCGTATTTGTTCTTCGTGTGTGTAACACAGTTTCAAAAGTTTGGACAGTGGGTTTTCCCCACAACTGAATGAATCCGTTTGTATAACTTATTAACGTAATTGCATCCGGTGCACGCACATGCAGCGTTGCGTGCAGGCAGATCTTTGATGTGAGTGATTCTGGTGAATTCACTTTATTCGGAAAATGTGTGCGCCTGAATGAGTAATACAACGAGGAAAATTAGTTTAGAATTTGACAAACTTTGAAATCGACAAAGTCTTCAGATTACTTAATAATCCATACTAATATTATAAATGCGAAAGTAACTCTGCCTGTCTGTCTTCTTTTCACGCTACAACCATTGAACAGATTTGGATGAAATTTGGTATGGAGGTAGTTTGAGGCCCGGGGAAGGACATAGGCATTGAATTAGAAAAACAAGCCATAGGTTACCTTTTATTAGAGGAAATTCTACTGTTCCCGATTAACGCGGGTGGAGCCGCTGGTAACAGCTAGTGTTGTACGATAAAATTGATCATGTTCTGAATTTGCATTGCTATTGCATTGTTTTTATCTTAGTTTTTGAACCAAACTTAAAGATAGAAGGTCAGGGGTGCTATTCCAATGGCCTGTCCGGTGGGTGCAGGTTGCAGGTATGGCTACGGGTACACGCGCCCTGTACGGTGCAGCCGTACATTTTCGCTGGCTCATCATTTTGCGCTATGTGCGTCATTTTTATTGCAACAATTGTCAGTACGCGTTTTGGCTAGCATACAGCTACGCGTACTCCCGATCGCCGCAATAGTGATCAAATTATCATTTCTATAATTTATCACTAGTGTTTCCAATAGTATTAGTTTAGTGTAGCAGTTATCAGTATCCATAATCAGTGTAAATTAGTGCGAAAGACAATATATACATTTTGTGTTGAACTTGCCAGACTTTAATTTATCACCTCGTCAATCAATCAAGCATTCATATGTACGGGTGATCAGGGGCCCGTACATTGTGCTTCTTACCGCGGCCTCCCAGAGACCCCCTGCTGAGGCCCAGGAGGGCGCCTTCCGAGCTACTACTTGATTTACCCTTTTCATCCGAGTGAGTAGTCCAATACTTTAATTTCCTTCCCAAATCCAACAAATTTCTATCCTTCCCCTGCTTAAAAATGCTTCCGATGGACAGCAGTGTCGGAAGGACAAGAAGCTAAAGAAACTGCGCTCGCCAACCCGCCTGCCAAGCGTGGTGAGTATGGCAATATAAGAATCCTTGGGAGAGCCCTTTGTCCAGCAGTGGACTTCTTACGGCTGGAATGATGATAGAGATAAGATAATCCTAACGAAATCAGTACAGAAGGTCTTTTGAACTTTTTAATAGAATATGTACTAAAGTCTTGTAAAATAATTATCAAATAAAGTGAATTGATTTATTTCGCAATGAATGAGGTTATGGTGTTAAAACATAAAAAGTCCTTTACACTCAGCCAAAGTTGGGCTGCAAAATTCAGGCAGTATTAGTAAGATCTTCGATCAACAATACCAGGTGATCGAAGAGTAAGATGCTAGTTTTCATTTTCAATTTAGATTTACAAAAATCTCAGTTTATAGAATCCGGCGTTTTAATCTCGTCTGACATTTGTAGAATCTGACATTAAGATCGACGTTACCTTTTTTTATAGTGTAAGGGTGTAAGGTAATTTGTTATAAAACTTTATGCAACTACAGTAGAAATTTTTATGAAGGTTTGTTTTATGAATGATTGGTAATAGTAGCTTAGATTTAGTTCTAGTTAATTTGGCATGTGTACTAAACGTTTATGTACAACTAATCGAAAAAAAAAAAACTAAGTATGACGCCCAAGAAATCATCACAATTATACCCTCAGGTCACAATACTTTTTCATCTTAAGTAATTTTTATTGATAAACCCTTTGAGATCGCGGTTCATTTTATCCTCGGTTTTCCCCTAAAATGTGTGTCGGCCGAGTGCCCTTGACCTACAGGCATGTCATTTAAACTAAAACTGTTTACATAGTCAGAGCGATATATTACGAGTATTTGTGGTTGTAGGCAGCAAGCAACCTAGTTCCCACAATTTGTAAATTGCTTTAGTCATTGCTAATTGTTTAAGGTAAATTATTTTCCTAAACGACGGCGAAACCTATATTGAGGCGTTCTTAAGTATAATACACTTACAGATGTTACTGATAGTTTTTTATAGGGAGGATGCACATCTGCTAATAAATTATAATTGCACCATTACATTTAACATATGTTAAATAAATCTTCATGGATCTGCTCTGCTAAAAAATAAAAAAAACTATACCATCTTGGTATTCGTGGTACCATGTTTTTAACTACGAATTTTGGTAAGAATATATAGAGGTAGTATCTCAATGTTTTGAACTTATTTTTTATTATTTTCAGTGGTTCTAGAATTGTACCTTGGAATACTCCTTTTTGATTATAAAATTATGAACATATAAATATATTTTATCGGAAATAAACGGTATTGTGTTAGGTGACTAATTAGTCAACATGCTGAGATATAAAAAACTAGCAAACAAGTATAAGTACGTGTACACATATCATTAGACGCGGAAGGTACATAGCGGAAGACATGCCTTCTGCAAAACTCAATTCATGTTATACCTACAAGCATACATGTAGACTCATGCAGCCTGACAAGCTGATAGTAACATTTTTAAATACTTTGCATGATTGTCTTCTAAGGGACCGATTACGTGTGCTGCCTTGACTTTGACTGCGAGTCACCTCGCTAAAAATAGACGCGGGCGCCGTAGGCCGTGGTATCTGCCAAATTGTTTGTTGATGTTCTGAGAATTAAGCGTTTTTCTCTGAAACTTTCGCGGAAAAACTAATTAATGTTGTCTACTGAAAGTTTTTGTCAAATTTTGGCTCTCAATTCAAATGTCATTTGCCGATTTGACTCACCGGGTGACTCGAAACGAAGTATTTTCTTCTGAAGTCATATTTTCATAAAAGTAGGTTAATATCGTTGTTTATTCAACCGGTATCTTCTGCTCATTAGTGCACTTTAATGTTATCTATTTCTTAATTGTTCTTCTGTCGCCTTTTCGTGCCATCTTATTCTACGTCTTATCAATAATAAACGTGAAAGTTGGAGAAGACGATCATAAGTTATGTCCGTATGGATGCTTGATACCCACGCAAACAACTTCTACCCCATTTCTACCGCATTCTTGTCTTACAGATGGCTGCAGAGACATCTGACGTGACTCAGTTGTGGCTATACTGAGAGGGTGTCAGATTCCTCTGCAGCCGTCTGTATCTTGGAGAACCTTTGAGTAGGCACCGCATTATCACTTAGAATTACAGGTGGTATAACCACCACGTGCAGGGCCTACCTGTAGAACAATGACTGTGGTTATATTTGCATAATTATGCAATTGCATGTCAATCGGAAATGACGTGAAGCGACGACGAAGAATAAAACACATTAATTATTAATGTGGTTGCATACGTTTTTATTGCAACTACATGATGCTCAATATAAATTGTTAATCATAATCACACAACTGTGCAGTGGTTTAGCCAGAATTTGTATGGGGGGGGGGGGGGGGGAGTAGATAATAAATAGTGTCACCTCGAGGCTAGTTGGCTAGCTGGCTAGCAGAACAGCCAAATTTTAAATTGCGGTAAAAGCGGCTGCGCTACGTACGCAGTAACTTTAATATTAACGGGTGTGTTCTAACGTTACACGGGCGGTATGCTTTCATACAATACCATTCCATTTGTAAAACATTTAAACACATGGCAAGAATTTTTGAAATTTCATAGATTGATAAAGGTTACGACACCCATATCTCCCTCATGTCTACGTCCCTACAACTATGTATGATTGTGTTTAACTATGTTTATTTGTATGACCTCTGTTTTAGTACATACATTATCTACTCCTGACTCTTGCTGACATGTTCCAGATTTATCCACATAATCTTTAAACCGCTAAACTATAATGTTAGACCATAGGTAGCAATAAATAAAGCCCTTGAGAAGAGCTATAAATGTCCGCATTCCTCAATATAGATGATGCAAACTAATACTGGCAGCAAACAAAGAAACACGCTACCAATTCCGGGAACGGGAAGACATTATTGAAGGTATTCATTTTTTCTTACAAGATATCTAAAGGCAAGACAAATAGTCTAAACCTCTAAAATAGACTAATATAAAAAAGACTTAAACATTTCTATAGGTCCTGTCAGCTCCCAATAGCTCTACTATAAAAAATCAAAGTATCTACTATCTGTGTGATTTGTCCGTATATATATTTATTTATTATTATTTATTACTAATGAACTACAGAACATTAAAGAACAGATGATCACTTGATCTTATTAAAATACATCAAGTAAGTACACAAGAGGAGAGATAGGTACTAACCATACCTCTAATACTAGGCATTAACCTTAGGCTTGCGGCAATAAATTTAGCCATAAGTAAATTACTGACGTCAACAATTCTCAGTTAAAAATATATGACAATTCATAAGTGACCAAATGACCTATATTAAATAAACGTTTTGAATTGAATTTAATTGCATTTAAACTACTGATAATACGAGGAAATGGAAGACTAACACAGTATTATAATACATGTTTACTACTTGATAGTCCATTGACCATCAAGCATCAAGCAGTATGATACTCGTAGTAAACAAGAACGAAACAACAAACAAAACAAAAACTCGTACTCCAGTAGGTAAACTTATTTGACCGATGGCTTACGTCAAACAATAGTTATCCTTACTTCTTTACTAATATTATAAATGCGAAAGTGAGTTTGTTTGTTTTTTTGTTTGTTACGCTTTCACGCTGTAACTACTGAACCGATCATCATGAAATTTTGCATACAACTTCTCTGGAGTACGGAGAAGGACATAGGCTACCTTTTATCCCGGGAGAAAGTACTATTCCCAAGGGATCGACATTGACGCGGGCGGAGCCGCGGGCGAAAGCTAGTTATAAATAAGTTTTCTTACTGGAATTATTCATTATATAAGCGGAAATCTATGTTATTGACCCATATACAGGAAGCAGGCAATATATGCATAAGAACAATAAAAGATTTCACGAGCTACCGTTCGTTCACACCAGATTTCCCGCAGGTCTTTAGTCATCGCATTTCTACACTCGCTATGAAAACCAATAAAAACCCAGTTCTCGCCTGAACGATCTCCCGACTTTTTTTTACAGGGAAGTTTTCATCGTGTCATAAATAATGCCAAATTCATTAGAGGAAAGAAAACCGGTATGTTTTTATTTGAATAAAAATGCAGTTGAATTAACACTTATTCGTAGAGTTGAAGTGACAAAAAATGCAGATGTTAATTTAAAGATTTTATAGAAGCTAGGTAATAACACATATGCAGTGTGGTGGAATTTCAAAGAAAACGATGTAAATTATCTGAAGAACTACACAAACAATATAATTAATAATTTAAAAATAAATTTTTGCAACACTAAAATTATTTCATCTATGATTAAACATACCTAAAGTTGACAAAAATTATAATGGACAAAATATTGAAAATATAGAAACTAGTACATTTCTCGGACTTCTTTTAGATAGTAAGTTGACGTGGATGTCTCATGCTGAAGAAGTATGTACAAAATTAAGTAAACCAGCTTATGCATTATTTAGATTGACAAGAAAGGTTAAATTAGAGGCGGCTCTTGTAGCATATCGTGGATTAGTAACTCCTACATTGCAATACGGTGGTATTTTTACGCATTTCTGAGAAAAAGGATCTTGACAGACCGACAGACAGACGGACAATCGAGTGATCCTATAAGGGTTCATTATTACCTTTTGAGGTACGCGGAACCCTAAAAACCAATGAAACCATAGCCTTGTACTAGATATCGCCTTTCTTAAAATCGCATCGTCTTAACAACTTTTGGTGTAATATAACTACGGAAACGTTGAGATGAGACGGTATATGACGGAGGCTGTCGTATCAATACAGATTTTGGAGGCCGCGTTACGTGTCGCTAAACATTTGAGTCAACAGCGTGGGCGAGTTCAATGACCCAGCTCGTTGATACAATACATTACCGACTTTGGCTAACAATATTATTCATTATGCGTCAGTAGCTATAGTACTTGTACAGGTAAATTAGAAGTTAGAACTAAATTGGTGACAGTCAAATGTGAATGATGATGATGATGATGATGAAGGACAATACAGTTCTTACTAAGACGAAGATGCAGAGGCATGATTTAGATTACTATGGAGTCTATAATTTTTATAGCAAAACAACATAGGTTGATCTTCCTTACTAATATAATAAACGCGAAAGTTTGTGTGTATGGATGTTTGGTCTCAATCACGCCTTTATCGTGTCGACTCGGGCGAATTAAATTTGTGTTGACCAGAACTCTGCCACTGACACAGCGTTATCAGTGGCATTGTACAGGTGCTCGCGTGTGCAGGTGGTAGGACACGCAGGGCAAGACAACAGGTGTGCCATGTACTGAGGAGTAACACCACATGGACAGGAAATATCAGAGCTGTAACGCCACCTATTCATGTTCTCCTTGCTTCGGCCTACTCGCCAAAACGGCTGAATGGATTTTTACGAAATGCACACAGATTAAAACATTAGCGATCTTTCATCCCGGAAAAAAGTACTTTCCTGCGGTACCGACATTAAAGTGAGCAGAGCTGCGGGACACTAGTGTTATAAGTATACTAGCTTTCGCCCGCGGCTCCGCCCGCGTCAATGTCGATCCCTCGGGAACAGTACTTTTTCCCGGGATAAAATGTACCCTATGTCCTTCTCCGTACCCCAGATAACGTGTATGCAAAATTTCATGATGATCGGTTCAGTATTTACAACGTGAAAGCGTAACAAACAAACAAACAAACAAATAAACAAACAAACAAACAAACTCACTTTCGCATTTATAATATTAGTAAGGATTTACTTGACGATCTCGCTGATCGCAGGTTCCCAAGGGCAGGGTTCAATCACCGGTCAGGTAAAGATGGAAACAATCTTTTTAAAATTAGCTTGTGTTTTGAATGTTTATCAATATATAGATCTAATTTAAAAGATAGTATCGTTGAGTCCCTCGGCTCTTGACACAAGTTCACAACTTAAGGTGTGGAGCTAGCTTAATCTATTTTGTCCCTATAACTGTTAAATTAACTAGTTAAAAACTCAAAACGGATCAAAGACAAACAGTGTCTTTAGTCTGACAACTGTCTGCTGACTACGGGGCACGGGTAGAACTCATGATCAGATGATTAAAGAGAGCGACCCAGCCAGTCAACGCACCAATGTCGACACAGGTCATACTCCGCTAGTTTGTCCCTTATTATAACGGTCACGTGATGACGGGAGTATTAACTAGTATATTATTTACTGCATGAATTAAGAAAACCTTTCGTGAAAACAGCTCATATCTCACTAAACTCAGCAAATACTGAATTGTGATGCAAAGATACCAACGAACTTTTTTGTTAATGTAATGATGATGTTAAATGATAGTGAATCTAAGGAATCTTTGTCATTTAAAATTTTAATAAATAAAATGGAATAATTAATTTATTAAGAAACAAAATACATATACGCATATAAAAAAATTAACTAGTTTATTAAGGAAAAAAGGGGAAATTGAATTTACTTTTTGCAAATAAAGGCCTATTAAATTTGTTATAATCATTCATATAAAAAACCGACTTTAATCAAACTACTGAACCGATTGTGATTAAATATAAATAGGACCAACTTAAAGCAAACCCTTTCAAACAAAAAAAGAAGTTTTACCTCCGTCATTTAATGACGGAGAATTTAAAAAAAATACCACCGAATTACTTTTAATCCCCTCCCTTTTTTAAAAAGTAGATAATTTAAGTTCTCAGCAGCTTGTTACCGTTTTTTAGTTTTGTAACGACCAATAGCTAAAATCCTGCTGCAATATATTGATCTCCGTGGATCATTAACATATAAAAATCGTTATAATGTAGGACATATCTATCAAGCTTTCTTAATCTGTTCGCTTCATCCTATTATTTAACCCAGTACTTTGTGCAATCCGGATTTGACATTTGCAAAAACCATAGTCTTTTTCCTCTTAAGTATCCAAATATGGTTAACCAGTTTTATCATACGCAAATCTGAAGATTTCACTAAGTTACCGTTTTTTGCAGTAATCTATATCTTGTATACATGCCATTATAACCCCAAGTATGTCATGAACAAAATACGCATTATTATTAAGTAGGTATGAGTGAATACATATTGCGGAACAGGTTATGGGTTCCGATAACAATTACGTAATCGTCCTCTCAAAGTCGGTATGGTTGTGCTTAGGTATTTCAAATATTTGCAGTTAATTTTTGAATTAAATAATTGTGTTATCAGGAGACTTTGACTGACTTTGGCTAGATTTTTTATTAATATGGATTATATAAATAAAAAATATATATTAATAAAAAGTCACAATTGCTCACGCCGAAATATCTTACATTTTATCAACATCAACAATGAACGACGTAAGGACGCAAGCACGCACATACAGAACAAATATTACGAGTGACTTGATGGTGTCCTATAGAACTCCTCCTGCAACGTCACATTGGGGACTTCGTTCCAATAGAGACAAATCACACAGATTAAACTTGTTTACAGTAACTTGTGGACTTTTCACAAGTTCACAAGTTATTGTGCGTCTGTAGGGAGGCTTACTTAACTACTAATATTTTATAATAGACTAGCGATCCGCCCCGGCTTCGCACGGGTGCAATGTTACCTACATTACTAAATGGGACAGTAAATTATACATATCAACCTTCCTTTTCAATATCTAATTTTGAACACTGAATGAAATCCGTTGCATGCACTTTAAATATCTAAGCGAACAGACAGCGGAGGCGACTTCATTTTATACTTTGTAAAGATAAAGATACGTATACATATAAATAAAAATCCGCCAGACCGCAGCCAATCAGGTCTGGCCGGGGATCCAATAAGGGACCCAGCAATTACAAGGCTCTCCAAAGGCCTCACCTCTGAGCCACAGAGGTGAGGTAAAGTAAATATGATACTTCGCCATCGCCATACATTCTTGGAATGTTTATGGTTTTAATGTAATTGACATCCAAGTTTTCACTTGTTCTTGTGAACGGTTTTGACATTCTGCGCGAGAGCGTATCAGGGAATACCTACATCGGCTTTTTTTTCTTTTCTTCTTATATTCAATGTTGTCTATTAGGGGACATGCCGGCTTCAAAATGTCGAAATATCAGGCAAGATATACCCAAATTGTACGCGGTAAGTCCCGTATGTTAAGTCCCGCAGAAATTATTATGACCGTTTGAAATTAAAATGATATACTTAGACAGTTCCTTATATAAACGGAAACGGAGAGATTTTTAGGGGGTGTGAGTGCTATAACATAACCACTTGGTTGTACCCGCGGAGCGAAATGCACAACTCATTTTTCACATATAAAAAGGTTAGAAGGTAGAACGGAGTTAAACAAAGCAGTAGATTGAAAGATATGGACTGTAAAATTGTTCAGTAAGTAAGTATGTTTATTTTTACTCCCCTATTCGTAGAGCTCTGGCATAACTCGCCATCGTTTGTGCCGGTAACTGGCCGAGAATTAACTGCACGAATTAAAGTTTTAAACATTTTACTGCTTCACATGCAGGAAATAGCTTTTCAAAGATAAACCTAAGCAACCCTACCAAGTGCTTTAAGATCAACTTAAGTGCATGCAAAGCCTGGTCTTAAAAACGCTTGAATACGGAACAATCCTTATTCAAGCGTTTTTTAAATCATGCATCACAATATAGAAGAATATTTAAGACCAAAATATTTTGGACATGGAGAGAAGTAACACGCAGCTTGTAGAAGCCGGCTAAAGGAATGGCCGAGATTCAAAGGAATCATATAAAAAAGGGATGCGGCTAACAACCCATCACTATTTTGATTCCGTTTGCCACCTATACCACTAACACGCCATAGTTATTCCATAGTTATGTAGATTAAAGTAACGTGTCCTTAATTTTTTTATTATCTTGGAATGTTGTCCATAAACGTATGGTTATTCTATTTATTTGGTTAAACATCTTGTTGGTAGCATTTAGTCTATTGGTAGTATAGGTATATGGATTTCTAAGCTTTCAAATAAAAAAATTAAGCCTGTGTCGTTTTTGACGTTTAAATCGAGAGTTCTTGGCGGGAATTTGAAACGAAATGAAATGAAATGAAACGTCTCATCGAGGCAACTGGTGATCCAAGAGCTGGCAGTTTTTTTGCACAACGTATCGGACTCGCTAGCCAGCATTTTGGGTACTTTGCCTCGATGTGGTGCGTTGGAAGAAGTTTTTTATTTGTAAGTTATTTATATTTTTTTATTTTTATGTTGTTATTAATTATGTTTAATATTAAGTTGAATTGTTTTTCGTATGCATTAAATGAAAATATAATGAAATGAAATGAAATGAAAATAATGAAATGAAATAGAATTTTATACAAATTTGGATATCATGTATCTCTTTCTGAACGTCATATTATTATTTTTAATATTTGCAAAATCGATAAGCTACTAGCGTTTCGAAACGACCACTGCTGAGAAGAATACGCCGAAAGAAACTCAGTCCAGTATTGGTCCCTACGTGCCTGAAGGGCTACACTTTCACATATTTATAACAAATTGAATTATTTTACATTAAGTAATCACTGATGTATATTGATTAACAATTTATTGAATGTATTACTTCCATGGAGTTTTATCTATTTCGGCGGACTGCACGGCTTCTGTTTTAGATTGTTTTGCAAATTGTTTCTAGTGGACTTTATAATGTGAAATCGGTGTAAATAGTTGTTATAAATACCCATGTTTATGAACAAAGTGTGGAATAACTAAAATTAAGTGTCATGGTGCGGCTGTAGTGAGATTTGGCTACTTCTCCAAACGAAAAAAAAATTGCGTCTTAGTGGAGAATCGTGTTTTCTGAAGATAAATTTGTTATTCAAAATATTGTTTATTGTAGTTTGGCATGCAGGCTATTTTGGACATTTACTTAATGGTTCCTAACTTAATTAGAAGTTAATTAAAAAAAATCGCGAACCATCAAAAGTTGATCGATCTGGTGTGTCCTTACTCCAGATTTGTTACAAAAATGTTTTATATCTTTTTTCTGCTGCCTTATTTTGACCAGCATAAATGTTCATAATATTAAAAAACAATGTGGTTTTAATAAATAAAATAAATTTCATGCAAATTTTACTTAGTTTTGCGTCAATGCAAAAAGAAAGATGTGTCCGGCGGTTTTCGTTGATTACTCTGGGACGATATAAAATCGTCTGCACCTCCCTAGTTTTTGAACGCATTGCCCCGTTTACCCATACGCTAGCTATTCCCAGTCGCGTTTCAACATTTGTAGGGAGTTGTGGTGCACTGCGTTCACGCATTGGCGATTTACGAAGGTAAGTAACTGATCACTCTGGTTTTGGTTTCCAAAATTATTGATTGCTATGTTTCGATTTTTTTAATGACACGTTATTTCTCATGCTAATTGTTTGGCCTAGAGTGTTTATATTGAAAATATAAAAATAATGTAAAACAGTGAAATTCTTAATGTTATTACTTTTGCCAAAATTGATGAAAATGTAACTTTTTTGACTGCTATGGCATTGATCGCTCTGGAAAAAGTGGCCATGGTGATCAATAATGTTATAAAATTAGTGAGGTATTGGAGTAATATTAAACTATTTTTTTGTAAAAAGGTTGCTGCAAGTGTATTTATCTGATATATTTTTGTAAATAGCGCCAACTGGCTATGTTTTACGAATGTATGGCTAGAACAGTATAAAAATATATTGTTATGAATTGAAACAAAATGTTTTGTTATTGTTAAGTTACTTTTAAACCATTTATCTAATATATCAATAACGCATAACTCTAATAGTTATCTTTTAAGTGTTCAATTCTAGGTTTTGTGCGTGGTTCCGATTTTAAATTTCATGAAGATCGGTTTATTAATGAGGACTTGAAGACATAACAAACAAACATTCGTATTTTAATATCTGCTAGTATTAGGTATAAATTGTAACAAACAAATAAACAAACAATTAAATCTTTCCTGTTTATAATATTAGTATAATTAGTATAGATAAGTTATATTAAGATATATATGCCACTAACAGAAAATTAATGTTATAAATATAAAATTATTTTTGAATGTTTGTTCTGCTTTAGCCCAACGGTCGACAAAAATGAATAAAACACAAAGCATACTTGCTATAATGTATGAAACTATGAGCGACTCTCTATTTTAATGTGCCCAACATTTAAGTAAAGAGTCGCTCATAATTGTTTAGATTTATTTATTATATAATGTAGGTAACTAACATTAACTAAAAGATCAATAAAAAAGCTTCTTATATTTATTTCTGTTGTTTAGCAGTCAAATAATTTAATTGGCACTACTTTGCTTTGTTCTCTTTTATTTTAATAGTTTTTTTTATGTTACATTAATTTTGTTAGAAAAATAATACCTGTACGAACATAAAAAGCAAGAGAATTAAAAGTATATATTTGAATGGTTTGTCCTTTAAAAAAAAGTTCTGCTTTCTTAACTGTTCATGTTCACTTCATTGTGGTTTTACGATGATATTTCTATAGTAAGTTGAGTGTTATATTTTAATGAATATATTTTTTGCCACGTTTAAAACAAATAATATTCATTAAATTATTATTTGCCTATAATTAATGGTATTCTTTGATCGATCTGGCGTCTATATTGATCGCTCTGGTCTCAGAAATTTCAAAAATAAATATCTCAAAAACCATTTGTTAAAAAAGAGGGCCAATAAGAAAAAAATAATTCTCTTACGGTTCTCGGTGTAAATCTTAATATATATAAATCTCGTGTCACAATGTTTGTCCTCAATGGACTCCTAAACCACTTAACCGATTATAATAAAATTCACACACCATGTGCAGTTCGATCCAACTTGAGAGTTTTTAACTTATGGCGAAACGAAGTTCGCCGGGGCAGCTAGTCAATATATAAAACTTATTTACTACTGGTAAATAAAAAGCACCAGAGCGATCAACAGAATAACGTTTTTTTGGAGAAATAGCCATTTACTTAGCGGGCTGGTGTTTGCTCGCCTCGTTGCGTCGTTTATGATCAAGCCAGTGAATTCGTGGGAATTGTCGCCAGGGACTCCGTCGAAATCAGCGAAATGAATTTCACCATCATTTCGTTGATACAAAAGCAAGAATTACTCAAAAATAACTAGACACTGGCTAAAATAAGCTTCTGAATGAAATTTGAGGGCCTTATAGAAGAAAAGTAAAAAAAAAGACGTTTAGATCTGTTAAGAGAGCCGAGGGAGAAAAAATAAAAATAGCAAGTAAAATACCGAAATAAATAACCAGTTGAAAAGCAAATTTCTTATTTGAATACTGTTATCCCAACAGTTATACTCCAAACCAACCAAAACCAACATATTTGACTCTAAGCGTTGTCATTTATTACTTCCTGCTTAATAAAGATTAAGTAATAAGACTTCATGCTAAATAATGTGTAAATTTTAAAAATTCATGCTAAATATATATGCCTTTAAATAATAATTGACCAATAACGATTTTAAAATTAGCCGCCTCTCAGAAAACGATTACCGGTCTCGTCAAATATTTCATGTATTTGTAAATTGACTCATATTTCATTTCTTTTTAAGACTATTTTTTCTTGTTTATCTAGCTACCCAACATCTTGATAGTTATGTTATATTTTATTGCTGCATCGAAGGAGATAAATCATGATTATGTATGACTTATGGTATAAAAATCATTTGAATGGGACAAAGAATGCTGCCGTGGCAATCCAGTCAGGATTCCGTGTGATGATGACGTATGCACGATTGACTCAATGACGACCGGTGCCTGGCTAGACTTAAATATAGACGTGTATATGTCTGCAATTAGAAATATTCTGTGAATATTTGGGTAATACACATCTCAGAGTTCATCCTTCTCTGTATAATTAAATACTACAAAGAAATACTTTTGTTAAAACTATATCTTAGAATATTTATTACATTTTATGAAAGAACAAAACTTAAGTGTATTTATTTACTGTATCAAATTGAAATAAAAGAAATACCTTTATAATGTATTTATGCCAAAATGTAAACTAAGTACTTATTTAGAGAAAAAGGCCAGGTATTTTGTTACCCTGCGGTAGCGCGCCCAGAAGGCTGGCAGCATTGCCACGTGGTATGGCATAATTTTTATAAAACTGCTTTAGACACACTTGTTATAGGTAATAAATTATGTTTCTGTAAGAGGCAATAACCCAGACTCATACAAATAAATCTAAACTAACCAGTTCGTTGTGTCTCCTCTCGTTGACCACCAAGTGCACATCATCCTCCTTCTTCTTGCCATCGGAGGTCCCAAAAATCATCTCCACATCAGATATGTTCAGCGGTATCGTCTCAACTTTAGGAATTAATTTATTTCCCGAACTAGCCATTATCACACTATTCACTGTATTATTGGTAAAAACAATCACTGTTTGTTAGTTTTTACACTCAAATTTTCCGAGTTTCTGTCAACAATTACACAGCAATACGAGATAATTTAGTCGGCCAGCGTGCGTGCGCGCTGTTCTGTATTCGCCAGAACACTGGCTGATCGGACGGCCATGCCTGTTTTAGTATCTAACAAAACCAGTTGCCGGGTTTTCTCGGCTTTGACACGTTGTTACCGACAACTGTGTTAGTCATCTGTGAAGGCCTTAATGTGGCGACGTCACAGGTCTGGAAGTTGGTACTAGGGGCGCCTAGGTGTGTCATAGTGATGCACTCTTCGGCTTACTACAAAGGGTTCCACGGTGGTGTAGCCTTCCACGCTACCGACAAAAGTAAATTTTGCTAGTAGCATGAATGGGCCGGCTCGTCGGGCGAAGTATCACACTCTCACAGAAAATCGACGTTTGAGTAGAAGTTTACCGCTTATATGCTTCGTTTGGTGAGTGAGAGAGCCGGAGGCCCGTCCTTGCCCCATTTCCTCCCCCCATGTCCTTCCTCCAACTCCTTCATAGGCCGGTAACGCTCCTGTTACTACTTGGTGTTAAAGTTGTCCATGGGAGCGCTAATCGCTTACCATCAGGTGACACGCTTGCTCGCTTGCCGTCCTATATCATAAAAAAATATATCTTTAACCAAGACCAAGAATATATATGCTATATATATTCTTGGTCTTGGCATCTCGAAAGAAGTTAGTTTTACGAAGGAAGATAAAGCTAAACTCACAAAAAACTTGGTGTGCTTCTGCTCCGGCTCACCGGTTGATAAGTCTCAAATATGGCCTCATATGGACTATTGTTGTGGGCAGGAGCACCACATTTTCCACTATTCACCACCACCATCCACCATCTGGACGTATTCAAGAGAGGGCTGTTTGAATTATCTATTTTAGGCAATCTAGAAAATAAATTCACTAAAAATATATGATTGTTTAATTTCGAAAAATCTTGTTTGTTTGTTTGTTTGTTTGTATATTCTTTATTGTACATAAAATAACATCAAATACCATAAAAGAAGTAAACTTAATAGCTAGACAGAGAATATGCACAATGGCGGACTTATCCCAGTAGGGGATCTCTTCCAGTCAACCAGGTATCTGAAAGGACAGAATCAGTTATGTGATGTGGGGTACAGGTGAAAGTTTAAATACAAAAATAAAAATATAATAATAATACGGGGAAAATTAAGAAACCAGGCAAACTATGTACCTAGTCAAAATAAATTAAAGTTGGTTATAGAATAAACTAAGTTGGTTATAAATACTACAATTCATAATACATATATAGACATGCATATACATATACATACAATATATACATATACATAATATAAGCTCAACGCATCGAAGGATTCATGTACAATCTTCTAAGTCTTGACTTGAAGGAGGCGATCGAGGGAGCCATTCTAACATCCAAAGGGAGCGCATTCCACAACTTCGCGGCAAAAACGGAGAATGATTTGGCATAGGTCTCTGTTGAGTGGTGGGGGATCTGCAACACAGGGTTACCGCTCGCACGCAGCCGACTATCTAATTCCCGGAAAGTAAATTTCTCATGGAGATAACTAGGAAAGTTTGGATTATATAGGACGTTAAAAAGTAAGGACAAGATGTGAACCTTGCGGCGCAATCTGATAGGTAGCCAGTTGAGTTGGCAACGAAACTCGGACACATGATCAAACTTCCGTAACCCGAATATAAACCTTATGCATTGGTTTTGCAGCCTTTCTAATTTATTAAGTATTCCTTCATTCGAATCCAAGAATGCCACATCCGCGTAGTCGAGGAGGGGAAGAAGAAGGGATTGGGAAAGGAGAATTTTGGTATCCGTGGGAAGGAAATTTTGCAGGCGTCTTAAGGAATGGAGGGAAGCAAACATTTTACGGCTAATTCCGTTGAATTGTGGACCCCAGGAAAGAGTTTGATCCAATACGATGCCTAAATTTGTGACCGTAGAGGAGAAAGGAATTATAACATTATTAAGTATTACGTCAGGCGTCGCACTGAAATCAACTTTGGAAATGAAATATGGACTGCCAATAATAATTGCTTGAGACTTAGCAGCATTGACCAGGAGGCCAAAGCTGCGAGAGAAATTTGCAATATGGTTCAGGTCGGAGTTGATCGTCGCTATAGCTTGACTCAAATATTGAAGAGGTGCGGCCGTATATATCTGAAGGTCATCAGCATAGAGATGAAATGAAGAGGACAGAGAGGATGAAATACGATCAATAAATATTGAAAACAGAACCGGCGATAAAATCCCACCTTGTGGAACACCTGCCTTCAGGTCACACCATACAGATTGACGATCATCAATTTTGACAGATTGACGGCGGCCCGAAAGATAAGAAAGAAACCACGAAAGTGAATGCGGAGAAAAATTAAGAGAACGCAAAATGCCTATGAGAACATCGAAATCTACCATATTAAAAGCGTTGGTAAAATCTAAGAGAACTAGGATTGTTAAGGTTTTATTTTCGATGTTCGCACGAATGTCATCTGTGATTTTGACAAGGGCCGTCGTTGTACTGTGGCCGGCTCGGAAACCCGACTGGTGAGTAGCCAATAAATTATGACGGGAAAAGAATGATGCAATTTGGTGCTGAACGTGATGTTCCAAGATTTTGGATAGGAGGGGAAGGATGGAAATAGGTCTTAGTTGGAAAGGCATTATAGGATTAGGTTTTTTAGGAAGAGGAATAATAAGACCTTCTTTCCACGCAGAAGGGAACACACCAGAAGACAGGGAGCAATTAACGATATCAGCTATGGCAGGGGCGATAAATTCGACTATGGGTTTAATCATGTCTAAAGAAATATTGTCATTGCCCACCGCTTTGGTATTAATGCCCTTTACAATTTTTACTACCTCGTCCCTGGATATATTAGCGAAATCAAAGGAAGGAATATCGGGAATAGGTCTTGAGGCGAGACCATCCAGCGTCCTTTGCTTTGTCCCGGCAGAAAGGTTCGCAGGAGGTGTACTAAAATATCTGTTAAGTGCATCTAAATCAAAAGAAGAATTAAGACCAGACCTCTGCTTTCCTATACCTAGCCGTCTTAGAAAGTTCCACACTTTATTGGGAGGATTGTTCTCTACGTTTGAATGAACGTATTTCCGTTTGGCTTCACGACACTTCTTGTTACAAAGATTTCGTAACGCAACGTAAGCATACTGGTTAGATTCTGACGGGCATTGACGTAGCCTGATTTTGGCTTTATCTCGTCTAGCCATCATGGTTTTTATGTCTGGACTTAGCCAAGGGGCGGGAAAGTGCTTGACTCTGACCGGATGTAAAGGCGCGTGTTTATTATAAATATTCAATATAACATCATTAAAAGCTGCCACCTTGTTATCGACATCTTGCATAGCCAGCATGGCATCCCAGTCAGTCTCGACAATATCCGCAATTAGCTGCTCACGATCAATGGCTGAGAAATTCCGCAGCATCATAATTTTATTTTTCTTTTTAGGAGAGCGTAATTTAAAAGAAGCATATATAAGATCATGTGCCGAGAAGCATGCCGCATTGTGTTGACCATGCACCGCTACAAGTTCAGGAGAGGAAGTGATGATGAGGTCAAGTAGGGATGGAGGTCCATTATGAGGGAAGTGAGTGGGACCAAGGGGTAAGGAATGCAGATTTAATGAGTCAAGGATAGTGAGGAGAGCATTTGTTCTAGAATCATTTTTGATAAGGCATGTGTTAAAGTCACCAAGAATTATTAGATGTTGGAATTGAGCACGAAATTCAGATAAAAGAGATTCAAAGGAGTTGAAGAAATTTATATGAAGAGAAGGGCTGTAATACACACCAAGAAGAATTTTAGTGACATTGAGGGTGACCTCGAGGAAAAGGTGTTCAGGCGTCTGAGATATAGAGGGTGACTGAGATAGAATTCGGCAAGGTATATCACTACGCAGATAGATGGCCACTCCACCGCAGTTAGCCATTTTAGGGACCCCGTTTCGATCTGCTATGTATGTCCTATCACTTCTGATAAGCCTATAGCCAGGTAGAGGAAAGAGAGTAGAGGGAAGAGAAGGCTTAAGGAAACTTTCAGAGATGAGGATTGCATGAATGTTCGAGGATGAAAAGGTTACTAGTAAATCATTATAATGCGCAGGGACACTTTGGGCGTTGATATGAGCAACATTAAAATTTTTGGCAAGTGTAGAGAAAGTGACTTTTAGACTGTCCTCAAGAGAGAATAAATCGTCCTCTTCAATACTTATAAAACTATTAGACGAAGAAGATAAGGAATAATATTCAGGGTCAGAATTATAACAAAGTACATCGGACATTGAGCAGTGATGGTTAATTAAATACAATACTATACAAATATATACACATACAATATACTAAATAATCTAACACTATTACTTATGCTGATAGTAAAATATAAACCTATAATAGCAATTAAACACCGAAATATCTATTTCAGATACCTACTTGCCAGATAGCTTAAATGTATAAAGACGGACTTACTTAAACCTTAAACTCTTAATCAACGTATTGTGAAATACTCATGGACTAATCAGATAATTCTTGAATTTATATGATTCATCGCAAGAGATGCAAAAAAGAAAACCGAGTCCAAACTAAATAGAGAAGTAGAAGCAAGGTAACTATAAAAAAAAAAAAAAATAGGTATAAAAATTTATAACAAAACGCATTGCATGTTGTGAATGATATGTGGCAGAGTAGCTAGTAATGCAAAGTAGTGTACAATGTTAAAAACAAAAAAAAAAAAAAGTATTAAGTTGCTGTCACTGTCAAACTCTGCCATGCCAATGTCAAATAAATAATAGTCAATTCAAATAACAAGCAAGGTTTGCAATCGTGTTAAGTGGTTGTAAAAACATTAACAATAAAAAGAATTTAGGATTACCTTACGTGCATTGAATAATTTATGTGATATGAAAAGCTATAGATATAATGTATACTTCAACAAAAGAGATTGAAAAGATCTCACGAGCGAATAATACCAACTGAAAATGTCATTTTTTCTGCGCCCTTGTCTGAATTTTAGCAATACGGACTCTAGTTTCTTTAGATTGGGGACGGTTGGAAGATCCACCCTCGGTCATTTCCCTCACCGAGGGGCTTACTACAGATCGCGTTTCCGAGCCAGCGGCAACTTGATCGTCATTGGGTTTGGCTGCAGCATGCTCCTCAGTAATGGCACGCAACTCCGTCATCGTAGTGATTTTCTTGCGGAGACCCTTAGCAGAAACGACTACAATCTTACCATCGCTGGTCCAGGAACCTTTAACGCCCAATGCTTTCCGTGCTTCAACAAATACGGCGTGACGAGTGGCTGTGAGAAACTCGGATATAGTTAGGCCACTCCCTTTCAAGTTTTTTTTGTTGATCCATATCTCACTGCGACATCGGATGTCAGCACAACGGATGAAGACAGGACGCGGCTTATCCTCTTTAACAGTCCTTCCCATACGCCAGCAAGATGCAATTGACCCAGGTTGAAGTGAAATCTTCAGTTTATCATGACATATTGTCTGAATGTTTGATGTTAAGTCCTCTTCCTTGCTCTCACTAAGGCCATGAAGTAGAAGAATGTTGGCTCGAGATCTCATTTCATTATCATCTAGAGTGAGAAACACCAGTTCCATCTGCCTGTTCAGGTTAGATACCGCCTTCCAAATAAATGTTTTAAAATTTTGGTACTCACTTAAGAGGACAGGATCATGGGCCTGGCTGCGACCACCAAGGGATTCCTCAAAGGATGACATCTTGGAAGCAAACATTTCTTTCATCTCGTCCATGTTCTTGCAAAGCAGTGCGAGTGGGTCCATTGTAGTGAAAAGTGAGTGATGAAGTCCAAACAGTGAAAGGAGTGGTGAAATTATTATCTGGCAGGTACTGTTATCTGATTATTTATATCATAAACTGGCAATATTTTTATATATATGTTTAATATAATTAATTTAAAATAAAGATAATCGGAAGCTACTAAAAGACGTCAAACTTTTTCCTCTGCTACCCACCAATCTGGAATGGGGAATCTTAATTACTTAGTGTTATTTATTTAGCCCTACATATTTTATTAGGTTTCCAGTATATAGTGACGTCACTATGAATTGGCCAAGGTATAAGCTGACTACGACACCAATGCAAAACACGTTGCTATACGAGAAGTTACATACAATTTACCTACGTCATGCGTGCCACACAAATACATCCGGATTATATAAATAAGATATTATTTCATCAAATGATATCAAAGAAATTGTTATAACACACCGTTTATAAGCAACAAGCTTTATCAATGAAAAGCTTTACTTGATCGAAATTGAAAAGTTAAAAAGGCCTGCCGAAACGGAATAATTTATACATTATCCCATTCCCTTGATGGGCTAAATCAGTCCATCAATATAACGAACTTTTTCTATGGGACTAATGCAGAGAACTCGTTTATATATCCATACAAAAGTGTTCAGCCGTCCCGGCAATTTGTATAATAATAACGTCTCATATATCATATAATATTTTTCATATAAAAAATCAAATAACTGCACCAATTTTGATGAAATTTAAATGGGAGCAATTTGATAGCATACCCTTTTAAACAAAAAAGGTACACCAATCGTGTCTGGAACTCTGGACTCATTTGATTTGTCTTGGAAAGCACTTTACAGTGTGGATTCGTTTAGGGGAGAAAGGGGTAATGGTAGTCAGCGGGCAATCGGGGTCAGATGCCTTTAAGCAAAACTACACGTTCGATATCTAGATAAATGACATGTTCAGCTTGCTCTGTAACCGATGCCCATTGTACGAATGACTCGCGCTAGTAGCTCCACGCGTTTTTGAGTGACAATTATGTTTCGTTTTCACGCCTCGTCGGTGTAAATTTTCGTCAAAACAACATTAACGGTGAGTATAGACGTTGTAGCTGTACCAAATTAATAACTATGGATAGATTTATCCTTGATATTCAAAATTTAAATTAGCATATTAAATTGCGATTAAATTTACTTTGTGTTATTAAATTTTACAATTAATATGCAGTATAGGTTTTGGGTAATGGGAGCCAAAGAGCCCGCTAGTGATTACCATTACCCGCAAAAAATATTATTATGTTTTTTCGCTTATAGATGCCGATATTACAAGTCAGAAAAACCAAATAGGCTAGCTGATCAACTGGTGATTGCACTGGATGGTATACTGCCGAATGTAATGTCTGCGATTGTTTGACTCTGATTTCCCACATGTCCGATTCCCATTCTACTGAGGTTAGTGCAATGGGAGTCAAACTTGTTTTTTTTTTAAACGCGGAAATATATCCAAAGTTGATTCCCAAAGTGGTGAAAAGTGATAACAACTAGTAGATAAATAAGTAAAGTCTATTATTAAACAATTTTAAAATCACGATATTATTTCGAAATAAGCTTTTATTTGATAGCTCGCTTAAGCGACTCCCATTACCCCCTTTTCCCCTACCTATATTAAAAGCATGTCAGAAAAATATTTTTTGCAAAAAAAACTTGTTTTTACTGTGCTTTTACGAATTACATTTTCCTCTGAGGGTCTGTAGGTATACATTTTTCAGGCTTCAGACAATGTAACATATAATAATTTAAGAGAAGAATATATATGTTACGGTTAGAGTGATTAATTAAAAATTATTAATAATTGTCTATCATTATTAATAATTACCAAAAGTACAGGTAAAAGTGAGAAATTAATCATATTTGTCGGTGATTATTAATAATGTAACCTTAGTACCGATAAATGTAATAACTATCGATAAAAATAAATGTACACTGGCGATTTTTTTCTCGATCGGGCAACAGAGGTGCGGGCAGGGGTGGCGAGGCGGCGTGCGGGATGTGCGAGAGGCCACGCGAAGATTTTCCTTCTTGGATACTAAAACTGATGTAATTTTCCAAAACTACACCGAAAAAAACCTAGAAATTGACACTCACGTCGATTTATAATGAAAAGTCACGTTGTGATGTGTGACGCACGCCCTCATTATTGTTCTACTTAACCATATAACCTTTTCTATTCGGAACACCTAGATTACTCACCTTAATCTAGATAATCGTGACCTACAAAATCTATGTACCTATGTCCTATTTCTCGCATTGTATATAAACTCATGTTCTTGTCAATAAAGGATTATTCAGTGATCAAACCTCAACGACAGTGTTTCATTAGTACACCCCCTCGTGCTACATCATAACGTCCGACATCTTAGATTATATAACTGACGTCATTTTCGAGATATGCACCTCTACACCCCAAGAACCTAGAAAACGACACTCATGTTGGTTTATCATGAAAAGTCGCGCCCGCCATCTTGGATTACATAACTAAGGTAAAAACCCAAAAAACGACCCGTTTGCAGGTTGCAGGTTTTTCATGAAAAGTCGCGTCCGCCATCTTGGATTCCAAAAATTACATAATTTTCAAGATCTCTACCCTAAAATAGACACTTACATATTTTCATGCCTGTTCCCATGGTGGTAATCTCGAGGCCTTTTTAATCAAAGTATTAAAAAGGCCTCATCACAAGAGGCCTTCTTGATGGTGATGACGATTCTATAATTTTGCCATTTTATAATAATAGCAGGTGTCCAATCCAGGCAAACCTAGCACAAGTCCAGCTACATTTAAATCCCATAAATTTGTCTTTCATAATGCAATAGTTTCTGCTCCAGCCTAGACCTGTTCAAGGACATATCATACATTGGTATTTCCAAAAACAAGTTCTGGCTGGAGACCAACTTTACATCAACTTCTCCAAAGGGCCTCTTCATGTTGGATTTATATCTCCACGCAAGCCTCCAAAGGACCCGGGTAACACCCGTGAAACCAAAGTAGATACAAATAATAATACTAATAACGTTTTATTTTAGAAATACATTTCTATAACATAGGTTAGTACCAAAAATAAGCTTATAAACTAGGGTTAGTAAAGTGAGCCAAATAAAAATATTAAAAACTAAAGTTATTTTACATTGACACGAGCAAGTCTCGAGTCAACGTAGACTCTGTTCTAGTAGCTCAAGATAGGGCAGCAATAGCGACTCCCTTTCGCTGCCGAGAGGCTGTTCTCTCACTCTTTTAACTTTGTTTATTAAGAGTACAGATTAAGAGGTCATTATTGTTGTCAGTTTCTTTAAAACAAGTACCTACCCTTGTTTGTGTGATATGAGACAAGCACTGTTATATGTGTCATATCTTACGAATAAGTAGTATCGTCGTCATATCATATTCTTAATAAATACCTACTGGACTAATAACTTTGGGTTTTTTTATAACTTTTACCAATGTGTGTAGTGAATTATTAATAATAACTACCAAAAGTAATTAATTTCAGTTTTTTATTCACATTTACCAAAACACGAGGTTATTATTAATAATGTTATAAAATTATTAATAATTTTCGATTAATCAAATTTACCTTAACATATACACCGTGAAATTTTGATCGTTCTGTACCCATAAAGGGATGATTAAGCCCATTGATATAAACAACTTTTCCTATGGGAACAATGCTGGGACCTCAAAAATTTTTTTGACGTTCCCAGCATTGGTCCCATAGGAAAAGTTGTTCATATCGATAGGCAAAATTTGACCGTGTATAAGAAGTTCAATGTAACATACAACGCCATCTATCGAATACTCATGCTGATGAACTTACGCTAAGTAGTATCCGTAATCTTAAAAAACGTGATCCTACCACCTTATCATGTGTGTCGTTGATAGTTCTGGAAAAATCCTACAGATGGAGCTGTGTGGATGGAAGAGAATCGCTTCTATAAGCCACTGGGGTTTGGGTTTTATTTCTAAAACGAATTTATTATTAGACACCAACTACACTATTGTTATTGACGGATAATCTATGGAATACCTCCCGCGGGGAAGCTCTAACTATCACCAATTTCAATCCCTACTTTTAAATTTTCTAGCTGTTAAAATATGTATGTATCCTTACTAATATTATAAATGCGAAAGTGAGTTTGTTTGTTTGTTTGTTTATTTGTTTGTTTGTTTGTTACGCTTTCACGCCGTAACTACTGAACCGATCATCATGAAATTTTGCATACAAGTTCTCTAGAGTACGGAGAAGGACATAGGCTACCTTTTATCCCGGGAAAAAGAACTATTCCCGAGGGATCGAAATTGACGCGGGCGGAGCCGCGGGCGAAAGCTAGTTGTACATAATTATTGCCTGAAATAATAAATTATTATTAATATTTTGTTTTATCTATGATTTCCACCTTCTTTTTATCTTCATATAATCTGCGTCAACGCCTGTTACATACATGTACTGTATCCATCGTAGCGATCTTCTTTGCCTGAGGTTGACTGGAAGAGATTGCTAAAGCGATAAGTTCGCCTTTGTACCATCTTTGTATTCTTCCAGTGTGTTATTTATTGTTGTATTTCTTAATTGTTGCAATATAGCGCAATGCATTTTTTTTTTTTTTTTTTTTTTTTTTTTTTTTAATTTATTTATTCATCAAACAAACACATAATCTTAAATTATATAAAAGATGTACAAAAACCTTAAAAGATTTGTCCGCACATCCGATTTGACTCGCATATAACACATTTACATAATACCTACATAAGTCGCCACATAACGTGAACCAATCAATACAAACATATGTAGTAAGTATATTCTATTATATTCTATTCTTTACACAGGCATCGCACAGTTAAAGCCGGAACACTAGTATTTAGGTGCCCTCACTTCAGCAGTGCCTCAGACATGTTCGCTGATGCAGCATGCAGCAATTGATGACTTTTTCGCATTTATGCATAAAAAGTTCTTATGAAATGAAAAATATTTATTGCAGAAACACAAAAAATACAATTACAACATAAAAACGACATAGCCGTGTGGTTTCCGGCAGAGTAGAATAGGACCACTCCAAGTCTTCCCATGGATGTCGTAAGAGGCGACTTAGGAAATACAAGCTAAACAAAGCTCATAAACATCAATAAGACCTCTCCAACCCGTCTGGCCAGCGAGGAGAGTGTAGGCCAAATCTTCTGTCTGCTCTGGCCAAGTATGGCTCCGGTAGTACAGAAAGGGGCATTCTCCAGCCCCCGTAGCATGGCTCACTGTCTCCGTTGATAAAAAGACAAAATATCGCGTTTTGCGTCTTTTAACCCCGCGAGCATGGCACACGCGTTAAATAATGTCAAATTTCATTCATAAATACGTTACAAGTCGCGGGGTGCGCGTCTTGAGAGCATGGGTTTGACAGCTCGCGATAGACAAATGCAGGCAAAATCGAGGTTGGTACCTTGAAATCGCATAAATTTATCGGGGTTTAGCAAAGCCTAGATAAAATATGTTTCATACGCATTTCGAACATTAAAGTAATAAAACAATCAAAATATTTTATTTTGCGTAGTTACAAGCTGTCAGACACCTATAATGAGTATAATATTTTAATGTACAGTACAAAAACGATAGATTTTTACGAAAATAAAAGCCCGATACTAGTACGCCATCTTGCGTGAGAAACGAAAACTCAAACGGAAAGAACCATTTTACCGACAGATTAATGACAGATGTGTACTGTCAGTGTAAAGTGGTTGTTTACGTTTGGTTGGTACACGATTTACATTCCGATATTTCCATATTGAATTAAAATAAACCCAAATATATTTAGTTTTTAAGTAAATATCACTAGGTATTTTATAAATTATGTCTAATACGTTCGTTTTCTTTAATCATACGAGGTTTTAATTTTTTATTTGTAGTTTCGTGTTTGAAATATGAATAATGTTTCTAGGCTGCATGCGTGCTACGAATCGTATGAGATAAATACTACGTTTTCATTGGTGGGCTTCGATAAATTTTAAGTAGGCTGCTTTTTTATCTATCTTTGGCGTGAGCTATAGATAGTAGCCATGCTACGGGGGCTGCAGTGGAGACTACTACGACTGCGAGTGATGGCGCAGTGTTACGCTGGACACATTTGTGACCAGCACTGATTTTCAGCCGTCACCTTTTGTGACATCAAGGGCGCTCCAATGCGCCTAATAATTAACTTACTGAGAGATTAATAGAGTCCTAACGAAGATAGCAGGTTGGTTGGATGCGGAGTTGTTCAGGAAGTTCAAGGAACTGTACATCTTTAGTAAAAAAAATATATGTACAGGCTAAATTGCCTGAAAATATTTTTTTTATTCTGACACGCCTGCATGTATGCTGGTTGGTGTCCGCAAAAAAGTGCGAGTTATGCTCGTACACAAAGAAATTATTTATTTAATCACTCAATGTTCGCAAGTTGATGACCATAACTAACCTCCTGGGGCTAACCCCTGGGAAAGAAGTATCATATTGTATTGTACGAATAAAACGTCAATTATGTACCTATTGGATATGAATCTACTTAACTATATAATCAATGGTTCGCGCCTCCTTGTCAGTATAACCGTCACAAGTGTCGCCGCGCTACAACTTTGATGTTATACGGCTGCTAGGCGTCCAATTAGATCTCAGAATAAGGACTTAGGTACACACCGACACACACGAAAAACAAACAATGTTTAACTGCAAAATAATAATAATATTTTAGATAAAAACCGGGAACCCATCACTTTATTTCCCATAAAGCTATCCTTTACCAGATCCTAAAATCTGTTTACACCGAACTTTCATATCTCGATAGAGTCTTTATACATCAAAAGCGGTCTAATAGTCAAGGATGACATTATTAACCTGTCCGGAGGTCGCAGGTATGCATCGGGTACGCGCGCCCAAGCTACTACTTATTTCAAAATTCCTCCTTAAAGCGTTTAATTTAGGTACTCTAACGTTATTGAGATGAAGTGTGCACTAAGAAGGATTTATGGAAATTCATCCCATAAGCTAAGGGGTTGAAAATTTGTAGGTATAACATTTGGCCAATTTTGTAGTAAACGTCACTATTGTCCGATCGCTGCGCAAACTATTGATGATACTCGTGTTTAGGAGCCCGATGGTTCAGTGGGTGTAAGCCTGTAAGCATTATAAGCGCTTACGTATGCTAAGCAACCTCGGGCGCGGTCCCTACTCGGATGGGTGACTGTAAGTGGCATAAAAATATCTCGAGATCCTCCGTGCTTCCAAAGCACGTTAAGCTGTTGGTCCCGGCTGTCATCATTGATGGCAGTCGTTAAGCTATGTCAGATGCCTTTAGGCAGCTTGAAAATCTCTGACACCAATGTTGGCCACTTACACACACGAAAACCAAACTCATTTAACCTCTCTGACATCAGAGAGTGTTTCAGGTTGCATCCTACCCTGGGATGGTTCGGAGCCCGAGTAGACTGCGTGATCACGCCGACGAAGTTGCCGGAAACAGCTAGTGAAAAGTAAAGGTTTACTTACCTTATATTATTATATGTTTCAGTAGCTTTCTTTAAGCCTTAAATTAATCGTCATTGATACCACAACAATTTTTGAGATCAATAATTTACCAACGGCTAAGCTTAAGGCCGCTACTCGATCGATCCGACCTGTGGCATCGATGCTGTGTACCATCGATACTATGCGCCTTCGATGCAGTTAACTGTCGATGTGGTGGGCTGCCGATGCAGCGTACCAGCGATATTGTGTATCTTCGCTACAGTCAACTGTCGATAGAACGGGTGCGATGCAGTGACCGGCGACGTAGTGACTATTCTGCCTAGCCTTCCTAAGCAGAGCGAAACAGAAGCTTCAACAAACTGCACAGCACATTTTCAAACATTTCTCAGTTAATTATATTGCAATAAAACAAAGTTAAATGAAATAGTTAGCAAATAAGTTGCTCTTAGGGAAACAATTAATAATAATCAAAATTTGTCATAACATATGAGTAATAACGTTGTTTCTGCGAACACGAATCACTCGGGAAGTTCATTGTAGTCGCATTCTGATTGGAATAAAGTTTCACACCGGCCGGCCGTACTATCAGTAGATAACATATACTTGAAGCGGTCGGGCGCGTAAATTTTCGATTAAAAAGAAAAAGGAAAATTTACTCAAAATGGGGTGCGGCGAGTTTCTGGTGAAATACATCCTGTTCTTCACGAATCTATTCTTTTGTGTAAGTGACATTTTTAACTATTTTAAATCAATAAAATGGAGATAAGCCGGTGCTTGTAACTATGTGGGCCATAAAGTGGACGCCATTGTAGCGATTGCAAAATTGCGTTTTGACATCATAATGCTACATTTACAGTCGTAAATTAGACCTTAGGTCGCAATTGCAAATGAAATCTTGTTTTAGAACATCATACTTAAAACGTGGCCGCCACAGTCCCAGAAGATATCGACCTCACAAAAATAAAACAACACCTACCCCCTTATTTGATTATTTTGTACACCATACATTGAATTGAAAAGTTTTTCTAATTCAATGACACCATATTTTTACAATGTTTCGAATATTAAGCCGTTGTTTTCGGCCGCTTTCGCTAATAGGGAATTGTTAGATGTGTTTTAAATCTTCTCCCTCTAATTTTTTTTTTTTTTTTTTTAATTTTGGATGATCCAGCGATTGATCACGATCTCACCTGATGTTAAGTGAAGATGTGACCTATGGTGGAACTCGCTGGCTCATTAACAACCTATTCACTCTAGTCTTAAAGAGACCCAAATTATATGTCTCAGGGAAACTAACGCCTAAACACCATTCTTTGTTTTTTTGTCTCACTTAAACCTAAGTGTGTGTGTCTTAGTGCGATTGACCCCTATCTTGCCTGGAAAGCAATTATGTGGTCTAGGGTGGTAAACTCAAACTCAAATAATGCCTATTCACTATTCACTCTTGCCTTGAAAGTCGTTATAGGTAATGAATGACATACATGGTACTTTAGTTAAACATTTTAGTAAGTACTTTTTCCTTTGTGGTCCAGGTAAAACATATTCAATACTGGCGTTTCCTGTGAATTTGTAACTAGCATGGACTATCCAATAGTCCATTAAGTGCTCTAGACCTTTAACAGTTTGCATCAATACGAAAAGGCCTACTAAAAATATTTTTATCTGCACATAAAAGCAATTTTATAAACAGGTTTCATAATACTCACAAAGATTTAGGCTTGCCTTTTACATGCATGCGTCTCCAGGGCGGGGCATTAGTTCAGTACGAAATTAGAAACATTCGCTGATCCTTGATGGCTATTTTGTCGCACCTACAGATAATAGATAAGATATAAACCAGGGCGCAGATAAACGTATCTTTATTGATATGTAAAGCATACAATATAGGGCATACGCTATCGCATACAAACACCTAAAAACCATTGTTTGTTTTTTTGTTATAACCATTGAAAATCGTTCTAGATTCATTTGCGATGTTGTTTACATCTATACTTCTACGTCCTTATCTACACTTCTACTTGTACACTAATGTTAGAAGAAACATTTGATAGTTTGTTTGTCGTTGAATAGGCTCCGGAACTACTGGATTTGAAATATTCTTGTGCCATTAGAATCCTGCATTATCCCTGATGAACAATGCTAAGAAAGAAATACCTGTCTAACCGTGCAAAGCCGAAGCAGGTCGCTAATATTGGATATTTTTTGTATTTCCTTCTTAACTACGAATAGAAAATAACAAATTTTTATTAATGTCATCAGATACAAGATTTTACAATGGTCATTTAGATAGAACAGGCTAATTGCGTGACGGAATCACACTAAGGGTTCTAGACCACCAAGCAGTGTTCCTAGCTGATTTTGTGAAATTGTTGGGGGCTGGTGATTACCACACCAGACTCTCACAAGGAAAAGTTTTTGATCTCAAAACACTTTTGAATGTAATTTCTTGTTTTGCCTTTTCTTCTTATTTTCGTGTCAATTGGCTCAAATAACTTAAATTTAAATCAAATGTTGTCCCTCCAGCATGTGGCGACTCTTATACCACACTCCGTCGCTGAGTATATGTATTGTGCAGCTGGTTGGGCACATTAGGCACGAGAGAAGGTGCAGCATAGTCTGATCAACTTGACCACACTGACACCGAGCTTCGATTTGAACAATATGACCCCACCTTGCTAAGTTATGCACACAGCGGCCCACCACAGTTCGGAAGCGGTTGAGACACTTCCACGTGGGCCATGCAGTTTGGTGACCAGGTTATGGTTTGCCGTTGTGAAGAGTAAATTGTAAGATGAAAGGATTTTGGAATGAATGGAACGTATTTCAAAATACAAGGACAGAAGAGGTGATGTATGTAAGTGAGTGAAAGAGGCAGAAAGAGACGCGCGCTATTTTTGAATTCAGTATGTGAGAAAAAAACAAGAGAGAGCTACGACGATTAAGACGATAAGACGAAAAGATTTGTAAAAAAGTGAAATATATTTAGTATACTAGTATTTCCTGGGTTTTTTTTAAAAAACACCTATTCCCGCAATGTACATTTATTATTATTATTATAAGAAAGAGCCCTCGAGTAGGCTTATATCAAGCCCTCTCTAATTTCCTTGTCTGTTATTCCAGCTGTCTGGCCTAGCACTGCTGGGCGTGGGCATCGCCATGCAGCTGCAGATCTCGGCGGTCCTCGACCACATCGACGCTAACCTGCAGACGGCGCCCATCACCACCATGGTGGTGGGTTCTATCGTGTTCCTCGTGTCCTTCTACGGATGCTGCGGTGCTATCAGGGAAAGCAACTGCATGCTGGTCACTGTAAGTAATTTTAATTTTAGTCCTTGTTTTACATCTTTGTGTGGTCTGGGAGTTATTTCTATATCAATTTGAACATTCTTCCATGCTGGACTGGGAGAAAAGAAAAAACGTAGAATGTACCAGTACCAGCTGCTTCTCTTCCCGCGCAGATCATAAAAGCCGATCGAGGGTATGGGTACAATCTGAGGAATCATGTTAATAGTTGATGCGGCTAGCAAACCATTACTATTTTGATTCCGTTTTCCTAGAGACTTAGGCTCTGTCTACCCCGTAAGGGAAAAAGACGTGATACTATGTATGTAACATTGCATGTTTGTGTCTCTCATTAAAGAAAAGTTGCAATCCTAATCCTAATTCCTAACTAATATTATAAATGCGAATTGTTGACGCCTTCACGCCCTATCTACTGAACCGATCGTCGTGAAATTTTGACCCGTTGTGTGGGGTACGAAGAAGGACATAGAGTACATTTTATCCCCGGAATAACTACTGTTCCCGAGGGATCGATATTGACGTGGGCGCTGGTGAAAGCTAGTATACTATATTTCATCTTTATATAATATAAAATGAAGTCGCTTCTGCTGTGTATTCGCTTAGATATTTAAAACTACTCAACGGATTTTAATGCAGTTTTCAGCAATAGATAGAGTGATTTAAAAGGAATGTTTATATGTATAATTTATTTACCATATTAGTATCTACATTGCACCCGTGCGTAGTCAGGGCGGGCGCTAGTAAAAGCTAAAATATAGAATGTACATGCTGCTTCGCTTTCCAGAAATAGAGCTGGGAAGCATTTCACTATTTTGATTTTCTTTTTCATCTACACGCTATATGCCCTAGCTCTATCCCCACGACAAAGGTTTATGAAAATAATAATAATAAATATAAATATATACGGACAAATCACACAAATTGAGCTAGCCCCAAAGTAAGTTCGAGACTTGTGTTATGGGATACTAACTCAACGATACTTTATTTTATACCAAATACATATATAGATACACATCCAAGACCCAGGCCAATCTGAAAAAGACCATTTTCCATCTTGACCTGGCCGGGGATCGAACCCGGTCACTCCGTGTCGCAGGCAGGCGTGTTGACCGCTGCGCCACGGAGCTAGTAAATAAGTATTAGTATCATGGATCTTTGCCATTAGAACTTTGCAATTGATTTAAGTGGCGTAATTTTGTGTGTTATGCGCAATTTTGTCTGTGCGCATAGATTATGCGGCTAACCATAGTTTATGCACCTTCATCCTGAAACGGTCTCTGTCTTATTCGAGTTTGTTACTCGGATGAGAGAGAGAGGACATGAGGAAAATAAGCATGTTCCAAATTCAGCGTTATTTTTATTATTGAAAGCTCTTATCAGGGCTGAGCTGTATTTCTCTGCTTTGTATTTGTAATTTTTCTGTTACACCTGTAATGTAGATTTCTTGAAGCTCATTATCATTAATTTTGGCTAGCTCCATGGCGCAGCGGTCAACACGCCAGCCTGCGACACGAGAGTGCCCGGGTTCGATCCCCGGCCAGGTCAAGTTGGAAAATGATCTTTTTCAGATTGGCTTGGGTCTTGGATGTGTATCTATATATGTACTTGTTATAAAATATATATCGTTGAGTAAGTATCCCATAACACAAGTTTCGAACTTACTTTGGGGCTAGCTCAATCTGTGTGATTTGTCCGTATATATTTATTTATTATTATATATATATATATATATATACTAGCTGCCCCGGCGAACTTCGTTTCGCCATAAGTTAAAAACTATCCTATCTCTCAAGTTGGATCGAACTGCACATGGTGTGCGAATTTTATTATAATCGGTTAAGTGGTTTAGGAGTCCATTGAGGACAAACATTGTGACACGAGATTTATATATATTAAGATATCAATCAAACAACTGATCAGACCTTCAACCATTTGTGTTCCAGTACTCGATCTTCATGATCATCTTGATGATCGTCAAGATCACGCTGGCTACCCTCATCTTCGTGAACATCAACGCGCTGACGCAGGAGGTCCAAAACCAGCTCTCTCAGCTATTCAAGGATAAACCGGCTGCTTTCCACGAGATCGAATCCGCGGTACGTCAACTTCCTGAATAAAATACTTATTTGGGTCTTGGGGTACATTTGTACTTGAACTAGAGTAATCTGACTATATATGCAAAAACTACTGGTACACAAGGGGTGCGTGCGTCACGGACGTGACAATGGATGTGCAAAGTTTCGCAGGAAGTCTGCATACAGTAATACTGCAGGAGAGCCGCTTTCGCTGGTACGGCCATGATGTCTAACAAAAACCGACAATGAAATCCCAAGAAGTGCGCAATACAATCCGATGGTAGAGAAAAAGGCGATGGGCAAGTCACCTGTCAGTCCTGTCAATATTTTCTTTTCCAGTTTTTCATCATTAAGTCCAATATCTTTAAAAATTTAATCAGTTTATTGTGGGATCGTTGGATCCCACAATAAACTACGCGGCATCCTATCTCGATATCGGCATGCGGGCCCGGGGTGACTTCGCGGGCGGTGGCTGGACAAAAATGTGCAAAGTACTCGGTTTTGGCCCGTGGTTTTGGCTCCAGTCGTGAATTTTTTTTTCCAGCCACTTTCAAAACAGCTAGTCTGTTGTGTACCTAGGCCAGGGGCGTAGCTACCGCCGTATCAGCCATCATCATCATCATCATCATTTCGAGTAGGTGTCACGGTCAATCGACCATGCACACCCTGGTGTCAAAATTCTTCGGAACCGCCTCTCGGCCTCTAACGTGGTTCCTTTAACGACTACCAGATGGCAGCCGGGACCACCGGCTTAACGTGCCTTCCGAAGCACGGAATCATCTTTATTATCAGACAATCAGGTGACTCAAGCCTGCAATGTCCTAACCAAACTGGAATCAACTAAACAAAGTATGCTTCCGGTGGGAAATCGAACCCACGTCCCCCGGGTCAACAGGCAAACGCCTTAACCGCTGGACCACGGAGGTTGTTATCCGTATCAGCCGTATCAGTGATTCGGGGCCCCCGGGCTTCAGGGCCTCCGCGGACGTGTATTGTTTACTAACATATGCTGCTGGGAAAAGGTCTTTCCTTTTCCTTTATGAACATCCATATTTTGCGCTTCTATCGACCATTTCTTTTCAAAACTTGTCAATGCGAGACTTCCTAGGCCTACCTCGCTTCGTGTAACCATAGTCTACACTATGTTTTGTAATTTAGACCGTTGTAGACCATCGGTTAATTAGTATTTAAAGATTTTAAATATTTTAAACTGCTGTAGCTAGATTGAAGGGCCCAGACAAATGTCGATATAGGGCCCCACCAGAGCAAGCTACGCCACTGACCGAGGCAAAATGTTTCATATGCGAGATAGGATGACCACCGCTCAGGTATCTGGTTCAAAGGATATCCATTGCCAATCAAAGAGATAAACCCGCTAATTTAATGGGTATCTTTGATACAGTTTCAGTTACAATTGGGTACAGTCCAGTATATATTTGACTTTTATAGTTTGTCAAATACATATTAATTATTATAAAGTTTTGTTGTAACTGATAATGTATGTAAAAATTGTTTGGATTTGTGTGTGTATTACATTTATATGTGCATATCAGTTCTTTTAACGATTTTCCTGAAATGATCTTTCCAACTGATCTAGAATCTTAATATCTTCCAGTTTCAATGCTGCGGGCCCTCTGGACCCTTATCGTACACAGTCATCCTGCCCGACACGTGCTGTGCTGCGGCGCCCTGCAACCCACTGAACGCGTATGGAGGCTGCAATGCGAAGATTGAAAGTCTCGTGGACACTTTTGGGGTAGCCATTGGAGTCGTCGCCATTGTCGTGGTCGCTATTGAGGTTAGTTAATCATCATCCATGACAAAAGGGGCTGCAACGCCCGGTTTTAAGTCTTATGAACACTTATGGTATAGCCCTCATCATCACCATTACCATCCGCATAGCAACCACAACTATACCGCCAGTCATTGACAAGTATAAACTTGGGATGGTGATAATCTTGACTTAGCAATGAGAAATAATTGTAATGAACAATATAATATGATCAGATAAAGTAAATAAATTGTACCCCAATTTTACTGAGTCATCCACCTGATCCCAAACATATACATTACTAGCTCACGCCCGCGGCTCGTGTGAAGATCCCTCGGGACCAGAACTCTTTTCCGGATGAAAGGTACCCTGTGGCATTCCCCGGGCCTCATCATATTTCCATACAAATTTTCATAAAATTGGTGCAGTGTTTGAAGTGTGAAGGGGTGAGAACAGACAGATTTAGAAATTGACTGGTCTGTTGCAGTAGGTTTTACTCCTGTAATAATAGACTAAGTTTCTGAAAATAAATAAATAAATAAAATAAATAAAGATTTACTCTCTCATAATGATTACTACGGATGGATATTTTTGTCTTTGACAATCATTTGAAAAGTCGATATTCTAGCTTGAGCCTGTCTGCACAGGGTGATCTAATTCCACCAACCTAAACCAAGTCAAGCTAGTATCAAATGAAGGAAACATGGTATGGAGAAACAGACTCACGTAGATCCCTCTCAGTAGTGTAGTTCTTGAATTGCGACCAGCGCAGCGTTGGACACCCACTGACTAGGTGGTCGGACGACCTGATTGAGGTCGCAGGAAGCCGCTGGATGCTGGCCGCTTCCAACTTATAGGACGCCTATGTCCAGCCGTGGTCTTCTTGTGGTGACGATGATGAAGAATGAAAAATGAGTCTCAATACTTTCTCTCTATTTCCAGTTGGTGGCCGTCGTGTTCGGCCTGTGCCTGGCCAACCACGCTCGCAACAAGTCCAGGAGATCTCGGTACTAAGTCAGTTATCTTAGGTTAAGGCGTAGGTTCATTTCATTAGTTAAGTAAGTACATTGTATGAGATAACACTACAGGCACAGAATAAGTAATAGTACTAATGTACTACAGGTTCAACTTTTTTAACTCTCGAAGCATTTTTTAAATTTCGGTAATCTGCATGTTTTACACTGTGACTGTGTGTGACACAGCTTCTCCAAACTTTGTAAAGATAAACATCTGTATTGTTTTATTGTAAAAGTATGATAATTAAAATCCACGACATTTTTTATATATTTCGCTAGATCTTTTTGTGATATTTTTGAGTAAATAAACGTTATTTAACTCAACACTGTTGTACTCATTTTATTTTCATTAAATTGTGTTTTTTTTAAATATATTATTACAATGCTCGGTATAAAAACAATATCATCTTTCTATTCATCGGATTTGAATGAAGTAATTTACTTTGAGATCATTTACTTTGCGTGCTTCCGCCACCAGTTAGTCATGCAAACTATTGCTGGCCAGCGCCCACCCACTATTGTTAGTCCCTTCATGCCCGCAACAATAGTTGATGCATGCAACCCTGGTCGATACTGCTGCATCCATTTAGGCTGCAACAATACGCCGTCGTGCTCGCACGCAACTATCTGTGACGCAACTAACTGGCGGCGCAAGCACGCAAAGTAAATTATCTCAAAGTAAGTGTAGCTTTGACTACCGCAAAGTAACACCTGAATCTATTCAATATTGGAAGTAGAATACCATACTACTACGTAGTGGGTAGTATTGAAGAAATACGCATGCTTGTAATGCGTATACTCTGGGGGTAATATGTGATGAGAGAATCTGACGCGGTGATTTGAAGTACAGTGGTGGGTGTAGTTGGTAGTACGCTTAGGGCGTAAACTTAAGGGACGTTTTCCGTCAATACCTACCTGTGGCCGAATTCTTTTTCATTACATATTTTCAATTTTAATTATTTTATTTTATCCCAAATAATATTAAATGCCAAATACGCTGCCGAATCTGCCTATCTACTCGTAACATATAATTTTATGTTACGAGTAGATAGGTCTATCTATTCGTAACATATAAGTTTATGTTACGAGTAGATATGCAGATTGTCCTACTATCGTTTACATACATATGTATTACAACGATAGATCTAATACATGAGTAATACATGAGTACCTATGCCTGTCTCTCCGACAAACGAGTTGCTACTAGGAGACACAATTATTGGTTCTATTGGGTCACATCAGATCCTACCAGATCCTATCAGTCCCATCGGATTCCAATTGGGCACTATCGGGTATCACCTATTACCATATTACTAACAACGACCACCAAAAACCACCAAGAAGTAGCAGGTGCGCACGGTTCAAAAATCCGTTACTACCGGTTCAAAATTAGAGTTCCGGGCCTTAATTAACTAAGCCACCTAGGGTTAGGTATTTTAAAGTCTACGTATTAGTGTGAAAATTTTCTTATCGATTAAAATATAATTAAGTCATATCCCAGAATAAATTGATAAGAGTACTTTATGATTTGTATTGTTAATAATAACAGATAAAGTTATATTTCGTTATTTATGTGTTATTGCAGACTTTAAATCGTATAGGCTATTAAGTTGATTAATTTGTGTATTATCAAGTACACAAACAGTGTACTAAAAAGTACAAGACCATCAGCTAGTTTACTTAATAAAATGGGATATAACAATATATTTCTTACATTCGGAACATTGGGGTAAATGCAAATTGAAATGGAAGTCTGTACCATTCACCCCCACTGGGGGCAACTGGGATTAAAGTCATTCCCATTCGTTACCAGTGGGGGTGTAGCCAGACATGCCTACTGGGATAAATAAAAATAAAATTTGTCGCATGCGCCCCCAATAGGGCAAATGGGATTGTGTCCAAACACAACTAAAAATAAATCAATAAGCCCGTTGGTATATTTTTTATAGCAGCATAATAATGAAAAAAAGAACGAATTTTTATTCTTAAAATTGACAATTTTCTCATAAAGGATAAGTAACTTATTGTATAGTGAAGCAAAGAAAAGCCTGTTGATATTGAATAACAAAATTTGGCAAAAAGGTTGAATTGTATTGTGCTTGCTTGAACATATATCCACTGACTTATTCGCAGCTCAATTGCAATCACACACAGGTACTCAATCTTTATAAAGTTAAATAAAAGATCCACTGGTCCTACGCAATCGCTGTACGCAATAATAACTCTAAACTTGGACTGGTAATGACAAGTCATTCATTTCGAGTAGGTGTCACGGTCAATCGACCATGCACACCCTGGTGTCAGAATTATTCGGAACCGCCTCTCGGCCTCTGACGAGGTTAACGTGCCTTCCGAAGCACGGAATCGTCTTTATTATCAGACAATCAGGTAATAATAATAATAAATATAATAAATATATACGTACTAATCACACAGATTGAGCTAGCCCCAAGGTAAGTTCGAGACTTGTGTTATGGGATACTAACTCAACGATACTATATTTATAACAAATACATATGTTACGGTTAGAGTGAATAATTAAAAATTATTAATAATTGTCTATCATTATTAATAATTACCGAAAGTACAGGTAAAAGTGAGAAATTAATCACATTTGTTGGTGATTATTAATAATGTAACCTTAGTACCGATAAATGTAATAACTATCGATAAAAATAAATGTACACTGGCGATTTTTTTCTCGATCGGGCAACAGATTTGCGGGCAGGGGTGGCGAGGCGGCATGCGGGATGTCCGAGAGGCCACGCGAAGATTTGCCTTCTTGGATACTAAAACTGATGTAATTTTCCAAAACTACACCGAAAAAAACCTAGAAATTGACACTCACGTCGATTTATAATGAAAAGTCACGTCCGACATCTTAGATTATATAACTGACGTCATTTTCGAGATATGCACCTCTACACCCCAAGAACCTAGAAAACGACACTCATGTTGGTTTATCATGAAAAGTCGCGCCCGCCATCTAGGATTACATAACTAAGGTAAAAACCCAAAAAACGACCCCTTTGCAGGTTGCAGGTTTTTCATGAAAAGTCGCGTCCGCCATCTTGGATTCCAAAAATTACATAATTTTCAAGATCTCTACCCTAAAATAGTCACTTACATATTTTCATTACTGTTCCCATGGTTGTAATCTCGAGGCCTTTTTAATCAAAGTATTAAAAAGGCCTCATCACAAGAGGCCTTCTTGATGGTGATGACGATTCTATAATTTTGCCATTTTATAATAATAGCAGGTGTCCAATCCAGGCAAACCTAGCACAAGTCCAGCTACATTTCAATCCCATAAATTTGTCTTTCATAATGCAATAGTTTCTGCTCCAGCCTAAACCTGTTCAAGGACATATCATACATTGGTATTTCCAGAAACAAGTTCTGGCTGGAGACCAACTTTACACCAACTTCTCCAAAGGGCCTCTTCATGTTGGATATATATCTCCACGCAAGCCTCCAAAGGACCGGGGTAACACCCGTGAAACCAAAGTAGATACAAATAATAATACTAATAACGTTTTATTTTAGAAATACATTTCTATTACATAGGTTAGTACCAAAAATAAGCTTATAAACTAGGGTTAGTAAAGTGAGCCAAATAAAAATATTAAAAACTAAAGTTATTTTACATTGACACGAGCAAGTCTCGAGTCAACGTGGACTCTGTTCCAGTAGCTCAAGATAGGGCAGCAATAGCGACTCCCTTTCGCTGCCGAGAGGCTGTTCTCTCACTCTTTTAACTTTGTTTATTAAGAGTACAGATTAAGAGGTGATTATTGTTGTCAGTTTCTTTAAAACAAGTACCTACCCTTGTTTGTGTGATCTGAGACAAGCACTGTTATATGTGTCATATCTTACGAATAAGTAGTATCTTCGTCATATCATATTCTTAATAAATACCTGCTGGACTAATAACTTTGTTTTTCTTTTTATAACTTTTACCAATGTGTGTAGTGAATTATTAATAATAAATACCAAAAGTAATTAATTTCAGTTTTTTATTCACATTTACCAAAACACGAGGTTATTATTAATAATGTTATAAAATTATTAATAATTTTCGATTAATCGAATTTACCGTAACACATATATAGATAAACATCCAAGACCCAGGCCAATCTGAAAAAAATCCTTTTCCATCTTGACCTGGCCGGGGATCGAACCCGGTCACTCCGTGTCGCAGGCTGGCGTGTTGACCGCTGCGCCACGGAGCTAGCCGATAGGTGATTCAAATAAATGTTCTAACCAAACTGGAAGCAACTAAACAAAGTATGCTCCCCGTGGGAATAGAACCCACGGTCTACAGGCAAACGCCTTAACCACTGGACCACGGAGGCAGTTTATGTAGTTCCAAAACTTGAAAACAGTAATGACAAGTGACAAAACAATATCCAGAGTTCCTGCTTTCTTTGTCAGGCGCAAGGCACATTTAGCCGCTATGGCTACTCTGTCAACTAGACATCATCGCGAAGCAACACACAAAACAAGGCTTATACCTTATTTAGACCGTCGCCGTCGTCCCAATGCGATTTTCTGATGTATAGATAGTGTTTGGGGACACATAAATATACAATCTCACATCAGGTTAGGAAGCTTATAGTCGAAGTAAGAAGTTGATTGTATTAAAGATTTTATAAGCACGATTGGTAGTATTGTTTTGAGTAGTTTGGATCATTTTCTATGACGGTTTCAGGAATCACTTGACCACTGCTGACTGCCGGTCACGGCTGACTGCCAAATATAAAACTTCATATCTTGAGAAAGAAAGGATCTCGTCCGCATGACATTTTTTCACCATATTTTATTTCTTAATTTAATAAGAGAAAGAAAGGGCTTATTACTATATGAAAGGAGTCCTAACTGTTAATAACCATTGCTGTCTTGAGCATACCAAACAGGTATCACATAGGTACCACACAAAATCAGTAGCTGCTGGCAAATTTTTAGTCCCCAGAGTAAATAATTACTTTGGGGACAGAACCTTAATAAAACGAATTCCTTATTTATTAAATAGTCTTCCTGTAACCTTGGTACAGGAAACTAATAAAAAAAGGTTTAAAAAATGTCTCAAAAATTACTATTTGGATAGTATTTAAATATTTATATTTATATCATTCACTTTATTGTTTGCTAACTTAAACTTTTTCTATTAAATTCAAAATTTAGATTGTTGTAACTTAACCATCCACATCAGATAAATTCTATGTTATAATTTAAACATTGTCCCCTTTTTTTCATTTAACTGTAGTATTTACTTTCTTAAGTTAAGAAGTATTATTAGCACTCCATTGTAATTGTAATTGTTTTTAAATCTTTCGATTCTACAGACAAACTATAAAATAGTTTTGTAGAACAATTGTTAACATCATATTTATGTATGTGTTATTGAATAATAAATAAAATAAATAATAACTCCTGAATATGGTTTCATTACACTATCAAGTACACAAATTTTAGACATATGGAAATCAGCTGTGACCAAATTAGTTATGTAGTAATGTTTCCCAACGGCGGTTTTAGGTAGGTGACGAACAGGGCAATCGCCAGGGGCCTCGCGCAAAAATCCAAGCAAATTGATTGATAATGACACAAGATCGACTTTCAGTCCTTGCTATTCTTTCAATTGAAAATGACGTAGCTCATTCGTTAGATTATTGTGATTTAATTTTTTTTTTTTTAATATATACGGACAAATCACACATATTGAGCTAGCCCCAAAGTAAGTTCGAGACTTGTGTTATGGGATACTAACTCAACGACACTATATTTTATAACAAATACATATATAGATACACATCCAAGACCCAGGCCAATCTGAAAAAGATAATTTTCCATCTTGACCTGGCCGGGGATCGAACCCGGTCACTCCGTGTCGCAGGCTGGCGTGTTGACCGCTGCGCCACGGAGCTAGTCAATTCAATATTTAAGTCTTAGGAAAAGCCGCAAACATCGATTTTAAAATGTATCATCTCTGTATTCGTTAATTTTGTAACTCTTTCAGTGTAAAATATAATAAAAAAATATTTGTATGACTTTAGAAGAAGAAGAATACGCTTCCTAACCGGATGTAAGAAATTTGATTTCGCTAAATTCGCAAGCCGAGATACATGCCCCCGGTTGGTTAAAGGAAAAAACACATAATGTATGTATATGGCATGTCACGTGAAGGGCTCCATTTCAGGGTCTTGCAAATACAAAAAATTCTAGATCCGGGACTGATGACTGATGGGATCTAGTGACTAGAGCATCAATATTAATAATATAGAGGCTAGATCATAAGAGACAGACTTGATTCCGTGGCGCAGTGGTTGACACACCAGCCCGCAAAACGAGGGGCTTCGGGTTCGATTCCCAGTGCGGGCCAATACTTTTACTATATTTACAGATGTTTGTCTGCGGTTCTAGAGCTACTCTAGGAATGGTCGACATATTTAAAAAAAAGATTCAAAATGGCATGATAGCTATTATAATAGCGGACCCGGGACTCAAATTATCACAGTTGTAAACACAACCGGAAAAAATCTATAAGTAGAAAATTATGTAAGTATAAAAAGTTCTGTAGCAAGATTAAAATGTACCAGACAAATGTCGATATAGGGCCCCACTAGAGCAAGCTAAGCCACTGGAACCTTATAATAATTTATTACTAGTAATGTGAATAGGAAAGAACTGATTACATACCAGCCTCAGTCACAATAACTAGTGCACTAAAAAGTGAATAAATAAATTGAGTACCTACTACGAGTACTACGACCGAACATACTGTATTTCTCACATTGTTAGCGTAGCCTAAATTTGGCTAGGTGCTGCGGCCCACCGTATGGGCGTTCCAGGTTAGTCAGCATTATCGCTTTCGAGCATCGAGCTGATAAATATTACTATCGTTTTTATCTGTATCCTTATCTATCACTCGATGCTCAAAACTAAACACCATACGAGTAGTTATAAAAAGCTTTTAGCGATATAGCTCGTCGAAAGATCTTTGTTTTAAAATAAATACGAAATACAATAAAAGATGTGTGTGACGTTTTTGGTGAAGTACATTTTGTTCTTTGTGAACTTGGTGTTCGCGGTGAGTATTTTTATTAATTTACAGAATTTAAAGTATTTAATTTACACAATAACATATTAAAATAAAGAGAAAGGAAAACATGAGAACTTGACTGGTCATAATTTCTATATTTTTATTACGCATAGGTAGAAACCCTTGAATTACCTACTTGAAACTTTAATAATTGGTTTTAATAAAATTATAAATTCATGTTCTACACAATATTGTTTTATAAAGATACTAGCTGTTACCCGCGACTTCGTCCGCGACAATTTCTGTTATTATGATTAATTCGTTTTTTTTTAGTTTAAATGAATAATTTTCCCCCATTTTTTAAAACATTTTTCAATGATGCTTCGCTCCTATTGATCGCAGTGTAATGTTTTATAGCCTAAAACCTTCCAATAAAAGGACTATCCAACACAAAAAGAATTTTCCATTTTGAACCAGAAGTTCCTGAGATTAGTGCGTTCAAACAAACAAACAAACAAACATACAAACAAACAAACTCTTCAGCTTTAAATATTAGTATAGACTAGTATAGATTGTCATATTCATAAATCAGTCTGGCTGGTAACTATCTCGAGTCTCGAGAAAAGTAATGTAATAGCCGGTGCAAACGCCTGAATAAAGTGTTGTGTTTTTAGAGTTTGTGGTATAAAAAATTGGAAAGCGCCAGAATATAGTATCGTTGAGTTAGTATCCCATAACACAAGTCTCGAACTTACTTTGGGGCTAGCTCAATCTGTGTGATTTGTCCGTGTATATTTATATTATTTTATATTAATTTAATAAAAAAAGATAAGTTTTCTTCTTGCTCTTTGAACGTCATATAATTATTATTTTTTTAAAAATTACGGAATCAGGTAGTAATTGTCGCATGCATGCCTGCTCAAGAAATTTCATCTTGAATTTGTTTGGGTCCCTGGGGCACTGAGGCCAAAAAATTCTATAAAGAATTGACAACGCGTCTCATCGAGGTAACTGGTGATCCAGGAGCTGGCAGTTTTTTTGCACAACGTTTCGGACTCGCTGTGCAACGGGGAAATGCTGCCAGCATTTTGGGTACTTTGCCTCGATGCGGTGCGTTGGAAGAAGTTTTTTATTTGTCAGTTATTTATAATTTTTATGTTGTTATTAATTAAGTATAATATTAAGTTGAATTGTTTTTTAATCAATATGTAATATTTTTAAAGTTGCGAATAGATAAAAATGAGAATAGTAGGTAGAATTGCACAACCCTATGACATATATGTATGTGTTCCAGCTCGCAGGCGCCGCTCTAGTGGGGGTGGGGGTGGCAGTGTTGCTGCAGATCTCGGATATCCTCGAGCTCATCCCGGTCAATATTAACACCATCCCCATCACGGTCATCGTACTCGGCTGCATCGTCTTCGCTATTGGCTTCTGTGGCTGCTATGGCGCTATCAAGCAATCGCAGTGGCTTCTTACTATGGTAAGTACTCGTATATCACTACATAGTATGAAACAAAGTCGCTTCCCGCTGTCTGTTCCTATGTATGCTTTAAAACTATGCAACGGAATTTTATGCGTTTTTTTTTTGGCAAATCTTCCCATGGAGGTCGTAAGAGGCGACTTAGGAAATACAAGCTAAACAAAGCTCATAAACATCAATGAGACCTCTCCAGCCCGTCTGGCCAGCGAGGAGAGTGTAGGCCAAATCCTCTATCTGCTCTGACCAAGTATGGCTCCGGTAGTACAGAGAGGGTCATGCTGCTGCAGTGGAGACTAAAAAGACCTGATGATGATATAAATTCATCCCGTTCTGACCACCGTCCGTCCACCATCACAACGGTCGTACTGGCAGTGGACGGTGAAAAAAGCGGTCTAGGAAACGGTAGAAAACGCCAGCTCTGACTGCTTTGCCCTTGATTGGGATTAAATATAGTACAAGTACCATTACATTATGAGTCATAATTTATAACTTTGTAAACTGATTGTCTAAGCTGACTTTAACGGATGTATCATCAATACTAATAATAAATCTATGTAACAAATTGATACTGAATATTTATCCAGACCTACCATTTTCTTAACATTAAGAAAACCTAAACCTAGAGTGCCGTCAGCAGCGGGGCAGGGCTCAAGCTACCGGCGGTCAGGGCCCAGGTCAGGTTATTATTAATAAGTCTGTAAGGGTTGGTCATGGAGAAAGTTAGGTACTTTGTTTTCAGAGATATCGTATTTATAAGCTCTATACATGATACTGAAACTAAATTGAGGATTTTAAGTTTCTTTTTCTGCATTGTACGTATGTTCTCCATAACTCTTACACGAATTAACTGAATTTTATGAAACAGGATAGGCTACCTATTTTTGTTTCTCTTGTCATGATAAAACGTGGCCCCCATACAAACATTGCATAAAATGTAAGCGAACGAAGTCGCGGGCACTACTAGTTGTGTTATAAATATGAATATGATGGGCGACACTCATAGAAGTATGAAGAGACGCATTTTTTTTAAATCTAGCGACACCGGCTACGATTTAGGTACATGCGATCAATTTCTTGAACTTAAAAAGAAACCCATAAGTGAGGAGCAATAGGCTTTTTGACTCATCGTACTCGTAGGCGTGGAAAATAATAGTGATCGGACTGAGAATACATTTGTGTTTTGTTTGATCTGAATACAACACATCAAATAATAAAGTTACTTTATGGTTAATTGTTTATTGCAAAAAAAAAAAAAAATTTCGTCGTTTATAGCATAGATTTAAAAAAAAAAATCGTCTCGTTTATTGTGAAGACTTACGTCTGTTACATTTATCACACATGCATTATACAAAATTTAATAATGATGGAAAGATAACACAGATCTATATTTTAATGTCAATACGACATATTATTCTTTATTATGCACTATCGTCACTATCGTAGTCGCGAGTATTGCACCACTGGCCATCCAGGTTTTCCGAATAATTTTCTTACATCATACTCAAAGCTTGGGAATGTGGAAAAGAGACGGTTTTCCGGACAACATTTGAGTACTTGATTCCATCTGAATTAAGAACCTTACGAATAAAATGTTTTTTTCCAGTATGCAGTCGTCATGGCAGTGCTGGCTGGTGGAAAGATATACTTCGCCACGATCCTATTCAACGGGTTGAACAACATTCAGGATACGGTGCAGGGATGGGTTGTCGACGCCTTCCGGGACCACCTGAACCTGTTCCCCTCCATCGAATTGGCTGTGAGTATCTATCCTTAAACCAATTGTCATGTCAGAAGTGTTCCTCGAATACTAAGGGTTGTTTGGTCGCTTCTGAAATAAAAGTAAAACAAGTTACGTATAACAAAAAGTTCAAGCAACACCAGACACAGACCCCTATCTTGTAAACTGCTGAATCGATTTCGATCAAGTATAGCTAGGATTACTGCATCAAAATAGGTTCAGCTATTAGGCAGCTACGGTGCCTCTAACATACACGCACAACACATCAAATAATAAAAAATATAACCCCTTTTGGGAATCGGGACACATGGACAAAGGCCAAAAGGGAATATGTACGATCACCTGCAAAAGTCCATACATAGCCTTAAGGTGAAAATCGATTGCACTGATTAGGTAGGCATACCTATATATTTTAAAATATCATGAACCTTATCTTATTCCACATGTTTAAGGTGGTTTCGAAGAACTCTGACACTAGGCTGTGCATGGTCGATTGACCGTGTCACCTTCACGAAATGAGGATGAGAAGGTTGAAATTGCTATTATTTTCAAATAGTATCTGTAGCTGCACATGACTTTTTACGCAACTTCTAATGGACTTTTGCAGGCAACCGTACGTGTGACTACTCGAAATAAATCGTCGTCCCAACCCTTTCTGATTTATTCTGATGTATAAGGTTGCTTAGCGGGATGCACACTATTATTGGTGAACATTAATATCTAATTTCTTACATCTGCCGGCCTATTTGCTAACTTAGTGTACAACGTTTTGATAGTAATTACAAAATACATTGCGGCGTAATGTATTTTGAAGTGACTAACATTGTATACGAAGTTAGCAAATACGCCGACTGGATAGGAAGCGTGTAGGAAGCGTGAAATGTCAACATTCTGGCAGATTCTACGTTTTTTTTCTTTTCTCCCAGACCAGCATGGAAGAACCTAAGATACTCGTATAATGATAATGAATGATCAACCTAAGTCGATGTATTATTATCGTTGTCGATGTAGATCGTTGTGGGTTTTCACGGATTGTTGTTTCAAGATAACATTCGTTTTGTATTAGCTGTTATCTTCTGGAAATTGTTTGTATGAATCATTAACATTCATTATCTATACATATAATAAAACAGTAAAATTATTTTGTCTGTACATTTCGAATTTTTGACTGCAATGGATAGAGGGACACTTAAAAAGAATAATAGAAAGCAAAAAAAATTTTTTGGAATTTCTTGTCTGTCTGTCTGTCTGTCTGTCTGTCTGTCTGTATGTATGATCACGATTATCTCCGAAAATACTGAACCGATTTACTTCAAACTTTCACCAATTGCTTTGTTTTAACTCAGTTTAGCATTTAAAGTTTGTTTCATCAAAATCAGTTCATTAAAAAAAAAGTTATCGTCATTTGAATGAACTCAAGGCATAAGTTTGCCTGCAAACATATTTCCTTACTAATATTATAAATGCGAAAGTGAGTTTGTTTGTTTATTTGTTTGTTTGTTTGTTTGTTTGTTTGTTTGTTTGTTTGTTTGTTTGTTTGTTTGTTTGTTACGCTTTCACGCCGTAACTACTGAACCTATCATCATGAAATTTTGCATACAAGTTCTCTGGAGTGCGGAGAAGGACATAGGCTACCTTCTATCCCGGGAAAAAGTACTATTCCCGAGGGATCGACATTGACGCGGGCGGAGCCGCGGGCGAAAGCTAGTCAATGATTAAGTATGCTATCATATTTAAATTCTATTTATTATGTAAAGAATAGGAACGGCACATAACATCAGTTTTTTGTTTAGAGTAAAAACCTTTTAGAAACGCGTGAAACTTGGTCCGCGGATGAAGATTTGTTTCAATCTTCATCCGCGGACCAAGTTCCACGCGTATGTTTGCAAGTGAATGTCTGTCTATGGCATCGTTAATACCAAACAGATTGACAGAATGAATTATGTTCTTAATGTAAGTTCTTAGGCACCAAACACACGAGCAGCACATTGCTGTCGACCAACTAACTACAAGCTGTCGACAGATACCACTGCAGCTGTCGAAATACCCAACTGCAGCAGTCGACAGAGCAAACTGCAGCTGTCGGTACTGTTCGGCAGCAGAATTCATCTGCCCGCCAATGACTGCAAAAATGCTGCTGCCGAACAGTGCCGACAGCAGCACTTTGCAGTTGACCAGGTCACTGCAAGCTGTCGACAGCTGCCGTTGGCTTTTCCACAGCTGCAGTTGTATCTGTTGACAGCAAAGTGCAGCTCGTGTGTTTGGTGCTTAAGCTATAGAAAACTGGACTGAACAGCAAAGATCGAATAAGCATCTGAATTATTATATCTAGAATATCGATTTTAGGTTTAAATTATTGCTGTATAATAAGGAAATTCCTTTCGATGGACATCTAAACTGAAGAAGAAAAAAAAGAAATTAAGAAAACTTGTTTTTTCTTTCAAGTCTTCAAAATCCTAATGAAGAAAATCTTTTGTAATTTTCCACTTATGTGGAACTAGCTTTCGCCCGCGGCTCCGCCCGCGTCAATGTCGATCCCTCGGGAATAGTACTTTTTCCCGGGATAAAAGGTAGCCTATGTCCTTCTCCGTACTCCAGAGAACTTGTATGCAAAATTTCATGATGATCGGTTCAGTAGTTACGGCGTGAAAGCGTAACAAACAAACAAATAAACAAACAAACTCACTTTCCCATTTATAATATTAGTAAGGATAAGGATAATAAAGATGACTCTTATTTTATTGAGTATTTCTTCAGTTTTGGTCTTCTAATGTTTCAGTTCAGCTGCTGCGGTACCACCGGCCCTTCGTCTTACAACGGCATCTACCCCACCCTGCCCCCCACCTGCTGCCCGGCCCCCTCCAGCACGACCGTCTGTCCTTCTGAAGACGCCTTCGACGGCTGCGTCGGCGTCGTCGGCAGTTACTTCGAGGTGTTCGGGGAGGCGATTGCTGGTGTGATGATTGTTGTTATCACAGCTGAGGTAAGCCTAAATTTAAGGCTGGACCGACGGTTTGTCGACGAATGTCAGTGAAAAGATGCAAAAATTATATAACTAGGCCCTGGCATTATGCGCTTTAGCGTATGACACCGTGTGGTTTTAGTGGGTTCGAGTCCCACAGACCTGTCCGGCTTCCCGTGGCCGGATAGAGGAGGCATGAGTCTTTTTATTCGAATAAATGAGTTAATTCAATCTAATTGTTTTTAATTCAACGCATATCTGAAAAATATTGGTTTTTTTTTTAAATATTAGAAAAATATTTTCTTTTCGTTTTTGTCCGAAAATTTACCCATTACCCATCATCTACCTTAACTAGATCCTCCACAATACCAGAAGTACTTGTGAAAAGGAAGTAGAAGTATTTGCGTCGGGGATCGAACCTGGAGCTCTAGTGTAGCAGGCTGGCGTTGTTAAGCACTGCGCCATGGAGGCCGTCAAACGAATTCTACCTCCTTCAGTAAATATAATGTTGTTTCCATTGACTTATATATATATATATTACTATTTCAGTTGGTGGCGATGGTGTTCAGCTTGTTCCTGTGCTGCACTGGTGGCAAGAGAAGATAAATAATCAGTATTACAAATAAGTCTTTATTTTGTAAGGAATATAAAGTCTATTTCAAAAAATGTGGTTTCAATGAAGATTCAACAGAAAATTTTCTATCAAAATTATTAATAATATTAATTAAAAAATTAGATAATATCTAATACTCAATACACTGTTATACTGTGGGGCTAGCTCAATTTGTGTGGTATGTCCCTATTTCATATCTTTATATTAATTCTTATGCAATGAATCCATAACTTGTCGTTTGAAATGGTCTAACAAATAAACGGGTCTATATGATTGAAACATTAATACTTACGAACTCGAAGTGTCGTCCTCAACGTCCTCAATGTTTCAAGTTGCGCATCATTATGCGCAACTTGAAACATTGATGTATGTTTTGGTCGACAGCGAGGTGCATTAAATTATATTTTAGACAATAATTGAGGACAGTCTATACGAAATATCATAAAGAAAGCTCATGCTTACGCGTACGTCTCTCGTCCAAGGTTAATAGGTTAAGTTCATTGCAACTGTCTCGTTTTTTGCAGATGAGGAAGACATAGAATGTTCTAGTTAACTTTTCCTCATTGGCACATCGTAGAAGCAGATTACGGGATTCTCGTATAGATAGGCGATTGGTAAACGTGATAGATGGCCTGCGAGTAACGGGAAGGCGACCGGTCGGAGCCCGCGGTCCGCGCAGCTCGCCAAATGACGTGTACAAATAAATGCTGCGTGAATGCAGCTTCGGCGAAGCTTTGAGGCTTACAGCGCTTTAAGCAACACGGCTAGCGATACTTTTGAACCGAGACGTTGTATTTTTCTCATCACAGCGATTTGCAATTCTTTTCTTTATTTTCAAGTTTAAGAAAACTTCATCTAAATCCAAGCACTAATTTAGTTGCAGTTAGTTTATTTGTTATGAAAGATTACGCATCATCATCATCATTTCGCGTAGGTGTCACGGTCAATCGACCATGCACACCCTGGTGTCAGAGTTCTTCTGAACCGCCTCTCGGCCTCAGACGTGGTTCCTTTAATAACTACCAGATGGCAGCCGGGACCAACGGCTTAACGTGGCTTCCGAAGCACGGAATCATCTTTATTTTCAGACAATCAGGTGATTCAAGCCTGCAATGTCCTAACCAAAGATTACTTGGAAGGCCAATTTAAATTAACCACTTTTACCCATAAGCTTTCGAGATATCTGGACCTAAACATTTAGAAAAATAGACGAAATAAATATCCCCTGTGCACAAATAAATACTCTCTTGGCCAATACGCTATTATTTTTTTTATGTTTTCATACAAAATATTTTTTTTTATAATATCGATAAATCAGCTGTTTTTATTGTCGACGTCAGTGTCGACTCCAGTCGAGTACTGACTGACGTTAGTATAGTAAATACTATTTACTATGGACACTAAGTCACTGACGCTGACGTCGAAGTCGAAGAAATAAATTCTTTAGTAGCAAATGTTAGGAAATCGAAACGCTAGTTTTTTTTTGCTACTAATGAATTTCTTTGACCTATGAGACCCTTGAAATATTTGCGCTAAATTTAAACGGACCATATAAATGACACCAATGGACTCGACGACTTAGTTGTAAAATTATTACTTACACTACGAAAGTAATAAAACAGTATGGATACTGTGACTGAGAGATTTCTCTCACTAGGTAGATAGTAATGAAATGAAATGAAAAATATTTATTGTAGAAACACAAACAAAAAAAAATACAATTACAACTACAATAGGTGATGGCTTAGTGTTACGCTGGACACATTTGTGACCAACACTGATTTTCAGGCGTCACCTTATGTGACATCAAGGACACCGTAGGTGAGAAAATCTTTCACTAGGTATTTTATGCCGCCTATTTAGTTAGCACCTCACCCTATTTCTCGCCCATAGCTCTTGTTTGGTCCCCATAATAATAAATGGGACAACACTGGTCCCTAGTGGTATAGACAGTAAATGTGTAAGTTTAGACATGAATATGTACTTCAGTAAAAAAAATATTATTATTTTATTTATTTATTATTATTTTATTAATTTAATTATTAAAGCGCTGCAGCGGCTGAACGGTCCGTGAGATCGGATGTTGGCGCCATGCGCCATCGCTCGTAAATACAAAAAGTAATTAATTGAAAAACTCGTCCGAAATGTAGCGGCTAACGGGACGCGCGCTCCCTGCAGCGGGTCACTGGCCGGTAGGAAAACACTTGTACATGTATTGCCATGTATGTATGTCATCCATCATTACCTGATAATGGTGGTTAAGATGGAGATAATTAACATTGCATTAATATGCCTGATCGGTTTAGCATAGCAACACGGTAATAGCTTAAACGCTGTGTGATATATACTTACATATCGTAGTATGCGTCTACTACGTCATACTACGATATGTAAATTAACTTGAACTTCATTTAATTCACATAGATAACCTCTAGGAGTTCATGGTATCAAAAACTTCTCATATAATTGATAATTTTTGAAAGGGCCATACTCCTCTGGAGAAACAAGTCGGCTACTTAAAAGTTGTACTTTTTTTAGTAACATTGATTTAGCTGGTAAGAAATGTAACAACGAAATTTTGCATTTAATATTAGTTAAATAAGGATTATTTGACATTCCAAGTATATATGAATATTACAAGTTCAAAATGTGTTCATGATAATAAAAAGTGTGGATGCACCATCATCTATAAGTCGCACTAATACTTTTCTAATTCAAAGCCATTCCAAATTTCTATGCTGGTTTGAGACAAGAACTAAATGTGAGTGGTACGTTCTACATTCTAGCTGGTTCGCTTCTCGAGCATAACATAGGAGCCAGCCGAGGGAATGTGTTAATGTCGAGGGAATGATGTCAATACATACATACATACATACATACATATTATCACGTCTTTATCCCTTACACAGACAGAGCCTAAGGCCGTAAGACCTAAAGGCCACGATTAGCGTACTGGTGGACCATGTAGCTGAAAAATGGAATCAAAATAGTGATAACCCATCAGTATTTTGATTCCATTTTTCAGCTATATGCCTCATCAACACGCCAAACATGGCCTTTAGAGTCTTAACTAGCCGCATCGCCTACTAACATGATTCCTTAGATGTGCGCCCACTCCCTCGATCGGCTTTTACGATCTGCACGGGAGGAGAAGCAACACATTTTATGATTTTTATTTATTATTTTTATGATGTCAATATATTTTGTTCAATCATTGTTCAAACATTGTTTGAATCTGCATTAAAGGGTAGTAAATAAAAAAAAAATAGATGGTGTGACCCATCACTACTTTAATTTCGTTTTCCACTTACACCAACAGGCTAAACGTGGCACTTTAGGTCGTATTTCCCTAGCGCCATCATCATCATCATTTCGTGTAGGTTTCACAGACCATGTACGTACACCCTGGTGTCAGAGTTCTTCGGGACCGCCTCTCCGTCTCTGACATGGTTCCTTTAAGACTACCAGATGGAGATGCAAGCCTTGACCAACGGCTTAACGTGCCTCCCGAAGCCCGGAATCATCTTTATTATCAGACAATCAGGTGATTAAAGCCTGCAATGTCCTAACCAAACTGGAAAAAACTAAACAAAGTATGTTTGCCGTGGCAATCGAACCCATGCTCCTATGACTAGCTCCGTGGCGCAGCGGTCAACACGCCTGCCTGCGACACGGAGTGACCGGGTTCGATCCCCGGCCAGGTCAAGATGGAAAATGATCTTTTTCAGATTGGCCTGGGTCTTGGATGTGTATCTATGTATATGTATTTGTTATAAAATATTGTATTGTTGAGTTAGTATCCCATAACACAAGTCTCGAACTTACTTTGGGGATAGCTCAATCTGTGTGATTTGTCCGTATATATTTATTTATTTATTTATATCATGATCCCCGGGCCACGGAGGCAGATAAGAGCCAAAGGGCCACGATATGCCCTGGGCCCTAGTGCTATAAGACCCAAAGGGCCACGATTACGGCCTAAGCTCTTCCTAACCAGTAAGGGATAAAGGCGTGTTTAATAGTAATGTATATAGCCCAGGTTTTCTTTTCCACCTTGTTACTACGTCAAATGTAAGCGGGGTTAACGACCTGCATAAAAACACCTTGTAGCTGCAATGCAATTTATGTAATTACCACTCTAGCTGTCAGCGCAGGCGCAGACGCGGTCGTGAGTAACGCTGGTTTGCGAATTTAAAGATACGGTGCATGGTATACATGAGGCAGGGTAGGCAATCACACACAGCCTAACTTCTATACCTAAAATGTCCTGTGGCAAAAAGAAAATGGCAAATGTCATCTAACAAATGAGTGGTCAGTACGGGATATTTTAAGGCGCCAAACAGACGAGCAGCTTTTTGCTATCGACCAGTCAACTGTAAACTGTCGACAGATGCAACTGCAGTTGTCGACAGATGCAACTGTAGCTGTCGACAGATGCAACTGTAGCTGTCGAAAAAGCCAACTGCAGCTGTCGACAGAACAAGCTGCAGCTGTCGACACTGTTCGGCAGCAGCATTCGACATGTCGACCGTAAAGCCCACCAACGACCGCAAAAATGCTGCTGCCGAAGAGTGCCGACAGCACTTAGTGGTCGACTTTATGTTCAATCTGCTTAGGTATCATTATAATTTGTATATTTAAGGGCCCGCCATAGGCCAGGCAGCGTGGCGGTACAAACGCGGATGCTCTAAACGCGTTGGCTACTTTGGATATATTCGTTTTTAAAGAATATTCAAGGGTTATTCGAAAAAAAAAATACATGATGGCTGCCTTATCTGTAATGCAATTATAATCAAAAGTTTCAAGTTTAATTTTAATGAATTTGGTGAATACTGCTGTATACCGAGTAAATTACACGTGATTTGGAGGCAACTTTGCAATTTTTTTCTATCGAGAAAATTTAACGCAATCGTGTTTTGAGTCAGATAGTTACCAGAATTAGTCCTAAACTTAGCTGCATTTTTATTTCAACTTGAGTATTTCATTATTATTGATATTACAGACAATCATGCAAAGCAGTGTGAGGTAGTACGAGCCCTTAAATATATTACTTCTTGCAGATACAGATACTTTTGTACTAAATTATTTATCATATTTGTCATTCAGATACTTAGATTTTAAAACACCGAAAGTACTTTGATTTTTATTATAGGTAATTTTAGATTATAGTTTTTATTTACGGTTAAAATTACAGCTAAAAAAACGGTTTTGTGGAGGACCTCGTAGACTTCTGTTGTAAAAATGAAGCAGATTTTATTGCTTATTTTTTGGTTGGCTGATGTTTATTTTGGTTGCAATAATACCGATATAAACGACACTGTCCTCTAAATGTCCTCTGGCTGCTCTGGCCAAGTACGGCTCTAGTAGTACAGAGAGGGACGTGCTGCGTAGTGGAGACTAAAAAGGACATGATAATGATGATGATGAAATAACATTAACGTCCACAGTGTTAACTGCCCAGCTCTTTGAGACTGTAAATTATGCAGCCCCCTGCCCACACTCGTATTATCCTTGTATTTTTCCATTGATACTCGTAGTCAAGTACAAGTACAGTCCCGGGTCGTTCAAAAGTAGAATAAATGGGTATCTCTTGGATAGGCATGTAACATCCTCGTCTTCATCGTCACTTACCATCACGTGAGATGGGAGACAAATGCCTAATTCAATTTTTAGTAAAAAAAAAAGTCAGGTTTTGAAATCAAAGAGGTCTCCAAACCAGATTTCGAGCTTACAAATTAAAGCTGGTACTATAATATAAGTCTGGCTTCGATTCGGCCAATTACTTGTTTGTAATGAAGTTTTTAAATAATTTAATATACTCATCATCATCATTCCAGCCACATGATGTCCACTGCTGGACAAAAGCTTCTCTCAGGGATTATTCGTACCGGAGGATATTTGATAGGCGGGTTGGCAGGCGCAGTTTTTTTGGCTTCTTGTGCTTCCGACGCTGCTGCCCGTCGAAAGTTTTTAAGCTGAGGAATGATAGGAAGATATTTTTGTCAACCTGGAGTCACACCCTGGTGTCAAAGTTCTTCGGAACCAGACGTGGTTCCTTCCCTTTTCCGATTCATTCCCGACTACCAGATGGCAGCCGGGACCAACGGCTTAACGTGCCTTCCGAAGCACGGAATCATTTTTTATTATCAGACAATCGGGTGATTCAAGCATAAACCTAACCAAACTGGAAGCAACCAAACAAAGTATGCTTCCCGTAGGAATCGAGCCCACGTCTCTGTAGACCCGGGGGTCGTCCAGTTTGGTTAGGTTTATTCTTGAATCACCCGATTGTCTGATAATAAAAAAAATATTCCGTGCTTCGGAAGGCACTAAGCTGTTGGTATAACTCCCTCCGTAGTCCAGTGGTTAAGTCGTTTGCCTGAGGCGGAGGGAGTTACAACTATATAGGTACAGTATATGTCATCGTTCTAGCCGTAAATGTTCACTGCTAAATATAGGCCTTTTATGGGATACTAACTCAACGACACTATATTTTATAACAAATACATACTTCTTGACTTGACCTGATCGGGGATCGACCCCGGGAACTTCAGTGTGGCAGCCTGACATGATGACACTAGGCCACAGAGAAACAAAAATTGCACATAAACAAAGCCGCCAAAAGTTGTAAATATATCAATTTCAGCTTATTCAATAGTATGACCAGCCGGCCTATTTGCTAATTCAGTGACCAACGTTTTGATAGTCACTTCAAAATACATTGCGGGTTTTCTTATGATTGACTATTTTTATTAAAGATATACAAAACGTAATGTACTTTGAAATGACTATCAAAACGTTGTACACTGAGTTAGCAAATAGGCCGACTGACCACTGTAAAAATACGCACTCAAAAGACATCAACGCGCCTCGACCAATTGCAAATGCAGTCCATGACAACAGATTGATGGATTTTTTTAAGGGTAAGGGTTCCATAAAAACGAGACTGTCTGTCTATCTATCTGCATGTAACATCCTTGTCTTCATCATCACTTACCATCAGGTGAGATGGGAGACAAATGCCTATTCCAACATTTAGTAAAAAGAAAAAAAAATCTGTCTGTGTCTCTGTCTGTCTCTCCGTCGGTCACTAGGCTGTATCTCATGAACCGTAATAGTTGTAAAACAGATTGAAATTTTCACAGATGATGTATTTTTTTTGCCGCTATAACAGCAAATACTAAAAAAATTGAATAAAATAAATATTTAAGGGGGCTCCCATATAACAAACGTAATTTTATTGCTTGTTTTTGATCGATATTGATAACGGCAACAGGTAGACGCTTGAAATATTTACAGAATATATAGTTATATATTCGCTTTTAAAATAAATAATTAAATACAACAACATAAAACAGACACGATTTTTTTTGCCGTTTTTATAGATAACGGTACGGAACCCTTCGTGCGCGAGTCCGATTCGCACTTGGCCGGTTTTTTTTTTAATTTTAAATCTTGTATTTAATCAAAATGGAGCTGCTGCCGTAACGGTCCCGTCTCTACCCACTTACACATATTCTCGTGGCTTCCAGTTATTCCAAATATTAGCATTTCACGGCCGCGTGTATACTACGCATACATTTGAATACATCTAAATCAATACTATTAATTTGATCGCATGTTATCAACCAGTTTTGGAGTCATTGACCAATGGTTTGTCGGTTTAGTAGTGGTTTGACATACCAACTAACCTAATTAAAGCACTGAACCTGCCATGCTGGTCTGGGACATAAGAAAAGACTTAGAATGTACCATCTGCTCCACTTCTCGTGTAGATCGTAAAAGCCCATAGAGGGAATGGGCGATGCGGCTAGCAACCCATCACTAATTTCATTCTGTTTCCCACCTACATCCACCAACCTGCTAAACGTGGCGTTTTGGTCTTACAAAGCGTAAAATTGTTTATGAAATAAATTAATATGAATATGAGACCTGGGCTCTGTCTACCCCTCAAGAGAAAAAGTCGTGATAGTAAGTATGTACTATTTACGAACACGACGATCTCTGTGGCCTAATGGTTATCATGCCAGGCTATCTCACTGAAGATCCCGGGTTTGATCCCAGCTCAGGTCAAACTGGTTTTCTTTAAAAAACAAAGTTTTTTTTTTCAGATTGACATCAGATTGTCTTAGTTTTATTGATCTATTATATATTTATTTTATTTACAAACTTTATTGTGCTAAAAAAAAAGCTACAATAGGTAGACTTAATGCTTAGAGCATTCTCTCCCAGCCAACGTTTGGGAAAAAATAAACCAAACAATTAAATAGGTGTCACTCATTAGAAAAATATAAGTAAAAGGAAAGAGGAAAGAGAAGTCCGTGTGGTATCCGGCAGAGTAGAATAGGACCACTCCAAGTCTTCCCGTGGATGTCGTAGAAGGCGACTTAGGAAATACAAGCTAAACAAAGCTTATAAACATCTAAGAGCCTCTCCAACTCGTCTGGCCAGCGTGGAGAGTGTAGGCCAAGTCCTCTGGCTGCTTTGGCCAAGTATGGCTCTAGTGGTACAGAGAGGGTCGTGCTCCTGTAGTGGAGACTAAAGGACCTGATGATGATGATGATGAAAAGGAAAGATAGAGCAAAGTTTTACATAATTAATATATACATACATATTTGTCTAAAACTATATATATACATACGTAAATATAACTATATACATGGTGAAATTTTTATCGTTTTGGACCCTTAAAGGGGTGACTCAGACCATCAATATGAACAACTTTTTCTATGAGACTTCGTCATTTCCATACAAAAGAGTTCCGCCGCCCGGCCAGTTTGTATGGGAATGTCGATTTTTTTTTAGTTCCCAGCATTATTCCGATAGGAAAAGTTGTTCATTTTGATGGCCTGAGTCACCCCTTTAAGTGTCGAAAACGATCAAAATTTCACCATGTATATAACTAATATACTTACATGAGTATATAAAAAAAAAAAAAAAAAAAAAAAAAAAAGAGTACATACATACTAATATGACAAATGATGAATCTGCTAGTTGATCATTGGGAAAGATAAATATATTTGTTATATAATATACGTTGAGTTAGTATCCCACAACACAAGCCTTACTGTGTGATTTATCCATATATATTAATTTATATTTATATGCTAGAATGTTTCATTCATCCGAGAGAAAAGAAAAACCGGCCAAGTGCGAGTCGGACTCGCGCATGAAGGGTTCCGTACCGTTATCTATAAAAACGACAAAAAATCATGTATGTGGTATGGGAGCCCCCCTTAAATATTTATTTTATTTTTATTTAATTATTTATTTTTAAAGTAAATATATAACTTAATATTGTGTGAATATTTCAAGTGTCTACCTGTTACCGTTATCAATATCGAGCAAAAACAAGTAAAAAAAATCATGTTTGTTGTACGGGAGCCCCATTAAATATTTATTTTATTCAATTTTTGAGTATTTTTTGTTATAGCGGCAATAGAAATACGTCATCTGTGAAAATGTCAACTGTCTAACTATCGCGGTTCTTGAGATACAGCCTGGTGACAGACGGACAGCGGAGCGAAATTAACAGGGTCCCGTTTTTACCCTTTGGGTACGAAACCCTAAAAAGAATGAGATTTTTCTTTTACTGAGCAGATTGTAAAATCTTATTCAAGAACCGGTAAAATCCTACGAAAGTATGTCAATAGGAAATAGGGCTGGGCTACGCGACTTACTTCGTAAACGCGCGATTTTTCCTTATACAATATATAAAGAAAAGACCGATCCTTGGAAGGGTGATTCAGTTCATCGAAATGAACAACTTTCCCTCATACAAGCAACACATTTTATGATTTTTATTTATTATTTTTATGATGTCAATATATTTTGTTCAGTCATTGTTCAAACATTGTTTGAATCTGCATTAAAGGGTAGTAAATAAAAAAAAAATAGATGGTGTGACCCATCACTACTTTAATTTCGTTTTCCACTTACACCAACAGGCTAAACGTGGCACTTTAGGTCGTATTTCCCTAGCGCCATCATCATCATCATTTCGTGTAGGTTTCACAGACCATGTACGTACACCCTGGTGTCAGAGTTCTTCGGGACCGCCTCTCCGTCTCTGACATGGTTCCTTTAAGACTACCAGATGGAGATGCAAGCCTTGACCAACGGCTTAACGTGCCTCCCGAAGCCCGGAATCATCTTTATTATCAGACAATCAGGTGATTAAAGCCTGCAATGTCCTAACCAAACTGGAAAAAACTAAACAAAGTATGTTTGCCGTGGCAATCGAACCCATGCTCCTATGACTAGCTCCGTGGCGCAGCGGTCAACACGCCTGCCTGCGACACGGAGTGACCGGGTTCGATCCCCGGCCAGGTCAAGATGGAAAATGATCTTTTTCAGATTGGCCTGGGTCTTGGATGTGTATCTATGTATATGTATTTGTTATAAAATATTGTATTGTTGAGTTAGTATCCCATAACACAAGTCTCGAACTTACTTTGGGGATAGCTCAATCTGTGTGATTTGTCCGTATATATTTATTTATTTATTTATATCATGATCCCCGGGCCACGGAGGCAGATAAGAGCCAAAGGGCCACGATATGCCCTGGGCCCTAGTGCTATAAGACCCAAAGGGCCACGATTACGGCCTAAGCTCTTCCTAACCAGTAAGGGATAAAGGCGTGTTTAATAGTAATGTATATAGCCCAGGTTTTCTTTTCCACCTTGTTACTACGTCAAATGTAAGCGGGGTTAACGACCTGCATAAAAACACCTTGTAGCTGCAATGCAATTTATGTAATTACCACTCTAGCTGTCAGCGCAGGCGCAGACGCGGTCGTGAGTAACGCTGGTTTGCGAATTTAAAGATACGGTGCATGGTATACATGAGGCAGGGTAGGCAATCACACACAGCCTAACTTCTATACCTAAAATGTCCTGTGGCAAAAAGAAAATGGCAAATGTCATCTAACAAATGAGTGGTCAGTACGGGATATTTTAAGGCGCCAAACAGACGAGCAGCTTTTTGCTATCGACCAGTCAACTGTAAACTGTCGACAGATGCAACTGCAGTTGTCGACAGATGCAACTGTAGCTGTCGACAGATGCAACTGTAGCTGTCGAAAAAGCCAACTGCAGCTGTCGACAGAACAAGCTGCAGCTGTCGACACTGTTCGGCAGCAGCATTCGACATGTCGACCGTAAAGCCCACCAACGACCGCAAAAATGCTGCTGCCGAAGAGTGCCGACAGCACTTAGTGGTCGACTTTATGTTCAATCTGCTTAGGTATCATTATAATTTGTATATTTAAGGGCCCGCCATAGGCCAGGCAGCGTGGCGGTACAAACGCGGATGCTCTAAACGCGTTGGCTACTTTGGATATATTCGTTTTTAAAGAATATTCAAGGGTTATTCGAAAAAAAAATACATGATGGCTGCCTTATCTGTAATGCAATTATAATCAAAAGTTTCAAGTTTAATTTTAATGAATTTGGTGAATACTGCTGTATACCGAGTAAATTACACGTGATTTGGAGGCAACTTTGCAATTTTTTTCTATCGAGAAAATTTAACGCAATCGTGTTTTGAGTCAGATAGTTACCAGAATTAGTCCTAAACTTAGCTGCATTTTTATTTCAACTTGAGTATTTCATTATTATTGATATTACAGACAATCATGCAAAGCAGTGTGAGGTAGTACGAGCCCTTAAATATATTACTTCTTGCAGATACAGATACTTTTGTACTAAATTATTTATCATATTTGTCATTCAGATACTTAGATTTTAAAACACCGAAAGTACTTTGATTTTTATTATAGGTAATTTTAGATTATAGTTTTTATTTACGGTTAAAATTACAGCTAAAAAAACGGTTTTGTGGAGGACCTCGTAGACTTCTGTTGTAAAAATGAAGCAGATTTTATTGCTTATTTTTTGGTTGGCTGATGTTTATTTTGGTTGCAATAATACCGATATAAACGACACTGTCCTCTAAATGTCCTCTGGCTGCTCTGGCCAAGTACGGCTCTAGTAGTACAGAGAGGGACGTGCTGCGTAGTGGAGACTAAAAAGGACATGATAATGATGATGATGAAATAACATTAACGTCCACAGTGTTAACTGCCCAGCTCTTTGAGACTGTAAATTATGCAGCCCCCTGCCCACACTCGTATTATCCTTGTATTTTTCCATTGATACTCGTAGTCAAGTACAAGTACAGTCCCGGGTCGTTCAAAAGTAGAATAAATGGGTATCTCTTGGATAGGCATGTAACATCCTCGTCTTCATCGTCACTTACCATCACGTGAGATGGGAGACAAATGCCTAATTCAATTTTTAGTAAAAAAAAAAGTCAGGTTTTGAAATCAAAGAGGTCTCCAAACCAGATTTCGAGCTTACAAATTAAAGCTGGTACTATAATATAAGTCTGGCTTCGATTCGGCCAATTACTTGTTTGTAATGAAGTTTTTAAATAATTTAATATACTCATCATCATCATTCCAGCCACATGATGTCCACTGCTGGACAAAAGCTTCTCTCAGGGATTATTCGTACCGGAGGATATTTGATAGGCGGGTTGGCAGGCGCAGTTTTTTTGGCTTCTTGTGCTTCCGACGCTGCTGCCCGTCGAAAGTTTTTAAGCTGAGGAATGATAGGAAGATATTTTTGTCAACCTGGAGTCACACCCTGGTGTCAAAGTTCTTCGGAACCAGACGTGGTTCCTTCCCTTTTCCGATTCATTCCCGACTACCAGATGGCAGCCGGGACCAACGGCTTAACGTGCCTTCCGAAGCACGGAATCATTTTTTATTATCAGACAATCGGGTGATTCAAGCATAAACCTAACCAAACTGGAAGCAACCAAACAAAGTATGCTTCCCGTAGGAATCGAGCCCACGTCTCTGTAGACCCGGGGGTCGTCCAGTTTGGTTAGGTTTATTCTTGAATCACCCGATTGTCTGATAATAAAAAAAATATTCCGTGCTTCGGAAGGCACTAAGCTGTTGGTATAACTCCCTCCGTAGTCCAGTGGTTAAGTCGTTTGCCTGAGGCGGAGGGAGTTACAACTATATAGGTACAGTATATGTCATCGTTCTAGCCGTAAATGTTCACTGCTAAATATAGGCCTTTTATGGGATACTAACTCAACGACACTATATTTTATAACAAATACATACTTCTTGACTTGACCTGATCGGGGATCGACCCCGGGAACTTCAGTGTGGCAGCCTGACATGATGACACTAGGCCACAGAGAAACAAAAATTGCACATAAACAAAGCCGCCAAAAGTTGTAAATATATCAATTTCAGCTTATTCAATAGTATGACCAGCCGGCCTATTTGCTAATTCAGTGACCAACGTTTTGATAGTCACTTCAAAATACATTGCGGGTTTTCTTATGATTGACTATTTTTATTAAAGATATACAAAACGTAATGTACTTTGAAATGACTATCAAAACGTTGTACACTGAGTTAGCAAATAGGCCGACTGACCACTGTAAAAATACGCACTCAAAAGACATCAACGCGCCTCGACCAATTGCAAATGCAGTCCATGACAACAGATTGATGGATTTTTTTAAGGGTAAGGGTTCCATAAAAACGAGACTGTCTGTCTATCTATCTGCATGTAACATCCTTGTCTTCATCATCACTTACCATCAGGTGAGATGGGAGACAAATGCCTATTCCAACATTTAGTAAAAAGAAAAAAAAATCTGTCTGTGTCTCTGTCTGTCTCTCCGTCGGTCACTAGGCTGTATCTCATGAACCGTAATAGTTGTAAAACAGATTGAAATTTTCACAGATGATGTATTTTTTTTGCCGCTATAACAGCAAATACTAAAAAAATTGAATAAAATAAATATTTAAGGGGGCTCCCATATAACAAACGTAATTTTATTGCTTGTTTTTGATCGATATTGATAACGGCAACAGGTAGACGCTTGAAATATTTACAGAATATATAGTTATATATTCGCTTTTAAAATAAATAATTAAATACAACAACATAAAACAGACACGATTTTTTTTGCCGTTTTTATAGATAACGGTACGGAACCCTTCGTGCGCGAGTCCGATTCGCACTTGGCCGGTTTTTTTTTTAATTTTAAATCTTGTATTTAATCAAAATGGAGCTGCTGCCGTAACGGTCCCGTCTCTACCCACTTACACATATTCTCGTGGCTTCCAGTTATTCCAAATATTAGCATTTCACGGCCGCGTGTATACTACGCATACATTTGAATACATCTAAATCAATACTATTAATTTGATCGCATGTTATCAACCAGTTTTGGAGTCATTGACCAATGGTTTGTCGGTTTAGTAGTGGTTTGACATACCAACTAACCTAATTAAAGCACTGAACCTGCCATGCTGGTCTGGGACATAAGAAAAGACTTAGAATGTACCATCTGCTCCACTTCTCGTGTAGATCGTAAAAGCCCATAGAGGGAATGGGCGATGCGGCTAGCAACCCATCACTAATTTCATTCTGTTTCCCACCTACATCCACCAACCTGCTAAACGTGGCGTTTTGGTCTTACAAAGCGTAAAATTGTTTATGAAATAAATTAATATGAATATGAGACCTGGGCTCTGTCTACCCCTCAAGAGAAAAAGTCGTGATAGTAAGTATGTACTATTTACGAACACGACGATCTCTGTGGCCTAATGGTTATCATGCCAGGCTATCTCACTGAAGATCCCGGGTTTGATCAGCTCAGGTCAAACTGGTTTTCTTTAAAAAACAAAGTTTTTTTTTTCAGATTGACATCAGATTGTCTTAGTTTTATTGATCTATTATATATTTATTTTATTTACAAACTTTATTGTGCTAAAAAAAAAGCTACAATAGGTAGACTTAATGCTTAGAGCATTCTCTCCCAGCCAACGTTTGGGAAAAAATAAACCAAACAATTAAATAGGTGTCACTCATTAGAAAAATATAAGTAAAAGGAAAGAGGAAAGAGAAGTCCGTGTGGTATCCGGCAGAGTAGAATAGGACCACTCCAAGTCTTCCCGTGGATGTCGTAGAAGGCGACTTAGGAAATACAAGCTAAACAAAACTTATAAACATCTAAGAGCCTCTCCAACTCGTCTGGCCAGCGTGGAGAGTGTAGGCCAAGTCCTCTGGCTGCTTTGGCCAAGTATGGCTCTAGTGGTACAGAGAGGGTCGTGCTCCTGTAGTGGAGACTAAAGGACCTGATGATGATGATGATGAAAAGGAAAGATAGAGCAAAGTTTTACATAATTAATATATACATACATATTTGTCTAAAACTATATATATACATACGTAAATATAACTATATACATGGTGAAATTTTTATCGTTTTGGACCCTTAAAGGGGTGACTCAGACCATCAATATGAACAACTTTTTCTATGAGACTTCGTCATTTCCATACAAAAGAGTTCCGCCGCCCGGCCAGTTTGTATGGGAATGTCGATTTTTTTTTAGTTCCCAGCATTATTCCGATAGGAAAAGTTGTTCATTTTGATGGCCTGAGTCACCCCTTTAAGTGTCGAAAACGATCAAAATTTCACCATGTATATAACTAATATACTTACATGAGTATATAAAAAAAAAAAAATAAAAAAAAAAAAAGAGTACATACATACTAATATGACAAATGATGAATCTGCTAGTTGATCATTGGGAAAGATAAATATATTTGTTATATAATATACGTTGAGTTAGTATCCCACAACACAAGCCTTACTGTGTGATTTATCCATATATATTAATTTATATTTATATGCTAGAATGTTTCATTCATCCGAGAGAAAAGAAAAACCGGCCAAGTGCGAGTCGGACTCGCGCATGAAGGGTTCCGTACCGTTATCTATAAAAACGACAAAAAATCATGTATGTGGTATGGGAGCCCCCCTTAAATATTTATTTTATTTTTATTTAATTATTTATTTTTAAAGTAAATATATAACTTAATATTGTGTGAATATTTCAAGTGTCTACCTGTTACCGTTATCAATATCGAGCAAAAACAAGTAAAAAAAATCATGTTTGTTGTACGGGAGCCCCATTAAATATTTATTTTATTCAATTTTTGAGTATTTTTTGTTATAGCGGCAATAGAAATACGTCATCTGTGAAAATGTCAACTGTCTAACTATCGCGGTTCTTGAGATACAGCCTGGTGACAGACGGACAGCGGAGCGAAATTAACAGGGTCCCGTTTTTACCCTTTGGGTACGAAACCCTAAAAAGAATGAGATTTTTCTTTTACTGAGCAGATTGTAAAATCTTATTCAAGAACCGGTAAAATCCTACGAAAGTATGTCAATAGGAAATAGGGCTGGGCTACGCGACTTACTTCGTAAACGCGCGATTTTTCCTTATACAATATATAAAGAAAAGACCGATCCTTGGAAGGGTGATTCAGTTCATCGAAATGAACAACTTTCCCTATGAGATCAAAGCTGCGAACTCAAAAAAATGGAAATTTCCAAACAAGAATGTTTGGCCGCCGGTCAATTAATATGGGAACGTCAAAAAAAAGTTTGAGCTCCCATAGCAAAAGTTGTGAATACCAGGGCTGATGGTACATACCATCAGCCCTGGTATTCACAACTTTTGCTGTGATTTATGAACAAACATACATATGTTTGTTCATAAATCACACACTAAAAGACACAATAGAAGTTCTAGTGTTACAATACAACTGCTGTACAGTATCCGGTAAAGAGTTAAGTCATCATCATTTCGAGTAGGTGTCACGGTCAATCGACCGTGCACACCCTGGTGTCAGAGTTCTTCGGAACCGCCTCTCGGCCTCTGACGTGGTTCCTTTAACGACTACCAGATGGCAGCCGAGACCACCGGCTTAACGTGCCCTACGAAGCACGGAATCATCTTTATTATCAGACAATCAAGTGATTCAAGCCTGCAATGTCCTAACCAAACTGGAAACAACTAAACAAAGTATGCTTTCGGTAGGAATCGAACCCACGACCCCCGGGTCAATAGGCAAACGCCTTAACCACTGGACCACGGAGGCTGTCAAGAGTTAAGTAAAAGTACGATTTAAGTACGTACAAAAACACTAGGTACCGCAGGGAAACAATACGCTTACTCTAGTCGTTTGCATGTGACAGCGTACAAGTCAATCTGCCGGTTGTAGGCATGTCCTTAACCGACTTTCTCGCACACAATAGACTTTCTTCGCGACTCTTGACCCAAGCCGAGCACAGCATTAGCAACACGATAATCACGAAAGCCGTTACGTCACGAGAAAAGCGAAATTATTTGCTTTTGGAAATGTTACAGCTTCAGCGTTGACGCAATCCGGGATTACGCTGATTTCGGATAACTCTCGGCCGCGGTCCTTTTGAAAATGGAATCAAAATAATAATGGGTTGCTAGCCGCATCGCCTATTGACTGGTTCCTTAGATTTTCCCCAATCCCCCGATCGGCTTACACGATCTTCGCAGGAAGAGAAGCAGCTGGTACATTCTAAGTTTTTTCTATTCTTCGAGACCAGCGTAGAAAACAATTAAAAATGAAGATGCAGCGTAGAAACCAATTAAAAATGAAGTTCTCTGTGCTATGAGCCCCGCCCACGGCCATTTCAATTTGTTGATGTTCTAAGCTATGTAGGTGAATTATGTTCTTTTTTGTGATATGTTTATATCGTCCTACTTGAACCCATGACCCCATTACTAACAAATAGGTAAGTATATGATTTCCGCAATATCCTCTTGTAAATTATAGGTAATAAACAGTTTAGATCATTTAAACTAAAGATACATTTCCGCTAAACGGTAGAACTGCTTTAGCATAAACGGGTCTCACTTAGTTTTGTTAACGAATAGGCAATTTCTACGGCAAGTCTAACGGATGCCATAACTTCTTTTATACGAATGCGAGATTCATTCAAATCTTTATGTTATTGCCTCAAATTATCGAGAGCAACAGAAGTGTCAGTCACCGCATATAAAGCGGAATAAAAAAAAATGGCTTTCTTAATAAGCACTTTACGCGATAAATTTTGCTAAAGTTAACAGATTTAGTAGATAAGATACCTAAGTCAGGGTGTATGGTCAGGGCTGTCATCCTCTGTCAACTGTTTGTCTGGTAGTTGCCGGCGCTTTCGGTGCTGCAGAAGAGTAACGGGGCCTAGAATTATAGCGAATTTGACGAACACCGGGGTGTTTTTAGTGGCTACACCACATAACCAGTCTGCTGTACCCGCAGCAGAGTGGTATGCGAAGGCATTTTAACCCCGTAAAAAAAAAAAAAAGGGGGTGGTGTCATCCTCAACTACTTGTGTGGTAGTTGCAGGTATGGCATTGGGTACACGCGCCCGACTTCCCGAACTGCTACCTTTATTACCCTCTCAGAGACCAACAAATTTATATCCTTTCCCAACTTAAAAATACTTCCGATGGGCAGCAGCATCGGAAACACAAGACAAATAAACTGTGCTCGCCAACCCGCCTGCCAACGTGGTGACTATGGCAATATCCTCCCATGGAACGAGGAATCCTTGGAAGAGGTCTTTGTCCATGCAGCAGTGGACTCCAAACGCTGGCTGGAATGATGATGAGTACCTAAGTATATTATATATTAATTTTCAGAATATGTAGGTGTAATAAACGAATAACAAAATGCTATCGAAAAGGCAGTTCAACACCAAGTGTAATGGAAGTCGTGTACAGTCGAGGGCAGATAAAAGAGATCTAAAAACAGATTTTACATTGTGGGGGGAGACCACAATATAAAATCTGTTATTAGAGGGGTCTGTTCCCGACTGTGTGTACATAATAAAAATTAAAAATATAAACTCATTAATAAAGACTTAATTTGTAAGGCAAAGCAGATGGGAGATTTGTTTCTCTGTGCCGTAGTTCTAAGGATTTTAAAGATCATACTAACTCCTTCTCCAACTGTGATGGTTTGGAACCTACTTTCTAAGAACTATTTTGTCAAAAAAAAGTAAGAATTCTGCATCTGTAAAATATTATGGCTAATGATCCTTCTGTGTTCTGTATCATTGCTGAAAGCACCGCTACCCAATTAAAATGAATTATTTAGAGTTAATGTGTTTGGCTGGTCTTTTAAGACGCCGAAACATGGCGACAGTTTTATCTTCGATCTACATTCGTTAATAGTCGTCGAGTAGCGATACTATTTGTTTTATTATATATGTCCTATTTTTTAATTTAACATCTTCTTAAGTTCTTTATTTTTTTATTTTCTTATACAACAAACTTAAATTTAGCTGAGCATGGTGATATATGTTTCTGCATGTGAAGAACGTGAGAATAAATAAATAAATACTAGCTGCTCCGGCGAACTTCGTTTCGCCATAAATTAAAAACTATCCTATCTCTCAAGTTGGATCGAACTGCACATGGTGTGCGAATTTTATTATAATCGGTTAAGTGGTTTAGGAGTCCATTGAGGACAAACATTGTGACACGAGATTTATATATATTAAGATATAGGGATAAAGATAAATCGCACAGATTGAGCTAGTCAGTTGTAAACTTGTGTCCTGGGATAGGTAAAAACTCAACAATACTATATTGTCAAATCTATATTCTCAACTATATATGTAGTTAGATCGATTTCCAACTTGACCAGGGATCGAACCCGTGACCCTGCGATTCAAATGCACTTGCGGCACCACTGAGTCACAGAGGTCCAGCTTTTCTTCTCCTCGTATGATGCAACGGAAACAGGACCAACCAACAACAATAGTTTTCTTTCTAGATCATCACCATACTAAGGTCATTATTGACCCATTAAGTATAGGAAATGGATATTACTGGGAATTCACAAGCTGGACTAATATCATACTTAAAGAAGAAAGATTTGTGTGTTTGTTTGTAGTGGATTACCTCAAAAATGCCACACCAATAGAAAGACATTATCCTAACTAATATTATAAATGCGAAAGTGAGTTTGTTTGTTACGCTTTCACGTTGTAACTACTGAAACGAACGTCATGAAATTTTGCATACACGTTATCTGGGGAGTGTACATATTGTGCGTCTGGGGTACGGGGAAGGACATAGGGTACATTTTATCCCGGGAAAAGTACTGTTCCCGAGGGATCGACATTGACGCGAGCGGAGCCGCGGGCGAAAGCTAGTAGCATATAATCAACATTATAGCTAGTAGCATAAGTTATATTTTATTTACGAAAAATTAGTTTGCCAATAAACGTCAACTGCGCGAGCGCAGCGAATACTATTGATATATTCCCAGTTACATTCTCACGTGAGATGCTCCACAGTTTCACAACCTAGGGTTTGGGAACCTGAGGGATTACACTGTATAATAAAATTTAAACCCACGCGGATAAAGTCACGAGTCACCAGCTATTTTGATATTGTGAACGTCTAGTTTATTATCAGGAAATGTACTGACTTACGTCTTCTTAGATATTTTTTACGAGCTTTCTAAACTGTACCATGTAGTTATTCTTCGTTTTCCTCTTCCTGGTGCAATTTTAAAAGTTACTTAAGTAAGTACTTTGCCTTTCTATAATATAAAAGTTTATAGCAGAAAACTAATGTATGCACACTTGCTATAGTACTTAATTAACAAAACATTAATTGTTTAGGCTTTAACTCAAATCACTTTGTTACGTTCGTACCACTAAAACCACATTCAGAAACCAGGACAGCGTTAAATCCTAAAAATAGACACAGAGTTGGCCGCAAACGCAAAACTTATTAACCCATTGAAAGCTCAGTACAATGCAGGCCCTGGTCAAACTTACGGTTAATTTGCGAAGACACCTGCAGTACAAACACAAATAATGACAGATACATTTAGCGCGCCGCGCGGCCGGCATACTGGCTGGCGCCGGCACCGTTATGCGCGGCGTATAAAGCTGGAGCCCCACCCGCTGCCCGCAGTCCACCTGCCACCGACCATGAGGCTGTACGCGTTCCTAATATTCGCATCTTTCGTGCTGCACGCGCGCGCCGCGGCCGTCCCCAAACTAGACGTTTCGGACTTGCAGAAAAAACTCGCCGCCGTCGCGCAAGAAGCTGCCAAGAAAGAAATCCTACCGCTAGAAACGCCTTCAACTGAAAAAGAACTTACAGAACAGGAAATCGCCGTCAATGAAGTCCAGAACAGCGTGAAACTCGCTAACATCCCCGTCAAAGTCGTCGTTGAAGATGCTAAGCCTGCTGTAGTTGAGAATCTCGACGACGTCTCCCTCGATGATGGCGCTGACATTAAAAGGGTTGAAATTGACCTCAAAAATCCAGGAGCGCCCCAACGCCAGGAACATGAAACACAAAATCCCGAACACTTCGAAGAGCCTGCTATCAGCATCAAGCAGACTGTTGACAGCGCTCAAGCTGCTTTAAAGCAGGGATTCCAGGGTGTCAGTCAGGGTATCCAAGACTGGGTTGCGAATAATGAGCAAATCAACAATATCCAGCAAGGGATACAGACTCTTCAAGATAACTTTAGAGAGCAGCTGTCTAAGCTCAACCAGACTGTCCAGTCGTTCTTGCCTAAGCCTAACGAACCTGTAGTTGAACCAGTTGACCCACCACAAAAGAAGGCAGCTGAAACCGTTGAAATAAGTCTGAAAACCTTGGAGAATAGTTTTGAGCAGACTGTACAGACTCTTACTGAAGGAGTGCAGGCCTACGCTCTCCTTCCTCCCTCTCTCCGTCAGGCAGCGGAGGGTGCCGCAGGTGGAGTGCCAAGCGGCGGCTCCCAGAGTAACAACATATTCGTGCAGTACCTACAAGCTCTACAAAGCACAATCTCCCAGGGCTTCGCTAACGTCACCACCGCCATTCAAAACACATTGACTGCCAACAACACAAGCTTTGGAAACAACACATTTCCTAGCCCAGGGAGCTTCATCTCCGGCATTGGCAGCGGAATCCAGAACATATTTGGCCAAAACTCACAATCTTCGACTGCCGCACCCGCCGCTGGAGCTCAGTCCGACGAAGCTGCCTCCACGACTGTTAGACCAAATTGGCCTATTTTGCAAAGTATCCAGAGTTCGCTACAGAATATTCTGAACCCTGGACAAAACCAAGCGCAGAACCAGAACGGACAAGCCAACCAACCCGCTACACCCGGACCTATCGCTCAAGCTATTCAAAACAATCCGATAGTCCAAGCGGTTGGTAATTTAATCCAACCGAACAGGCCAGGCGCTCAGCAACCTTCCACTCAAGCTCCTGCCGCGGCTGAAGCTCAGGCCTCTCAACCAGCCGAGTCTGCTCCATCCGCCGAGTCTGCCCAATCCGCTGATGCTCAACCCGAAGATGCTGCACAGGAAGGCACCAACGAAGTCCCAGCTTCAGACTCCAAGCCAGAGGACACGCAAGAGAAGAATCCTGAGGTTGTTGATGGTCCGATCAAGAAAATCATCCAGAACAACCCCATCATGAAGGGCATCTCCGGCGCCGTGCAGCGGATCCAGGCCTTGGGCAACCCCGACAAGCCCCGAGACACACTGGCAGGCGAGGCGCCCGAACAGGAAAAGGGGCACTTACCGTACTACGGGGGTCACAATCACAATGATTCTCACTCAGGTAAATAAACATTCATTTCCTATCTACTTTTCGCTTTTATATATATACAGCGTGTAAAAGAACGTAACGTTAGTAAAAAAACCACCGACATTCCCTTGAAGAGGTGACTCAGCCCGTCAAAATGAACAACTTTTGTTATGGGACCAATCATCATCATCATCATTTCGAGTAGGTGTCACGGTCAATCGACCATGCACACCCTAGTGTCAGAGTTCTTCGGAACCGCCTCTCGGCCTCTAACGTGGTTCCTTTAAGGACTGCCAGATGGCAGCCGAGACCACCGGCTTAACGTGCCTTCCGAAGCACGGAATCATCTTTATTATCAGACAATCAGGTGATTCAAGCCTGCAATGTCCTAACCAAACTGGAAACAACTAAACAAAGTGTGCTTCCAGTGGGAATCGAACCCACGACCCCCGGGTCAACAGGCAAACGCCTTAGCCACTGGACCACGGAGGCTGTTAAAATATAAAATGGGATCAATGCAAAAGTCGGTCAACCCAGAAATTTGTATGAAAATATCAAAAATTATTTATTTGCCTAGAAGAGTTGTACTTATACGAAAAGTTGTTCATATTGAAGGGCTGATTCATCCCTTCAAGGGAATGTGGAAGGTTGATTTACTCGCGTTACGTGATCAATACACACAGCACACAGTATACGTATTTTGCCTCTTCAGCCACTCTATTTTATTTGTAACACGTATTAGTCTTGGTCATTACTTTTTTTTCTTATATGCATGATTTTTAAAATTATACCATAGCGAACAATATCATATATTATGCAGTTTTATGAAATAAATACTGCGTTATACAGCGTGTGAATGTACCCTCGACGTTCCCATAAAGAGGTGACTCAGACCATCAATATGAATAACTTTTCCTATAGGACAAATGCTGGGAAATAAAAAAAAATCGGCATTTCCACACAAAATAGTCCTGCCGCCCAGCCAGTTTGTATTAGAATGACGATTTTTTTTTACTTCCTAGCATTGCTCCCATGGGAAAAGTTGTTCATATTGATGGGCTAAGTCACCCCTTTAAGGGAACATCGACGGTCAATTTCTATATGTTGTTACGTATTTACAAATGTATTTATTATACCAACGAACTAAATTATAACAATGCACTTTGATAAATATATAAATAACTTAACCTACATACTCGTATAACATGACCGGACCAAGTTACCCTTATTGACATGACGCTCTTCCCCCTATTCCACGACAGTGACAGCATGGAGCAATTTCGTGAACGGTCTGATAGGTTCCATCGCCGCGGCGATCAATGGGACCGCGGGATCCATATCCTTGGCCGTCAATAGTGCCATAACCACCCTTGGCACCAACATACAGGTATCACCCAGCCTCAGGCCTGAGCTCGTCTATTTTGGTCATAGTAGATTTCGGTCACACCTCGAACTGAATATTCGTTAGCGCTTTTAAAATAAAACTTATACATAGGTGACTTCCGGTTTACTAACGTACAAATTCAGCTACTTTATGACTTAATTTCGCCTGTACCGTACATACATAGTATTACGTCTTTATCCCTTACGGGGTAGACAAAGCCTAAAAGGCTATAAGATCCAAAGGCCGTGTTAGTTGGACAGGACATAAAGATGGAAAACAGAACAAATTAGTGATGGTCTGCTAGCCGTATCGCCTATTGTCATGATTCCTTATTCGCTCATTCCCTCGACCAGCTTTTACGCGTGAAGAGATGTCATACTTTATTATTTTTAATATTCCGATTTTTACTATCCCGAGTTTTAAACAAGGTGACGAATAGATTTCCAGACTGTGACATAAATATACTATGACCAAAATGTAATGAGCCAGCAGCCTAGATGTGTGCTTTTGTGTTCAACACGCAAAGCTTTGTCGGTAACCGTTATATGTTCGTCCCGAATCCTGATCTCCTAACCAGTTACATGGACGTAAAACAGGAAAATAAAAAAAAAACAGGACGAGCGTCTGTGGATACAGACGCTCGTCACTTACTGTTGACATCTGACTGTGTAAATTACTGACTTTACATTACTTATGTATGTACAATGTACATTATTGTACTTAATAATACAACACTAACAAATACAACAGTTACAACTATACAGCCAAAACTTTAACTGTACCAAAATATACATTTTCTATAATTAAGTATATTCTTACATTTGTAAAGTATCTCGCCATACTCAATTTATGTAAATTAAAAATACTAATACTGTCACTAACAATGTATGTATCTACTAGCTGTTGCCCGCGAGTTCGTCCGCGGCAATTTCTGTTATTGTTCCTTTGCGGACATTTTTATAGTTCGTTTAAAGAGGAATAATTCTTTAATACACATTTTTGGGTAACTTGTGCCGTTCACGCATCGCACGCGTCGGATGTCCTAAACTATGAATAATTTTCCCTCGTTTTCAAAACATTTTTTATTGAAGTTTCGCTCATAGATTGCAGCGTGATGTTTTATAGCCTAAAGCCTTCCTCAATAAATGGGCTATCCAACACAAGAAGAATTTTCCAATTTGAACCAGTAGTTCCTGAGATTAGCGCGTTCAAACAAACAAACAAACTCTTCAGCTTTATAATATTAGTATAGAAGTATAGATGTGCAGTTTGATCCCTAAGCCTTTAAGGCTTTTCTCATAGGTATAGATGTGGGAGATAGAGGTACATAGGGGTCGCTTTGATGTAGGGCGGTTCTTTCCAAATACATAGAACCAAGCCTTCAGGATACCAAAACCGATCCTCATACTGACTTGATGACTCTTTCCGCGGTCATTGTTAAGGATTCTTAAAGGTATAATGTTATATATTGTTCTCGTATGTTAAGTCAGTAATAGGCTCTACTTGTTTGCCAAATTTCAATCAAATATTTGCAGTTCTTGTTGCGTGATTGAGGAAACAATTAATATCGAAACTTTTACATTAAGTCCTTAGATAATGAAATTAATTACAGGATATGAAAATAAGGAGCACAATAACAAAGTTTTACCTAACTAATAACTAATTGGTTGATTATACACGAATGCTGGACATGCATCTACGTAGGGGAAAAGGGGGTAATGGGAGTCACTTAAGCGAGCAATCAAATAAAAGCTTATTTCGAAATAATATCGTGATTAAAATTGTTTAATAATAGACTTTACTTATTTATCTACTAGTTGTTATCACTTTTCACCACTTTGGGAATCAACTTTGGATATATTTCCACGTTTTATAAAAAAACAAGTTTGACTCCCATTGCACTAACCTCAGTACAATGGGAATCAGACATGTGGGAAATCAGAGTCAAACAATCGCAGACATTACATTCGGCAGTATACCATCTAGTGCAATCACCAGTTGATCAGCTAGCCTATTTGGTTTTTCTGACTTGTAATATCGGCATCTATAAGCGAAAAAACATAAGAATATTTTTGCGGGTAGTGGTAATCACTAGCAGGCCCTTTGGCTCCCATTACCCAAAACCTATACTGCATGTTAATTGTAAAATTTAATAACACAAAGTTAATTTAATCGCAATTTAATATGCTAATTTAAATTTTGAATATCAAGGATAAATCTATCCATAGTTATTAATTTGGTATAGCTACAACGTCTATACTCACCGTTAATGTTGTTTTGACGAAAATTTACACCGACGAGGCGTGAAAACGAAACATAATTGTCACTCAAAAACGCGTGGAGCTACTAGCGCGAGTCATTCGTACAATGGGCATCGGGTACAGAGCAAGCTGAACATGTCATTTACCTAGATATCGAACGTGTAGTTTTGCTTAGAGGCACCTGACCCCGATTGCCCGCTGACTCCCATTACCCCTTTCTCCCCTACTTACATTGTAAACGATGTGTGCCTGAAGTACTACGAAGTGTACCTACATATGTTGAATTCAACTACTTCTTACTCAATGTTACTGCAATCAATAGGTCACCCTGTTTATTTGAGCATAACTTGCAGTAGTAGAACTCACACACCGAGCCAATCATCGGTGCATTGCAATCTGTTACGGTTTTCAAATGGTTGATTTGTTTTATTCGGCATATCTAAACGGCATTGGATAATAAAGTAGCCGTGTTGCGGTTTGTAATTTATATAAGCCTGTAGCGTTCGTGCACGCACCACAGATCATATAATTTCATACGTGTAATCAAGTCTGACCCCGTTGTGTTAATGTTATAGGAGTTTTATTTAATTCCAACTAATAAACTGAGTTTCTTTCGGCGTATTCAGAAGGATAATAAAGAAATTTACATCACTACAATACAATAATAACTACCTACTACTACTACAAAATATAACTACTAACGCTAGTATATAGTTATGTACATAATAATATGACGTTGACGTTCAAAAAGAGATACTTACATGTTATACAAACTTGAATTCATTTCGAGGCGCCCCGACAACGTGTAATAAAATTAGTAACACTGAGGAAAACCATACTATACAAGTAGTAAATAGCGACAACAAATAGCTCTCTCTCTCTCTCTTCTGAACGCCGTGTTCCGGGTTGCATCCTCGACTGTGGTCCCTGGGGCCTGGGATCCGCTAAGTTAGCTTACTATTTAAGTATTTATGGTGAAAAATGATTTAACACCTTAGACGCCGTGTCGAAAAACGTTGTCTGACAAACAATTGAAAAACTATTGTTTCTGCGATTCCAGCGTTCAAAGTGTTAATAGAATTTTCACATCCCTGCTGGCACGTTATGTCTTTGGTTATGCTTTTGTCATTCAGACGCCTCCATAGAAAGTTCGTAAAGACTTAAGACTCTATAAGCTTTATTACTGAAGTAGACCTATTTTAGAACCAGACTTGTAGCAAGTAGTATTTGGATGTTCTTAATCGCCATTTTTAACCGACTTAAAAATAAGAAGTCCTCAGTTCATCAAACTCTTTTTATTATATGTTAACTGAGAGTCCGTCATTTATGAACCGGCTTGAAGAATATTTTCTATTTTATTTGGATGGCTCTATTTTCAAATTAGAAAATCCTATTTCAATTTCATCAAAATCAGTTCTGTACTTTTGATAAAACTTACAATTTTATCTGAAATAATAATAATATGACTCGTGTCCTTATTAGGGTCCCTCCATATAATATGGCGCTAAGGCACTTTACAAAAACCAATATCTTGAAGGGCGTGCAATTGGGTCATTGAAGTAATGTGAACAATGAAACATGTTACATGTTCAGAAGGGTTTTATAATCATCGCCAATAATAGAATCATCGTCACTAAACCCTGTTTTGTTTTGCGATCCATACTAATATTATAAATGCGAAAGTAACTCTGCCTGTCTGTTTTCTTTTCGCTTCAACCATTAAACCATATTGGATGAAATTTGGCATGGAGGTACTTTGAAGCCCGCGAAAGGACATAGGGTACCTTTCATTCCGGGAAATTCTACTGGTCCCAAGAGATCGACACTAACGGCGGAGCCGCAGGCAAGAGCTAGTGTGTACCTACATGTTTCTTGTTCATCGCTTCTGGTCTCTGGACTTACGAATGCAAAGCAAACAGTTAAAACATTCCTCATGACTTTACTTATTCATACGTCATTCGCAGGGGATAGTGACGGCAGCAACAACAGCGGGGAAGTAGCCAAGAGCGAACTGGTTGAGCAGCCCGAGAGCGTGCCCGAAGCGCCCAAGGAGACGGACAAGGAGAGTATAGCGGAGGCAGCCAAGACTGAATAGTCAGTAGTGTGATACGTTAGGCTAGTTAATTTATTTATTGTAAGGTTATTGTAAATAAAAATTAAAATGACGAGGTTTAAGAAGAAAATAAATCTTTGTTTTTATATTTTCTTTTATTGCACTGCACACTTCTATAATAACTACTATTTTGAAGATGACGATGATCGTCGTCAAAGTTTTCTCAATAGGTAAATTTCCAAAAACTTATAGGTACATGTTTTTCTGCCTATGAATTATACTACACAGAACTGCAAGAAAAAAATTATTCCAGGATTTTAACCCTTACTAATATTATAAATGCGAAAGTGAGTTTGTTTGTTTGTTACGCTTTCACGCCGTAACTACCGAACCGATCATCATGAAATTTTGCATACAAGTTCTCTGGAGTACCGAGAAGGACATAGGCTATCTATCCCGGGAAAAAGTACTATTCCCGAGGGATCGACATTGACGCGGGCGGAGCCGCGGGCGAAAGCTAGTATAGCTCATAAGTACAAAATCACTGAAACTAGTCATTTACCTACCACATACCGAGTGGTGGCCTAGAACCGGGAAAAGAAGCGTCGGACGCCCTCCGATGAGATGGGTTGACGATATAGTCAAAACCGCGGGTCGCTCCTGGATGAGATCAGCACACGACCGAGACGGATGGCGGAAACAAAGAGAGGCCTATGATAGCATCTTAGCCCATCTTCCATAGGGAAGATGGGCTAAGATGATGATGATGATGATTTACTTGCATGTTTCACACACTATCATTATCATCATCATCATTTCGTGTAGGTGACACGGTCAGTCGACCATGCACACCCTGGTATCAGAGTTCTTCGGAACCGCCTCTCGGCATCTGGCGTGGTTCCTTTAACGACTACCAGATGGTAGCCGGGACCAACGGCTAAACGTGCCTTCCGAAGCGCGGAATCATCTTTATTATCAGACAACCAGGTGTTTCTAGCCTGCAATGTCCTAACCAAACTGGAAACAACTAAACAATGTATACTTCCAATGGGAATCGAACCCAACACACTATCAAATATAGGTATATAGAGAATAAAGGAGATGTTAGAAGTACCCGAACCCGTAGAGCATGTATGAGAAGAGTAATGAGTGTAGACGAAGCTAGATATATTTGTCAGGATCGTAGCAAGTAACGTCAGACGTTTCATCCGGGTTACACCGACAGCGTGGTCACAGGCCTACGCCTGTCACTATGTTCGCGTTATTTCCCTATTTCGCACTTAATAAAGATTAGAGTGATTATTTCCTGCCCAGCACAAATGTTGCTTACCTATGCCTGACACCATCCCTCCTTGGGTAACTAAAGAAGCGCAGACAAAGATATGTACAAATGATAATACAACTACTACATACAAGTATATGCTCTCGCAAGGAATCGAACCCAGAAAGAGCTACGTGCAGCAGACTAGCCGTGTTAACGGCGGTGTCAGTGTGACGCAATTCGTCCCATTCGCAACTCGTCACACATCTGCGCCACGAAATCCATCAAACTTCTGGAGAGTGTGCTAAAGAGCTCTTTAAGCTAGTTGAATCCACCATTCCTCCATCGGACTAGGCGCAGACAGAAATTTCACCCTTTGATCGTTGTAATACCAAAGAGTCGAACTAAACGCTTCGACGGTTTTTTTTTTGGTTCGAGTAGCTAAGGTGTGGAATGACAAGTAAGTACAGTCCCGGGACATTCAAAAGTAGAATAAATGGAAATCTCTTGGATAGGCATGTAACATCCTCGTCTTCATCGTCACTCACCATCAGGTGAGATGGGAGACAAATGCCTACTTCAAAATTCGGTAAAAAAAAATACTTCGATTCCTCATGATCACGCAGGGTATAAATATAGATTTATGAAGATGTTCTTATTCTAACGAACGCTATCATGCAGCTCCTGTTTCTTTTCACATCGAGCTCTTTTTCCCCCTCATTAATGAAACAACAAGATTAAAAAAAAATTGCCATCCCGATTCCCGACTTCATAAATCCTCTCACCCTCTCAAAAGTACACGGTTGTTCTTAGCTAAGAATACTCGCGATTGAAATCCCCTTTACACAACAAAAAATAATTGCATAACAATCGGATCAGGCGTTTGGGAGCTACAGACCGCCACAAGAACACACAAAAAGATACGTCAAACTACTGTCGACGAATCACTACGTTGTCAAACTAGACAAAAAGGATTGGCCAGATACAAACCTACACAGAGAGAGAGCTTTAGGGTTTAATTAGGATTAAAAACTAGTTTGTTTGTAAATATTCGATGTCTTTGCCTTTTTGAAATGAATAAAGATATTATTAATGTGACATTTCTAGGGATGGTATACCACAAAGTTACGAGCAATATCGATAATTCTGGTGGCAGCAACGCAAAGCTAATTGCAGATATCGCTTATACGACCAAAAATATGAATATCTTTGTTTGAATCCTGTTATTTAAGTAATTTACACATAAAAAAATCTTGATAGATACATCGTTTGACCTTTCGATATAAAGTATACTGAACGTATATTTCTTCATCTCAACATATTATATATAAATAGATTTTAACGTAAATTGCAAACAAAACTTATAAAAAAATATATTTTAATTTCGATATTACTAACTAGCTGTCGTCCGCGGCTCCGCTCACATTAATGTCGATCACGCGTGAACTTTACTTTTCCCGGGATGAAAAGTAGCCTATGTGTTTCTTCAGGTTTTTAGTGACAACCTTTTTAGTGTGAAAGAGTAACAAACATCCATACCCACAAAGTTTTGCGTTTATAATATTCATTACATTATATAAGAATATTGTCAACCACCAGATTTGGCTACTTTACGGTGAAAAATATTTTTCTGTCAAAATTCCATACATTTACATTTCGTTTAAGAACAATCGTAAAGAACGCCACTTAAATTAGTGGCGTTCGCAAATAACATCATTTTCATTGCATCGCATCTAAATAATAATTTTCGAATTTTTGTGATGAGGTTTAGGAAAATATCGATAATTACCGAATGACAGTCAGCAGTTTAACGTCACATCTCTACTCTAACCCCCACGTGTTTACATTTTGTGACTGATGAATATTATTTGAAATAAATATTATTTTCTAAATAATTATTTACTTGTAAGCAAAATGAACGGATTAACATTAAGGATAGTTCGTGGTGGAACCAAAAAATCTAAGAATTTAATTGGTTTTCCACCGGTTTGCATCGAAAAGTCTGACATAAACGTAGCAGGTAAATAAACACTGATTTTTACCGAATATTACTCTTCTTCACATTAATTCTTAGCTTTGAACTCAGCCTATATTATGGAAACTTTCATTTTTTACTTATTTTATCAATTAATTGTATGTACTTTCTCTTAAACTAGAAGATAACCAAGTTCTGACAGACTTCTCAAGTGCCTCCAGTACTGACGAACAGATGGCAATTCTGAAGAGAATTCTACAGACAGACGTGGAGAATTTAAACAAGGATTTATATAAGTTCCTGGTCGTCGTGTTTTTGCTGGCTGAAGCTAAACATCCTGTCAAATGTTTTATTACTAGGTAAGAGAACTTCAAAACAATTAGAAAATTCTACAATATCAATATCATCAATACTAATAAAAAATCTGTAAGTGTTGGTCATGGAGTAAGTTACTTTGTTTTCAGAGATATTGTAACTTTAAGCTTATACATGATACTGAATTTAAATTGAGGATTTTTAGATTTTTGTTCTGTAGGTATGCATGTTCCTCAATAACTTAAATGAATCTACTGAATTTTATGAAACGTGGTAGGTAAACATTTAGATGTACAGGACACAGGATAGACTACTTAAATTTTTTCTCCGGTTATGATAAGACGTGGCCCGCATAAAAATGTATGCGAACAGAGTTGTAGGCACAGCTAGTATTTTAATAAATCAAAACACAGTATGATTTACTGCACCTTTCATGCTGAAACTGGATTGCTATGTTTCCCATTAGTGGATATTGTATATTCAGGCTAGTACCTGAAGTTACTTTATGGCTTACATAGTAACGGAAGTGGCTTCTTTAAATGTTTTTATCATAAATAAAGTATTGAGGTCTAACTCGTAAACTTATAAAATATTTATCTTCTCTGAGATTTATTAGACCTGATTTCACACTGTTACTTTTGCTTCTTCCATATTTACTTACAGTTAAAGTAGAGAAAAGCAACCATTATGTTGTAAAAGGAGCATCTGTCTATTAATACCAAACTGTGTTTACCACGTCTCACTCTATACACTTAAAATTTGTTATTCAAAAAAGGTGCGTTCCATAATAGCCAACTTCTGAACTATGGCAAATGTGCAACAGAATGTTCAATCTCTCCCCATTAACCACTTCGAAATTTTTGTGTTTATTTATTAAATGCAAACCATTTGTTGAAAAATTGTATGGTCACATTACTTCTCTACCCATTAGTTTTGTAGTAATATGAAAACTCAAGTTATGAACTAAACTTAAATAAATAATTATAGTAAACTAGCTTTCGCCCGCGGCTCCGCCAGCGTCAATGTCGATCCCGCGGGAATAGTACTTTTTCCCGGGATAAAAGGTAGCCTATTTCCTTCTTCGTACTCCAGAGAACTTGTATGCAAAATTTCATGATGATCGGTTCAGTAGTTACGGCATGAAAGCGTAACAAACAAACAAACAATCAAACTCACTTTCGCATTTATACTATTAGTAAGGATAATTGTACTAGTCATCCATTTAAATCATAGCTTTTCTGAGGGTGATACTGAGCTTTAACACACCTTAACCTCATTTATCTTTACAATTCAAACTTCCACGTTGGTCTGGGAGAAAAGAAAAAACATAGAATGTACCAGCTGCTTTTCTTCCCGCGCAGATCGTAAAAGCCGATTGAGGGAACGGACAAAATACGGAGGAGTCTTGTTAATAGGCAATGCGGCTAGCAACCCATCACTATTTTGATTCTGTTTTCCACCTAATGCCCAAAAACATGCTAAACGTGGCCTTCGAGTCTTATAGACCTAGGATCTGTCTACCCCGCAAGGGAAAAAGATGTGATACTATGTATGTATTCAAACTTTCAGGCACATCACAAAATCAGAAACTCTTCAACAGCCATTCTCCACAGCTCTAGCTAAGCAGCTAAAGTCATACACGTCACAACAACCTGCCACCTATGTAGAATACATGGCCATAGTGTCTAAAGTGGCTGCTTGTATCGAGAACTTCCCGGCAGGTGCAGCTGCAATGAAGATGGTGGATATAGAGCTTGCGGAGTACTTGACGCAGTGTTTGGCATGCTGTATCAGGACTCTGAAGTAAGTCAGACAATATTTAACTTCGGCAACCATTTCATCTGTCTACACTGTAAGAGAAAAAGACATTGTGTTAGACACAAGCCATCTTCTATGCTGGTCTGGGAGAAAAGAAAAAACGTAGAATGTACTAGCTGCTTCTCTTCCCGTGCAGATCGTAAAAGCTGAACGAGGGAACAGGCAAAATTCCGTGACATCATGTTTATAGGCGATGCGGCTAGCAATCCATCACTCTTAGTTCTGAACCTACACCTAATGCCCACTAACATGCTAATCGTGACCTTCGGGTCTTATAGACCTAGGCTTTGTCTACCCCGCAAGGAAAAAGACGTAGTAAGTGTATGTATGTAGAAGCCATCTTAACCCCCTTTGAACTCTATTGCATCATCATCATAATCATCATCATCATTCCAACCCTAAGACGTCCACTGCTGCAAAAAGGTGTTTACCAAACATTGTTCATTCCATGAGAAGATATTGCCATACTCACTACGCTTGGCAGCCAGGTTCATGACCACTGTTTTGAGGATGACACACCCCTGTCCTAAATGAACTCTATTTAAACCTCTCTTTCTCATCTGTGTGTTTTATCAGTTGCATTCTCGGCTGTGACCAGCCAGAGCCTGGGGCCTACTATTATATCAGCATTCATACTGTTAAATGATTTGGCACAATTTATACAGCCGGCCGGCTGCTCAGGCAGGCACCAACCGCTCATTTGGTGCCTGCCTCCAATTCCAAATCCGCAAAAAATACATGTGATTTTATAGTAAAAGTATTTTCCAGTACTGGGAATCCTGAGTACCATTACGCCAAGTAGTAGACTAAGAAAAGCAAAGTATAGGCCTGGCAAAGTGAGTATCGCTAGCTTTACTAACAGGAAATTTAAAATATACAAGAATCAAAAACATGGAAGGAAGGAGGGGAGACTTCTGCCCAGCAGTAGGTCATAGACAGCTAGGAAAAAATGAATGTCTATAAAGTCGTTTTACGAACGATAATTTTACGTGATAACGGTAGAAGAGAGAGAGATGCGTCACAAGCCCAGTGCTTAGGCCGATCATGCCTCTCTATCGCTTGTTCCGCGCTCTCGCTTGCGCACTCTCTCTTGAACGCTCTCTTCTCTAGAGAATGCCTAATCAACTGGCAACAGATACAAGATATAATAGTATGCTATTTTTCAGAGAAGAAACAACTTTATCACCAACAGAGAAGAACGAACTATTCAGCCTAGCTCACTTAGCATTGCGTTTGCTCCTACACATAGTGCAAAAAGTAGACGAAAACAGCAGCAAACTGAACTCTATGTTCATAGACATAAGGATGTACATAACAGATCTAGTGATGCATGAAGATGTGCCTATGGATACCAAGTCTGTGTCTGGTATTTTATTTCTGACTATGCACATTGTGGAAAATGGGGAAAACTCATGGATGGATGTAAGTACTTTCTGTTGTTTTCACTCCACTACAGTATTATGGAAACATTGAGGAGCCCAATGATCCAGTGGGTGTGAACATATAAATAAGCGCTTTTATGTGTTAAGCATCCAAGGGCGCGGTCACCACTGGGATGAATGACCGCAATTGGCATAAAAGTATCTTGGGCTCCTCCGTGCTTCGAATGTTTACAATGCTTATCATTTGAATTCTCTGTGAGTTAAAATTACATTATTACAGATTATGAAAATGTTATTCTAAAACCGGCCAAATGCTAGTCGCACATTCTAAAGGTTCCATATAATATTTAACTACAAAAACCATGTTTTTTGTTTGTGGACTATGATGTATGAGGACATATGAAACCTCTTACATGCAACCTCTCTCGTGAGGTTAACCAAACTCTTTCTTACATGGACACAATTTTTTTTAATTATCTGTTGTTTGATGTCTAAAGAATAAATGAATAACTTTGACAGAATCGAGAAATAACCTTATAATTTTTAATCGCATGTTTTGTTGTTATAGCGGCAAAATATATAAACATTCTCTAAAAATTACAGTACTATTGTGGTTCAATAGGTACAGATCTGTGACGGACGGAGGGACAGACGGATATTGGAGACTTTGAAGTAGGATCCCGTTTTACCGTACCCCAAAAATGCTAAAATAATTATAATACGGAAAAGTATTTTTATTGTACAGAATTTATCGAATTACAATCACAATATTGACATTTGTTTCTGCTGTACTCATCAAACAAATAAGTACACACAACTTAAAAATTATAAGATGAATTGTTCTTTATCTGTCGAATTTGTAGGCGAAGAATTAAAATTGTATATTTTTTATTATTTCTTACTGGGCATTGCTGCTCTCAAACATTAAATAAATATGTATTTCATTTATTCATTTACCCTTCTTATCTAAAGGAGCGACATAAAAGAATAAAAAACTAAAATAAAAAACTTCTTCCAACGCACCACATTGAGGCAAAGTGCCCAAAATGCTGGCATTTCCCTGTTGCACAGCGAGGCTCATCATGAGCAATAAAAACCAATTGGAGCTGCCAGCTCTTAGATCACCAGTTACCTTAATAAGACTTGTTGTCAATTCGTTATAGATAATAAATAAATAGATCCAAATATTATTTTCTTCTGCAGATACTTAACCACCAAAATGATTCAGCAACCAGTATTCTCTGTCACGACGCGGGCCGCCTGTGTCTGTACTCCGCCATAGTGACTGTTGTGCCAGCGGAGCCATTGACGACCCAGACAGTTACTGGCCAACCAGCTGTCATTGTAGTGGCCCAGCGGATCATGGAAATCGGCGAAAGGTATTGTCATACCACGATTATCTTACCTTCAATGGGGCCAGGTAAAAATCGGAATCACGACTTATCTTCTCAATATTGCATCTCATGTGTTTACATTGTATGTACATATGGTGTAGGAAGTACATTAAAGTTCAGACATGGACCCTGTAAGGGCACAGAAAAATAAAATAAAATAAATCGATATCTTTTAGTAAATTAAAATAACTATCATGCATAATGTCAAAAAATAATTAAAATAATATTATATAGAATGTATGAATATGTCTGAATTCAATTGCATTAAATTACAATCATATTAAATTACATTACCATTATATTAAATTACAATTCAATTATATTAAATTAATATTCAATTATATTAAATTACAATTAAATTATATAAAATTACAATTAAATTATATAAAATTACAAAATTACAACTAGCCTATTGACGATGGTGAGAGGTGCCATTCTCAACTGCCTGTCCAGTGGTTGCAGGTATGGCATCGGGTACCCCCTTTTCCCTTTCAAAATCCAACAAATTCCTTCTACAGCCTAAAAATGCTTTCGAGGATTAGCAGCGTCGGAAACACAAGAAGCCAAAGAAACTGCGCCCGCTAAACCGCCAAGCGTGGCGAGTATGGCAGTAACCTTTCCATGGAACGGAGAATCCTTGGGAGAGGCTTTTATCCAACGGTGGACTTTGTGTGGCCAGAGTTCCCACTAGAATCATTGTCTGTTTTCTGCTTTCTTTCTATATCGTCATACCTTGCTTATGCATATCTTTTTACTCTCTTAAGCTAATAGTTTAATTAAAACTAATCTGAGATATAGACATTATTAAAATATGTAACAACGGGTTACTCGCGTACGAAGTCAGCTACTGGCCGACATGTTTCAACCTCATCCGAAGGTCTTCCTCAAGGCGAGTGTGAATCGAGAGGCGCGCCCGATGTCCCGATCCACGCTGATGTCAGTGATCGGAAGCGTGAGCGGCGCGCTGTGACAGTGCGGAGGTTGGTGAGGTTGCTGATTTTCTGGTTTAGTGATACCCGGGAATGTACTAGGAATCTTTTTATTTTACTGGTTACTGGTGATGGTGCCCGTATGTGAAAATAACTCGCTATGTCAAGCTCTGTTAGCTGAACATGGCCTCTACTGTCCATCCCTTGATCGGCCACGCTACCGATCGCTAACATCGGGCGCGCGTCTTGATTCATATTCGCCCTGAAGAAGACCTCCGGATGACGTCGAAACATGTCGGCCAGTAGCTGACTTCGTACGTGAGAAACCCATTGTTACATATTTTAATAAAGATTTATATTTCTAAAATTACAGGAATTCCTCTGAATCCCCATTCACTTTAGGAGTCACGCGAACCTTGCTCCAAATCAGTAAACTCGTCAACCATTCGACCGGGCTTCAGGTCGTGGATGCCTTGCTGCCGTTCGTGTGGACGCATCTAGACCATCACATGGACAGCGTGAGGCATCTGGCTGCGCAGATGTTGGGGAATATTGTCAAGTTCTGTGCCAGGGTCAAGGCAGAAGGTATGGGGACAGTCATTTAAAATTTTTAGAGGCTTTTGACATGATAATCGTCTTATAATTTTATAAACGCCGGCTGCACGCACGAAAAGTGTCACGTTTCGTGTGCAAGCGAGAGCGACGAACTAGCGATAGAGAGGCACGATATGCCGAAGCGTTCGACTTGTGACGCATCTATCTCTCTTCCGCCGTTCGACAGTCAGCATCGACGGTCAGGTAAAAAATCCATCACATATTTTCAATTCAAATATTCACCGAGTATAATGGGAATGATTTAATTGCCAAAATACAATTCTTACATTTTTGTCAGTGGTACATTCATTGAATCAGAAAAACATATAGAAGCGTAACTCTCATATTACTAACGATTCAATATCAGTCCCATTAACGCAAATAAACTTGTATATATTTATTTATTTAAACTTAACTCAATAGACAACGATAAAATAACGCACTCATAGACGAAGCTAGTTTGCGATTGGCCGCGTCAAGGTGTGACTTTGGCGGTGTCAACATATCTAATGAACGCTATGGTGTCAACACAGCGGAGGTAAGTAGGCTAACAGCTCGCCTCGCTCGCTAAGTTTCTCCAGTGTCACTTTTCCGTCTTTCCTTGCGTTTCCTACACCACCTTACTACACAAGAAGTATTTCGCCAATGTTTACAAAAAATATATCGTTAAATGCTTTTATCGACGCGTCCTTCCGTCACGGAGCGCGCGGCAGACTAATTCGCGAAAAAATCTACTTTAAGCCCCGCCCGCTTTGAGCTACTTTGCTTAGTGTCAGTTTTTGAGCGCAGTGCTGTTTTTTTCTAATTCAATGGGCACATTGTATTTTGCCTGAACTAAGGCATGCAAATATTCAGAATATACATACTACATACATAGTAAAAAAATAACAAATTATCCAACTTTACACATCAAATCACAATTACATAAATTACATTATTTTATTGTCATCATTCAACTGTCGTCAAATTATAATATTAATAAAAAGAAAATGTCAATTATTATTGAGTATTACTGCTGTTTCTTTTTAATTCGTCAAATTCATTCATACTACAGAAACAATGTTTGTTTGTTTGTAATATATGTTTGTTTTATGTACGAGAAAAAACACAGAACATAAAACATAGTATAAACGAAACAAGTTCTGACAACCATTTTGTCAAAGTTTAATACAGTCTTTCCATGACAATAGAACGAGTTTCTGGGAATAACTTCGCTCCTTTAAGACCAATCAGAATGCTATAATTATGTTGCTTAAAACTACGTTACCCTGCGCGGGGGGTCAGCCCGGAACACTGTTACCCCGGCAATGGGACAAACAAACATACATACAAACAAATTACGCTCTGCTACCAGAGAATGCTGATTAAACTATGTTACCCTGTGCGCGAGGGGGGGGTCAGCCCGCCAGAGGTTACCCCGGCAAGGGGACAAACAAACTTACATACAAACAAACTACGCAGCTCTGCTACCACCCTAGATAAGTTCTAGGGGCCTACTAATCTAATTACAATCTAACCTAAAATATATTGAACTAACTTACAATTTATATCTTCTTCGAACGACCTCGTTCGGCAGGATCCCGAAGCTTCCTTCGATGTGGGTGAGGCCTTGGACCTTTTCCACGGTCTCAAGGCAGGAGTGAACAGATTGGGTCCCTAAGCCCCCCCTGAGCTCAATACACCCCAAACGAATATGACGATAGTTAACACAAACGCTATGTGATTTAATAGTCAAATTTATGGGTCCCGACACAACCCCACGCCGCGTCCACGCGGTTGTCAAACAATTGACAATTACAGTGATTTTACACATACATATTGTACTTAATCTTTGGCACCACGCCTCACAAACAATAGGTCAACTCAAACAAAGGCATTTATGTAACGATAATCACCGAATATTTCATTCCGGCCGCATTGGTGAACAGATAAACCAAACGTAACACGTGATACGATCATCGCGTCAGTGAGAATTTCGGAGAACTGCGCAGGCCATCCACACAGTCACAAACAACAATCTATTTTGATTTCAGTTCAAATCACTTCCGTTCTAAACGGGCTATAAATTATATCGGGTAATTATCGTTCCGTCACCATGACGCGATCGAACCGGAAAGTACAAAAATGGCGGACGCGACAGCCCACACCGCGCGACACGCCTGTCTCTAAGCGAGATTTTCAACGACTGCGTCGTTCGTCCATGAACGATACCGTTAGCACGCACACACTCAGCGCGCAGGCGCCGCCGCCTCGCTAAGCCGTGCTACAATTTTATACAAACTATGTGGGTATACGAATATATCGGCGTTCGCGAAGTGACAAATACATTCTTTATCGAACAAATAATTAAAATGATGTCCCTTCGTTGTTCCAGGTGACGAGAAGCCAATAAATAAATTGTTCTCAGCACTGTCGTCTCTAGACAGGCATCGCAAGAGTTATTACGTCAGCCTGACATTGCTCGGGAACTGCCTGGGCGCGGGGGAACTGGGGAGCAGGCTGCCGGGCTTGGCCTCGCAGGTCATGGCGGCCTTGAACGAACAGGCGGTGCAAGCCAGCGTAAGATATTTGTAAATGTCACTACAGGCCATTCACAACCCTATCACTTTGTCATAACAGTTTCTGTATGGTGCCAGACTTAGTGTTGGGCCCAACATCATACATAAAGATATGTTGCTGCTGGCTGTGTGAAGATGGTGTGGAGACACAAGATCACGTCACGTTGAAAGTAGTTTATCTCTAGATGGTTACATGACGCCTGAACACTGCCATCAAGAAAGGATCCGTCACAATCCTTTCTTGCTGGCAGTGTTCAGGCGCTATCGCCGATCGATCGATGTGTGTCTCAGTGGGCCATCCATATGTATCTCAATATGTTTTAAGATTATAGAACTATTTATAAATTTATATTAAAAGGATGTAAGCTATGGGTATGGGCGCAATACCCAATAATATTATAAATGCGAAAGTGAGTTTGTTTGTTTATTACGCTTTCACGCCGTAACTACTGAACCGATTATCATGAAATTTTGCATATAAGTTCGCTGGAGTACCGAGAAGGACATAGGCTAGGCTTTTTATCCCGGGAAAAAGTACTATTCCCGAGGGATCGACATTGACGCGGGCGGAGCCGCGGGCGAAAGCTAGTAATCTATAAAACACACCATGGGTTCCGAAGAACCATCATTTCGTTACAAAAATCATCACCGTCATTTTCGCCCTAAGAAATCAAATGCTAGACCAAGGCCCAAGGATTTTTCGTTCCATAGGAAAATATTCTCGTACTCATCACGCTTCGCAGGCGGGTTGGCGAGCGCAGTTTCTTTGGCTTCTTGTGCTTCCGACGCTGATGCCCAACGGAAGCATGTTTAAGCCGGAGAAGGATAGGTATTGTTGTGTCTGGGAAGTACTCGGAATAATGGGGAAAAGCATATGCTACTTGCTCGAGAGGCCGAGCAACCTGCAACCACCGAACAGGCAACCAGCAGACAGGGGATGACACTCGACCGAAGAACCATATCTGTGTGGAAATGCATAGATAAGACAAGGTATTGGCAGTCCTGTGATCAATATCTATTATCACTTATTAAACTAATAAATTCTCTGGCTGCTCTGGCCAAGTATGGTCCTAGTAGTACAGAGAGGGTCGTGCTCCTGTAGTGGAGACTAAAAAGGACCTGATGATCATGATAAAGAAATTAGGTAAATAGGGATTTTATTTCAATGCTATTCTTACTAGTATTTGTTATGTAACAGGCGACGACGACTTTGGAAACCCTCATGCAGCAACACACAAAAGAATCCGACCCTCTCACGATATACCAAGAATGGATACTTCCCATTTTGGTACATGTGTCGTCTAATGACGTGGACTCCACAGTACTGAGCTTGTTGGAGAGCTTGCTGGCCAAAGCTGTTGGGCAGGAAGAAAGGCTCCTTGATTACATGTGAGTATGATAGAATCTTTACGTGTTCCTTCAAATCACAGTCTAGAGACCCGCCGCTAGCAGGTTCTAGCTATTGGCTAGCTCCGTGGCGCAGCCGTCAACACGCCAGCCTGCGACACGAGAGTGTCCGGGTTCGATCCCCGGTCAGGTCAAGATGGAAAATGATCTTTTTCAGATTGGCCTGGGTCTTGAATGTGTATCTATATACTCAGACCAAAGAAAAAAGAGGACTGGAAATACCTACAAAAAAATCGTGTATACCTACATCACAGAATCGTTACATAAAATGGCTGCCATTGCCTAGGGTTGTCACTTCCATACTATGTAATGATCTACTTTAAACAGTACTCTTATTTTGTACACAGAGCCGACAGAGCTTATAAAAACATTTTGGGAAAGATAATAAAATGACAATTTATTTTATAACTTTGTTTACTTAATCATTCCTAAAAAGTATTAATTTGTTTAAAAACCATCTATCTGAAAGATATTTACATTTAATTTCACCGTAATATTTATATGTAACATAACATCTTTCAAATTGTAATTTCTTCTGCTGGTTCAAACGTTTATCTTTTACAGCCTTTATTTTTTTCATATTCCACGACCTGAAATTTCAATATACTTAGTTAAATCATAATATTTTATTATTAAATTTAGAATAAGTCTGTCTCTGTCACAGGGCAGGGGGGGGGGGGGGGGGTATTTAGTTAGCTCCAGCCAATGAAAAGATTTGAAACTTGTACTGCACAGCTGAGATAATAAGTAAGACGCATTACTGACAAGTTCATGCATACGCCCTGTATCTTAACACTTAAATGAATATTATAATTTCAGATTTAAAAAATATTATATTATGCATATAATTTTTATTGTTGGATCATAATGCCACACTGTATTGTTTTATCGAAATATTTAAAAAATATGTTTTATTTACATACCTCTTTCTGAACTTCATCTGATACTGGTAATAGGAATAAAACGTCGTACTAGCAAAATCAGTATTGATATTGCTTGTTTCACGCAGTACAAATTTGTCTTGTGTAGCCAGTGCTGAAAAGTAAACGTGCAAATAATTAACACAATTATAATAAACTAGCTTTTGCCCGCGGCTCCGCCCGCGTCAATGTCGATCCCTCGGGAATAGTAGTAATTTTTCCCGGGATAAAAGGTAGCCTATGTCCTTCTCCGTACTCCGGAGAACTTGTATGCAAAATTTCATGATGATCGGTTCAGTAGTTACGGCGTGAAAGCGTAACAAACAAACTCACTTTCGCATTTATAATATTAGTAAGGATTATGTACAAGTATAATCTATTAAGTGCATTGTTGTATGCATGACATCATATGATCGCATCCATAATTCGACAATACGTTGTCACACATAACTTTGCGTACATTTGCATGCATGTGCCGGCTACTCCTGCCAAATCACCCAACGGTTTTTAGTATTGTTTGACAGAAAAAACGAATAAACCGGCCAAATGTGAGTCGGACTCAGGCACGAAGAAGGGTTCTGTACTATAAAAACTGCAAAAAAAACATTGCTTGCTGTAGCGAAGCCCCTTAATTAATTATTTTATTCTATTGTTTAGTTTTTGTCGTTATAGCGGCAATAGAAATATATCCATCAAAGTTTCAACTGTCTAACTATCAGGGTTCATGAGATACAGCCTAGTGACAGACGGACACCAGAGCCATATCATTAGGATCCCGTTTTTACCCTTTGGGTACCGAACCCTAAAACATTTATTCATTGACATTAACTGTATACATTAAACTTACCGGAAATGAAAATATGTCACGAAGTCTCATATCATAACTTCAAGCGTTCTATTGAAACAGCTTTCCTCAAAATGCAAAGAGCAGATGTACCAATCCTGTTGCCGAGGATTAATATTTTTCCGAACCGGATAGCCTCTAAGCATTTATTCCTCAAAGCTTCATTCATCGGAAACCTATAAAAAAAATATTATTTTTTATTTAGATAATGCACAACCCTATTCAAGTATGTAAACAAATGAGGCATAAAATAAATGAAAATACTGACTGTATTACAAAAATATGACCAGTTAACAACATTTTATACATAAATTTAAGATCGTGTTTTATTTTGCTTCTCAATCAGAATCAATAAAGAGCTTTCTTGCTAGAAAACGGGTTACTAACCTATGAAGAGTCAATTATAGTTGATTTATGTTTTTTCTTGCACCACACATCACAATACAACATTTAGTCAAATTGATAAACAGTTTTCTCACACTTCCACGTATTTATTACCTTATTTTCGCGTATTTTTGTCCCAAATCTCAACTTTTCCAAATAGTAAACAACACCCGTTGACAGCACAACTACCACGAAACTCGTTACATAATATGGCGGATTTTGGCACGTACCTAAACTTTTGACAGCTTTGACCATAAATTAGCAAAAACTAAAATATGTATGTCTCTTTTGTCAAAGGCAATTGTACTGAAGAAAGAAAGAGACAAAGTTATATTTCACACTTTGTACCATAAATGCCTGATATTTGTATAAGTAAAAATTCATATATGTTGACAAGGGCTTCTCCATAGACTTCCTTACTCTTAGATCTATATATGTATTTGTTATAAAATATAGTATCGTTGAGTTAGTATCCCATAACACAAGTCTCGAACGTACTTTGGGGCTAGCTCAATTTGATGTAGGGGATAATTGGTCATGCGAGAAAATTTTGTCAACTGGTCAAGCGTTTTTTAACCGCTCCTAAAATGGTTTATTCGTCAAGCGGTGTTGTCCTCATATATATATTATATACTTATTCTTGTGTATCCGTGTATACTTATGCCTGCTTTTATGGCAATGACTTTGAACATGTTGTGATGGAGCGCTCGACTTGCAGCCACCTGGGGTAGTATTTTTCAACACGTGACTCACCAAACGAATGATTTACGCGATCGTTTCCAAAACGCCACATTTGTTTAACGCATAATTGCATGAAAAACTTCCACGGCCGACGGGCTCCGTTACGTCAATGTCGCTGCCTGCAATGTCACTCCACGAGTTTACGTTCCGTTTAACGCAACACTTCGTTATGATTTTTAAAGTCTTTGATAACTATAGAAACGTGTTGAATATTTTCTGTGTAAAACGAGGAGAAACTAAAATAGTTTTCGCGAAAGGTTGGCTACATTACAGCTTAAACGACGATTTCGATAATTCGACAAAAGGCATTTCGTCACTTGGAAGACGAGTGTGACTTGCACGTATACGTCTTACGTTTTGGTGACGCGCCGTTTCAAAAATAGCCAGCTAGAATATCGTTTACGTTCAGACCAGTAACTATACTAGTTAGGAATATTCCATTTTGTATGTATACGCTAGGTTAGGTCTTAAGTAGGAATTAAGTTTTTGATCAGAGAAATGTTTTATATAGCCCGTCTTAGTATATGGCGAATAATGGAACACGTGAGATTATCCTTACTGATATTATAAATGCGAAAGTGAGTTTGTTTGTTTGTTTGTTTATTTGTTTGTTTGTTTGTTACGCTTTCACGTTGTAACTACTCAACCGATCATCATGAAATTTTGCATACACGTTATCTGGGGTACGGAGAAGGACATAGGGTACATTTTATCCCGGGAAAAAGTACTGTTCCCGAGGGATCGACATTGACGCGGGCGGAACCGCGGGCGAAAGCTAGTAGGTATATAAAAAAAATTGTCTGTAAAGTCGGTTTATGGACGATAATTAAATTTATAATTTATTAAATTTATAATTTATTAATTTTACGTTATAACCGTGAGAGATAGATATTAAAGATACTAACTAGTACTACTGCTGCTGTTGCTGCTGCTCCGGAACGTGATATTTTTCGTGCTAGCAGCCGGTGTTCATCGATTTATAAGACTTTATCACGTCAAAAGTTATGGTAATTGATTTGTTTGTTTGTTTGTAAATACTTTATTGTACATAAAAATAATATACATGTAAGGATTAAACTTAAACTTAAAAGAAAATATGCACAATGGCGGACTTATCCCTTGAGGGGATCTCTTCCAGTCAACCAGGTATCTGAAAGGAGACATTAGTTGGGTTAAATGGGGCAGAGGTATGAATTCGAAAATACGTAAAAACAAACAATATTTAACTACAAATTACCTAATATAAATATCTAATACATACTATACATATGTCTATAATATACATACACATACATATATACTAATAAATAAAGATATATACTTACATAATACATATGAGCTCAATGCGAAGGAGGGTTCAGATAAAATTTTCTTAATTTAAGTTTAAAGGAATCGATCGATGGAGCCAATTTGATTTCTAAGGGGAGCGCATTCCACATCCTGGCGGCAAGAGCGGTAAATGACTTCGCGTAAGTCTCTGTTGAGTGGGTAGGGATCTGCAGCACAGGGTTACCGCTAGAACGCAACCGGCTGTCTAATTCGCGAAAAGTAAATTGTTTTCGGAGATAACTGGGATAGAGAGGATTATAAAGGACCTTAAAGAGTAATGAGAGGATATGGATATTACGGCGAAATCTTATTGGTAGCCATTTTAGCTGGCAGCGAAATTCGGACACATGATCAAACTTTCTCAACCCATAAATGAACCTAATGCATTGGTTTTGTAGTCTTTCCAGTTTATTCAGCAATCCCTCATTCATATCCAAGCATGCCACATCCGCGTAGTCGAGGAGGGGAAGAAGAAGGGTTTGAGCTAGGAGTATTTTCGTGTCAATGGGGAGGAATTTTTGCAGCCGTCTTAACACGTGTGGGGAAGCGAAAATCTTACGACTAATTTCGTTGCATTGTGGCACCCAGGAAAGAGTCTGATCCATTACGATGCCTAAATTTTTTACTGTGTAAGAGAAATTAATTTTATCATTATCAAGCATTATTATTATTATATATATTATATTGATTATTAATTGCTTTTCTATTGTATTGGGTTATATCTGTAAAAATAGAATAAGTTAATGGAAAAAAAAAAATATTCCAGTTTGCCACACATCCGCGGATGTAAGGCGGACAGTGCATGTTCAGGCGACTTGAAACGCGTCCTGATGTTGGCAAGCGCTGTGCGGAGATCCCGCGTCAGCGTGCCCAGGGATGTGACCCGTGACGTGACCAATGACGTGAGCTTGTGGCGCGGTTTACTGCACTACGACGTTCTGAGGCGAGCTGCCGTGGAAGCCATAGATGAAGTAAGTTTTTTTTATCATTTCTGCTCTTTCTTTTTAGCTCCTCTACTGTCTCTATTTCTCTTTTGACACATAATTAGCACTTACCCAGTTTAAGCAACCTTTGGCGTAGTCCCCACTTCGGTGACCGTAAGTGGTATATCAATATCTCGAGCTTCGGAAGGCACGTATAACCGTTGGTCCCGATTGTCATTATTAATTGGCAGTCGTCAAGCTATGTCAGATGCCTTTAGGCAGATTGAAAATCTAACACCAGTGTTGGCCACTTACACGCGCAAAAAACAACAAATTTTCTATTTTTATCTCATTAGTTCTTTGTCTGGCTTTCCCCTTTCTTTCTTACTCATCTTCAATCTCTTTCTCTTACTTTCGCTCTCTGATTTTGTCTCCTTTTTCTTCTCTCTTTTCTCTCGTTAGCTTCAAATATAAGTGAACTTTAAACAAGAGTTTTCTGTACAGCCAGCCAACGAGATACCTGACCCCGCCATCTAACTATATCTTGAATTTACACTTAAACTAAAAATAATATTAACATAAAAATATATATTCAGAAAGATTTTAATTAAGACTTTCTGAAATACATTTTCATATATTACTTTTAGTTATAGAGAAAATTCAAGATCTAGGTACATGGCGGGGTCAGGTATCTCGTTGGCTGACTGTACTCGTAAAACGAATAGCGTATTGCACAAGGTATTTTTCAGACGCAGAACTCAGTTTGGGTTTTTCTAGCTCGGCTCTAAAGACGTGTATTTTGCAGATACGAATCCTATCTCTGACGCTGATCGCGGAGTCTCCGAAGACCACGGAGCCCTTGGAACCCGGCGAACTGTCTCTGCTGCTGTATCACTTGGAACACATCGCGCACGCCACGCCCAACTATAGGCAGCTGCTTCAGGCGCCGCTCAGGAAGGTGAGCGACGACTTTTATTAAGGACAGGCAGGTCTGTCTCACTCCCCGTGTGACGAAAACATAACTACGCGCGGCGACCACTTCGAAGCGGTAACACCGGCCAAATCCGGTAGGAAAGACTCGCGTTTGGTCACATGTGTTCACCGACTTCAACAAATTATGATTCGACTAGCTTTCGCACGCCGCTCCGCCCGCGTCAATGTCGATCCCTCGGGAATAGTACTTTTTCTAGGAAAAAAAGGTAGCCTTTGCCCTTCTTCGTACTCCAGAGAACATGTACGCAAAATTTAATGATGATCGGTTCAGTGGTTACGGCATCATCATTATCATTTGGTGTAGGTGACACCGTCAATCGACCGTGCACACCCTGATGTCAGAGTTCTTCGGAACCGCTTCTCGGCCTCTGACGTGGTTCCTTTAACGACTACCAGATGGCAGCCGAGACCAAAGGCTTAACGTACCTTCCGAAACACGGAATCATCTTTATTATCAGACAACCAGGTGTTTCTAGCCTGCAATGTCCTAACCAAACTGGAAACAACTAAACAAAGTATGCTTCCGGTGGGAATCGAACCACGACCCCCGGGTCAACAGGCAAACGCCTTAACCACTGGACCACGGAGGCTGCTTTAGAGCTATAAGAATAAAATTGGCTTGCAGTGGATTCTGTAGGTATCTAAACAAAAAGGTGCTGCGTTCTGACGCGAGCTAAATTACACCGTATCGCTAACTACATTGAGTTGATATTTCTTTGAATACCTTTGCAGAGTGCGACTTCTGTATGTAAGTATTAGTACTTATTCTATGGTACAGGGCTTGCTATTCACAGTGTCGAGCGGGATTTACTTGTAGTAAATACGTATCTGTATATGTGTCATAGTGTGTGTAGGCCGGTCGAATTAGACATTCGAAAGTATATAAATTCTCGTATAAACGAGACATATGGCTTTATTAAAACTAAAAAAGATACAAGTTAATGTTTATTTGACAAATAGCACAGACACTAATAAGTACAGTTACATAGTAAAAAATACAATACAAAAACTTAGCACGGTTACTTCAAAATACATATAAAATTAAAACTTATAAAAATAAATATTTATGTTATTAATATCAGTTTGAAGTCAGCTACTGGCTGACATGTTTCAACCTCATCCGGAGGTGTTCCTCAGGGCGGATATGAACCGACACGCGCGCACACGAAGTCGTCCCACGCACTCAGCCTAATAATTTGTGCTGTGATGTCAAAAAGGACCCGACTCAGCATATGCTGGCTGTACATAAGTGCCAGCGCTGGACTTGATGATGCCTTTAGGCAGCCTGAATAATTTCACGGTAGTGTTTGCTATTGAGATGCACGCTAAAGAATAAAAAGATATTATTTTATAGAGTTTAATTAATTATTTGATCTTCCTAGTTTTTTTTTTTATTTCTCTTAAAATTTATATTTATTTGCGTAAAAACAAAGAATAATCAGCAACATGCTTCGTCAAAAGTTTACAGAAATAAATCAGCAACATGCTTCGTCAAAATATATATAAAACAGTATTCGCTACACGCTTCGTCAAAATTCTCAGTCTAAAAGACCGCCCCTGATCGTCCCTGGCCCAAAGGTTCCCATTATTCTAGCTGCATTGCCACTTTGAATAGCAATGGAAAGCCTTTGGGTCAGATACGACGTAGAACGACTGTCTTTAACTCGGTCTGAAATACGACGGCCCAACTCTCTAATAAAAGACCTAGCCTCCAATGCCCCGCCATCCGTGGTCTCAAACGCTACAGGCACAAATATATAGGCTGATTTAAGGCAAGAATATTTTATGTGTTTTTGTCGAGCAGCAGTCTCGGCAGCAGACCCCGCAGTGCTTGTAGTGTCTTTTAAATGGCTAACAGCGAAAGTACTCACACAGGTGGCATCCCATAGTTTCTAGTTACTGTGACTTTCATGATGCATTATTTTGTCCAAACTTAAGTTCATGAAGCGCCTCGAAGACAGTTACAAAGTGCTCAAACGCCAGAGAGACAGCGAGGCGTCCCGCAGAACAGCGTACTACCAGGAGTTCGTAGAGGAGCTCCGGAGACTGTGCTACGGCCACCTCCTGGCCGGCGCCAACTACAGCAGGCGGAGCCTGGCGTTGCAGGTGCTGCGGTGGACCGAATATCTGCAGCTGGAGGATTATGAGAGGTACGCTCTATAACTCGTTGGTACATTTCAACATACGATGATAAAATTAAGAGGGCTAAGAAAATCTCAGGAAATTTGTCATCTTGCAATCTTAATCTCTGCCTGAGAAAAGTTTAAGGGTAGATATACATATTTAGAGTGCGAATCGCGACGACAACGTGCGCGCTTCTGGGTTCAGATTCGACCTGAGGAAGACCTCCGGATGCAGTTAAAACATGTCGGCCTGTAGCTGACTTCGTACGTGAGTAACCCGTAATTTACATATAAATAATATTTATTATATACTAGCTTTCGCCCGCGGCTCCGCCCGCGTCAATGTCGATCCCTCGGGAATAGTACTTTTTCCCGGGATAAAAGGTAGCCTATGTCCTTCTCCGCACTCCAGAAAACTTATATGCAAAATTTCATGATGATCGGTTCAGTAGTTACGGCGTGAAAGTGTTACCAACAAACAAACAAATAAACAAACATACAAACTCACTTTCGCATTTATAATATTAGTAAGGATAAATAAATATATATGGACAAATCACACAGAATGAGCTCGAGACTTGTGTTATGGTACACTAACTCAACGATACTATATTTTATAACAAATACATAAATAGATAATCATTAAAGACGCAGGTTAATCTGAAAAAGGTCATTTTCAATCTTGATCTGACGGGGATTGAACTCGCGTCAGTGTGCAGTGACAACTAGGCCCTGAGGACGACATTAAATTTTATGATTTTGAACTAGCTTTCACCCGCTCGCGTTGTTGTCCATCCCTCGGAGAGCAGTACTTTTACCAGGATGAAAGATCCTATGTCCTCTGTATTACCAACGTGTGTGCAAAATTTCATGATGATCGGTTCAGTAGATAACTAGGTTGTGAAAGAGTAACAAACTCACTTTCTCATTTATAATATTATAATTTTGTATGAATGTCCTTACCCAAATTACATTTATATTTATTTTTAATTTATCTTTATTGTTATACTTATACTGTCTTATTAAAAAACGAGGACTAACTTTAGTACCTGGTTTAAACCATTATGCGACTAAAATAAGACGTCACTTATTACTTTTAATTGACGTTTGGTCAACTGTCATTATCAATTTGTTTTGGGCGGATAATGGTTTAATTCAGTTTCTTGCTGTCTTTTCTTTAACATTTTAATTATCATTACTTGAGAAGTTTCTCTAACTCAATAATTATATCTTGCAATTGCATAGAATGCTGTGTTAACACGCTTTAGGATAACAAACCTGTTCTATATACAGCGTGATTTTAAACCCCCTAGCTATATTGAAATCTGGGAATCATAATCCCTAATAGAATACAGAATTGTAAGAAAAAAAGGTGAAAATCACGTTGTATTATAAGATTTGTGTTGTTTAATTTTTATGTTTGTTATCTGTTTTGTTTCTCTTAATATAAATAAATAGATATTAGTTGGGATGAATTTTCAGGGTATGGCACGAAGAGTACGTGGATAAGTTACTGCTCCACCTGGAAGACAGCTACGAGAACAACAAGTTGCTAGCTCTCGAGGTTCTGGACCGATGTCCTGCGGAAATGCTGCAGGTATGGTATGGTAATTACATTTCCATTCATCTTATATGAATTAAGTTGGATACTTAAGGACGAACTAGTCGCGAGCTCGAACTCACTGGCGGGCGCGGCCAAAAAGCACGTTGCTTCACCTAGCATTGCGTCCGACAGAGATAGTATCAGTGATGAGCACACAGAAATATGGATGAGCAGTTAGACGCTATATCTACACGCATACGCCGAGTCGCACGCACACAAACACTACCGAGCGCGTGAAAAATTGCAAAACGTCCTTTGGAAAATGGGGTTTTATGAAAAAACTACTGCATTAATCAATTATAAATAAAGTTAATTGAAATCTTCGATAATTGAACTTTGTCGGAACGGTCTTTGCTTTTGATATATTATACTTATTTACGCCCAAATTTGTGTTAAAATTAGTAAGTAAAGCTAAAGTTTGTTGGCTCATAACTTCTTAATGGCTTTTTATTTTACTAATCTGTTACCGTACAGACAAAATTAATAATGAGACAAAACGATATCATGTTAAACTTTGGATGTACAATGTCAAACAATGGAGTACAGCCCCCCCGAAATTTGTATGGGAAAAGTATAGACTCGTTCAGCCTTAACTTCTAAATAGTGGGTAGCAATGGAGTTACGCATGCTCGAATTTGTTTACATAAAAATTTTTTTTTCTAGCTCTCCATGTCCCACTGCTGGGCAAAAGTCTCCCCTATTTCTTTCCACTTTTCTCGATTTTTGGTAGTATCCATCCAGTTCTTATCAAATGCTCTTAATTCGTCTCACCACCTTGTTTTACCTTAAATATGTGATGAACGAATTCCGCTGGGAGCTCCGAAAGTAAAGATGGCGAGTCCTATCTACGGTGAAGTTTTTTTCCATAACATATTTAAAGTTTTTAAATACTATATACCGGGGGCTATATAACATAATTAATTGGTAAATATTAATTACACTCAATTTTTTAATCAGCTGCTTAAGGGTCGGACTATGCGGAGTACCTACCATTGCGTTGGTGCCCCTCCCCCCTTATATACCAAGGGTACCGGGTGTGATTTCTGGAATGGGCAAATATTTGAAATTCATTTTCACAGAAATTAGTCTGTGGTCCTAGAGCTACCCAAAGTAGCCGGCTGTTACAACTTTGCCAAATCATATTACAGCATGAATGCTGTCATAAGAGTGGACCCCGGGCTCTGATGTATTACAACTGAGGGTGTAACCGGGAAAATGTTTAGATGAAGAGGAAGAACGCGATGTACCGTTTACAATGTTATAAGGAGGGGGTCATGGACCCCGCTGGCCCAGTGGGCGTGGCCGATGTTAGCGCTTACGCATGTTAGGCAACCCGAGCGCAGTCCCTGCGAGGATGGGTGCCCCCAAGTGGCATAAAGAATATCTCGAGCTCCTCCGTGCTCCGGAAGGCACGTTAATCAGTTGGTCCCGGCTGTCATCATTGATGGCAGTCGTTAAGCTACGTCAGATGCCTTTGGGCAGTTTGAAAAGTCTGACATCAGTGTTGGCCACTTAGAACAAACAAACAAACAATGTTATCATCATCATCATTTCGAGTAGGTGTCACGGTCAATCGACCATGCACACCCTGGTGTCAGAGCTCTTCGGAACCGCCTCTCGGCCTCTGACCTGGTTCCTTTAACGACTACCAGATGGCAGCCGGGACCACCGGCTTAACGTGCCTTCCGAAGCACGGAATCATCTTTATTATCAGACAATCAGGTGATTCAAGCCTGCAATGTCCTAACCAAACTGGAAACAACTAAACAAAGTATGCTTCCGGTGGGAATCGAACCCACGACCCCCGGGTCAACAGGCAAACGCCTTAACCACTGGACCACGGAGGCTGTCGTAACAATCGTCGTCGTGTAACAATGTTATAAGAATGATAGATTTGTCAGTTTTTGTTTCAGAAAAGAAATTACTCGGTTAGCTTGGAGTTGGAAGATATCTTGCAAGAGGCATCGTCTATGAAGCCGACCGACTGCATATCGGCTGCATACAAATTGGAGTTGTTGAGGAGACGGCTACCAGAATCTATCTTAAAAGGAGAACATTGGTAAATTACCAAATACAATCATTTTTTCAAATATTTCTCGCCTAAAAATATGTTTTCTCGTCCCTCCCAGGCTTGGGTCTAAGAACAATCAGGATAGAGCCTTAAGAAATGAAGCAATGACGCAAATAACAAAGTATGCAAAGGTGTCGCGACATAAGTTCAGATGCAGATCGACATTAAAATAGCGTGCATTCACCTCTGTTAGAAATTCAAACTTAGGCAAATGTTAAATAACATCTACTTACGCTAAATATGAAACGTACAAAGATAGCGTTACTTGGGACATGTCTCAGGTGACAAATCAATTCTTTCGACATTATAGGGCGACCTTAAAATACATTTTTGCTAGTAGCATGAATGGGCCGGCTCGTCCTGGGAAGTACCACACTCACAGAAAATCGATGTTTGATTAGAAGCTTTACCGGCTGTATGCTTCGTTCGGTGAGTGAGAGAGCCGGAGGCCCATCCTCCCCCATATCCTTTCCCCAACTCCTTGAAAGGCCGGCAACGCTCCTGTCACACCTTAGTGTTGCAGTTGTCCATGGGCAGCGATGATCGCTTACCATCAGGTGTGTACGTACACTGCTTACTCAGCATGCGTACTCGCGACTATTAAGTAAATACTTCCTTTTCAATTTAGTCCGTAATCAGCATTCATACGTATAACACATTCCCATTTAGACATTAAAACTATTGTGAATCGCAAATATATCGTGTGTAAAGATCGACCATCTATCATTTATTAAACTGTATAGCAACTTAAATCTAAGGTGTATCGTTCTGGACTGTACAAGGAAACACGCTTGTTTGTCTGCATCCTAAATTAAAAAAAAAAAACCTACATGTACGACAAGAAGAAGTCACAAATGCCTCTGCTATAGCTCTAAATCGCGCGAGTCGAATTTTCACCGATCTAAGCTTACAATCTCCGGCGAAGCACAGTCGGAGCCGTAAGGTTCCCCAGGTTTCTTGCCTGGCAGATCTTCTCGCCCTGCTTAACATATCACCTCGCTCTCTTTACAGGCTTTACATAATTCTGGAAGATGAATGACCGTTTTTGACATGATAACATTTCATAAATCGATGAATGCCGGCTGCACGCACGGAAAAGTGTCACGTCCCGTGTGCAAGCGAGAGAGCGGAATAAGTGATAGAGAGGCACGATCGGCTTAATCGTACTGCTTGTGACGCATCCATCTAAAAAAATGGATACGCCAATATAGGCAATTATTTTTCAGCGCAGCGTCCGAGCCCGCATCTTACGCGTTAGCTCGCTCCCTGCTGAGCCACCTGCGCACACAGCTGCGTGGCGCACACGAGAGTATCGTGCGCGCCGCCAGAGATGGCGCCATGTACGGCCTACTGCACTGTATGGGACACTTGATGAGGAATGTCGACACTGAGTGAGTTTTTGTAAGGTTATTTTCGTATGTGATATAATAACACTAACAGCACAGATAATCCGTATAGTATAGATCCATTAATGATTTCATACATATAGAGAGTAATTATGTGATATTTGAATTGTAATTAAAAAACGTAGAAACCAATATTTGGCGAGAAACTTATTAGTACATGAGAAACATACATGAAAATAAGTTTCGATAGGTAAGAAACGTATGATTTCCTTGCAATATAATATTATAAACTAAAAACCACCCTGAACTCGAACGTTTATAAATCGTAGTGTTCCAACTTCTCGACATAATGCTTCTCATACCTCTAAAAATAGCAATAGAATCGCCGCAGTGTTTTATTAGATCACTTACATAGACATATGAAAGAATTTAGCTTATACTATGTTAATTTTCAGAGCCATATCAAATTGCGTATGTTGGCGGCAGCTAGTGGGCGAGCTCATAGAGACTTGTATGTCTGTGTGTTCCGCTGCGGCCTGTATAGTCAACAACTCTTCGCCTGAAGGTCACCTTCCCATGGATGCTGGGCAAATTGGAGTGGGTGACCATGGAAATTCAGGGTTTGTCATTTAAATAATGCCATTTCACTTCTTATTGAGTGTGTTATACTAGCTAAAGTTCGAATTATATGCGTCTGCGCGACCAAGCGGTTTGGTCGCAGGTTCCAGTGACCGCGGTCGCGTCGCTTTTTGATTTATTTGAAGCTGATGGAACGCCTCCGCTCTCCATACTTTATGTTTGAAGCGAGCATACCGAATTTTTCTCTCCATACTTTCTTTAGTATTTGAGTAGACGTGTCTTTAGTTGCGAGAAGACGTGACAATAAAAATAAAAATAACGATACATTGGTTTGTTATTAATATTAAAAAGAACAAAAATAACTTAAAATAAATATAACTATAGAACGGCGCCGCTGCAATCAGTAGTACAGGTAGGTGAGGTGAGCGGCTGCGCCGCTATTCAAATATTTTGATGCATGCAATAACTTGAAAGTTTGCGGTGTGGCGGCCGGACCGCTCAGTCACGCGGGCGCATATAATTCGAGCTTTAGAATTCTGTAATTATTTATGAAAGATTAGAACTAGGCAACTTTTTCTTTGGTTTTATTTTAGAGGGTTGATGTTGTTCACAGAGGTATTGTTTTGGAAGACGGTCGGCCTGTGACTGCTCAAATGGTGCTGCTTTGTGCCTGGAGGTCTGTAAAAGAGGTGAGCTCTTTTAATTTATTATCATGAGATACAGTATTTTGAAACGTCGGAAATTAAATATTTCCCGTATTATAGATTGACAACCTTTGTGGCTTCGTTATCCGGGTGGTTAAGGATGGAAAACAATCTCTTTCAGATTGGCCTGAGTCTTGGATGTTATAAAACATTACTATATTTTATAATTTAAAATGTAGTATTGTTGAGTTAGTATACCACGACACAAGTTCACAACTTACTGTGAGGCTAGCTAAATTTGTGTAAATTGTACCTATATATTAAAAAAACCGGTCAAGTGCGAGTCGGGCTCGCGCACTAAGTGTTCCGTACCATTATTCTATAGTAAGTTAAAAAATATTAAAAATATTTTTATTATATGATGTAACTAAAAATGTATACTTTTCGCAATGTTTTCTTTATCTGTGCTATACGATGTTGCTTCGCACCAAATTTCAAGATTCTAAATTCACGGGAAGTATCCTGTAGGTTTTGATTCCCTTGCGAATGTCGAAAAAACACGAAAATTTGCGGCATAAACGGCTGTATCTTTTGATTGCGTTGGCTTAGAAGTTTGATTTTTTCACAGCTTCAAGGGACAGTAGACCTGAGTATTTGATATGAATTTTAGCTTGATACCTCTACGCGTTCCTGAGAAAAAGGGTATTGACAGACCGACAGACAGACGGACAACCGAGTGACCCTATATGGGTTTCTTATGACCTTTTGAAGTACGGAACCCTAAAAAAGACTCCTAAGGGTCCTAAGAACCGATACCACCAATCTGTCCATAGCTTAAGATTTGTACGGCTTAGAAGGCCAACCACATTTTAAATGTGAACTGAGTTTATCTCTGCTTGTAGGTATCCCTACTCCTAGGCAGTATGTCGTCCCGGCTGAGCATCGCCTCCCCGGAAGACCCTACCAATGGCACGTTGTCGTGCTCACAGCTGCGAGCAATCGGCGAGCACTTCACGACTCTACTCGCGGAGACCAAACATCGCGGCGCCTTCGAACAGGCCTACGTGGGGTTCACTGAGCTGCTGGCGAGGTGAGTTTAGTATTATGACGGTACTGCACGAAATTGTAAAAATTTACGTGTTTTCAAATCACTAGTACTATGCGCTGAATTAATTAAATACATCAAAAGTATTTGTATAATTTAGATCAATCCTTGAACAAGATCGCCCCCTTGTTGGACTTTGAAACAGATAGATATGAAATTTAAAAATGATAAATGTATGTTAAATCATATATATCTAAAATCATTTTTCTTCGAAAACTTTGTAATTTTTATGTCAAAAACAATAATTCTCCCATGACAATATTTATATGTACTTCTCGAAGGTCGCCCCCTTTCTTATCTTTTTTTATAAATATGAAAATATTAAGATTTTACATCTGTTTTCATAATCGCCTAATGGTTCTGCGCAGTAGCGACGTTTTTCGTTCGCGCCGCACCCGCTTAAATTATTATTAACAGCTTTACAACGCAGAACAACGCCATCAATTATATATTTGTGTAATTTTTTCCTTTTTTATGCTAAATGATATCATTAAACATTTCTTTATATTAGGAAATATGTAGTTCAATTTACGCCACGAATATATCCATGTTTAGATCTCGTTGTATCACCATACAGTCCTGCGAGTGTTCTACAGAGTTAAATATATTTAGGTACTAGCTCCGCCCGCGTCAATGTCGATCCCTAGGGAATAGTTCTTTTTCCCGGGATAAAAGGTAGCCTATGTCCTTCTCCGCACTCCAGAGATCTTGTATGCAAAATTTCATATTGATCGGTTCAGTAGTTACGGCGTGAAAGCGTAACAAACAAACAAATAAACAAACAAACTCACTTTCGCATTTATAATATTAGTAAGGATTCCGCATGGAGCAGACATGCGGTACTTATTTTCTTGGCAAGGTCAGTGATATATATGATGAACAGCAACGGTCCGTTATGCGAGCCTTGAGGAACACCAGTAACTGCAAAAAGTTACGTAGATCTATTCCCCTTAAGTGCTATTATTAATTGTACACTTACACACAGAGAATACACTTAATTGGCTAGTTTCGTCTTCATCTTTTATTTTCATTTAGTATTAACTGTCTCCGTGGTCCAGTGGTTAAGGCGTTTGCCTGTAGACCCGGAGGTGGTGGGTTCGATTCCCACGAGAAACATACTTTATTTAGTTGTTTCCAGTTTGGTTAGGACATTGCAGACTTGAATCAACTTGATTGTATGAAAAATAAAGATGATTCCGTGCTTCGAAAGGCAAGTTAAGCTGTTAGTCCCGGCTGCCATCTGGTAGTCTTTAAAAGTAACCACGTCGGAGGCCGGGAGGACGTTCCGAAAAACTCTGACACCAGGGTTTGCATGGTCGATGGACCGTGACACCTACTGGAAATGATGATGATTTAGTATTTGATTTAGTTTTTATATCCGATTTTTGCTAGGTTATGGCGTAGTCGTTTGCCTGAACTGCATGCACTGCCCCGTATCTGGCTGGATGAGCTGATGGAAAACATCGAGGCGGGCGGGAACAAGGACGCCACGAGACGGAGTGCAGGTCTGCCTTTCATGATACAGGTACTGCATTAGGCTTTAGTGTTTTTATTTATGGACTCTAATACTTTAGAGTTATATGTTGACGCTTGAAGACTATCGTCAAACCTTTACTTAGAAATATCATCATCATCAGGTCTTTTTAGTCTCCACTGCAGGAGCATGACATTCAAACATGAGCTAAACAAAGCTCATGAACATCAATAAGACCTCTCCAACCCGTCTGGCCAGCGAGGAGAGTGTAGGCCAAATCCTCTGTTTGCTCTGGCCAAGTATGGCTCCGGTAGTACAGAGAGGGTCAGAAATATAATAGCAAACAAACCTTTTATATTCTATTAACTTCCGTTCGTGGCTTCGCTCGCGTTAATAACCCCTCGAAAATCATTATTTTTCCGGGTCATCCTTTCAGTACCTCAGAGAACGCATATGCAAAAAATAATTATTATTGGTACAGTAATAAAGGCTTGAAAGCGTTACAAACAAACTCACTTTCGTATTTGTAATATTAAGTCCAGCATTCTTTAATTTTTACTTTTTGTATCTCGCTTAATTTTAAGAAATAATCTTTTTTTATCTATCTATAAGTCTCTCGCGGTGATGATAGTTCGTCAGCTTTTAAGAATGTTCAGTACTTCATTTAGAAAATATGCCTTTTAAGGCACTTTTTCACGTCAATTCACATTTTGAACAATACTTATTAAATTATATTCAAATGATTAATTATTGTTCAAAAGCTACAAACCACTAGCGTTTCGGAACTGACCACTGCAGTTGTTTGACCAAAGTTAAAATTAAAATTGGCTGTCTCTAAAGTCGGTTTACGGACGATAAATTTACGTGATAACGGTGAGAGATAGATGCGTGATAGATACTACTACTGCTGCTGCTGCGGAACCTGAAATTTCTCGTGCTTGCAGCCGGTGAAGCCGGAAAGTTTTCACGTGATAACGTCTTATAAATCGGTGAAGATTTATAAGACGTTATCACGTGAAAACTTTTGCACTCTGATGAACATATTCACAGGCGCTAGTAACAACAGAAGTTCAGATCCGCGGCAACCCCAAGTGCTTCCACCACTGCATGAGCACGCTGCTGCGTCTGGCCAGCAGACACGCAACACACGACAGCCATGCTGACACCAGGATCCATTGCCTCAACATCCTCAGAGCTCTGTTCAGAAACTCTGCGCTGGACGAGAGTGTGGCGGGCTATGTGGGGGACGGATTTGTGGTGGCTCTCAACGGGTTTGAAGGAGATACTTGGGCGGTAAGTAAATTTATATAGGATGTAAGAGTTTTAAGAAGTTGAAATATTGTTTCTCGAAATATCTCTACTCTTATTGAAATCATGTTAAGTGTGCAGAGTGTAACGAAATCCGGGAATTCAACTTACGAAATTTATTCGACACTATCAAATCACATAGCGCACGGCGGGCGGAGGAGCACTGACGTGACTCGGTCGCCGCTGCCTGTTATATGGATATACATGAATGCTGACAATGCAAGTCAACGCGGCGCGGGACCGAGGTCACCACAAAGCTTTCGCGGTTACAAGTATTATTATTCTTATGGACTAAACTACAGTTTCTCGCTTGAGAAACATAGTTAATAAAGAGAAGGGAAATTTTGACACACACTGCTTTTGAATGCATTTGTATATGGACGTACCTCATCGCTTTTAATTTGTTTCTCAGGCGAGAAACGTACATAAAGACAATATGTTTGACAGGAGCGCAATGCGAGCACGCTGGCATTCAGTGCGCTGATGAGCAGAGTGTTCGGCGCGCCGCGGGCCCGCGACCGGGACGCTCTGGCCGTGCGGAACAAGATGACCGGCAGGATCTTCTTCCTCAGATACCCGCAGTTGTATGACTTTATGATGGTCAGTACCCGGCCTTTTCAGTTTTAATTCCTAAAGTAAAACTTATCTCGTGTTATTATAAGACGCAGACTAAAGTTAGTACTTGGTTTAAAGAATTGACTGCACATAATAATACTAGCGTGTATATTTGTATGCAGTTTATTATCCTAGGTTGTTTTATTTATTTTTAAGAATTACAATTTAGCACTACCCCGACAATTCTCCACATGACCCAGTTGGTTGACTGGCAGAAAAAGCCATTGGCTTTAAGTCCGCCTTCACACTGTATTGTGTAAAAAGTTAAATAAAAACAATACAAGTAAATTGACAATGACAGCTGAGAAACGTCAAAGAGTTACGTGTTGATTAATTTTGGTCGGACAATAGTTCATCAGGTACTAAAGTTAGCCCTCGTATAATATAATAAGACAGATCAAGTTTGGTGGAACGTTAATTATTCTAAGCATATTTTATTCAATGCTTGCTCCTTGTCATTAGCCGAAATCAATATTGCATGAAAATTACAGTAGTGGTCAGTAGCAATAATATCAGATAGATTTATTTTCCATCGCCGAAGGGGAAATGGGATATGGTGGAGAATTTCGGCGCCGAGATTGATTTATGCGGTAGCTCAGATGGCAAAGCATAGATCGTACATAGGCCTAGGTCGCCGGTTCAAGTCCCGCCCGCAAGAAGTTTTTACACCATATTTTATTTATTAATTTATTAAAAGTACACATATTCTGTGCTCTGCACACTCTGCACCTGTAGGACAAGCTCCAAGAGCCATCCAGCAGTACAGGTCTCCGAGCCGTGGTGTTTCCGCTGCTGGTGCTGCTGTCGCGGCTGTACCCGTCGTCGCTGGAGGGCTCGGAGTCGGCGCTGCGGCTAGCGGCCCTGCTGCCCAAAGCCACTGCGGTGGCACACAGCCCAGTGTACCACGCCAGGATGCTGGCGGCTAAAGCTGTGGTTCCCTTGGTTTCTCCACTCATGTGAGTAACATTAAATACCCTTGTCACTATTATTGATTGCTCGTGTTTCGTATTAGGCACCTTAAAACTTTGCAAAACATACATACTTTATACAATACAATTTACAAAATTACTAATCATAAGTAAACATTGTGCCTTCTGCCTTGTCCAGCTAGACCCTTTGCTCCTTCTGACCGTAATTGTGACGACTAATACCTGTTGAGACAAAGACAATATAATACCAACGTATAGTCACATAAAAATATTAGCCCAAGTGTTTATTTTGCATTCACAATGCTGTTTTGATATTCTTTTATTAAATTAAGAAATAAAATTGTGGTGAAAAACTCCACACGGGCATTTTAAGTATTGTCTTTGTATTGTCAAAAAAGATATTTTTAGTGAATTTTACTTTTTTTTCTCATAATATAATGTATTTGTCGTAGTCGTAGGTCGTCCGTTTAATTGGGACGATCGCGATCAAGCCTGGCCAGAACGATATATGCCGCCATATTTTGATTTTGCCAATTATATCATGAGGGTTTGCCAATTATATCATGACTAGCTTTTGCCCGCGGTTCCGCCCGCGTCATCCCTCGGGAATAGATTTCCCGGGATAAAAGGTAGCCTATGTCCTTCTCCGCAGTCAAGAGAACTTGTATGCAAAATTTCATGCTGATCGGTTCAGTAGTTACGGCGTGAAAGCGTAACAAACAAACAAACAAAGAAATAAACAAACAAACAACTCACTTTCGCATTTATAATAATAATAATTATAATTCATTTATTTCAGGCAATAGTATTGTACTTACAATTATGTACAATACCAGAGGCCCATATTTTAAATACCATACAGACTAACATACATATAAAAATCATTTAAATAAATACCTTATATCTAGCATACATAATAAATATCTTATCCTATATCACACGTAGTGCCGGCGACGTGTGACGCGTAGTGACGTCAGGTAGCCGACCTCGGAACCTCCGAAATACAACTCCCTGCGGTCAAAAGTCCTCCTTCATGAAGGTTGGCAGATGATGCGTCGGGACTCTCACCACAAAAGAATTGAAATTCGCTTTGTGGCGAGACTGCAGACGTTCAACCCTCAAGGTGAAGGTGGACTTCTTTCGGACGTAGTCCACGACGTCCTCTACCCTCGTGGACCAGTGCAGCCGGGACACGTACAGTTGCGTCGATGGTACGGCAGGACGCAGCGGAAAATCCGGTCCGGTCGGCGCAGTCCCGCAGTGGTTGCGGCTCGCGGGCTTCCTCTTCTTCCTTTCCACCTTTATGAAGCCCTCTTCGTCGCGCTGGTTCCTCTCGGGACCCGGTGGTGGCAACGACTTGGTGGGAGCTGGCTTACGCCGCCTCCCTGTTTTCCCCTGTGCCGAAGGCCGCTTCGTGGTCTCGGCGGGGGCGGCGGCGGGCGCGGGCGCAGCGGCGGCCGCGGCATAGGCACGTGGCGGCGGCGCACTCGGGCTCGACGTCACCGGGGCGGGTGCGGGGGAGCGGGCGGCGGGCTGTGTAGCGCGCACAACAACAGGCGGCGACGGCAAACTGCTGATGGAGACATTTTGCGCGCCGCCTCGTCGCGTGTTTACGTTAGCGGTCTCAGGTGACCTACTTACCGAATCACCACTTTTCAAAGTTAATAATTCGGTACGTAGCTCACTGATGGTGGATTCAGAGACCCCTAACCTACACTGTACTTCGGCCAGGCTGGCTTTCAGGGCGGTGATGTCCTTCAGCAACCTGGTGACGTCGACGTGGTCAAATGTGACGGGAGGCAGCTTGTCCAGCCGCTTCGCCACGAATGTGGGCACGTCGTCCGGATCGGTAACCTTCAGCAGGTTGATGATGTCCTGCAGACTCCTCTCACCCCTTTCATCCCTTCTGCGGGACGGCATTCGATCGGCCATGCCGAGACTCCTGTACAGCAGCTCCTTGCCACTGCAAATCTCCTCTTCCTTGAAGTTCGACTTGCAGATCTGCAAGATGCTGATCTCGTCCATGGTGTCGATGGCGTGTTAGATGAACGCCAACAGTTCGTTCGCTATGAGTGTTTCGGAACTCATAGCGATATCAGGCAGCGGCTAAGCCGCGCAATTCGTGAAATAATATCCGTGACAGTGCAATGCGGCGGTACGCGACTGTTGCCGAGCGCGTATCGCTGAACACATAAAATGTTAGTAAGGATATGCCCAATGCTGCCGCTATACTGTCCCAATGTTAAAAACACCAAAACTGGTTTTAATATTATGTATATCTCTGAATAAACTTATAGACTTATAAGCGCCATTTATGTGATGAGTCTGAAACAAATAGAACGCAAGAGGAGATGGGACCACAGATTGTTTAAGGAAGATGAATGACATCTCAGTAGTGCTGAGCTTCCGATAAAATAACAACCATAATACCTGTGTTTCATTGGGAATCGTTTTTCTTCTCAGGTATTACTCCCACATGGAAAGCCTCCTATCAGCCATCCAGTTCCCCACCGGGCATAATTTCGCGCACGGAGTGCTGCTGCAGCTGAGCCGGCTGCTGATGACCGGCGGCGCGGCGCCGCTGCGGCCCCCGCAGGCTCTGTCCCGCCCGCTGCGCGCCGCGACGTGGGCGCTGGCACAGGCGGGCGGGGACCGGCCCGACTATGTGCTGGCCGATGAGTACGTGAAGCTGCTCAATTTGGTCGTTATGCGGTGAGTTTTGTTTTATTTTTGTTGAGATGTTCTATAAATAGATATCTTCAGTTTTAGTTCTCGAGCTGACTTTAGTCGCCGTACTATATTTGAGCAATTTTTACAATCAAAAGACTAACGACCAACGCGCTCAAATGATGTTACCGGGAACATGCTTGGCCAAGATGACGTGTCATCGATTTTATTTTCGCACAGCTCGCCCAATAATAAAGTTTATAGGCAAATTTTTAATACCTTGTGTATATTAATGCTATTTTCGTACAGAAAATATCTTTATCCTTACTAATATTATAAATGCGAAAGTGAGTTTGTTTGTTTGTTTGTTACGCTTTCACGCCGTAACTACCGAACCGATCATCATTAAATTTTGCATACAAGTTCTCTGGAGTGCGGAGAAGGACATAGGCTACCTTTTATCCCGGGAAAAAGTACTATTCCCGAGGGATCGACATTGACGCGGGCGGAGCCGCGGGCGAAAGCTAGTAAACTATATTACTCGCTGACAATGTAGCCTTCTATCAGTAAACATATTTTTAAATCGGTCCAGAAGTTTTTGAGATCCTATATAAACAATCAAACACATATCATTCCTCTTCATTATCTTAAAACGTCGTACTACTACATGGCACCATATGATTTCCCTCTAACCTTCCTTCAATTTCCTTTTATAGCTTTTATTTATCTTTATATGTGTATCTATTTTATTTAACTCTATATGAATGTAGTTTTCGTACAATACTATATTTTTTACAGGTTGCCAACTGTCATAACCGACGACATTATTAACTTCACCGAAACGACTCTACAATACCTACTATTCAGCGCAAAAACGCCCAACGTTACCTTCGGCCGAGAAATATGCCTCGCCAACGCCATGTACCTACTGCTCATCTTATCAACCAAGTACAAACCAGACAACATACCGGATCTTGTATGTAATGACCTAGTTTACCAGCACTACGATGTTACTTTGGCCGTGTTAAACTATTTATTAATTTTACAGTTAAACAATTTAACAGTTGAATGCAAATTCCAAGAGCATTTACAACTATTGAGAGATGAAAATATATTAGTAAAGTTACAAGAATCTCCGAAATACATACCGACGTTATGCAAAGTATTTGAGAATAGTAAATACTTGGAATGCATACAGAAATCGTTGAAAGTGCTATCTTTAGAGAAACATACGCAGAAATGTATAGTGCAAATTAAGACTGGAATAGATGATTTATCAGACGAAATGATAGTGAGAAAACTATTTGAGTTAATCGAGACTGAGCACGAGAATTTGACCCATATATACTTGGAATGTTTATCGACATTTGTTAGTGAGAAACTTAGAGAAAATGTTATTCGTATGGAGTTATTATTGAATGTCATAAGGATGATATTCGCGTGTAGTACGCCGGATAGCGGTGACGATGTAAGGGAGGTTGTTGTGAAGTTTTTGGAGAGAAATTTCGTGGAGTTGATTAAATTTAACGAAGAAAATAATTGTAAGTATTTTTTAGTTTTCAAATCAAAATATACTTTAACAAATTTACAAGCCGTGAATATTTAACGGATAAAGATTTGGTACTCTGTGGCTCAGTGGTAGCGCAAGTGCCTTTAAATCGCAAAGTACCGGGTTCGAGAACGGGAAACGATCTTCCGATTGGTTTGGGTTTTGGATGTTCATCTATATATGTATCTATTATAAAATATAGTACCTATCATTGAGTTTGCTATAAGTTTACAACTTATTGTGCAGCTAGCTCAATCTGTGCCATTTGTCCTTATATATTTATCTATTCTTTATCTGTCATTACTATCACTACATAGTGTAAAACAAAGTCGCTGTTACTGTCTGCCCGTCCCTATGTATACTTAAATCTTTAAAACTACGCAACGGATTTTCAAGCGGTATTTTTTAATAGATAAGTGATTCAAGAGGAAGGTTTATATGTATAATACATTGCATAATATTGTAGAGAAACACGGATAAATTTTGCGGTTTCTAATGTGATGTCGTAAATGAATACATTAGTTTGCACTTACATTGCAAACGCTGGCTGAACCCCACGAGATAAATCAAATGAATGTACTACAGTATTGTACACCTTAAAAAGGTCAACAAAAAAGTCCGCGGTGGTATATGTCTATCTCTTAAGGATAACCCACAATTAAGTATCAGCATTGCACCGGTGCGAAGCCGGGGCGGGTCGCTAGTTATTTATATATGTACATTTTAATATTTATTCGGTCCTCATACGAGTTTGGTCGAAGATTTGTGAACTACGCTTTCCTCGACAAATGAGAAAGTAGGTACTTACCTATTTTATATTTCAGTTGAATATACAGCAACGCTTTGGTCAACAACAGTCACACTCCTGGAAGATGACGAGGCCTGTCTCCGCCAGCGCTGCGGCGCCGTTCTGAGCAGCCTCTGGCAAATTCCCCGCACCATTCCCGCTCGGACATCTGCTCTGCTGAGGCACAGGCTGCAGGACTCTGGGGAACACAGCACGGCGCTGCTGGTGGTACTGTCGCTGTTGGACTTCAAGTCTGAAGTCTGCATGACTGACGAAATCAATGACGAGGTGCGTATATCTTTCAGGGCGCCTTCTCACATTCTGAGACAGGCATTGGAATGGACTCCTCAAGGAAAGAAGAAGCGTGGTCGACCAAAGCAGACCTGGCGGCGATCGGTAGCGGCGGTGAAGACAATCGGGTTGTCTTGGCCCGAAGTGAAGCGCGTTGGTCAAGACAGAACGAGATGGAGAAGCACTGTAGCGGCCCTCTGCCCACCCATGGGTCATAGGAAAATAAGTCAAGTCTTTCAGGGCTGTCCATCTTCAACTGCCTGTACCTGTCCGGTGGTAGCTGGTATTACTTCGAGTACGCGCCCGGCCTTCCGAACTGTTACTTGCTACTTTTCCCCCATTCATCCGAATGAGTAGTATCCCAATGTCTTCATTCCCTTCCCAAATCAAACAAATTCCTATCTTTCCCCAGCTTTTTATCCTTCCCCAGAAGCACAAGCCAAAAATAATGCTCTCGCAAACCCGCCTGCCAAACGTGGTGTGTATGACAATATCCTCCCATGGAACCAAGTATCCTTGGGTGAGGCCTTTGTCCAACAGTGGACATACAACTGTAATAATGACGATGAGTATTTTTCTGGGCTAAAAGTTCAGATATATTTGATACAAATAAATTTTGTATATCTTCTTTTATTGATTTGGTAATAACAACGAGAACAACTCTAAACTAACTCAAAACGATCTCAACAACTACGGAACCTTTTTAATGAAACATGCACTAAGTTGGACTACACCGATTCCAAACCAAAAAATATTTTTTGCAGTCTGACTTCATCAATTTCGAGATAGGTCCGGAGAAACATACAAATATACAAACATTTACTTATGAAATTTAGTAACCATATTAGAAGCTGTTACAGACCTATACAAAAACTGCGCAATTATGAAAATATCATAGTTGTACAAGTTGAATTGATAACCCCCTCTTTTTGAAGTATTTTATTTTAAAATATTCTTACTTTGCTTTTCAGTGTCGAGTATTCGATCAAAACGAGAGGCACAACATCATTCTAGAAGAAACTGTGTGGACCAACGACTGTGCCGACAGAATACGACAGCTCCACACCGACAGCACACTGGAACACGTACTCAGTGTGTGTGAACACCCCACGTACAGGCCGGCCATAGACAAACTGTGCAATCATAATGTGATCATGTTCAAGAAAATCGCTCGAGGCGAGACAGTGGCTAAAACAGCCGCCTTGAACCCTAAAATACAACTGTTTATTAATCAATTGACGAAATAATAATAAAATATATTTGTTACGTAACTATCTGTTTATTTACAATAGCATCTCAGATAACAAACTTACAAATACATAACATCCGATGAATCGCTCACACACATTTGGTTCTCAAAATCAATAGCTTGTATAACATACACAGTAACTAAACACCATTCTATCACAATTAAGAATAATGGGTCTTTACCTTCGATCAAATATAATGGTAGATACACGATTCGCGCTCGAAAAGTGGCACCGGCAAAACAGCGCACTAATCGAGTTTCGGAGCTGTTTTGTCCACAGTTTCAATAAACAGCGCTAACACTCACACGTCTCGCGATGACGAAGGTCAGTGAAAAGATGCAAACACTAGGTATGCTTCAAATATGAAAAAGAAAGATGGAGTGTCATACTTTCAGTATGTACCGTTTTTGTCGTTGTTTGTAAGTATGCATGATGTTTTGCTTTGGGACATTTATTTAGGCTTCATTTTGTATGAGACTGTGTATCTACCATTATATTTGATCGTAGGTCTTTGAACCTATGAAATTGGCATTTTGTTTCTAATGACTAAGATTTAGTTACACACATTATTTTTTTTAATTTACATTAACATTCTACACGCATTATTTTAAGTTTTTCTGAATTTAATTATTAAAAAATGCTCATGAAAAGAACTCGTTCAGATGTTGTCTGTCTTGATCAAAAATTTCGTTATTTTACTATTCTTATTCTTAATTTTTGTAAATTTTATAATGCGTAAATCAAGCTTATTATTGCCCGTAAATACATGCAAAATTTCACTTTAGTTGAATTTATCAAATCCGAAATGATACACAAAACTTAAGTTTGTGTGTGAAAAATTCGAAATAGATATTTTGAGTAAGTGAAAAATTATAACTTGAAATATCTAAAGTAAAAACTCTTAAAGAAAACGCCGATTTCATAGGTAATAAACCCAATATCAAGGAAAGACATGGAGATATCATAATGGCGATTGAATAAATAATCGCCCATTTTGAAATATCGATAAAAATACTTGGATATGGAATATTTAGAATTCAGGATTACTGGACTATGTTTCCCTCTTCCACCGGGTATAAATTTCAACTGATAAAAAGTCATAAAAATGAAAAATCAATATACATAAACATATAAATGTTTCTACACTACACATCATACCATCTTGTCTCTTTGAATTCTGTACACTTCACTAGCCACCTGACTGTTCTTGAAGTTTATCTTATCTTTTTTCTCCTTACTGCTGTCCTTTTCTAAATTATCTTTTATCTCTTTCACACTTTTCTCCACCTCCTTATCAGATTTCTGTGTCAGTCTTTCTAATTTACTCCTAAACCCTTCTTCTTGTTCACTTTCTTCGTTATCATTGAATAAGTCTTTAACCGATACGAGTCTATGTGAGTTCCCTACTCTTAACAACTTTTTCAATCCTCTTGAAGCCTTCTGTTCTATTAATCCAAGTAATCCCCAATCATCAGACTTGGGTCCTTCCAATCCAGCTTCTAATTGCCACGCAGCATTTCTGACTTCCATTTTGAGTCGTTCGCATTCATCAAAGCTAACATTTCTGCTGACGTTCAACATTTGTTCCAAGGGGTTGACTATGTACAGAGGAAGTGCACTGGGCTTCCGTATAGGCTTGCCTTCGACGATGGATATAGCCTTTTCTGAGAACTCGAACTGTGCGTAGAACTCAAAGAACTGCAGGAGCAGCGTCTCGAGGTTGGCCTGGTTCTGTCCGTAGCACTCGGGGGGCAGCTTGTTCATGTCGCGGAGGAATGTGCAATTCATGTTCTCTTCTGCTATTCTTATGTCCTCTTTGCCTGGAATATGATAACAGTGTAAAATTGTGATTACAGGTAAATTGGTTACGGAAAAGCAGATAATAAGGATGATTGGAATATTGGGATGCACATACTCCTTGGGATTTATTCATGATCATTCATCATTTCAGTCACATATAGTCTACTCCTGGACATGGGCTCCAGGATTCTTCGTTCCATGGGAGGATATTGCCATACCATGTTCGGCAGGCGGGTTCGCGATCAGTTTCTTTGGCTTGTACTTCCAACACTGCTGCCCATCGGAAACATTTTAAAGCTGGGTAAGGATAGGAATTTGTTGGATCTGGGAAGGGAATGAAGGTAATGGGGTACTACTCACTCAGATGAATGGAAAAGCAAGTAGCAGCTCGGGAGGCCGGACGCGCGTATGATGCCATACAGGGAACGTGCCTGTAACCACACGTAGTTAAGGATGACATCCCTGAGCAGCAAAAACAGCACTAACCAGCTCTCTTGACCAAGGTCTTGACCGCCGGCAGCACGAAGCCGTCAGCGGTGTTCTGCTGCAGGAAGAACAGCACCATGAGCGTGAGCGGGAAGTTGGTGACCCAGCGGCCGGGGTGCGGCGAGGTGAGGCCGTGCGCCGCGGCCCAGCGCCGCACCGCCACGGCCAGCGGCCGCGCCCGGGGGTCCAGCGAGCCCAGGGCCCACAGCAGCTCCGACATGTACACGCCCGACCTGCTAAACCACCTTTTTAGCAGTTTCTTGTGGTAGCCACGCTACCGACAAAAGTGATTCTTGCTTACAGCATGAATGGGTCGGCTAGTCCGGGGAAGTACCACACTCTCGCAGAAAATCGACGTTTAAGTAGAAAGCTTTGCCGCTTCCTAGCTTCGTTTGGTGAGTTAGTCGGTGGTCCGTCCTTCCTCCGACTGCTTCAAAGGCCGGCAACACTCCTGTTACATCTTGGTGTTGCTGTTGTCCATGAGCAACGCTGATCGCTTACCATCAGGTGACTCGTTTACTCGTTCGCCATCCTACATCATTAAAAAAACTCATGCATTAGGCGTCTCCACTGACGAGCAGTGGAGCGACGAGCTTAGCAATGTATAAATTGACCAATCACAATACTCGAAAGTCATTGGAGACGCAGCTTTAAAGACCTAAACAGATTTTACTTGATCACTTACATGTGACCGAAACTTTCGGAAATTGTTTTACAGCTATCCTCACATATTTTAAACAGTAGATGATACTCATCTGTATCTATGCTAACATTATAAAGTGAAAAGATGTGTGGTATCCGGCAGAGTAGAATAGGACCACTCCAAGTCTTCCCGTGAATGTCGTAGAAGACGAATTAGGAAAAACAAAGCTTTTAAACATCTAAGAGACCTCCAGCGTGGAGAGTGTAGGCCAAGTCACCAGAGTTGCTCTGGCCAAGTATGGCCCTAGTAGTACAGAGAGGGTCGTACTCCTGTAGTGGAGACTAAAAAGGACCTGATGATGAAAAGATGTGTAATAGATAAACTCAACGATCGGCACTGACATGTTCCCGTAGCAGAGGTCGCACTCGAGCGCCGCCAGGTCGTGCGCGTACTTGACGATGGGCACGCGCGCGTGCAGAATGCGCGCCACGCGCGTGGCCCCCGCCACGCGCAGCTCCAGCAGCCCCGCCGCCAGCTCCAGCTGCCGCTGCCACAAGCGCACGCCGCTCTCGCACCGCTTCTCCTGGTACACCAGCCGCTTGGCGGGGTCGCTCTGCGGATAACAATCACTATCCTGTATGTACCTTCGATCGAGGAGACAAATCGCCTGCGGTATTGAAAAAAGAAACAAGATCCGAGACATCCTCTATATGGAACTCAACCTTCTGCTAGTCGCCTTAAAAGCCATAGTAGCTTTTTAGAAACTACAGAACGTCTCGAAGGCGACCCGAGATCCACCTGCCTGCAACTTTGGCGTGATAAATTTCCACCTCCTACCGACTCTATCCCCCCATCTGAAGAGTTACCTCCGGGATCTCAATTCCCATGGACTACATGGAAAAGCCTCAACAGCCTACTAGCTCCGTGGGAGGATATTGCCATACTCACCATGCTTGGCAGGTGGATTGGCTGTGCTTCCGAAGCTGCTGTTTATGGCAGAGTAGAATAGGACCACTCCAAGTCTTCCCGTGGATGTCGTAGAAGGCGACTTAGGAAATACAAGCTAAACAAAGCTTATAAACATTTGAGAGACCTCTCCAACCCGTCTGGCCAGCGTGGAGAGTGTAGGCCAAGTCCTCTGGCTGCTCTGGCCAAGTATGGCTCTAGTAGTACAGAGAGGGTCGTGCTCCTGTAGTGGAGACTAAAAAGACCTGATGATGATGATGATGAAATAGCAGCTCGGAAGGCCGGGCAAGCATACCTGATGTCATATCTGCAAACACTGGACAGGCAGTTCAGGATGACACCCCTGACCATGATTTCAAACAGGTTTAAAATCATGTATAATCTCTTTCTTATTAATTAGAAATTATTAGGTACTAGCTTTCGCCCGCGGCTCCTCCCGCGTCAATGTCGATCCCTCGGGAATAGACCTTTTTCCCGGGATAAAAGGTAGCCTATGTCCTTCTCCGTACTCCAGAGAACTTGTATGCAAAATTTCATGATGATCGGTCCAGTATTTACGGCGTGAAAGCGTAACAAACAAACAAACTCACTTTCGCATTTATTATTAAGGATAAACTCAGCCTCATCAATACACCAGATTTTCAGTTGTAACACTATTGGTGAAAAATTACTTACCAACTCTTCCGTCAGCAGATTTGTAAGTACCAGGTCTAAGTCGCAGCCCATTCTGCCGAACCCATTCACAGAAGAGCCAAAAGGCCTCACCACTATGTTGGCATATAGGCTTTCAAATACTACTTCCAACTGAAACAAATATTGTTACTCCAATTATATCCATTTTGCATGGATTTTCACCAATAGATAGAGTGATTCGTGAGGAAGGTGCAGGTATATATTTTATCTAGGTTTTGTCTTCATTGGTTTAAATGTAACAATAGTTATCGGAAGTATCGAAATTCATTGTAAAAGCTGCCTTTTGATGCATCAAGCTGATGTAATCCTATAGGCTAGCTCCGTGGCACAGCTGTCAACACGCTAGCCTGCGACACGAGAGTGCCTGGGTTCGATCCCCAGCCAGATCAAGATGGAAAATAATCATTTTCAGATTAGTCTGGGTCTTGAATGTGTATCTATATATGTATTTGTTATAAAATATAGTATTGTTGAGTAAGTATCCCATAACACAAGTCTCGAACTTACTTTGGGGCTAGCTCAATCTGTGTGATTTGTCCGTATATATTTATATTATATTATAGGCAGATGCTCTGCTTCCAGTGACAAGCCAGGGCAGGTCACTAGTAAATAAATACATTTACGTAATACACAAACTTGGAAGAATAGAAAAGACAACATTTTCACATAACAAACTCCTGGTGTTACAGGTGTCAAATTAGGCTACAGTAACCGCTTTCCCTCAAAAAACGTGACAGTGAATATAAAAATAACTTCCATAATGTTGTCACTGTTGCATTTTTGGCAGTCTGCACCGAAATGTCATCATCAATCATTGCTTTTTTACACTCTGGCTGCAGCCAAATTCTTTAAAATATTTCTTTTTATTTAAGCTCAACATGAGATTGAAAAACTCAAGAGCTCTTGTGTGCCTATCAGAATTTGTATCCTGTAAACGTTGTCTTGCACATAAAGAATATACAGAGGGGAGATGTTGTTTGAGCACTTTTTTTGTTATAGTGTGTCTCCGTAGGTGTCGGTGAAGGGGAGGGAGAGGGAGTAAAGTATAGAATGTCAAAGTACAAACATCACAGCATCATAGTAGAACTGAAATGCTGAGTAACTGAAACTATTGGACATTCTTTTTCTCTAGGCTACATTGATAATGGCATGTCCTCTAAGTATATGCTGTATTCTATTTATACCTAAACTAGCTGTTGCCCGCGACTTCGTCCGCGGCAATTTCTGTTATTATGATTATTTCTTAAAGATGAATAATTTTTCCCCTATTTCAAAACATTTTTTATTGATGCATCGCTCCTATTGGTCGCAGCGTGATGTTTTATAGCCTAAAGCCTTCCTCAATAAATGGACTATCCAACACAAAAAGAATTTTCCAATTTGAACCAGTAGTTCCTGAGATTAGCGCGTTCAAACAAACAAACTCTTCAGCTTTATAATACTAGTATAGATACTTTACAAAAAAAAGACAATACCTGTCTGGCCACCATGTATCTCAATCTCACTCCTAAATCATTCAGTGCCGTCTTATCATATAACAGCTGTATCTGATCGGACACTGATGAACACCTCATGAGTTCGGTGTTCAGCTTCTCTTCTTCCAGAACCGCATTTCCATCTTCTGTCATTAGCTTTAAATCTGAAGGGATTGTCAGCTTTGCTTTCTTGCCTGCACTTGCTCTAAACCACAGAAATGGGGATCGTAGAGCCATGACTTCATGCTCTTTCTGGTGTGAACTACAACTGCTGAGCACATCTTTCATGCACTCTTCTGAACTGAATTCAATCAGCATGAAATGCTAGAAAACAAAATATAATTGAGTTACTTGACTGACATTAACTTGATGGTTTGTAACCTAAAACTACCCATATCATAAGCGTTGTTAGACATTTTCTAAACACTAAAATATATTTACATGCACTATTTCTATGCCAGGTATATAATCGCTCAAGGTCTTTATAACACCAAGAAAATTATAAATAAAAAGAAGTATATTCTATTTCTAGATACCTCTCCTCCTGAATTTCTATAGTGGTGTATGCCATTTATGGAGGCATATTTGGAACAATAACCATATAATTCACGAAACGAGGATTCCGAGTTAACCTGGACGACGAGGCTTCTCCGCGCCTCATCTCTCCTTTGAGCTATAACCTCATCAAACGAAACAAACTTATTTGTAGCATCTGAAATTCAAAATTATATATACATAACCTCGAAGCCACCTTCACACTAAATTTTCATGTAAATTTATAGGTAAACTACCTGAAAATTTTCTCACTGATAGACACTTGCAAGGTGATAGCGACGGACGTATAAATTTTCTAAATGAATATATTTTTCCCCTATTTATAATTTTTTGAATTGGTACAAACATTTTTACAAAATCCTTAATGACAAGTGAGCATACCGTTCAAAAATGTATGTATTAGTATTAGTACAACATGGTACGACAGCTTTGTAGAGGCCAATGTGATGTGATGCGCGTTGGAGGCCGGGGTCCAGTATTATGACATTTATGTAATATAATTTGGCTGCAGTTATACCAGGCATCTGCCTGACGCTTGCCGACGCCAACCCTTCTTTACCTTCTTGGCTAGCTTTGTAAAGGTTTAAATTGAATGTTTTTGAACGAATATGTCAAAAACGTATTATTTGTATAATATGTTGAGTTATGTAAGATGTGAGCGTCATTAAAGGCATTAATAAAACGCATCTATCAAAATAATTTTATAGGTTAGAAAATTAATTTCATAACAAAACAGGTTATCAATAAATACAAATCAGCTTTTTTAATCCTTAAGTTCATTATGAATTTGAGTACAAGAATTATAGGTCGGCTCGTAATACCGGCATATATTAAATCAACGAGAACAATACCGCAGAACTTGTTTAGAATTAATACAGGAGCTCTCGCAAATGTTTTCAACTTTTCACCTATACGAAACTATGCAAAAAGTAAAGACAAAGGAAAAGATAAGAAAGGTAAGGGTGCCAAAGTGGAAATCAACCCGCAGATGATGTCGGAGTTGGTACCTGTAGAAAAGGTAAAAGAAAGATGCAGCAATGTCATAGAGAAGATGAAAGAAGATTTTGCCAAGAACTTGTCTTTGAGATCTACAACTGGATCTATTGATTCCCTGCCCGTTAAATTTGAAGGAAAAGATTATGAGTTGCAGGAACTTGCTCAAATAGTCCGTAAGAATCCTAAAACTATAGTTATAAACTTTGCTTCGTTTCCACAGGCCATACCTGATGCTTTGAAAGCTATTCAGTCCTCTGGGCTTAATTTAAACCCTCAACAGGATGGAACTACTGTCTATGTTCCTGTACCTAAAGTAACCAAGGAGCATCGAGAAGCACTAGCCAAGAACGCCAAAGCTTTACACATCAAATGCAGGGATGCATTGAAAGATGTGCAAAATGACTATGTGAAGAAGCTGAAGAAACAAAGTGGAATTTCAGAAGACTTAGTTTTTAATGTCACAAAACAGCTTATAGCCATGTGTGATGAGTTTCAAAACACAGCCAAATCAATTTATGAGCAGAAGCACAATGAACTGGTTGGAAAATGAAATACATAAATAAGTATTGTTGAATATATAAAAGAAGCCATAATAATAGTTTTAATACCTTACAACTAAGTTCATGTTTAAACATCTGCATTTATTTTTTAAAGCAGCAGATTTTTCTAAATAATGTATGTAGTTTATAATCAGCTTTTCTAATTTTCTTTACTAATTAAATAAATAACACATAAGTAGAATGCACTGTTTATTCACCCTTAGTTTCCTTTCCCCATCTGACTTGAATGAAAAACTGCGATTTCTAGCCTGATTGAAAGTAATAATGATCTTTGAAAACTAACTGAAAAACTAATTGACATCACATACATGTCACATACACATAATATGTGAAGTCAATCTGTTTTAATTTACAACTATATTATTTATCAGAGAAGTGCAGTCAGGGATTTATATCGATACCATGGAGGAGTATCGATACTTTTACACGAGGAGTATCGATACCTTTTTATTAATATCTAGGTATTGAAATCAGGGATTTATATCGATACCATGAGGAGTATCGATACCTTTACACGAAAAGTATCGATACCTTTTTATTAATATCTAGGTATTGAAATAAAGTGTATTCTGTTATAATAATATGAACTATAGGTTTTATTAATACCAAAGTATCGAAATTAATATCAATATTTAATATATGCGTGTGTGTGCGACAACATCAATGCCCATAAATAACAACTGCTCTCCTTTTCTTACATCCTTCGATCATTAATACCAACTAGATGTCGGGTCAGCGCATAAAAAACGGCTCGGCAAATAGCCCCTCACTCAAGCAGTGAGGGGCTATTTTATCTAGTTCGGTCCAAACACAGCCAACGTAACGAAGTGTCACGATGCCGCAAAATTGCTATTTTTAAAATGTTCGGAACAAACAAATGAATAATTTGATGGTACCCATGATGCATCCTTTCTATTTCTTCTAATAATATCGATCCATTATTTTTTTACATAAGCATCACGAATGGGGAACCTTAAAAAAATAAACAAAATAAAATTTTATATTAAAAATAAAGAACAGGAATCTTGAAATCATATTCTGGCAACACCGACAGTCCGACTTAGCGCTGCGCTGTCACCGGGTCATTGACTTTTGCGGCGCAAAGAAAATTACAAAATCATATTAGTTTAATTTAAAATTGTAGTTGAAACGTGTGTTTAGGTTACCAACCAATTCGTACATACGAGTAACTGTGGTGTTGTGTGTGTAAATAGTATAATTAAACCAAGAAAATATGCGATTGAGTGAAATACTTACATAGTCTCGAAAACAACAAGAGGTTTGTACTTACCAATGATACGTGATATCGTCGGACTTTTTGTGTAGTTTACTATAATTTTTACACCCTTTTACCACACAGCTCGGCATTATTTTATGTTTTTATGCTTATTTTCAACGAGTTTCAAAAGGCACACCAACTTCGCGGTAAGTACAAGTTTGACATTTCGTGAGTTTGACATTTCGACCGGGGAAAACCTGCATCCATTTGAGTGCCGATGTGTGCGTGAATTTCGTGTCACGACACGTCTGCATACATTGTGATTTGCTTCACTGCCACATTCTCAAGGTCCTATCCTGATTATTCTTAGATCCATGGCTATACATCTACATTGACTTACTAATAAACAGAGACTTAAGTTTTAAAACCATTTTAATATTAAGATATTTCAGACCATATCACCTTACAATAAAGTCGCTTTTTTTAAAACAATAACCTTATGCTTACGATTATTTGTCACGAAGACTAGCAAAGTAATAAATAACACCTGTCACTTAGAAACGAAGAATCATTTTGTCTAAGAACATCCATTGTGATGACAACCTTATTGCACTAATCATAAAGTACTTTTCTCTTTGATTACATTGCGAGTTACGTCGTTTTGTTTCGTTTCTGTTTGATTCTTCAAATGTTTGTGCGGATGTTGGCTAGCTTGGCCAAACATTTCTTGCCGTGGTTGAAAATCGGTAACTTTTATTCAAAATGTTTATTATTAGTTAAAAGGTAAAATGTATAAAATAGTTCATTTACTTACCGAAAATAAGATACTCCGGACGAAAAATTATTTTTTCGGCCATTATTTCGACAAGCTTTTAAAAAAAATTTTTAGTGCACACTGCGGCATCGTGACACTTCGTTACGTTGGCTGTGTTTGGACCGAACTAGATAAAATAGCCCCTCACTGCTTGAGTGAGGGGCTATTTGCCGAGCCGTTTTTTATGCGCTGACCCGACATCTAGTTGGTATTAATGATCGAAGGATGTAAGAAAAGGAGAGCAGTTGTTATTTATGGGCATTGATGTTGTCGCACACACACGCATATATTAAATATTAATACCAAAGTATCGAAATTAATATCAATATTTAATATATGCGTGTGTGTGCGACAACATCAATGCCCATAAATAACAACTGCTCTCCTTTTCTTACATCCTTCGATCATTAATACCAACTAGATGTCGGGTCAGCGCATAAAAAACGGCTCGGCAAATAGCCCCTCACTCAAGCAGTGAGGGGCTATTTTATCTAGTTCGGTCCAAACACAGCCAACGTAACGAAGTGTCACGATGCCGCAGTGTGCACTAAAAATTTTTTTTAAAAGCTTGTCGAAATAATGGCCGAAAAAATAATTTTTCGTCCGGAGTATCTTATTTTCGGTAAGTAAATGAACTATTTTATACATTTTACCTTTTAACTAATAATAAACATTTTGAATAAAAGTTACCGATTTTCAACCACGGCAAGAAATGTTTGGCCAAGCTAGCCAACATCCGCACAAACATTTGAAGAATCAAACAGAAACGAAACAAAACGACGTAACTCGCAATGTAATCAAAGAGAAAAGTACTTTATGATTAGTGCAATAAGGTTGTCATCACAATGGATGTTCTTAGACAAAATGATTCTTCGTTTCTAAGTGACAGGTGTTATTTATTACTTTGCTAGTCTTCGTGACAAATAATCGTAAGCATAAGGTTATTGTTTTAAAAAAAGCGACTTTATTGTAAGGTGATATGGTCTGAAATATCTTAATATTAAAATGGTTTTAAAACTTAAGTCTCTGTTTATTAGTAAGTCAATGTAGATGTATAGCCATGGATCTAAGAATAATCAGGATAGGACCTTGAGAATGTGGCAGTGAAGCAAATCACAATGTATGCAGACGTGTCGTGACACGAAATTCACGCACACATCGGCACTCAAATGGATGCAGGTTTTCCCCGGTCGAAATGTCAAACTCACGAAATGTCAAACTTGTACTTACCGCGAAGTTGGTGTGCCTTTTGAAACTCGTTGAAAATAAGCATAAAAACATAAAATAATGCCGAGCTGTGTGGTAAAAGGGTGTAAAAATTATAGTAAACTACACAAAAAGTCCGACGATATCACGTATCATTGGTAAGTACAAACCTCTTGTTGTTTTCGAGACTATGTAAGTATTTCACTCAATCGCATATTTTCTTGGTTTAATTATACTATTTACACACACAACACCACAGTTACTCGTATGTACGAATTGGTTGGTAACCTAAACACACGTTTCAACTACAATTTTAAATTAAACTAATATGATTTTGTAATTTTCTTTGCGCCGCAAAAGTCAATGACCCGGTGACAGCGCAGCGCTAAGTCGGACTGTCGGTGTTGCCAGAATATGATTTCAAGATTCCTGTTCTTTATTTTTAATATAAAATTTTATTTTGTTTATTTTTTTAAGGTTCCCCATTCGTGATGCTTATGTAAAAAAATAATGGATCGATATTATTAGAAGAAATAGAAAGGATGCATCATGGGTACCATCAAATTATTCATTTGTTTGTTCCGAACATTTTAAAAATAGCAATTTTTATATGACAAAAGGAGCATATCGCCGGTTGATTAAGTTCGCGTGCCCAGAAAAGGTATGTTTCTTATTAATACTTTTACTCGACTTCAAAAAAAGGAGCAGTTCCAGTTGTATTTCATTTTGCATATTTTTACGTCATAACTCCATCATTTATGAACTAAATTTGGAAAATCGATGTATGTGTTGATGATAAATGTATGAAGTGAGATGATTTTGGAATCCAAGATTGCTGACATTACTTTTCATTTAAAGTCAACTTTATTGGCGTTTTGGAATTTTTTGGGATATCAACAAAAATGAAGTCATTTTCAGTTTTCAAGATGGCCATCACCATTATTTATGGAAATTCGACTTGGGTGACGTTTTCGGAGTATTTCGGGGTAAAACTGTTGGGACTCAAGATGACTGTCACTATTTTTTTTTTAAATATGACTTAGGTGTCGCTTTTGAGTTATTTTTGGGTGCATCACAAACAACACCTATGGGATGCAAAACAGGGGTGATATTTTCGAGGTATTTTGGCGTGTAGATCACACAAGTGGCGTCAATTTCGGGATCATAGTATAAAACAAAGTCGCTTCCCGCTGTGTCCGTCTGTCCCTATGTATGCTTAGATTTTTAAAACTACGCAAAGGACTTTGATGCGGTTTTTTTTATAGATAGAGATATTCAATGTTTATATTTTATACTTATATGTAAATGTGAAAGTATTTTATTATCATTTGCCGACGCCAGATAAGATTTTAACTTTGAACAATTTCTGAATTTAATATTGTTGATTTATTGATGACACTAATAATCTATAGACGGATGAATCTATAAATCTGCAAAATTATAAAAAAAGTAATTTTAAAATTTACCACCAATATAAGGCCTCGAGGGTTTGTTTTTCTGTAAGTAAAATTATATGTATTGTTATTTATTAACTTAAAATACAGTAAAATAAAAATGTTATCTATAATTTCGTTCTTTTATTCCTTTTATCAAGTTCCCCAAACGTCTAAGGTCGCTCAAAGATGAGATTGATTCACAGTTGCCCTTCTGGATCATTATGTCTAAATTCATAATACTTCTCTGATATAGATGTTACATTTTGTAAAAAAAATATAAATAATATTAGTGCTACTAGGCATCAGTACCACTCACAATTTATTTACTCTTAATTATTGGGAAATTTTTGATGACAATGGTCACCCTATACTGCACACATGTAACCAAAGTTTGCTTCACTTTGACGTTCCTCACGCCCGGTCCATATTATTCTTAGGTCCATGTGTATAGCTATATGTTCGAGCGGACAGAATTTTGCTACGATTTTGTAGGTAATGCATAATCTAGTTGGTATTAATGATCGAAGCTTACATCGGATAAATGAACAGGACAGAAGAGCGAACGACGGCGTAGCGCGTTGGTTGCATTTTCATGTTTGTTCATGTTAATTCGAGTTCGTGTGTAGTGAATGCAACTTACCTTTTAATAAAACAAATTAAAAACAAAGTAGTTGACTACACTGTCTGTCTTTTCTTTTAATGTTAAAAGGGGCTTAAAAAAACAATAACATGTAGTACAAAAAGATTGACATATTAGAAGATGGATCGACCAAATGTACTTTATTCAATAAGATTTTAAAGGTTTGTAGATATTTACAATATTAAGTTCTTACTAAGGTTCATACTAAAATAAAGTATTTTTGTCTTAGATACCCACTTTTCAGTGTGACGTTCGATTAAAATATACATAATTATAGGCATTGTGATGTAACAGTATTCTGTATTTATACAATCGATCAGAATTTGAAACATACCTACGCGCTCGGTACACAACAGTCGCGAACGAACGTTTCGTGGAATAAGTAGAAAAAAATCAAGAAATATTCCAAACATCATTAAAATCAAAACACATAAATTGTAAAGTAGCTGCATGTAGGCATTTATAACCCAGACATTCCTTTTTCTCTTCTTGTTCAAGTTTACTTACCAAAAGTACTCGTACGTACTGGGCGGCTGTAGGTAACGCGGTAATGATATCTAACATCCTTGAAATAAATACCTACTTCAAGGATGTTAGATATCATTACCGTGATATAGGTAGTTAAATAAATTACGACTTTATTAAAATCAGCTGCTACAGTTTTGTAAGATAGACAAGTACAGCTACCTAACCCAGTTACCATCGATCAATGTTTTACGGGTAAATTCACCCATTTAGGCCGATAATTATTATTGCAAAAAAATATAATTTTTTAAATAAAAGCTGATTAGTGTCGTGTGTGTGTGTATGTGGCTAAAATTTAAAAAAATATTAAAAAAGTATTCATTAGTAGGGCGGGCCTAGGGGGAAGGACGTACCATATTTGGTACAGTAGGTTCTATAATAATAATAATATTTATTTACTAAAACAAAGTACGGTTGGACAGATTTTGATAAAATTTTATATTGAAGTAGCTGACACACTGGATTAACACATAGGCTACTTTTTAACCGACTACCTAAAAAAAGGCAGTACAATTTTCACCGGGTCAGTTAGTATAACACACTATTGCTCTAGACTAGATCATTGATGCTTCACGTAGTTGCTACAATTCTTGAGGGAGTTGGCGATTGTCACCACCAGTGGCAAGATGAACAGACTGTCAAAAATTTGTAGGAAGAAGGAAGAAGACGATGTACTCATTAATAATTTGCCTTAAAACTTGCTTCGAGGAAAATAAAACTTGCTGTCTCTACCTCTTTCAAAAAACTAGAGATCCTCGTGAATCCCAAGAACCCTTACAAAAACACGTTAAGAAACGAGACTACGAATATGAACTACGGATCTCCTCGTTTCTGATTCGATCTCGCAAAGAAACACCGAGCAAAGCCCTCTCCATAGCTCTTAGAGCGACCTTGAACTTTATTATGAGGCCCATAGTAATGGACCCCGTTTCGGACCCGTAAGTTAATTCTGGTAACAAACATTGATTATTGACTTTCGTCTTTAGGCACTTAGGTATTTTGGTCGAGAAGACACTGCAGAGCTTCTCGAACGCTGCCCAGTCGACTCGGATTCGTCGAAAAACCTCGTTGTCGAAGCTGGAATTTCCAACCTGGATCTGACTCAGATAGATATATTGGTCTACAGCTTCAAGTATGGAGTTCCCAATGAAAACCCGAGAAGCAACATTCGATATTTGACAATATTTTCATCTTGTCTATGTTCAGTTTAAGGCCCGCTTGTTTGGAAACGAATCCATCTGGCATAGCTGTTGGGTCTATAGCTTGTAGGATAGCTCCAGAAGTGTGCACACTCCACTCATCTCTCCAACTCTGCTCGAGATCAAAATTACGCAGTTTTTGAGCTGTGACATATACAGGATGCCTGGATTTGAGCCGTTGGGGAGGAGGATGACCAAGAAGCCGGTGAATAGGCAGGTCCTGTGGCATTTGTATCTTTTCAAATTCTTTCTTCAATGCTATCATTCTGCGAAGGTGTGGAAGAGCAATATGACTAAGAGCTGGGAGCCATTGAAGCGGGGTAGATCAAATTGTGCCTGATATACATCGCATTGCCTCATAAGTTTAGTATCAACTTTTTGGACATGTGCGCTTTAAGGCCACACGGGACTACAGTATTCAGCAGCAGAAAAAACCAGTGCTACAGCCGATGTTCGGAGGCATTCTGCAGAGGCACCCCAGGTAGTGCCGCAGAGTTTATGAAGAATGTTAATCCGTGTGCTTACCTTTCCAGCCACTTTCTGAAGATGTTCCCTATACGTCAAAGTTCTGTCCAATGTCACACCAAGGTATTTAGGGAAAGGGTTGTGCTTCAGGGGCTCTCCACTGAAGAAAACAGCTGGGTGGTAGTTAGCGAGACGATTATTAAGGTTCTTCCGTCTTGCTTACGCTTGGAATTAGGCGCCACGCTTTGAAATACTTGCTTAGCTTATCTAAATCGCATGACAATATTTCCTCTCCAGTTGTGAAATCTTTACTTTGGTAAACAAGAGCTATATCATCAGCATATATAAACTTAGTGGATTTAGTAGATGGCAGATCATGTATGTAGAGGTTAAAGAGAATTGGAGTTAGTACAGGGCCTTGTGGCAAGCCATTGTTTAGTCTTCTCTTGCGGCTCTTTGCTTCTCCTAAGTAAACTTCAAATTCCCTATCACTAAGCATGCTCATGATAATGTCTGCTATTTCTCTGCTTGGAATCGTTTTGAGAATCTTGTATATTAGGCCTTGTTTCCAAACAGTATAGTACGCAGCGGTAAGGTCCACAAAAACTGCAGTTGACTTTAATTGTCTTTGAAAGCCGGCTTCAATATGCGTGGTTAATGCTAAGACTTGATCAGTACAGCTTCTGCCTACTCTAAAACCAGCCTGCTCTGGCGGAACAACAGCTTCTACGTGTGGCGTTATTCTAGTCAGAATGAGACGTTCCAAAAGCTTATAGGTACAACTGAGAAGGGAAATTGGTTGGTAGTTTTCAGGTCAGTCGTCCGTTTTGCCAGGCTTTAGGATCGCGATTACTTTTGGCAGTTTGAATTCCCTTGGTAGGCAGTTGTTTTGTACTATGTGGTTGAAGAAAGCAGTAAGCCAGCCAACACTTTCTGGGCCCATGGCTCGAATAAATTCATTGTACATTTTATCTAGGCCTGCTGCTTTGCGGTATTTTAGAAGCTTTATGCCTTCCACAACCTCGCCAACATTAAAAGGTCTTGAGAGATGTTGACCTGTTGGAGCACTTCTTCTAGGGGTTTTCAGTGTTTTCTTCACTTGTTTAGTAAATATTTTGTCCCTCTCAGTTCTAGAACTTCTACCATCCGGTTTGCGATAGCGTCAGGCTTTATATTCAGGTTTAGTCTCTGTAAGTGTTCTTTTCCTGATAGCTGATGCAGGACCTTCAATGCCTTTCTACTTGACCTTTTGAAATCCATACTGTTGACGGTAGACTCCCACTTCTCCCTCCTCTGTTGGTTCAAAGATTGGAGTAATATGGTTCCAGTATTGTGGTCCCCAGTCTCCTGATACTGCTGGTATAAATTTTCATTATTCCATCCGGGTACGTACTCATTCCGATAGCCCCTTGGGATGTTCACTTTAGTTACTTCAATAACCATAATTTGAAGTAATAGGCGCCAAGTTACTTCAAATTATGGCAAATTTGTCGATTGAGCATGGTACTTAAGTCCTTCAGTGACTCCGCTATGACAACGATATAATCGGCAAATCGAAGGTGAGTACTTGCTGTTGATGTTAATGCCAAGTCCATCTTATTCCAGGAGCTCAAAGGCATCCTCTACAGCAGCGGTTTCAAAGATATTACGTCTCTCTGTCTCACACCTTTCTGCAATAGAATGAGCTATTCTATTGCAGAGAAATGTGAGATAGGGAGTTTCCTGCTTCTGTACTCGGACTGACATGGTGGCGTTGCTGTATAAGCACTTCAACACTTCAATATAGCGATGGTCTATGCGGCATCGCTGGAGAGACTGAAACACAGCCTATCTTACGATCGAATCAAAAGCCTTCTCATAGCCGACAAACGCTAAACATAGTGGCCGGTTATACTTCTTGGTCTTCTGTTAAACCTGCCGCAGCGTATGGAAGTGGTCTTTGGTACTGTAGCCTTTTCGAAAGCCGGCTCGTTCGGGTGGATGCAAGATATCAATCCTGTTCGTAAAACGATTCGTAATTACCCTTAAAACAGATTAAAGACGTGGCTCAGGAAAGTGATGGGTCTATAGTTCTTTAGAAGAGTATTATGGCCCTTTTGAAGAACAGAACCACTACACTTCTGTTCCACGCCTCTGGCGTTATGCCCTCGAACAGAACGGAATTAAAAAGCCTCTGGCGAACTTCAGCACTGTCGTTTAGCCTGCTTTCAGAAGCTCTGCTGTAATTCTGTCCTGGTGGACAAGGTGCCGGACCTTGTTTTGTTCTTCAGCTGTTTAAGGGCAATCGTAATCTCGTACAGGGTGATGTCCGGGATATCTTCGGTATAGTGTTGGTATAGTGTCGGCGAGCTTGGCTATCGGTCCTTTGGCCAAGCTGACAATGGGTTTGACTACTGAGGTGTAAAGCTGTCCACAAAACCTCTTAATCTCTCCCCGCACCTCGGTCTTTCGACATCACACTTCTGTCCTTCTTCTTCAGCTTTGTTAATCGACTTTGCCCAATATTTAATTTATATTATGTTCTATCGTCTCTTTGGAGCCCTTATTATGTGATACGCTTGGTATTAAAGAAGTGAATGTCGGATTCGGTAGGAAAGGATTTTCGGATTTGTCTATTAAGTTTTCGATGCACGTTTGCGTCTTCGAAGGTCTGCAGCGGCGTAGATCGTCGCATGGCCATAACTTTTGGGACTAGGGACAGAAATTTTGATAAATTTTGATACCACACAACTTGGACAGTTTCTACGAACCCATTGTTTAACTCGCCCTGTAACGCAATTCTGAAGGATTGCGTTACAGTAGACAGTTACGTGGCAATCAAAGCGATTTAAGAGTACCAGTTGGAAACTGTCAACATTTGAATATGAGCTGGAGATGGTCGGAGCATAGACTTCATCAAGTGAGTCATCTCTCGTCTGAGAGCCGCCTTATATAAAACTTACTTGGATAGGCCCCAGCCAAAGGGACCACCTCTTTTCGACGACGAAAGAGATATTCATGATGCCTCTAAAAATTCGGTGATCAAAGAGACATCGTTGAATATCTCTTTCTTCGTCGACAAGATGAATTCTATCTCTTTTTTGATATAGGATTGGGCCTATCCAAGTAAATTTCTATGAGGCGGCTTCTGGAAGAATGAGTTCATTGCATAGAGTCCCTCTTCTTCCAGAAAATCAGCCAGCCTATGACTCCTATCATTCCGTCATTCTCCATATCCAAATTGTCCCACACTGGCATCTTCATCGCTCCGCTTGCCAAATATTGCATTGGAATCCCCCATAACAATCGTAAAATAGATTTCCGAAGCGTGTATGGCCCTACTAATATCCTCATACACCACTTCCACCTCTTCATCTGAGTGCTTTCCGGTCCGTAAATATTTATACCTGAATTACCTTCAACGAGTTTCTTTTAGATACTCTGAAAATCAGGTATATTTTCCTGCAGGAAACACTTTCGATGGTAATGAGGTTGTTACTGAGGAATTTGTGAATGAGAAATCCGACACCATGCTGTGACTTTTTAAAGTCACCCTCCCGGTGATAAATTAGGTTACCAGGCTTTAGGGTTGTCATGCCCTCCCCTCTTTTCGGATTTCAGACGATCCACTATGTCCCATCGTAACCTACTCGTCTCTTCTTCCACTACCTTGACCTTTTCGTCTAGCATCATTGTGCAAATGTCGTGTATCGCCAGGATCAGTCTCTGTTTGGGGGTGGTAGCAGCAACTCTTCCGGAGATTCTTCACACCGTTACTGTAACCGTGACCGCTACTGGAGTCAAAAATAGCAAGGGCGCCGGAGACTGGGGGAGACATTGATCGATGTTAACTAGGTAGGTAGGTAGGTATGTCTATCTATCAAAACTGTAGCAGCTGATTTTAATGAATTAGTAATTTATTTTAATACCTATATCACGGTAATGATATCTAACATCCTTGAAATAAATACGTACTGGGCGAACGTAAAAATACTTTTGGAAGGTAAACTTGAACACGAAGAGAAGCGCCGAATTTTACATTTAAAGAAAAGGTGTCTACCTTTACCCTAGTGCAGTCAACTACTTTGTTTTTAATTTGTTCTAATAAAAGGTAAGTTGCACTAACTACACACGAACTCGAATTACATGAATGAACATGAAAATGCACCAATGCGCTACGTTGTAATAAGTCAATCTTTGCTAAGTTTCTTAGAATGATTTTGATTATACTGTGAATTTAGCCCTAAAAAGCTTCGGGAGGAGTGTGATGTTTATATCAGTCTTACACAGACAAAATAATTGTGTATTAGCGACCACAGAGAGCAACAACACCGTGCCACTCGAAAAATAGATTCATATAACTGACAAAGAAATTAAATATATTTATCAAATAAAATATTAATATTTTTATCGATATAAGGTATTGATAAACATATTAATATTTTTATCGATATAAGGTATCTATAAAAATATTAATATTTTTATTGATATAAGGTATTGATAAAAATATTAATATTTTTATCGATATAAGGTATCGATAAAAATATTAATATTTTTATTGATATAAGGTATTGATAAAAATATTAATATTTTTATCGATATAACGTATCGATAAAACCTGATAAAAAATACTAAAACATTGAGTATCAATATTTTTACTGATATTTTGTTAGTATCGATACTAACAAAGTATCGATATTTTCATCCCTGAGTGCAGTGCCAGTGTGTCACGATGACCAGACCATGTTGCACCTCCTTTCGTGCCCTCTGTGCCCCACCAGCTACACGAAAGAGGATCTGTACACTGCATCCGACAGTGGTGTTAGAGTCGCCACATACTGGAGAGACAAAATCTAATCCCTTGAGCCATCGACACGAAAAGAAGATCAGAGTGACGCCGGCGAGACGCGCCGTTGACCGAGCGCGCTTGACTGGCGTGCACTGTGTTTTGGTATCGCGCATTTCGTTGCAATGTACTCGTACAGCTGTGTTAGTCGTCCGTCATCATTGGAAAATATAATAACATGATTGGCTGTTCTATAGAAAAAAGTGTAACAGCGACGTCGTAAAACATTGCAAATTAGCAGTGCTGGCCGACGGCGCGCGTCTCACAAACGGCGCGTTTGAACTGCGTGATTATAAAACTAACACCTATCTAGTGCAATTGCAAGGGCGCGCGTGTGGCCGGCGCTGATTAAACGCGTGACTCTGAAATCAGCCTAACCCTCAAGGTATTCTGTAGCTGACTCTAGCATGAATGAGAAAGTTATATGTTTTATGTGTCAGTATCTATCAGGTAGCTGGTAGTTGATTGTATGACTGAGTGATAGAGAAATGGTTGATTTCTGTGCGCCTCGGTAATCTTTGGACGATTTTTCATGGCTCATAAATAAAGTGGTTTGGTAAGACATACTCTTTCAAATCTGTGGGTAAGTAAAAGGCAATAAAAAAAGTAGTCTGTTAAATAAAATAAGTAATTTACATGGTGGTCAACCTGACCACCATGTATCTTATTCTACGATTATTTATACAATGTGATGTGCCCAAAACAAAAACTCTTTCTTTTTGTTTAGAGATTTAAAAAAAATCGTAATGCTTGGCTAAAACGCTACTCGCTATAGGTAAAGGATTTTTGTTATAAAAATCATACTTGACAGTTCATTGACATTGACAGGTCGGTCCATATCAAACAGCTGTTGTTGTTTGTTGTTGTCGGTGAAAAAACATCTAGATTCTGCTTCATTTTGTAGTTTGGGCATCTTTTGCAATGGATTTTGTGAATAAAAAGCGCTCTACAAAATACGACAGAGTAATGTCTCGCCTGAACAACCGGTCGCGGTCCACCGTGGACTCTAGTTCGAACGTTACGCGCCACAGAAATCCGTCGTCGGCTCGCGTTGGCGCGAAAGCGTCGTCTTCGAATTTGAGTTCAGGGGTTTTCAGTGAACTCCCCGTGGTTTTGAAAGACTATGTGCCTGAAACTCCTGCTAAGAAAACGTTTGTGGTAAAGCCGAGAAGGACGATAAAGTCGTTGGACCCGGCAAAGTCGCCTCAACAGGTGTTACGGCCTCCAAAACCCACGGGCTTTCACTCCCCTTATGTTAGGACTCGTGGGTCTGCGCCTTCGTTGTTATATCAAAGTGCCAATAAGTGGTCTGATGAGCATTACAGGGATTGTTTGTCCAGTAGATCTCATACAAGAGTGAGGGAACTCAAAGTGAGTATTTTCATTTAGTTTAAAACTTTGAAATCATCAGAGTTACGTACACAAATGTATAAAATAAGATGCAATAGAGCCAATTATGAGAGTGTAAAGATTTTTTTCATTAAGTAACTATTTAGAAAGACCATTTTCAAATCTCGCTGTTCTGATTCCTGAGAACTATTAATACTCGTTAAATATTTTAATAGTTGACCTCATATCATCCTCCGTCATCATACAAACATTTTACAGAACGAGATCCATGAGTACCAAGAGAGGGACAAGCTTATGAAGCTCCGCAGCCGCCTCTACAAGAGTTGTGGTGTGGTGCTGGATGATGTGGGACACGTGGCACAGGACAAGGCAGTGCAGGCTGAGCCTCCACCGGAAACAGGTAATTTTAGGGTTTTCAATTTAGATTTAGATCTAAATTTAAATAAATAAATTTAGATTCAAAGTTTTTAAATGTATGTCTAGTAGTTTTGTTCACTGGAGTTCCATAATTTATATGACTGAAGTGTAATAATAATATTCTGGAATGATAGCTGTATTATGATTTCTGTAGCTTGTTGTCTAACTTGATACCTGTGCCGTACTTTAAAGACAAATGCATCTTTCCACTTTGCTTGGACCATCCATGAAGTCATCCACTCTAGCTGCTTCACAAGTATAATTTGTTCAACGATTATTTTACAGATGGCGCCACTTGTATCATTTTGTTGCTTAATATGTTTATTACTTGATACATGTTATATTTTCCTTCTGCAGACTGTGGATTTAAAAATGTATGTAAAATATTAAAGGTATTGAATTGCTTTAACTAATAATTTAATAAAATAATGATGTGTATGATGTGAGAGAATGTGTTCGTAATTTTTGATATGCCACTAAGTAGCCGAAATAGCTCAGTTGGGAGAGCGTTAGACTGAAGATCTAAAGGTCCCTGGTTCGATCCCGGGTTTCGGCAATACTTTTGCAATATTTTTTTATTTCATTTACATTTTTTTGTTTCAGATAAGGAGTCTGAAAAACTAAGGTAAGACAATCTTTTTTTGACCGAATGAACAAAGTTCTCTAAACACTCTATTTTGTGCCACTTCAGACCAATTCTTTTCATGGCTCGTGATATCATCCCACCAGCGCTTTCGAGGCCTGCCTCTTCCGTATCCATCTCCCGGAGTCCATTTGTGACTATAGTAGCCATCGGTCCGGATGCATTTGGCAAACGTGACCCGCCCAATCCCATTTGAGCTTACTACAAACTAATAACTATTTTTTTTATGACGGAGTGGGGCCGGAGTGCCTGTCCTGCGCCCGGGGTCCCCAAACCGTAGCCCCGGGGCTTAGTCATAGTTGAAATCGGCCCTGCTGCGTAAAGTCGAAATGAATGAGATGTTCAATCATATCAGTTTTACACACATACTATCACGTCTTTTTCCCTTGCGGGGTAGACAGAGCCTAGGTCTATTAGACCTAAAATCCACGTTTAGCACATTGGTGGGCGTATAGGTGGAAAACGGAATAAAAATAGTAATGGTAGTGGTAATAGTGATGGAACATGATTCTTCAGATTTTCGCCCATTTCCTCGATCGGCTTTCACGATCTGCGCGGGAAGTGAAGCAGCTGGTACATTCCAAGTTTTTCTTTTCTCCCAGGCCAGCATGGCAGTACAACAGTTTTGACAGTAAGTGAGCCGTTCTGATAAAATAACGTTGTTAGTTTCTTACAATTTCTTACAATTGATGTCTTCAATCATAAAGGTACCTAAAAGTAATTTTATTTACTCTCTACCCGTCTGAGTGTTTTTCCGGTAGCACCCTCAGCTGTGATGCGTCGGGGCCCGGGGTCCGCTATTATGAAAACATTCATCAATTGGTAACAGTAATATTATTGTCATGCTTCATGCTTATTCGTAAGGGGAGAGGCTGGTGTACTGAGATACAGGCTCTGCTTAGTTCAGGCACCAGTCTCTCACAATCTTATCATAAGTATTCTACCACAATTTGTATGTCTGGGTATTGATGAAGATAAGAGAAAAATAAAGGATTTTTTTAATTTGAAATTTGAATTACACAGGCGAACAATTAATGGTCATAGAAACTTGTATGTGGTTGAATTATAATATGTAATATTGCTTTACCTGTGGTCAGTAGGTGTTTTGGGCTAAGCGCGGTTGGGCCACCGCATGGTCGGGGCGCAAAGTATGAAGGGGCGAAATATACTTAATAGGGATTTATCTTGTAAAATGTTATAACTGCATTTATAGAAATAAAGAGTATTCTGCCCAATAATGAAACGATATCGGTTATATAAAAGACTTATATGCCCCAAATTAAATATTTGTTAATTATTAAATATATTAACTTACTAGGTGATTGACTCCTATGGACGTGACAACGTTTTATAAAGCGATGAACGCCGTCTATACTGCATGCACGAAAAATTGCATGTTCCGCGTGCAAGAGAGAGCGCGAAACAAGTGATAGAGAAGCACGATCGGTCTAAGCGTTCGGCTTGTGACGCATCTATCTCTCTTCTAGCATTATCTATCACGTAAAATTGTCATCCGTAAACCGACGTCACATAGCGCAGACCCAATGGCCGATGAGGCAGAAGGGTTCTCGAATGGCGACCACGTACCGGCAAGAGCAGCGTCGGATACCGACCGACCAGATGATCGGATGACCTGACTAAGGTCGCAGGAAGACGCTGGATGCAGGCTGCTTCCAACCGGTCTATGGTATGGTAGGGTTTACCGGTATTGGAAATCCTTAGGGGAGGCCTATGTCCAGCAGCGGCTGATATAATGATGACGATAAAACCGACGTTACAGCCAAGCAATTCTTTTCGTATTGTTTTACACCGACGTATCACCTTGTAACCAATTGGAAACGTAACCTGGTAGTATTGTATGTAATACATACAAGTCAATATGTCCTCAGCTGCACCCAAAACGCGTTTTATAGGCTGATCACAAACACGTTGCCGCGTGTGTGACGTCACAAAGTCATCGTAGCTTATTGTAGCATGATTTTACCCACGTTACTTTTTATTGTTTAATTGCCCTGATAACAATATACAAGTGTCGAACTCGCGTGGGAGGGTTCCTCAACATGAACGTAATTTACTTTGAGACAATTTACTTTGCGTGCTTCCGCCACCAAAGTAAATTGTCTCAAAGTAAATGTAGCTTTGACTTCCGCAAAGTAACACCTGAATCTATTAACTATGAACGTGATTTTCATCAATTTTACCCCAATAATGAATTATGTCACATAATATAAGTCAAACCTGATTTAATTTTAGTTTAATTTTTTTTTGTGAGTGGTTTCGAAGATAAGGTGGACTGGGAAATCGGTCAACTAACGTCTATTTTGTTGAATCTTTTTAAAATTGTATATTTAAAATAATAAGATAAGATAATGTTTATTTGACAAAAATCACATACACGAATCAGAACAGAAACACATTCACGCAATTTACAAAAAATAAACAACAATATTAAATACAATCTAAACGTGAATAAATTAAATAAACAAATTAATTAATTAACTGTGTGCTGTGCTGTGCTGTCAAAAAGGATCCAACTCAGCATATGCTAGCTGTACGTTACTGCCAGCGCTGATCTTCCGTTGGACCCTTTGTTGACGTCACGGAAATATGCACAGAAAAAAACAAAACAAGCACTTGAATAATTAAAAAGTGTTATAAGGTGATTTTAAATAATACTCGAAACAAATCCTTTTTTATCTCAAATAGGCTCAATCTTGACTTGAGACTAACCCAGAGGGTAAAGACAAGATCTATACGATAAAAAACAGTTGCCATGATTTTTCCAGCCGATTGTGACACCCTGTATTTCTTAGGGGGGGGCTGACCCTTTTTATGCCACTGCATAGACTCTTGCTTCGACTCAGGCTCATAATGATGAACCCAAGTTTCATCTGCAGTAACAAGTCTTGCAAAAATTCCTTCCTTGTCGGCGCTACAGAGGTCTAAAAACTCCTTTGAACACTCGACGCGCAGCTGTTTCTGTGGTGGTGTGAGCATTCTTGGCACCCATCTTGCGCTGACTTTTGACATCCCAAGATTGTCGTGTAGAATATTTAAAATGGTTGTAGATGATACTCCAACCATTTCTGCAAGTTGTTTCTTCTTCAAACGAGTATCCTCCCGTATAAGATTCTCCACTTTTTCAACGATGTTTGAGGTGGTGGCCTCAATCGGCCGTCCTGAGCGAGGGTCGTCTTCAAGAGACTCTCTGCCTTGCTTGAAAAGGCTATTCCACTTGTACACCATGGTTTTCCCAGGGCAAGAGTCCCCGTATACTGATGACATTTCTTCCAAAATTTTCTGAGGTGGTTTTCCTTGCTTAGTGAGGAACTTTATGACGGCACGAAGCTCGATTTTTTCCATGTTCAAGTTTTTCTTCCGGATTCACTTGTTTGATTGACAGGTCAAAAGTTATTGACACAATTGGGTTCAAACTTGGCATACATACTCACAAAGAGTTGCTCATTAGTTACTACCTGCGGCAGGTCCCCCAACCCCCGCTAACCCCTCCATTCCGCGAACTTTTTGACCCCCCCTCGTAGATATGTGTTTGTGTCGGATACACTTACACAAACTTAAGTACAAAGTTACTTTGTAGTTGCTCCATGGTCGGATAAATCTAAAATGTGCCAAATTTCAATTTAGTCGTGGCAGTAGAAGAAGCTAGTATAACCTGTGCAAATTACCTGTGACTGTGACCACAGCACAAATAAATGACGTAAATGCACCGCACCTTCTTCGCGTCCGAACCCCGACCATGCGTCAAGGTTGGCCGCGGCCACTGTCAGTCTGCGCGCGTCTGTTGCTGTAGCGGGAAGGCTATGAAAACAAATTGTGTAGCGTGATAATTATCTGCAATAGTGTAAAAATTGGATCGGGTTGGATTTCCCACCACAAACTTTCGCCTGTGACGTCACATTAGGTGTTAAAAAGTAGGCATGCTTTCTATAATAATATTTTTGGGTCATAGTAAAGTAAGTTTAATTCTTCTCATTGCAATCGTCTTCAGCAGTTTTCGTTTCTCATTTACTTGTCCCAATACTTCTTCATTCGTCTTTTTCTGTGTCCAACTAATACACTCCATACGTCTCTAGCACCACATCTCGAAAGCATCCAAGCGTTCTCTGTCCCTTTTAGCCACGTTTCACTACCGTATAGTGCGATACTCCAGATGTCTTTATGAGGCGTTTCTTTAGACACCGTCTCATTTTTTAGTGAAACATATGTTTCTTGTTATTATAAGCTCTTTTGGCCATGGATATTCTGGCAATGATATCTGATTAACATCTGGAGTCGTAACTTATAACACTTCCCAAATATTTAAATTTATTTACTTATTCTATTTTAATACCGTTAAGTAATGGGTTTCATCCTCCTATAATTTAATTTTACTTTTTATCATTTTCAAAGGCTTCGGCACTGGTCTATATTTAGTTATTGCCGCCCACTATCTACTTTTGTGTGAAGTGGGGTTGGGGTGGAAGTAGACCGCTAAAATGTACCGATCCAGTTTACTGTCACGTTTTAATCTCTATATATTTTTAACTTTAAGTCTAGGATTTTGAATTATTTACATAAAAAGTAAAATATATCAATAAAATACGTTTATTTCAGAATAACATTCAAAAACCATATTATATATTAGCAGATGGCTGAGGAAAGACAGGCTTGGAAATTACTCCACCGAAAAACAAAAAAAAAAAAAAACACATTGGTCCATGGCGCCCTGTGGCAAAGAGCTTCATTAGTGAGATAGGGCGCCGTAGGATATCCGTCAAAGGATATCTATAGCCATTCAGCGAGGCAACGCAGCCAGTGTAATGGGCACCTTTGAGCCGGGTACTATTCGGGTGGCTTTTTGATTAGAAATTTAATTTTTATAATCCATACTAATATTATAAATGCGAAAGTAACTCTGTCTGTCTGTTTGTTGTCACTTTTCACGCTTCAACCATTGAAGCAACTTGAATGAAATCAAATATGGAGGTAGTTTGCGGCCCGAGAAATGACGTAGGGCCTTTCATTCCGGGAAATTCTACTGTTCCTGAGGGATCGACACTTATCGCGGGCGGGGCCGCGGGCAAAGGCTAGTGTTAATTATTAAATAGTTATGTTACATAGCTATGATAGCATTACGAAGACTTAGTTTATGTCTGTAAGTCGCGACTTCGGTCGTCGGGTCTCTACTCTCCAATAGAGGAAAGGTCGTAGGCAAGAAGGGTTAATTACGAGTAAGAAAGATAACAAGAGATATAAATTTCTCTCCTCTTAGTTTATCATGTAAGAATGGTAGAAAACGAAAAAAAAAAAATATACATTCCAGCTTGGTTCTCGTTATTGGCGAAAATCTCATGATATAGATGATGCGGCCAGCTGTACATTATTGTGTTTTCTACATGCCCACCATCCCGCTACCTTTAGTCCCTATGGCCTTGGCTCTCATCATCATCATTTCGAGTAGGTGTCCCGGTCAATCGACCATGCACACCCTGGTGTCAGAGCTCTTCGGAACCGCCTCTCGGCCTCTGACATGATTCCTTTAACGACTACCAGATGGCAGCCGGGACTAACGGCTTTACGTGCCTTCCGAAGCACGGAATCATCTTTGTTATCAGACAATTAGGTGATCCAAGCCTGCAATTTTCTAACCAAACTGGAAACAACTAAACAAAGTATGCTTCCCGTAGGAATCGAACCCACGACCCCCGGGTCTACAGGCAAACGCCTTAACCACTGGACCACGAAGGCAGTCTTGGCTCTGACTACCCCGTATGGGTGGGATACAAACGTGATTCGTATGAATGTATTACGCTGCATTTCATAATGATTTGGTTCAAAGGTAATATGAGCTACCCAGTATTGGACACCCACCGACTAGGTGGTCGGATGACCTGACCAAAATCGTAGGAAGCCGCTGGATGCAGGCCGCTTCCAACGCTCATTGGGTTAGGGATATGTCCAGCTGTAGACTTCTTGAGATATGATGATGAGCTTACCTCCAGAAACAGTGATATTTCGCGAGGTTCGCTAATGTTTCCTTGTATGGTGTTTAGCTAGGTACCCGTGACTACGTGTACCTATTGGTTCAAAATAATGCATTTAATTGTTATTTAGCTACATATTGAACCTTTAACAAAGGACGCAACGCAACACTGTAGAAGCAAAAAACTGGTTTGAATGATATTCATAGGTACGGTATGTAGTTTTTTTATCTGTTTTTTTTATAATGGTTATGGGGCTACAGAACCAGCAAGCATATTTCGCAACTGTCCGCATCGCCTCTTTAGCTCAGTGGTAGAGCACTGGTCTCGTAAACCAGGGGTCGTGAGTTCAATCCTCACAGGAGGCATCAGAAAATTATTTGTTTTGTAACAATTTTTTATGGTTGGAACATTTTTATACTGTTATCAGAATATTGTTATCAATTTTTTCGCTGATGTTTTTCGTTCTGGGCGAGGCCTTAATCGCTGTGTGTTATGATTTCATTTCTTGATTTATATACAAGCTATTTGCCCCTGGTTTGTCTCGTCTTGCATTCATTTATATTTAAAATATAGGCAAAATGAATTGTAAAGTTAGGTACTTTTAAAAATATGTAGTTAAGTTACCAATATAGTTACTCCCTCTTCCTAAAGTGTCGATGGAATTGTTTATTTATTACAAAGTAATTGGCCCATTAAACGAGTGAAACGAGTCTTCCCTAAAAAGAATAATCATATAATGATTATAAAGCTTCAGAACTAAATCATCATCATCATCAGTCCTTTTTAGTCTCCACTACAGGAGCACGACCCTCTCTGTACTACTAGGGCCATACTTGGCCAGAGCAGCCAGAGGACTTGGCCTACACTCTCCACGCTGGCCAGACGGGTTGGAGAGGTGTCTTAGATGTTTATAAGCTTTGTTTAGCTTGTATTTCCTAAGTCGCCTTCTACGACATCCACGGGAAGACTTGGAGTGGTCCTATTCTACTCTGCCGGATACCACACGGCTACAGAACTAAATACAAATTTGTATTTTTATCTGGTATGTCTCATAAAGCAACATAAGCACTTCGAAGTTAAATAACAGAATAATTAAACAGTCGAACATAGAACCTCCTTCTTTTTTGAAGTCGGTTGAAAATAATTGTATTTTTGATTCTAATAGTCAGGGCTACATCCTTATCCTTATCCTTACTAATATTATAAATGGGAAAGTGAGTTTGTTTGTTTATTTGTTTGTTTGTTTGTTTGTTACGCTTTCACGCCGTAACTACTGAACCGCTCATCATGAAATTTTGCATACAAGTTCTCTGGAGTACGGAGAAGGACATAGGCTACCTTTTATCCCGGGAAAAAAGTACTATTCCCGAGGGATCGACATTGACGCGGGCGGAGCCGCGGGCGAAAGCTAGTTTAAAATAAAAAGCGGATAAATATAATGACCACCAAAAAAACATTGTCACCATAGCCTCTAACTACCTAAAATATACACCAAACAGCTAAAAAATTAAACCATAATCAAATTTAGTAAATGATCACCAAATAATGAGTGAATAATTGCGCTTTTTCTACCCAAAATTTACAGTATTTCATTGCCATAAAATGTTACTATACTACCAAATATGTTTATTACAAGGAGTACGACATTTTTTGGTTTCATTAAAATTTAATAAAAGGATTATTTTAATTATACGATTTTTCATTTATTAGCCTTTAAATAAACACGAAATAGAAAAAAAAACTATTTAGTTGGAAGTGGTTCATATTCATAACAAACCAACAAACAAAAGATGATTATACAATATCATAGGGTCAAACTTCTGCTATAAATAGGATCGCAAGTAGTAATATTTTTGGTCCTAATTTTTAATTCTAGTGATCATTTACTATTTTTGACAATATAAAGTGATTGTTTACCGTTACATTATACTAGATCTGGTGGTTAGGATAGATCAGCCAAATAAAAATTCAATAAAATTTAATTTATATAGCTAAGCTTGATTAATTTATTATTGTAAGGTATATGAGAGTGTATTTATTTATTTATTTAGGTACACCAACAGTGTTTACGTAATACATTATTATAACAATTTAATCTTACCTAGTTCTAATGTAAGCACCAATTAAAGCTTTGGAAGCGGCATTAAAATTACTGACTTCAACAATTCTCTGTTGAAAATATATGACAATTAATAAGTGTCTAAATTAGCTATATTAAATAAACGTTTTGAATCCAATTGAATTGAAAGGTATACACAACATTCATATTACAAAAAAGATACTATCAGTCTGTCTGTGTCTGTGGCTATAGTGAATTAAATTTATCTATGAGTTTGGTTAGCAATAGCAACTGATCACTACTTATTTTGATCCTTTCTTTCACCTATACCTTTAAGCTTTGTGGCCATGGGCTCTGTCTACCGCTTAAGGGATAAAGACATGATAATATATGTATGTAGTTAATATTACTGACGTGTCCAACTAAAACTAGTGAATAGTAGAATATTATTCTCTTTTAAATGATTATTGATAAGGGAATAATGGATTCGATGAGTCCAATCTTATAATATCTTCCTACTTTTAAAAACTTTTCTCCCTACAACCTTCCACTGACTTTAAAAATAGTTCCCCAGCGTAAAAATGCAAAGATTTTCAAATACAACAGTCGTATCGTAGAATAATCAGCTCTTTTACCTTGTCAGGATGAGAAATTAACTTTTTTTGCAAAGAAGTATTAACAAAAAACTTCACCGCTACCTGCATTGCCAGTCGACATTTTTTTCGACATCACAAGCGCCGTTAGGGCCGGTTGGTCCGTTATGCCCCCGGGTGCGTGGGGTCGAGGTTCGCCCTCAGCTACGAGGGAAGCCGTCTGAGACCGTTAGGTTATTAGCAGGGGATTCCGATGATTGCTTTCTATGGTGAGAATAGGTGATCGATCTGTTTTTGTAGGGTCTTGCAAGGTGCGTTGGCGTGACTGAGTACCGTGTGAATTTCGCTTCTTATGGATACTGTTCACATATAGAGTTATTTATTATATAGAGGAAAGATTTGTGTGTTTGTTTGTAATGGTTAAACTCAAAAACTACTCTTCGCAAAAACTAGATCTAAGCGTATCGGATAAGCGTGTAGGATAGATTGTGTGACAACACCGAAACCGAAACTCACGCGGACGCAGTCACTGGAAACATTGTGGTATCACTACAGACTACAGACACAAACACTCACATAGCTATCAAACTTATAACACCCCTCTTTTTGTTTCGATAGTTCAAGTCAAGTTAAGGTTTAACTAGTGTTTTATAGGTTGCAGCCAAGTTGCAGCAGTCTTATTTCGAGTAGGTATGTAGCGGGGTAGAAATCCAGGTTTCAAGGAGGTGAATAGCCATTTTAATTACAATATAAGGTAACTCGGAAAGAGATCGACACCGTATCGCCTTTCGCTGCGCCGTCCACCAGGCGTTTGTCAGATTGACCCTTCAGGCTTGCATGCACGTATACGCGGCCCATCAGGCAATATGAGAGTTTGCTGTCTCTCCAAGCCTTGCGCACACAGGCAACGCCCAAAGCCGAGGTCCGTCCCTCCTGGGGGCCCTTTGGTGATGTTGTCTTAAAGGTTGAGGGCACTCTGCCCTCGCCTCAAACGCCCGGTGAAGTAGCTAAAGCTCACTTGGAGCTAGCTACATAGTAAAAAAAAAAAACCACCAGGCGTCAACCTGGCGTAGGCACGTAACCGAATCGGGCACATCGACTCGGCTACGCTACGGCTAAGCGACGCCGCGCTTGCCGCTCGCCGGCCACTGGTCGCTGGCACCAGATCATTTTGAACCCAAACGTGAAGGTGTAGCGCACGGTTACCTATGCCATATTATGAAACGTAGAAGAAGGTGTTGGGCACACAATATTTACCCAACGAAAGCTTGTTTACGGAGAGATGTAAGCGCGGGAACCTCGCGAGTTAACCAACTCGCAAAGCGGTACGTGAGCTGGTTCCGACGCGAGGCAATTTCGATTATGATACGAATCCGAATAGTGTGCGTGGCAGTAGGGAGTTTCATACAAAGAATACTGAACTGCTCGAGTTGATACATTTACGCTCCGTTTACGACTTGATAAGTGTGTGGCGACCTTTATTGTGCATAGAGGATCCGGTTTCTAAGTAGAATTCTGATGTTGCTGAATACTTACCTAATAATATTATAATATCATTGCTTGTTTGTTTCTTGATCTGATTAAGTTCCCGGCTACATCCCCAACTGTGACTTTCAAACAGGCTTTTTATCCTTTCACTACAGAGGTCCTGACAAGACAAGAGGTCCCTAGAAGCTCTGAATTTTTTGTTTAATGTTTTTTTAATAATCCTTCATATAATCTCAGATCAGAGATGGGATAACAATTGCTGAATGAAGGTAAATTTTCAACCCTTCCTCGACTGGCGACGTCATTATGTCCTGATAGAACACCAGCAATATTTTTCCATCAAAACAAAGGTTGTTTCTTTGTTAGATTGGTAGATAGGACAGGACGCCTACAATGGTAGTTTTTATCTATCCGTTCCAGTCGTGATAGTCACTCGTGAGTACGCAAGACTCGTGACAAACAAAATTTGGTCCCTAATCGCTTTGTAACTTTGATACAGAAGACTGTTTGTTTTGCGACACTCTGGCATCCTCTGATATTTACGTTACTTTATTAATAAGTTTCTGATTATTAATAGATACAGTTACCATATCAGCTAACTCATATATTTTAAATTCAATTTTTGATCAGAATGTGCGTGGCACACTTCCACTTATCAGCGTACATTTACAGCTGTTCGTGTCACAACAATGACACCCAGTGTTCTAGTTCACTCGCGCTCAGATTGTAGATTGTGACATAAAATACTGGCTATCAGTTGTACAGGGCTGGCCGTTTGTGGATATTAAATAGAAAGGATTGCTAAAGTTGTAAACATGTCAGTTGAGCTGAAAGAATGGCAAAAACAAAATGGTCGTTAGAAATATTTTTCTCCAAAATTCGCATATTAAGACATGAATTTAGCAATACAGAAAGAAAATAAGAAGACAAGTGGCTAATGCGGCTCTAAATCAATCAATTTCAAAGTGAACTTTCAGAGCTTTTAGTCAAAGTAGACGTAGTAAATAGGATGTACTTGCGATGTATGGAATATCTAATACCGTTTCCTTCTCAAATAAAGCTAAAGCGGCTCATCGAACACATAAATTCTGAGAGCATTTCGCAGTTCGGAGACTGATGTATATTAAAACCAAATGCAAACAAATAATTACGTAAACATGCAACATTTTCAAGCTCTAGAGTTAATGCACGTTCCTGAACATTGTAATTTCTTGACGTCTGGAAGCCCTACTGGCACATGCTCATTGCCCGTTGATAAACAGCCATCCGGCGCGTCACATCCGTTTCCGCGCACGCTTGGCTCCACTCCAATCTATTCCTGACCTGATACCAACCGCACTTGCACTACAGATCTAAATATTCCAAAATCTTCCGTCTTCCTCCCTCGACGTTTTCATGAGGGAGATGAATATGATGGAAATAGAATGCATCTGGCCTGTCAGGTGACTCACCAGCAATGTGGTCGTGTGGGCTGACGCGTTTGTATACAACGGGGTTGTTGATAGCTTCGAGGTTCTTTGTTTATTTCGTTGATCACCACGGCACATTTAAACGTCTAACTTTAACTGATTGGAACTATAAATATGAAGGATTATAATGTACATCAGTGGTTTTCAATATTTTTGAATGCGATTCTTTACAACCAACATAAAGTATTTTAACGATCTTCTAAGGAAAACATAATTAGTTTCTTGCATTTGGGACAAACACTGCATATCATTGGCATTCATTGTTATGCAGATGATATTACAGGTGACAAGTCTTGCACGTTCCGTACAAACGTCCCTCACACGTTTATATGCATACAAAATTATATACACGTTTATATAATACTCACTCGCAAACGAAAGTTGCGTTCAACTTGTGTCAAAAGTCAAAGTCGTGACATTGACCTAATTCGCTGATTGGGACCAAAAAATCTGGTATATTTCAACCCCTCGAAGGCGCAATTTTGTGGGCTTACACCAAAATACCCCATTTGGCTCCACAATTCCAAGCACGTCTCTTGCGTTCTCCAACAAGATTGGGATCCTAGGTGTCAAAATTTCTGCTAGCGCTAGTACAGTTTCTTGAAGGATAAGGCGAAGATGGCATCAATAAAGTTGGGTGTGCTTAACAGGGCATAGCGGTACCCCAGGGCAAAGACTCCTACTTTGCAAGTAGCCACTAATGGAGTACTAGTGACACATCTGGGCAGGTGGACCTAAGTATCAGCTGTATCTATTTGACTCAGTTCTAAGACGAGCTGTCAGTATAAAATAATTGAGGTCTAAAGAGAGAGATTTCGCTTTTCTCTCCGTTTGTACAATGGGCTGTGTGCTCCTAGGAATCGTTTGACATGATGCCTACGAGCACTATCTATCATTGCATCTCATGCCATAAACAGGGAGGTTTATCCTCACACCTTGATCCTAAATAGTTACGTACAGTACGTTTTGGGAGGAATTTTCTTGATTGCACGCTAAAGTAATGGAACGAAACATGGTTTTTCCGAAGTAGTTCAACATTTGATTCTTCAACACCGCGCGAGTAGACCGCGCGAGCCACCCCTGATGTTACAGGTGTCCATAGGCTACGGTAACGACTTTCCAGAAAGGTAAGACAATTTTGAATCCCTGTTTGCAGAATACTGATTTAGATTGAAAGAATAATGAAAATGATTTAGGTCTTCTTACGTCAGTTCACCATGAATAACAGGGGCAACTTTATGTCAACACAGATAAGATCCATCAATAAGAGGAGCAACATCTTATATTGAAAGATAGTTTTGTTTGCATTGATGTTCTAGTGGACGTTGTAGATTGTGTTACATATGTCAATCATGAAGAGTATATCAAGATTGATATAATACTCAACATAAAACGTATTTCACAGATAATGTGGTTTACCCTGGACTTATCAATCAGCAGGATTATATTTAGATTGATGATACACAAATATAGTGAGATAACACCAATAATATTGCGTTCTTGGTCGTCGATAACGTCAATTGAAATGATATCACAGTGTTGGCACGGGTGCGCGGCGGACGTGACCGTATTAGGACAACGCTCTTCACGTAATGACGCAGGTGCAACTGAATGAAATTTACGTCACCATCTCAAAGCTTTCAAGAATTTACCTACGTCTTAATCAATATGCTATCTCTTTCTTTTATGTTATATGAAGTCGGACAAGAAGAAACATTTGAAAATTGGCATGTTTAGCGAAGTTATTCGTGGTGGATGATTCAGCTTGCAGTTGCGTGTAACATGAGATATTGCGATCGTAATAAGCCACGTGTCGAAGGAAGTCGATTGACTACCAGTTAATGCCAAGATATTTCCTGCTGTTTGCTGAAGTGTCAACGCGTTTGAGTTGAGCAGGAAGCGTCGATGTGTTGTGAAGTCTGTTATCGACTGATGCTTGCGTTTGTAAACGTCGTGATGAGATTTCTGATCGATTGTATTTAGAATTTTTCATCTCCTTGATAAGTGTTTGTTTTAAAATGACATAAAGCAGCTTTTTCTAATGACGTGATGTGACGGCGGGGGTAGAAATCGAATTGTGCTGTTCGCACCCAGAGCGTGACTGCGTCTGCCAATCCCTCACCTCCAGCCCTCTCCAACCCTTCCCATATAGCAAAAATTTGACAGCTCCGTGGCAGTGGTTATAACGCCAGCCTGCGACACGAGGGTGCCCGGGTTCGATCCCCGGCCAGGTCAAGATGGAAAATAATCTTTTTCAGATTGGCCTGGCTCTTGGATGTTTATCTATATATCATCATCAACAGGTCTTTTTGGTCTCCACTACAGGAGCACGACCCTCTCTGTACTACTAGAGCAGCCAGAGAACTTGGCCTACACTCTCCACGCTGGGCAGACGGGTGGAAGAGGTCTCAGAGATGTTTATAAGCTTTGTTTAGCTTGTATTTCCTAAGTCGCCTTCTACGACATATATATCTATATATGTATTTGTTATATAATATAGTATCGTTGAGTTAGTATCCCTTAACACAAGTCTCGAAATAACTTTGGGGCTAGCTCAATTTGTGTGATTTGTGCCTATATATTTATTTAATTGTGTTTTTGCCGCCACTTTAACCAGCCGGCTTGCCCCGCACTGCTTTTTAGCGATGGCTTTGGTCTGTAAAATCGTGTCCACACGCATTACCAAACGTGTTTTAAATCTGCCACATTGTACATAGGGCGAGGCTCCGCCGCTAGCAAATGGTTGCGCTGGTCGCGGTATGTTCACCGTTACCTAACCTCTCGCCACATGCAAGGCACGATCTTGACCGCAGAGATATTAGACGTGGGCGTGCCAGCGTTTGTAACTCGCTTTGTATTTGAAAGGCCTCTCGTAATCTTGAAGATGTACTCGTAGCTTAATAACGAACGAACTAACCAGTAACGAACGGTGAGACTTCACGACCATAACCATAGTTGAAATAATTGTACTGATATCCATACTGGTATTGTAAATGCGAAAGTAACTCTGTCTTCATTTCTCGCTTCAACCATTGAACCAATTTGTATGAAATTGGGTGTGGAGGTAGTTCGAGGCCCGGGGAAAGACATAGGCTACCTTTAAGTCCGGGAAATTCTACTGTTCCCGAGGGATCGACACTAACACCGACGGAGCGGCGGGCAAAAGCTAGTTCTATATTAAAACAAAATCTAACTGTGAGTACGAGTCTGTACAAGTGCATATATATTTCGTGAAGGATTTTTCTTTAAACTTTTGTTACTGGCGTTTTTAGAGCTTCGTAAGACGGAGTGAAAAATCAGGAACTTATAGGATCACTCGTGTGATTGTCTGTCTGTCTGTCTGTCACACACAGCCGATTTGCTCCAAATGCAAATCTAGAGTCACAAATTAGGAAATAATAAATAATTGCAATCTTTACTTTAAATGAAAGGACTACTTGCGAGGATCTTAAATATTTTATCAAAATTATAAAATAAACCGTTTTAAGTTTTTCAACAGAATAGGCAATAATTAACCATTCCTACCTTTTCCCCGAAACTGCTAATGATGCTGAAAAATAAAAAGAACTATAAATAAGTTTTTCTAATAGATTGCAGGAAAGCATAGAAGGAATGTATGGTTAACTAGCATTCGCCAGCGGCTCCGCCCGCGTCAATGTCGATCCCTCGGGAATAGTACTTTTTCCCGGGATAAAAGGTAGCCTATGTCCTTTTCCGCACTCCAGAGAACTTGTATGCAAAATTTCATGATGATAGGTTCCGTAGTTACGGCGTGAAAGCGTAACAAACAAACAAATAAACAAACAAACAAACAAACAAACTCACTTTCGCATTTATAATATTAGTAAGGATAAAGATTATGGGGATAAATTGAAGAAAATGATATTCATCGTTCTAAACCCTCCCCGTGCGAGTATACTCGCACTTGGCAGGCTTTTTTATTATACCCTGTTTTGTGTTCTTTAATTTCTAAAAAATCCTTCCTCCATTGTGTTCTTCCAACAAAAGCATCCATCATCTTTTATCTTCTATCTGATAGCATTACGTCATTACAAAATCAGATGCCAGACGGTTTCGTCATCTCATCGAACTTTCTAATGGAAGATCGGCTTTTCTCAGTCGTGGCGAAGGGCACGCCCTGCGGTCAGTGCCCGGGTCGTCGGCCGGCGTCTGCGCAGCTTCCCTCCCCCTCCCCCCGCCGCACCGTGCCCCCGCCCCGCTGCAGTCGCAGTACAATGCACCTCACCTTGAACAAGTTAATGTTCGCAAGGTTTCCTTGTACTTGTACGGGCATTTCAGGTTTTCACTTGCTATTAGTATTTACAAAGGAATGTACTGAGCTAGTCTGAAGGTTCTTTCGCATGGCTACACGAATTATCGTCTGTTAATACAAGTTTTTTTTGGACTTATACTTTTGATTTTAAACTCTAAAGGTCCTGTATATCCAGCAACATTAATGATTGATACGCGAAGATGTTTGAGTTATCAAAATCGTATCATGTTGTACACTTATTATTGACTAGCTGTGCCCGCGACTCCGTTCGCGTACATTTGTGTGGGGGCCACGTCTTATCATCACTGGAGAAAAAAAAAATACTACCTCCGCTCCCTCCATTTTACCCCTTTAGGGTAGAATTTTGGCCATCTCACCTACACAGATCTTTATTCATTGTAATCAAGAACTTATATACCTATTTTCATACTTCAAAGTCTGGAAATACTTTCTTATTGCACGCTTGCATCATAAAAAGAACCTCTGTACCAAATCTCAAGTTTCTAGGTGCGGCTGTGCGTTGATATAATAAGTCCCGCGACTCCGTTCGCGTACATTTGTATGGGAGCCACGTGCATAACCGGAGAAAAAAAATATGTAGCCTATCCTGTGTCCTGGACGTCTAAATGTTTATCAACCAAGTTTCAGAAAATTCAGTTAAATCATTTAAGAGTTATGGAGGAACATACATTACATATAGAAAAAAAAACAAATATCATCAATTTAGTTTCAGTATCATGTATACACGATATTTCTGAAAACAAAGTAACATACTCCATGACCGATCCTTACAGATTTATTATTAGTATCGATGCTGATTAGGCAACGCAGTCACATGTCCGGGAATCCTGCTAAAACCGACCACGTTTTCCCGGTAAAAATATCCTTTCCCGATCCTTCTATTTATGGTTTGCTGGCTTCCGTGCGCGCTGAGTATAAATAAAAGTTTTATACTTTTTAAGGGCTCCGGCCCGAGGGAGGCGGTCACGATTCTTACTCACTCACGTGCCGCAAAAGGTTCGCTATTGGTGAAACTTGGACGATGTCGTTACGATTACTTACGATGCTATCGTCGCATAGTGTCAGGAAACTTTGCCAGATCGGTGATGCCATTTCAAGCTATACCATCATCAGATGATGATGGTATAGCTTGTTGCTTTCCAGTCCCCACTGCAGGTGAATGACCCCCTCTGCACTACCGGACACACCAAACCTGGCCAGACCAGAGCAGACAGAGGATTTGGCCTACACTCTCCTCGCTGGCCAGACGGGTTGGAGAGGTCTCATTGATGGTCGCTAGTAGTCTGTAGCTTTTGCACATTAATCTATATCTATACCTACATATAATAAAACAGTAATAATATTTTGTCTGTACATTTAGAATTTTTGACTAAAATGGATAGAGGGACACTTAAAAAGAATAATATTAATATAATATTAATATAATAAAACAGTAAAAATATTTTGTCTGTACATTTAGAATTTTTGACTAAAATGGATAGAGGGACACTTAAAAAGAATAATAGAAAGCAAAAATATTTTTTTTCGAATTTCTTGTTGTCTGTCTGTCTGTCTGTCTGTCTGTCTGTCTGTCTGTATGTATGATCACGATTATCTCCGAAAATATTGAACCGATTTACTTCAAACTTTCACCAATTGCTTTGTTTTAACTCAGCAAAACATTTAAAGTTTGTTTCATCAAAATCGGTTCATTAAAAAAAAAGTTATCGTCATTTGAATGAACTCAAGGCATGAGTTTGCCTGCAAACATATAGCAAAAATAAAATAATAATAAGTGACATAAGAAAATTAAAATCCAAAGTCAATTCATCATCATTATACGACAGCATTATACCTATCCATACTATCCATAGTAATCCATACTAAAAAAAAGGAGAAGCTGACTGACATATCAACGCAGGGCCTAAACTATAAGGGTTAGGAACTTGAAATTTTGCACAGGAGTTCCTTTTATAACGTAGGGGAGCACTAAGAAAAGGATTTCTGGAAATTCATCTCCTAAGGGGGTAAAACGGGTTGCAAAGTTAGTATGAAACTTTGTCGTTTTTGAAGTTATTCGAATTAAATTCAGCATGAAGGTTCTTTACTGAAAGGTATGAAACACGAGTAAAATATTTTACCCAAAAATCATCCCTTAAGGGGGTAAAATAGGGGTGCAAAGTAAATTTGAAACTTAACCATTTTTGAAATGAAATTCAGCATGAAGGTTCTTTACTGAAAGGCATGAAACACGAGTAAACTATTTTTCTCAAAAATCATCCCTTAATTATAACGGGGATGCAAAGTTAGTATGAAGCATTCCGTTTTTGAAGTTATTCAATTGAAATTCAATATTAAGGTGTTTCATTGAAAGTCATTTACTAATGTATTCCGGGTAATTCTACTGTTCCTGAGAAATTGACACTTACGCGGGCGGAGCCGCGGGCCAAAGGCAAACCTGACTTATATTTCAACGCACAGCCGAAACTACTGTGCCCAGAAACTTTAAATTTGGCACAGGGATTCTTTTTATGATGTAAATGAGCACTAAGAAAGGATTTTTAGAAAATCAAAGGGGGTGAAGTTTTATGGAATTTTCTCATTTCTGGACTTAGAAGTTTTAAAAGTAGGTACACAAGTTCTCATTTAAAATTAAAAAAGATCAGTTTAGGTGAACCAGACAACATTTTCCCTTGAAGGGGTAAATAAAGAAGGGGTAAAAATGTATAAAATCCCCTCCTTAATTTAGGGGCAACATTGGGGGGGGGGGGGGGAAGTTTTTATGGACATTTTCTCATTTCTGTACGTTCTGGATTACAATTAAAAAGATGTATGTAGCAGTGACGTGCACAGACATTTATCATAGGGTAGACATAATTATAAAACTTACCTTACAAACATACCACCTATATACCTTACCTTACTATACGGCTAGTTATCTACAACTCGTTTAATATTATGATGGTCTTTCGATCTTCGACCGCAAAAGTATTCAAAACAAGCGAAAGATAAGAGATATGATTACAACCTGCGAGCCACGTACACGTAAGGTTTAAGATTAAACGTGGATTAAACTTTAGAATAACTAACCATAACTAACCGGTTAGGTACTTGATTTGTTCAAAACGTGTTCACAAAACACTTTATATTTCGATTTCGGCATGCAAACACTAAGCGACACAACTTTCACATGAAAATATTTTTGTCACAAATGAAATCTGGCATAAGGCTCTTCTCGCGAAGTTACCATCTTTCGTGCTTCCTGAGGGACTATGCTTGTGGGTCGCTAGTTTCTTATCTGGGCGAAGCATTCAGGTCGTTGTAGACGGATTATGCTCCGATATCATGCCCATCAATGCTGGCGTCCCCCAAGGATCTGTTTTATCACCTACGCTGTTTCTTCTGCACATCAACGACATGCATAACACTAGTAGCATCCATTGCTATGCAGACGACAGTACGGGTGATGCATATTATGCAGGTCGTGCAAATATCCCTCAAACACAGGTGGAGGAGAACAGAAAGAGACTTGTGTCTGACATTGAGACCTCTCAGTTAAGCAGGTCTCTGAATGGGGTAAACTAAATCTAGTTCAATTCAACCCTACTAAGACACAAGTCTGCGTGTTTTCCGCTAAGAGGACCCCATTTAACATAGCACCGAAGTTTCGGGACACCTCTCTTACCATTTCTAAGAGTATTGGGATCCTTGGCGTCGATATTACGAAGGAGGTCAAATTCCGGAGTCATCTGGAAGGTAAAGCCAAAATGGCTTCTAAAAAACTTGGGGTGCTCAATAGAGCGAGGCAGTACTTCACTCCGGGTCATAGACTTTTATTATATAAAGCTCAAGTCCGGCCCCACATGGAGTACTGCTCTCATATCTGGTCTGGTGCACCTCAATACCAACTCCTTCCTCTTGATTCCATCCAACGCCGGGCAATTCGTATTATCGACGATCCCACACTCACAGACGATTTAGACACCCTCGGTCTACGGAGAGATGTTGGCTCTCTGTGTGTATTTTACCGTCTATACTATGGGGAGTGTTCTGAAGAACTTTTTGAATTGGTGCCACCGTCACCTTTCTACCACCGCACCGCTCGCCACAGGAGTAAAGTCCATCCCCACATCCTTGACACTTGGGTCTCCAAAAATGTCAGAGCGTCACGTGGTTTTTTTCCTCGTACAGCAAGATTGTGGAATGGACTCCCTCCCGAGGTTTTCCCTGTGTGCTATGACTTGAGGTCCTTCAAAAGGCGTGTTTACAGGTATCTTAAGAGTCGGCAACGCATCAGCAGCTCCTCTGGTGTTGCAGATGTCCATGGGCGACGGTGACCACTTTCCATCAGGTGGCTCGTCTGCTCGTTTGCCGTCGGATATACATAAAAAAAAAAAAAAAAATTAACTTATAAAGCATTTAATTTTTAAATAAAACTTTCATCTTGGATTGTTAGTAAACACGTTAATCAATGACATTTACATAAGTATGAATAATATCTATAATGACATTGACAGGTGACGTTGACATTAATATCGCGCGCGGCAGCCAATAGAAACCTCGGAGACAGTGTCTCAAATACACACACACAGCGCCAATTTGCTTTGCATGTGTGTGCCGATGAAAGATGTTTACTTGTACTACTACAAAAACGATTTCCTATCGGTGTATAATAATTTCCTATGTGTGCGTGAAAAGTCAGACCTTTGAATTTTTGTCTTACGCGGCTTACGCGTATAGATACTGCTTGGCGCGGGCACGCGCGGACCGCGACCGCAGCACCGTACTTGATCAAAATCGACTATAAAGTATTTGCTAGCAGAATTTTGCAGGCGCACCGAATATAATTATTTCTTTGTAAGAAAAAAAAATGTAGGTATTTATTTAGCGACTGCAGGGTAGACATTGTCTAATAGTCTAAATGGACTGCACGTCACTGGTATGTAGGTAAAACCGACGAAATTTTCGCCTGAAGGGATAAAATAGGGGAGTAAAGTTAGTATGGATTTTTTTTCATTTCTAGACTTAGAAGTATTAAAATAAGTACATACGTTCTAGATTACAATTAAAAAAGATCTGTGTAGGTGAAATGTACAAAATTCCCTCCTTAAGGGATAAAGGGGGGGGGGGGGGGGGGGGTATTGTATGGAAATTTTCTCATTTCTGGACATAGAAGTATAAAAATAAGTAGGTATATATGTTTACATTACAATTAAAAATTTCTGTGTAGGTAAAATGGGCAAAATCCCCTCTTTAAGGGCTAAAAAGAAGAGGGGGAGGGGTTTGTATGGAATTTTTAACATTTATACTCTTCCCAAGGGAACGACATTGACGCGGGCGGAGCCGCGGGCAACAGCTAGTTAATAATATAAATATGAAAAAGTGCCTGCAAAGGCCTATTTTCTGAATAAACGTTTTGATTTTGATGTTTATGAGGAAATTTCTTTTGAGTTACCAGCATTGGTTCTATAAGAAATGTTGATCATTTTGACGGGCTGAGTCACCCCTTCAAGGCAAAGTCGGTAGTTAACTTACAGGCTGTAGTTTGTTTGTTTGTATACTCTTTATTGCACACATACAAAAGATACAATTTACTTCTAATTCTAAAGATCGAGCCTACTTTTCATGCTGATCTAGGAAGAAATAAAACAACATGGAATGTACCAGCTGCTTCTCTTTCCGCGCAAACCGTAAAAGCCGGCCGTGGAAACGGGGAGAAAATCTAGGGAATCATGTAAATAGGCGATGCGGCTAGCAAACCATAACTATTTCTATTCGGTTTTCCACCTATACGCCACCAACACTGATCGCTTACCATCAGGTGACCTTGCTCTTTTGTCGTCCTATGTCATAAAAAAAACACGCTAAAGGTGGCCTTTGGTCTTGTGGCCTTAAGCTCTGTCTACCCCGTAAGGAATAAAGACGTGAAAATATGCATGTATGTATCAAGCAAGACGATATCGTAGTAGGCCCTGCCAACGAACCTGAACAATTCCTTTTGAAGCGCGTCACGTGCTGTTGAAAGAAAAGCCACATTTATAAATTGTTTGGATTTTTATAGACTTCTTTCGTGAAGTTGGGCGGTCTCGTGGTTAGTTTAAATAGCATCTATTTCTGGGGTTTGTTTGGCATTCATGTTTGTTCTAGTTGAGTTTCTCTATTCCAGCCATCTTCCAATTAATTTTTACGACCCTAGAGCCAAGCTTACCCGACACTATGCTTAAAATATCCCGGACATCAGCCTGTACGAGATTAGGATTGCCACAAAGCGTCGAGCGAGGCCGGAATCATCAGAGTCCTTCAGAGGCTCTTCTATTCTGTTCGGCGCGAGGGCGTGACCCCAGGAGCATGGCACAGAGGCGTGGTGGTACTGTTTTTCAAAAAGGGCGTCAATTCTCTACTGAAGTACAATAGACTTATCACGTTCCTGAGCTACGTCTATAAGCTGTTTTCGAGGGTGATCACGAATCGTCTCGCGAACAGGCTCGGTGCCGTCCAGCCTCCCAATAAGCCGATGCCTAGTCGGCCAAACTCATAGTTGGCACATACATTTTAACCTTTATGACATCAGGAAATAATACTCGTGTTTCAATTTTAAATAAATAAGTGTTCATAAAACAAGAAGTAATATGTGTGAAGAATTATTGTTTGTATTTATGACTATGTTTAATGACTTACGTTAGACAGGTGTCTTTGAGAAAGTTTGAGTTATGAGCCAGGTAAAAGCTAATTAATGTGTAGCTTTTACTATTTATCATCTAATAGCTATTGCCCGCGGCGTCGCTCGGGAATAGTAGAATTTCCCAGAATTAAAGGTACCCTATGTCTTTCCCGAGCCTCAAACTACCTCCATACCAAATTGCGTCCAAATTCGTTCAATTGTTGAAGCGTGAAAAGGTGATGAGTTTCGCATTTCGCATTTTTAATATTAGTATGGATATGGATGGAAGTATGGATACGGCCATGTTCTCTGGATCACTAGGCTTTAGGCCAATAGAATAAATCAGAACAGAGATGGCTCCATGCAACATGTTTGTAAATCTAAAAGCTTTTGAAGTTCGACGGCAGCGTCACGTGCCGCGTGTTTTATATGAGGTGTCGCTATCATTACAAACAAAATGTGCGCTGCGCAGAAACTCATAAAACGTAACTTTATCGAGCGATGTTCAATCGTCGCAAGCAAAGGATAAGTACAAGGTCTAAGTACCTACTAGAGAATCATCTTTGTGTTCGCGCCACTATTCACGTTTGTACATAGAACTTTAGCAAATGTTCGCTAATGCACACAACTACACTTATTTTGTACAGGATTTTAGTTTTTTTCTATGATTTCGTAACTTTATCCAAAGAGACAAGCTCCTGACTGAACAGAAATCACTTTGCACTATAGTAGCGATGCATGATACTGAAATATCATGCATCGCGATATTTGTAAAGTTTATATTTAGTTAACACGGAGTAAGTACTTGAAAATGTACCAAGTGTTTGTTTGTTCGTATGTGTAAGTAGTCAACGCACTGCTGTCTTATTTCTCAAGCTATCTGAAGGACCTGACACAGTTTAACAACTACAATCTAATGACGACAACTGGTAGCAACATCTATTCTCAACGTGCCGTCCGTAGCACGGAGCAGTTCGAGAAATTTTAACGCCACTTGCGGCTACCCATTCCCGTGGCGACCACGGCCGTGGTTGCTCAAAATGCGTAAGTGATATTGGTTCGTCTCTAGGTCATCGAAATTTTTGTAGTACCAAGTAAAAATTTACAAAGACTTCAAAAATAAACATCGCTGATTCCCTCATAACTCCAAGCCGTCAGAACGAGACATGAGGCAATAAATGCAATGGCGACATTCCTGCAGTGATAGCGCGACCTTGTCCGCGTTTGCATAACTTCGATAACACGTGCCGGCGGCGCAGAGCGAAGTTGCCAGCCATGTGGAAAGTGGGCAGCTTGATAGAATTAGCACCTCTTTACACATCACACCAGATGGCAGCACTTTGTCGTAGAGTGCGATAAGCCGCCTAGTCGTGGTGGAGCCACGCTGCCGGCAAAATTCATTTTTGCTCGTCCGGGCAAGTACCACACTCACTGAAATCGACGTTCGAGTAGAAGCTTAACTGCTTTAATGCTTAGTTCAGTGAGTGAGCAGCCGGGCTGCTCACTCACCTCGCCCCATTTCCTCCCCATGTCCGGAGAGGACCAACTCCTTGAAAGTCCGGCAACGCTCCTGTCACACCCTGGTGTTGCAGTTGTACATGGGCAGCGGTGATCCGCTTGACTAGCTTGCTCGTTTGCCCTCCTATATCATAAAGAAGTGACAGCTGAAAAATTGTTAGCCAATAACAGGTTACCAAACCTAACGCCTCAGTGCTGCCGCCGCAAATTTCAGCAAACCCCTTATCACTTCCTGAGAGTACGTGTCTCGATTCACATTTGAAGGAGAAGACCTTCATATGAAGGCTTAACATGTCACCTTAGCATATCTTCCGCCAACTGCTTATGCTTAGCAGATTCTATAAACTACCTGCTACTTTGACCTTATAGTCTACTCTTACAGGTGGTTGGGTGTAGTCTACCACGTATTCACTTACGAACAACGTAATATTAAGATTAATAACACTTCAAGTGCAGTAAAACTAGGCCGCCTTTTGTGCTATTTTATTTATTCTTTATATCTTTGTGGTGCAATAAAGTATTTTTACTTACTTGCTTAAAACGAAGCCATCCATGTGGGAAAAGTGACGAACGTAATGGAATTGACGCTTCTCTGGGGCTAAGAAAATAAAAAGATTATAATAGTTTCTTAATACTTTTCGTTGTAAGATCGATCGGATCGGCTTGACGTGATATTTGTAAAGAAAATTGGGTAAAAAAAGAGTAATTTGGCAACATTTTCGTGTGACGCTAAACAACCATGTAGAAAAGTGAAAAAGCTGGTGGAATTGGCTTGATATGAAGTATCGGGTCTTCCATTAGGAACTTTAAAACATTGTCAGTTGACAGCGGCCATAAACATTTTTTCAGTTATCATTTATTCAGTTTTTTTTGCCAAATCACCATGGACGGATATAGTATTCAAGAGCAAGTGCAAATGATAAAAATATTTTATTGAAAAGAGGGTAGGAATGCCACTGTGTCAGTCCCAGTACAGGAGCAGAGCACGATGCTATTCCACCTGAATTCTATTCATGCAGAGCACCCCTCTCTGCATGAATAGAATTCAGGTGGAATAGCATCAATAGAAGAGAGACGTATTTTCTCCGAAACTGATCACCACTGCTCGGGAAGATGCCTTCAATCTCCTGGAATGGAAAGGATTTGGCATCAACGTCAATGGTGAGTTTATCGAGTGTTGATGATATCGTTGTCATAGCGGAATCGCTGGAGGACTTACGTACCATGCTCAATGACCTCAATAAAGTTTCACAGCAGGTGGGCCTTCAAATTAACATGGACAAAACGAAGGTCATGTCGAATGTCCTTGTTGCGTCGTCGTCCCCGGTCCCCGCCGTCCGTCACCGATTTATGTTGGGAACTCAACCCTTTAAGTTGTAGACCAATATGTCTACCTGGGACAGTTAATCCAGGCAGGAATTACCAGCTTCAAGCATGAAGTCTTTCGGCGAATCCGACTCAGGTGGTCAGCGTTCGTGAGGCACCGCACTGTTTTTTCGTTCAAAATACCTCAGTGCCTAAAGGCAAATGTCTTCAATTAATGAGTGTAACCAGTACTTACTAGTGATGACGTGGTCCATTACTGTAGGCTTCATAAGAAAGCTCAAGGTCGCTCAAGCAATGGAAAGTGGTCACCGTCGCCCATGAACATCTGCAACACTAGAGGAGGTGGTGATGTGCTGTACGAGGGAAATAAACACGTTTTTCCGGCCCCTCGTATAATGGCAAATTCGAGTATTCGGAGTTCATACATTAATATATAACATAAGGTAATTCATATCGTGTCGTTGGATGATTGGCGCTGGATATGTCTAGCCGACTTCGGCTTATCACTGAGTACTATTACTTATTCTGTGTTATCAGCGTTATTTTTAAAACTGCGTATTTGTTAATAATGAGGTCGCTTATCATTCTATTCCGCTCTAACACAAAGGTTCGTTTGTGCATGTAAAAACGATAACTTGTTATTAAAGAATTAATACATTCTAAATGACTCTATTACAAGAAAGGCATTAAATATGGAAGTCCAGAAAACTATCGGAATAGAGTTCGACCTAAGAAGAGACGAATGGATTGTGTCAGATACAGAGAGTATGAGTAAGAAGGAGTGTCAAAGGCTACGATAAGTGACAGAACGAAACGGAGTGAACTTAAAAACTGCGTCGATCCCAAATGAAAAAGTTGGGTAAGGCAACGAAGATTTCAAGCTGCCCAAAAGCATCTGGCAATATGTTGGCTCATATATTCACTCGCTGTAATGTAAAATTCAAGCTAACCCTTTTCAGAGCATGTCAAAGCTTCTACACGTGTGCTCTATGGACCAACTTCAAGTCAAAAACTTATAATGCTCTGCGGATTCAATATTACAATACTTTCATAGCTCTGTTGAGGCTTCCTCGATTCTGTAGTGCATCAGGCATGTTTGTGGATGCTGGCATAGATGATTTCTATCCCAAGTCAGCCTCGATGGTGCGAAGGATGAGAGGCGCTCCAACAGAGTTCTGCAGCTCATAGATGAGAGGATGGATGCCGATGTTTATAAGAGGCATACATACCTACATATAAATCCTCCAATTAGTAATTGATGAAAATAATATGTAAAATGTGTAATTATCCTATTCTGTAGTGTAATGTGCCGATATGGACTTTAGTCTGAAATAAATGATTTTTATTTGATTTTATTTATTTTTATTATAGCTTAATTGATTAAGATGCCTTCCGAAGCACGGATGAGCTCAAGACATTTTTATGCATAAATATTCTGTTTAATCATTCCGTATATGTAAATAGAATGAATGCAAACTTCCATTACGCAACTGCATCAGATGTTAAAATAAACTGCGTCGCAGTTCGTTTTGAATATGATTGGACTGCGATAGGTGTTCAGGTATGCCGCTATCGCGATAACGGCTCAAGTTCAATGCCAAATGCCGCGATAAAGGTTTTATGACCGGTGGATGTGTCTTGCACGAGTCTGTTCAATATTTTGTTTGCATTTCTCAAAAGAGTTTCATAATATATTTTATTCATATACTAGCTTTTGCCCGCGTAAATTATAATGCTAGAAGACTCGGTACACCAAGAACGCGATGGCGCCATGAGCTCGATATATACGCAGAACCGGACTGAATGGAAAAAGTGGAAGGAGGCCTTTTCCCATCAGGGGGACACATGATGGCTAGAAAAAAAAAGATTCGACCGCGGCTTCGCAGATCACTAGTAAACAGTATCTTTTTATATGATCAAAGATACTTTTTGTCTCGGGCCTCAATCAATGTCCATACATTATGGAATGTAAGGAAATTGTTTTATCTTCATCTGTTCTCTATAAACTGGTAATAAACTGGCATTTGGACAGATTTACTTTCGCATTATTAGTAGGGATTCTTTATAGAGGTGAAAGCAGCAAAAACGGTTCAGTCGTTTTTGAGTTTCCTTCTTACAATCAAGTCATTGTTTTCCTCTTTATAAGCATAATTATAGATATCGGAAAGAAATTAATAATCAACATTTAGATTCATACCTAAACTCGAAAGATAAAGTATATCCGGAATCAAATAAAGGAAAAATTACTAGTCAGGGATGTCATCCTCACCTGCCTGTCCGGTGGTTGCAGAGTCCCAATACCTCATTTTCCTCCAATTCAACAAATTCCTATCCTTCCCCAGTTAAAAATGCAGAAGCCCCCTGTTCTTTGTAATCTCAGGTGAAACATTCGTTACTAATATTCTTCCTCATACCCTCCAGCCAACTTTTCTTTGGCCTTCCTTTGTTTCTGCTTCCACATGACTCCTCCCTCAATGCTAAATGTACATTATAGTAAAATATCTAGTGGCTGAGCCTTAAGTCCTTTCGATAAACCGTAACGGTTCTTTTCAACATAATACCCGAATAGGTAGCTAGCTATGACGACAAAGCTCACGTTTCACTCGGGATTCTCGTCGCCCCGTAACCCGTAACATATCGAGGCCCCGCACGTTTATTCACCAAATTGTTATTCTGCCCGAACGCTGGAGTCGAGGACACTCCGCACTCAATTTGCATTCTACCAGCGTGCCTGGTTGTAGACGGGATGCTAATGGAAGTTACAAATGCCTGAGCCACCGGTCTTAGTGTGTCAACCCGGTGTATTGTATTAGTTTGGACGAAAACTCTATCTCGAAGCATTAGCACAGGTCCTTACGTCTGCTACCTATACACACATAATCTGCGATAAACCGTAGGGCCTGTACGCAGGATAGTAGATGCTGCGCCATAGCAGGCCTGTATCACTCCCCGTGTAGGTAATGAAAGCATTCCTACGCGTGGCGACACCTTCTAAGGTGAAATCCGAACAAATTCGATAGGAACGATGAGCGTTTGGTCATATGTGTTCACAGACTTTGATTCCTGTCAGACTCAAACTGAACATCTCATAGCAACATTAAAGTATACGGTGTTTAGTGAGGGTTATATGATAAGACGAATTTCTTAATTATACGTTTTGACATGCAGCGCCCTCATTTTGTTCTATTGTATAATTTATTTTATTTTTAAACTTTTGACATTAATTTATATTTCGTATTGTGTAATTTTAAACATTTTGACATTAGAATATTATGATTGATTTTATATATAGCAACATAAAAAAATTTATGATTATTAAAATTTGCCTGTCAATTGTTGGCGCCACACGCCTGTGCTATTTATATGACACTATGTTTGTCCTTATATGTATTTGTACCGTGTTTGCCTGCAAATAAATTGAATTGACGAAAACCGTTTTGGCCCCTATGTTTACAATAAGTTGATGCATAGGAGCAGGCAGGTTAGATGTGAATCTAGAATTTTGATTAAGGTATGGCTGATCTCAATTAACTAACTAGAATAAACACGTGCACGCAAACATTGCAATTTAACTCATTTCTAATTATAAGTAACTAAGATAGACACTGAATTTTAAAATCGAGTGTTGTTTTTATGGTTACTATATTTGCCTTTAATGCGACATAAATATAGGCTAATCTCGAATCTCTTTTAAAAGACTCCCGTGTACAAACCCGCAGAATTTACAATGATAATCGAGCCAGACGCCCGCGGGGGAATACCAATAAACAGTTTGTAATGTGTTCACGTCGCGCGAAGGCGGCGGGTCGCCATCAGACTGATAATTGTTTGCAGCAGCACAGCAGATGTCATAGACAGTGGATTGAAACAACTAAAATGTTCTTAGATGAGTACTAGATTCCAGCACTGACAGCAACATCTCATTTCTTCTATGCTGTCCTGTCTATGCTGAAAGTTATGATATGTCTTTACGTCGTTCAAAGTCGGCTGTTCACCCACACTGACAATTGTTTGCTGCTACGAGTAGTATAGCCGATGTAATAGTTCACCTTTTTTATTTGTTTTCTCAGCACAATAATGGACACACTAATCCATAGTTTGCGGAGAGGCCGCACCTATCATCCCCTATTTAGACAATTTGTATGCAACGTAATATGTACCTGCTACTACCTATTTCTACTGTTTTAATTTACTTACCTATGTATTTATGTAATGTTTAGTTATCTATGTAAGTGGGTACCATTTAAATGAAATGGTCTGAAACTTGAACTGTATAGGTATTTTGTATTCAATGCTGGTTGCCTGGGTTTAGCAATAATATGAATATTCACGAGGAGTGGGATGATTTAAGATGTGTGTCATTCATTCATGCATGGTAGATGTTTTGTCATGCGATCAAAATTTCGCAAGACTAAGTCATCGAAGACAATTTTCAGGCGACCAATCATACCTTAAATCGTCTTGTGCTTACCACGTGAAACGTTCCTGAAGAAAAGCTCTCGACAGACAAGCCGCAATCGCAAAAAATAACCGGCCAAGTGCAAGTCGGACTCGCGCATGAAGGGTTCCGTACCGTTATCTATAAAAACGGCAAAATATCATGTCTTTTGTATGGGAGCCCCCCTTTAATATTAATTTTATTTTATTTCAATATTAATTTTCAAAGTGAATATATTTCTAAATATTCTGTGAATATTTCAAGTGTCTACCTGTTGCCGTTATCAATAACGAGCAAAAACAAGTAATAATTTCTCCCGTGGCGGCCAAGGTTGCAGCGTCCGCAATGTCCTTGCCGAGGCGGCGATAAAGCCCGCCGCTCGTGGAACCTACAACTCCTATCTTCTCCTATCTTAGCTGATTTTAAAAGTTGCTTCGCGTTGCTCTTAGAAGCTACAAGTACCAGAACCACTGTCTTGCCAATCAACTGCTGTTGCATTAAACCTCATATTAAACATTCCTTTCCTTCCTTTGGCGTCCTTTAAAAGGGGTAGGGTGATACAAATCCAAACATTCTGCCCTGCGCATATAATTTAGGCGCTCTCAGCTACCTTCTATTTCTCGCATTGCAGGGTTGGCAATAAAATGGCCTGTCGGCACAATCTATGAACTAGATCCTAGTTACACTGCATCTGATGCATACAGTGACCAATCGGTTTACCTTCAGGAGAGTAGAGATCGGATTTCAGATCGATGTATCTTTTAGTGCACAAACATCCTCTCAACCAAACCACACAGGTATTCCTGTGGCCAAAAAAAAACAAACAAGAGCCAATAACGAATCTACTATAGCAAGCAATCCACTGCCGATAGTGTATGGCTAGGTACAGTCACGTCGTTATAAACAAAGAATTTCCCCTGTCGTGGCGGCCAAGGCTGCGGCAATGTCAGTGCCGAGGCTGCGATAAGGCCCGTCTCGGCGCTAATTGCATTCCCCCGATAGCGTTGCATCATCGCAACGTGATCCCTCTTATCGCTCTATAGCTGCTCTGTGAGGCAATGTGGGGAAATATAATATACTGTTGAATCATACGTAAAGTCTAGAACTCCGTTTTTTATTGTTCTCGAAAGTTTATTTGTTGCTACATGTTGTCGCGGCTCTCAAAGGTATATTTGGTATATACCCTGGCAGCTGCGGGTACAACAGACAGATACTTCGAACCGTCAAATACACTTCACTACGATTAACCCTTACGTATCCTATCCAGCCTCCATTGTGTTCTTCAAGTTTAACTTGCCAAATTGCAGCATTTCTGGCTCGACAAGGGAATGCGAAATGTTGTCTTCAGTTCTGCTGTAAATATCTTAAACCTGATAATGGTCAGACTGTCAAAAACTTGATTAAGTGAAAAAGGGGCAATGTTTAAGGATAAGAGCGTTAAGAAACAGTTGCCTAATACAATAAGTCCTCTCTGCACAAACGTTACTGTGTAAATCATTGGTCGGAAAGGAAAGCAGCCATCGTTTTCCTCTCAGCCTAGTCAAATCTTCTGAACACCTGTCCCACGCTCATGTTATTTTGTCATTAGTGGGAAGGCGAAATAAAAAAGTGTCGGCAGTGATTTACGTCCACCATCATGTTGTGGTGACAAATTAACAACGCATTTAGAGGAAAAATGTGAAGGAAACACTTTGCCAACTTTTCTGAGAACTCACCCAATTTCGTACGGGAAATAACATGGTATTGAAACCGAATTCACGAGCCAATCAAGTAGGACATGAATAAAAGTGTCACGCCATCTTTACATATTCACGCGATTAAACTGTCTGCCGTAGAAGGAAGTTATAAATTGACTTTTTAATTTGAGGGGTCCCTATGGTGAAATGTCTTGACATGACAAGCTTCCTATTTAATGTTATAGCAATTTTTAAACCAAAGTTTAATTTTACTCCCAACGCTAGAACTAGTCCATGTAGGGCTGGGAATAGGATGGGCGTCCAATCTCTTTCTAGCAAGTTTTTAAGATTATTAGATTTATCTATGGTATAGTCGAAAGGCAACTATTATACATAAATACGTAGTATCACGTCTTTTTCCCTTGCAGGGTTGACAGACCTAGGTCTTTCAGATCTAAAAGCAACGTTTAACATGTTGGTATTATAACTTATATCATTATTATAAATATGCATACATAATAGTATTCAAATGTCTTTAGTGAGCATAGAAATATATTCGTATTGTACAGAGTACAATACATATATTATTTATATGTATATTAAGTGAGGTAATGTTAGGTGACTCTCAAGATTCTTCTTGGCTCTTATCGGAGGAGTAATTCCAATTTTCCCTATCATCGGCTAATTCATATTCTCAAGATTAGAAATTATATAATCTATGGACTTCCTATTGTATTAACAAACAACCTTGTTTTTCAAAGACCTATTATGCAATTCGAAAACTGTTTTCTTAGAAATAATATGTTCAACTCACATCACATAATTTCCAAGTGTACATTTCATAACTAAGTTTATTATTTATTAGTCTTTAATTAATAATTATTATTTATTATTATTACCTCGCATACTGCCAAGTATTAAATTTCACAGTTAATGTGCAGAGGAAAAGTTTTCTAATGTTTCTCGACACGTTTAAATTTATAACATCGCATATGATAATGTAACCATATTTTTGCGGCAGAGAAAGACATTTAATTTAACGGATGTAGGAGTTTATACTTCCAGAGTGAAAAAGATAGTAAGAACTTGTTGTTTGTCCTCCTCAACTGACCTGTCTTCCTCTGCTGCGATGTGTCGGATGGAGTATGGGGTCTGCTATTACGCAGCGATATAAGTCTGTGCTGAAAACTTACCCATTGCCGCTTGAATAGCAGGCTCGTTTGTTAACCACTGCGCTATGGCGACTGTCAAGGTAAGAGCGGAACTCTCCTGCGAAAAGCGAGATATATGGTCACCTTATTATACTCAAAGTCACCTTGACTGCAATCGCTGCACTTCTATGTCAATAATTCACAATGCATTCCGCTCGGCGCACGCGCAACTTAGATATGCCATCGTGCTCTCTAGAACATTGCTTAACCTAGATTAACCTCTTATTATTAACCTAGATTAAATAGTAGCTTTTGCCAAGGATTTTTGTGCATAAGATGTATTTCATTTAAAACTACCTTCCACTAACATATGATAGAAACAGGCATGATTTCTGGTATAAAACTAGCCTAGTGTCTGAAAGTACCCCACGGTATTAAGGCAGACAATTGACGAAGACACATATGTAGACAGAGTTACTTTCGCATTTATCTTATTAGTATGGATTTTAGGATTTTTAGCTCTAGCGCACTAGCAGGCGTTCATCCGGCTAATTAGCCATGATTTGACCGGAGTCCGAGAGTCTATCTAAGCCACACTACGAGGACCGGGTAGGGCATTGTAAATGTTACTAGACAAGATGGGACAAGAAAACAAATATCCAAGTTACAGAGGACTAAAATCGTAAACAGCCGTCTTCCGACTTCCTGATGACAAGCTTGGGTCAGGTCAGGATGGAACAATTTTTTTCCGAAGTGTAAAACTTTCGCTCGTTATGACATTGGCATAATCCGGGAACTAGTGACTCTATTTTTAGTAAGGGATAGCACTATGTTATATAATGTTATTCTTATACTTGTTTGTGACCCTGAATATGAGAAGTATTGCATCATACGATTCAAAGTGCAAGGCGTCTAGAAATGCGACCGTTAATATTGATTAAAATAAACATAAAAGTAAGTTAATGGAGACATTCTAAACAAGTAACAAAGTAAATCATACAAATTATGCCGTCGTAAAAATTGCGAACATTCCAAAAAAGGCGTGTTCAGCATTAAGACGGTAATAGCGTTATGCTATAGAATATAGATGAGTTATTATCTACACGACGATAGAAATTGAAATGAAAAGTTACGTGTGGCAGCCATTTTGTTCTATAATCGTGATCGGGGTCCGAACGAGGTTTATTGGCATCTCGGAAGTAGGTGCGTGGAAGTAGAAGCGGGACTTGGCTTGACTTTTAATACCCCTTTGACGCTAATAAATTCATGTCTATAGGCGCAACCTTCCTTGTTTGTTAATCAACTTTTGTGCGGTAGCTGAATAATTTAGTTAGTTTAGATTTGTATGACTTTCTCGTTTTCTTCATTGAATCTGGTGCCTAAAACCGGATTACCCCCTACGCATACTAGGTACGTGCCCAGGTAGTGTAGCCCCAGTGGATTTGTCGTATCAAGGGTCCTCCAGAGGGAAGGTTCTATTGACCTTAAAGTGCCCTAGGGCCCTCGGCATTATATGTGATCAGACTTAACATAAAGTTGGTGTACCTGATTTCACAATTATTAGTTGCGTCATGTTGTTCATAACACCTTACTACTTTTCTCAGCCTTTAGTTTTTTCGATATCTCTAGCTATTTTCTAGATTGTATTACATACTAGCTTTTCCCCTCGACTTATTTGCGTGCGATTTATCTTACAAAAGGGATGAGTGAGTATTGTAATTTCGAGACCCTATTGTGTATGGCGTTAGGACACTTTTACTTCAATCTTGTAGACTTGTATCCATACTAATATTACAAATGCGAAAGTAACTCTGTCCGCCTGTCTCCTTTTTACGCTTCAACCATTGAACTAATTTAGATGAAATTTGATATGGACGTAGGTTGAGGCCTGTCGGAGGACATAGGATACCTTTCATTTCGGGAAATTCTACTGTTCCTGAGGGATCGACATTAACGCGAGCGGTTAATGGGCGCGGGAAAGGCTAGTATAGATTATTTATGTGTGGACCTGAATACAATCTGCGTCGCGTTTCATAATAATTCTGTCAGTAATACAACGTAATTTCATTATCATTAGCGTTACTGGAACAACATTCTCGTCAAGGTTGTATAATATAACAATGTAATTATTGTCAGTACTCGTATGGCAATGTAGAATTGTTTGTTCAATTTATAACAGAATAAATGTTTTCCCTGGCGATGCACTAACAAAACATTGCATATTTCACTCGACTCGGATCTAGAAAAAGTGACTTTGTTCTAGTCTGAATCACACAGGTGTAAATAAAACGTGCGCGGTGCTGACTCAGTGTCAATAACTTTACTGAGATTGTATTGCTAAGTGCATTGTATATGGCATTTCCTTTCTCTTATGTAGTGATATCATCTCAAGCCTGAGACCTCCTCCATGGCGCAGCGGTCGTCACGCCAGCTCCACGAGCCACTCTGGGTTCGATTTCTGGCTTAGGTAAAGTAAATACTTAGGAATCGGATGAGATAAAACCACCTACAACCTTCATAGGTCAACCCAAGAAGGGTTTGGCTTCAGGCAAGCAGCCGGCCTTAAAATCTAACACCAAATCATCATCATCATTATTATCAGGTCTTTTTAGTCTCCAATGCGGGAGCATGACCCTCTCTGTACTACCGGAGCCATACCTGGCCAGAGCAGACAAAGGATTTGGCCTACACTCTTCTCGCTGGCCAGACGGGTTGGAGAGGTCTCATTGATGTTTATATGAGCTTTGTTTAGCTTGTATTTCCTAAGTCGTCTCTTCCGACCTCCATGGGAAGACTAGGAGTGGTCCTATTCTACTCTGCCGGATACCAAATCATTTAACAGAATATATGATGTCATAATAGCAGACCCCGGGCTCCGACGGGTCATAGCTTAGGATGCAACCGGAAATCTCATGTATGATTAACTAACTTTTGACTTAGTCCTTATCTTTACCATTCCTTTGACTCTTTAAGTCCCTCTTTTCATCATCGGCAATAGGTGGAATGTTATCCAACCAACGATTAGAATCTTCAGATTAGCAAACTTTTAAGTTACTTTCGCTGGGTGAGCTATAAAAGTAGTATACATATCTGTTGCCTATTCAACTATATTCTTCTTGTATAGACAACAGAGATCTGTACACGATCTAAGTCAAACGTTGATACTTGATAACGTGAATACTTAGCAAAGCTTGATTGACTGAAGAGTGTAGTGAAAATAGTTCAATATTTTTCACTTACAAACATGATTTGATTGCATTTTTTATGACAATTTTTTTTATACACTTCGTTGTATAGTTTGTTTCATGGGAAGCGTCGCTCAGTTTCATGTACAGAATCTGCTGAATAAATATATTCAGTTTTGTTACACCTAACAGCCAGACACGAGAAACATCTAGAAGGAATAACTTACCAAACATATAAAAGAACGCGTAGTATTTCAAACACCGACACGTGGAAATTAAAAATTCGCAGCGCACGCCGTCGCCTGTTTAGGTACACTTTATCGTCATACAAACACACAGTATGTTGTCAGCACAATAGTGGTCTTTGTTTGCCAAGGTCAGGCCGTGACTCACACCACGCCAGCCATATTTGCATGCCGTTAAATCATTTCCTCCATTTTGTTCTGGGGTATAAAGCCTTGTTTTCATTGGTGCAATGTTATTCTATTCTTTGTGCAGAAAATAAAAGAAGGAACACACACCCTCCCTCGGTCACAATATGTCATTGCTCTATTGTATACACGTCGAGACAGAAAGCTCAGTAATTTCCTATCATTCTTCTTGGAGGAACTGGACTGAGTTCCTTTCGGCGTATTCTTTTTAGCAGTGGTAGTTCCGAAACACTAATAGTTTATCGATTTTACAAATATTAAAAACATATGACGTTCAAAAAAAGATACATCATATTATATTTTAATGAAATTTTATTTCATTTCATTTCAGGAAGTAAGAAATTAACACCATGTCAGTACTGGGATGTACCGGTACTTAAATAAATCATTTGAACATGTGTTAAGGTTAGAGCTTGGACGAAAATTCGTCCAAGGGTTAGAGTAGTCGTAAGGGACTTAGGATCCTTTTCTTTACACTTGTTCTTCGACTTACTGAACCTTAGAATAGAATAGAATAATGTTTATTGTAAAACAATTGTAAAGCATTGACACACAACACAATATAAAACTAAAACAAAAGAAAATAGAAAATAAAGCATATGTGCCATCAGTGTTACAAAAGATGATAGATAATAGAAAAATAATAGAATTCGACGATAATAGTTTCTTTGCAAAAGTTTGGGTGTCCATGGTCAAGATATTCACCTCTATTCTATTAAACCTAGATGAACCAGGATACAGATAAATAGTTTGGGCATCAGTTCAATACCAATAGAAGAGGCATGTGTGGGTTTAGAGACGTCGTTGGATTGCATTGTCCTTCAGTAACTTTACAAAGCTTCAACACAATGTTTTCATATTTCAGGATTTTGTGTGATGAAGTGTTTCTGGACATATTTATTCAATGTTTTCGTCGGCTGCTCCACTCGCAGTATTATAAATTCCTCTGGCACAGTTTCTGAATGATACTGATTCTATAGTCTCCTCTGTACAAAATGTATAAAAAATTTCATGTTGATAGCTACACATTTCTAATATTAATCAGGATAATCAATCGTTAGTCCAGTACAAACGAAGCCTTAGGTTTCGTTGGCGAGCCAAGTGCTGCCTCGGTGATAGCTTGAGGAAAACCTGCGGGTATGCAAGGCCAAACGCTGTATCCTGACAACGCAAGTGTGGAATTCAAATGGCTGCTTAACTTCGCATAATTTGCAAGTGCAGGCTCTAAAGTTCTTTGAATGTTTATAACTATTACTTCTGTATTCGACTGGAGTAACTTTGTAACGTTGCAGCATGCCACCTGCATGCTGCATCTCATCCAACCTCATTTCTCACATCCTGTCCATTTTTCATTCCTTATTTTAATTCAAATTTCATTTTTAATTCAAATTTCATTCCATTTTTAGATTACTTTCTCTCTCTCTCATCACTCATTCTTCGATCATTCTTCAGTCTGCTACCACCTTTCAATCGGTTAACATCTTTCAGTCTATCACTCATTGAGTCTACTACCATATCCTGGAGCATAAGTCTCTGATAATTATTTATTGAAGTTGTAAAAGCAAAGATTATAATAAAGTTATTAGTTGTGTTCTGTGTGTTCGTCTTGTGCTCTCCCTACCATCTTTATATGTGGAACTCGGCTTGAGCGTCGGGACGGCCGAGCCTTCACATTGGCGCCCGTTACGTGTTGTACTATCTACGCCCTGGATTACTCTACTAGAGTACACTGGTACCCGCCTCTTGCTACTACTGCTACTGGATTGCAGTACTGCGTGCCAGTGCTACCTGCTAGCTGCTGCCTGCCTACTACACTACCCTGGCCCCTGGATTGCAGTGCTGCGTGCTAGCATCTCTGTGCTAGCGTCTCCGTGTGCCAGCCTCTCCATCTGCCAGCGTCTCCATCTGCCAGCGTCGGTTCAAGAAAATACCATTTATTTTTTAAACATTTGTATTTAATAAAATTTATTAAAAATTATATCCCTACAGCTCCATCATCACTTCATCTACTTCTCTTCATTTCCACATTTCATCTTTCTCGGTCTCCAATCCAGGTGAGCTCTTCTATCTTTAATTTTATTCCAGATATTCCTGTAATATATAGATTATTTTAGTTTATTTATTATAATTTATCACACTTTTACGTTATTCTCTTTACAATAAATACACTAACAGTACACTTAACACACACATTATAACACACATATACAGCCATAAATACAATCATGCTGCCTTTGTGCAGTTACACAGGTGACTGAAACTCTGGGTTTAAACCAAACTGGTTATCCTTTGTTTTGGAATCCTATACTATACAGCTAGCTATAGGAGAATATCCTATAGTATTGGCCTCACGTAGTTAGTCCGATATCCTTAGGCTTTCGAGGCCGACTTTAGGATATCGAAACACACTTCACATTTACCAACTACAATAATATTATATACTTACGTAGTTATATTTTATTTTTCTCGTTATCTGGAATAAATATTTACTTAATTTATTTTATTATATTTTCATTACTATCCTTTTAACATTTTCTTTATTTTCATTGTTCCTTGATTTATATTTTGACACTGTCAACATTTATTTTATTGACACTGTCAAAATTTTAAATTAGTTCCTTTTTATAATATCAATAGACAATAGGCTATTTACACACGTTACTTTTAAGGCTATACGCACACTGTATTTTTTTCATGGTTCTTTTTCCCGTCTTATTTTTTTCTAAATTCAAAAATTATCTTGCCCAAGATACATAGATTTTTTAGCACTTATTTGGCTTTAACTATTTTATTTCTCTTTTCTTTATTTTCCATTTACAATGGATATCAATCAATTAAATAAACCGGAAGTCATTTTTGAATTAAAACTGAGAAATATATTTTTTTCTAATAACTCGACTTCGGAAGGTTTAAAAATAATACTTATTAATGCTATAGCTACCAACCCTAACCAAATAAACGATGTTTCTTTTAACGATGTTGCTACTGACCTCGATGATATTAACAGATGTTTATTATTAATAGAAAATTGTTTATCGTCATATCCAAATCGTAAAACTAAAACTCAAACCTACCTAATTCATGTACGATCAAGGTTAAATCTAATCGATATGTCGGTGGATCATACCATTGCTTCGTTAGAAAACATTAAAATATCTTGGAATAGGTTAAAAGAATTAGAAAATAATTTTAATACTTTAGAAAATAATATAAGTTCTACCTCAACTTACCATTCAACAGATTCCCTTTTAAACCTACAACCCCAAACCTTTTTCAATTCTCTAACAGACAAACTTTCAGAACTAACTAATAAAACAACTAGTAATGATTTTAAAAGATTTTCTTTTAAAGGGAATGAATGTCCTCAAGATTTCATTCAAAAATTAGAGGAATTTTCTAAAGCCAGAAATATTTCTGAAAAATCTTTATATAATCACTTATATGATATTTTGAAAGGATCAGCTCTTGACTGGTTCCGAACTAAAACGAATGTTATTACTGATTGGACTTCTTTTAAAATATCTTTCTTAAAAGACTTTGAAATAACGGATTAACTTATAATAATAAAAAAACTTATAGATAATAGAAAACAAAACAAAAATGAACGATCAATTATTTATTTTTCATCAATGATAACTCTATTTAACAAACTAAATGAACCTTTATCTGAAAAAGAACAAATTAATACAATAGTTCGAAATTTACAACCTGAATACAGTTTAAGACTTTCTCCTAATGATCTTACATCATTATCGACACTTGCCGAAGCGTGTAAATTTACGGAAAGATTATTACAAATTAATACTAATCAACCTTCTTATAATACTTCTCAACCTTCAACTTCTGCTAATAGCTTACCTTCTATTCCTGATTTTCCTTATAATAATCAATCATATAACTCGATTAATCCAATAAATATAAATAAACAAACAACTTTTAACTGTCCTCGTTGTAGAAATAATTCACATTTGCTTAAAGATTGTACAAATAAGCAAAGAGTTTGCTTCCGCTGTGGTAAAAAAGATTTTATTTTTACAAATTGTCCTAACTGTCAAAAACATAATTCAAAAAACTAATTAGGGAGGAGTTTACTAAAGATATAAATAATATTAAAGACAAGAATAAATTAAATTTCGATAAACAGGATTGGAATAATTGGTTAAAAACTTTAAAAAATTTCTTTACCTCTTATAAAGTTAGTACTCTCCTCTTTGAAAATAAATCAGACTTAGAACGTCCTTATTTACAAATTAAGGTAAATGACCTTTATTTAAACGATCTATTGGTACTATTTCTCTACCAACTATTTATAATAATAATTTTTCTTTAATAACTGCTCACGTAATACCTGAGATTACCGAACCTTTTATATTGGGTATTAATTTTTGGAAAACTTTTAACCTTGCTCCAAACTTACTTAAACGCGTTACTTTTTTTAAAAATAACAGTAATACATCTTTCTTAATAAACGACTCAATTTCACATTTAAATACTTATCAAACATTAACCGAAACACAACGGATCACCGCTGATGCTATAATAAACCAATTTAAAAATATTTCAACTGAAATTAAACCCTTAGGAAAGACACATCTAGCTGAGCATCATATTGATACAGGAGATCATGCTCCTATTCGTCAACGCTGTTATCGTTTATCGCCTGAAAAACAACAAGCATTAAAAAAAGAAGTTGACGAGATGCTAAAGCTAGATGTTATCGAACCTTGCGAAAGCCCATGGCTTAACCCTGTAATTATAACACCAAAAAAAGATGGCACTTGGCGATTTTGTATTGATAGTCGTAAATTAAATGATATAACTAAAAAAGATGCATACAAATTACCTTTAATATCAGATATACTTGATAATTTAAAAGATTCTAAATATTTATCTTCCATTGGCATAGCAAAAGCTTTTTGGGAGATTCCTTTAAGAAAAGAAGATCGCCCTAAATCATCTTTTTACGTCCCAAATAAAGGAATGTTTCAATTTAAAGTTATGCCCTTCGGTTTAACTAACGCCCCAGCTACACAACAGAGATTTATAGATAATCTCTTATCTGATGTTATGTTAGATAACTCTGTTTTCTGTTATTTAGATGACATTATCGTTGCTACAGCAACTTTTGATAAACATGTCGAACTCCTCAATAAAATTAATAAAAAGTTAACACAAGCAAACATAACGGTTAACTTTCCTAAATGCTCATACTTCCGTAATGAATTAAGATATCTTGGTTACGTTATAGACGAACAAGGTCTTCATACGGATACTAAAAAAGTCCAAGCTATACTTGATATCCAGCCTCCTAAATCAGCTAGGGAAGTTAAAAGGTTTCTCGGCACCGCAAGCTGGTACCGACGCTTCGTTCCTAATCTTAGCACACTTGCTGCTCCTCTTACCAAACTTACTTCAACCAGTAAAAAAGCTCCCCCTTTTAAATGGACTTCTGAAGCTGAAAATGCTTTTAATGCTATAAAACAAGCACTTGTCAGTACTCCCATTCTTGCTTGTCCAGATTTTACAAAACCATTCGCAGTTCATTGTGATGCTTCATCGTATGGCATTGGTGCAATGCTCACTCAAGATTACGATGGCATCGAAAAACCTATAGCTTATATGAGCAAATCACTTACAGGCCCCCAAAGAAATTATTCCATTACAGAACGCGAACTTCTCAGTGTAATAACAGCTTTAGAATATTGGCGTTGTTACCTAGATAATGGCCAAAAGTTCACAATTTACACTGATCATTCTGCTTTACAATGGTTTTTACACCTTGACAAACCTACCGGTAGACTTGCTCGTTGGAGTATTCGTCTATCGATGTTTAATTTCGATATTAAACATAAACGTGGCTCTGAACACGTTGTTCCAGACACGTTGTCTCGTATAAAACAAATAAATATTATTAATTTTCCTTCCCAAACTAAAGATGAATGGTATAACTCAATTTTTAATAAATGTAAAACTAACCCTAAATCTACTCCTGATTATTTAATTAAAGACGGCAAACTTTTTAAATATGCACGCTCTAATACACCTTTACATTCAGAATTCAGTTGGAAATTAGTAATCCCATCTTAATTTAGAGAATCAATTATAATAGAAAATCATTCTAACCCTACCTCAGCTCACTTTGGCACTTTTAAAACATACCACCGCGTAAAAAATAATTACTTCTGGCCTGGAATGTATAAAGACATAGCATCATTTATTTCTAAATGTGATACATGTCTAGCTTATAAACATCAAAATCAAAATACAATAGGACTCATGGGAAAACCTAAAAGTTGTTCACGTCCATTTCAATGTTTATCAATGGATTTGATAGGACCTTTACCAATAACTCGTAAACTTAACAGATTTATTTTAGTAATAACTTGCTGTTTTTCAAAATATTGTTTACTTTTCCCAATTAAACGAGCTACTTCAGCAATTATAAAACATATTCTTGAAAATTTAGTTTTCATGAACTACGGTATACCTGAAACTATAATCTTAGATAACGGTCCTCAAATGATAAGCACAGAACTTACAGATTTATTTAATTTCTATAAAATACCTAAAGTACATTATACACCACGTTATTGTCCTCAAGTAAATACTGTTGAACGCTATAATAGAACCATAATTACAGCAATAGCTTCCTTCGTTGATGATGATCATCGTACTTGGGATAGTCACTTAAACAAAATACAGTTTGCAATGAATACAGCTGTAAACGAAGTAACTAAAAATGCAGGTGTAAACTACACCTGCATTTTTAGTTTTCGGAAGAGAACTTGCTTCTTGTGGCTCTATTTTTTCAAACAAAGATACATCTAGTGACATGATTTTCAGTCCTAGAGATATTTATGCTGAAAATATTGGAAATTTGATCCCAATATTCTCAGAAGTACAATTACGCTTATTTAAAGCACATAATAGTAATGCCACTTATTATAACAAACATCACCAACATATTGAATTTAATAAAGGTGATATTGTTTGGAAACGCAATTATCCTATTAGTTCTTCAAGCAAACACTTTTGTGCTAAATTTGCACCAAAATTTATTAAATGTTCCATTGCAAATAAAGTCTCTCCTTTAATATACGACCTTATTGATTTAAACAATAAAGATTTAGGTCGTTGGCACATTAAAGATATCAAACCAATTCCCAAATTAAAAACTTAACTTTCTTTTGATGTTTTAAATTAAAACATCTTATATCATTCCTTGTAAATATCCCTTCTTTATTATTTTTTTTATTTTACTTTCAAAAACTTCTTCTTTTACCTTCTTATTTGATAATATAATACTTTATTACCACTTTATAGTCTCAATTTCTTTTATTCACCTCCATTATTTTTTTTTGGTTCCATTACTTATTGACGGACGTCAACTCCAACTTTGATCATCTTTTCTTATAACTTACCTATTTTATCTTCTTCACTCTTTATTCTTTGCAGTCATATGTTGACCTGCAATTATTTTTCGTATATCCTTAAGTGCGGTTGATCACACTTTAAATAAGCCTTGATCGTATATCTTAATTAGCATAAATACGTGCTCTCTCTATATCGTGTACGCGATAATACGCGACTACATTTAAAAAACTTGTAAATAATATCATCGTGCGGTCGTAGTAACACGTTAAATAAGCCTAATGCTTACATCGAGTTAGCGGTTGGTAACTAAAAAAATAAGCCTATACTGATCGAAAACGGTTTCTTGAGAAAATATTTTTTATATTAATTTATTTTCTCAAAAAAAATTTGTATGCGTTTCATGTCTTAAAGACTTATAGACAATGTCAGAAGATGAATGTTTGGAGAATAATTGATTGATGAATGAAAGGAGAAACTGTTTTTATATAAATACTCATTATACATTTCCATTCTTACACCTAAATTTATCACACATTTATCATTATTTTTATTTATTATTCAATTAATTTTTATTTTATTATTTCCAAAAAAAAAAAAAAATTTTTTTTTTTTACCCCGGCCCCCCCGGTATTGTAACGTTGCAGCATGCCACCTGCATGCTGCATCTCATCCAACCTCATTTCTCACATCCTGTCCATTTTTCATTCGTTATTTTAATTCAAATTTCATTTTTAATTCAAATTTCATCCCATTTTTAGATTACTTTCTCTCTCTCTCATCACTCATTCTTCGATCATTCTTCAGTCTGCTACCACCTTTCAATCGGTTAACATCTTTCAGTCTATCACTCATTGAGTCTACTACCATATCCTGGAGCATAAGTCTGTGATAATTATTTATTGAAGTTGTAAAAGCAAAGATTATAATAAAGTTATTAGTTGTGTTCTGTGTGTTCGTCTTGTGCTCTCCCTACCATCTTTATATGTGGAACTCGGCTTGAGCGTCGGGACGGCCGAGCCTTCACAACTTGATGATTCTGTGTCTGGCCTTTGGGTCTTATAGCCCTAAGGCTATGAGACCCAAAGGCCAGGTTTAGCGTGTTGGTGGGCGTATGGGCGGAATCTAAATAATGATGGTTGCTAGCCGCATCGCCTATTGATATGATTCCTCAATTTTTAAACTAGGGGCTAGGGATTCTCTTAGAGAGTTATTTAAGGAAACTGGAATTTTAACGGTTGCGTCACAATACATTCTTGCTAATATACGCACGTACATCAAAATATTCACAAATATGTTAAGAATTGTCATGTTCATGCATACAATACTAGAAACAAAAATAAACTAGTTAATGAAGCTTTTAGACTACAGAAAACTATGAATACATTCTTAGGGCTTAGTATTCGTTTGTATAATAAAATTCCTGACAATATTACAGCTTTGCCATTTCCGAAGTTTAAAGACGTTACAAAAAATATATTATTGAAAAGAGCTTATTATGGCATTAATGATTATTTCGTTGATAAGAATGCTTGGAGTCGAGACCTCGAGTGATATGCAGGACTTCTCTAAACGCTTTTATTTTAATTTTACTTATAATTGATTTCTTTTTTTTTGCTGCTATTTTATTTTGTATAATTGTCTAAAATCAACTCTCAATTGTAAAACATTATGTTTGCGGTCAACGAGTGTCGACAATTAGTTTTCGAGTTTTGTGCTTGAGATCGAGTAAGTCATGCTCACTAAAATGTTCAAACTGGTGGCGGCGTTGTGTGTCGGGTCGTCGAGTTCCCTCTAATATGGTTGAGCTCAGCGATGGCTGGTCCATGCGTCAACTCGTGAACGGGTGCTGCCAGGGGGGACAGGTCTGCTCGGCCTCTTTGAGACTTCTATCTATCTTTGAGACTTTTATCATATCTGTTGTTGTTGCACGCTCGATCGCTAACATAACGTGTTTCACAAAAATATGTAAATTAAAATTGTATATAACATGACATCAGAAAAAAAAAAAGAAAAATTTTAAATATCATACAATGCCCTTCAGGCAAGTAGGCGACCAATACTGTTGAAAAGAGTTTCTTTCGGCGTCTTCTTCTCTGCAGTGGTCGGTTCCGAAACGCTAGTAGTTTGTAGCTTTTGAACAATAAATAATAATTTAAATATAATATAATAAGTATTATTTAAAATGTGAATTGACGTGAAAAAGTGCCTGAAAAGGCCTATTTTCTGAATAAATCTTTGGATCTTTGAATCCTAAATTTTCGTCCATTCCCTCGGCCGGCTTCTACGGTCTACGCAGGAAGAGAAGCAGCTGGTACATTCTAAGTTTTTTCTTTTCTCCCAGACCAACATGGCTTTATAAGACTGCGTATTACCTTGGACCTGTACTGTGGCCTGTTACCTAAGGCAATTAATTAGTACCGCCGTATATAATGCCTGTCAGAAGGTTTCATTAATATTCAATTGCTCGTACGTAAGTGGATTCATAATGGAAGGGCTAGGTAGAGTGGATTAATGAATCAGCTAATGAATTGGCTTAATTAAGATTATATCATACTTCAAAAATAGCTCTTTACTAGACTAAACGCCCCGGTTTCGCCCGGGTGCAATGTAGATACTAGGCAGTAATTATACATAAAAAACCTTCCTGTTGAATCATTGTCTATTGCTGACAACTGCTTTTAAAGTCCGTTGAGTAGTTTAAAAGATCTAAGCGAACAGACAGCGGAAACGACTTTATTTTATACTATGTAAAGATTTCGAATATCTTTTAGTAGTATAAAACCAACAAATAACTTTACCGGAACGAGCCTGTGTTGAGTCAGCCTAGCGCTCGTCTGAATCTTAAGGATGATGCATTCACACAGCTGATTTGAAAGAGAGTTTTTGAAGTATTACAATGAGCAGTCATTGTAATACTTCAAAAACTCTCATATGATAACTTCCATGTAACAAATAGAAAATTCCGTAAATAATGAGTAGGCGTCCTCATGTACCTTCTATGGGACGACGCAAGAACTTTGGAATTGTAAGTGATTGTTTCTTTCTTACGCCGTTGTATTTGTTGTTGAAACATTGTCTGTACGCCTGTGTGTGAACACGACGAAATGTGATTGTCGTTGGCTATACCTCTAGATATACGTAGAACGATGTCGACCCTAAAGAAATCTCTTAAAACTCACTAGAAATTATACTGATTATGTAAAACTATGGCATACGTGCAGTGCAATATTGGATTTTTAAATTATTATTCCATATTCTGAATCAGGTTTCCTATCTATATGTCGCAAAGATTAGAAGACTGGACAGTATCTTTACCTCACTAAATGTTGTCTTCATTATATACTTACTGTACTGGCTCAGGGACCCAGAGAGGATCTTGACCTCCGATACCAAAGACGCCATTGTTCCCTATTCTGCACCATAGGCAGACCGCCTTGTAGAGCTTTGATATATTTATAAATATAAATATATACGGACAAATCACACAGATTGAGCTAGCCCCAAAGTAAGTTCGAGACTTGTGTTATGGGATACTAACTCAATGATACTATATTTTATAACAAATACATATATAGATAAACATCCAAGACCCAGGCCAATCTGAAAAAGATCATTTTCCATCTTGACCTGGCCGGGGATCGAACCCGGTCACTCCGTGTCGCAGGCTGGCGTGTTGACCGCTGCGCCACGGAGCTAGTCATTTGTTTGTATGCTTCGTCATTCCATCAGTACCTAGGGCCGATATCTTCTGATTGGTCTTTTAACGGTGTGATTATCTTATTTGTCTACATTGCATACTACTATCTGAATTTGTGTTCGTATGTGTATCACGTACAATCAATATTCCAGTCGTTGCTAAAGCGGCTTAGCTCTCCTGTTTCAACCACTAAAAATACATTATTAAAACTTATGGAATTTGACCGGGTGTCCAAATAGTTTCTTGAAGTTTTTAGCCGCATTGCTGTTGATAATTTAATTTATAATACTTTGGCTGGATATTTCGAAACCAAGTTCCAAGTGAATGGCTAATGCGACACGCATGGAAGCAAATCCCACGTGCTCGCGAAATGCATTCACAGCTTTAATGCGAACATTCTCAGCAGAGGGGACAGGAGGGGGAGGGGGAATTGGGCCCCTTCACGTCACTCAAGTGGGCTAAGGCCGGCCGACGACCCCGTACGCCTTCGACAAACCACTAAAGACCTCTAGAAGCCGTCGCCCCACTATCGAATCATGACTGGTGACACGCCGATGTAGACTTCGAAAACATAGATCAGTCATGACGAAACGTTAAAGTCTTATCGAATAAAACAAGTTCATCTATAAAAATATAATCACTGATAGATGAAAGAGGAAAACAAAATAATTAGGCTTTGATACTAGATAGGCTATTATCTCTAACATTAACGTACCAATTTAATTTTCTGAAAAATCACTATAAAACTGATTGGTCTATCTTGAAATAAGTCTATAACCTGCTTCAAAGATCGTGTACCTCGTTACGTTGGTCTGGTCCAGCAGGAACTGCTGCGTGAAAGGAAACGCAAAAGAGAAAGGTCTAACCAGTTTGACGGAGAGTACTGAAACAAGTTTGTTACATACGAGTACGTAGCGTTGCAATCGTGTCATGCCGTATACGACTGAGACCAGCTCTTTACAGTATTGAACTATGTCTAGAGATTTTAAGTATATATTTTTTTATTTTGGTTTTTATGATTTAAAACACTTAAATATTTTTTGATGGCTGGTTCAAAGGCTTGCGCAGCTAAAGAAATCCAAACCCGTTGTAACTCTTCTTATCCCATTTTAATTTAAAAGCCTAGCTCTAATCAGTGTTAAGGAAATTAACGAACACACTGTAACATTAAAATCGAAAATATGTGATGAAACAATTTCGCCACAGGTAGGATTTGAACCTACAACCTTCGACATCTAGCCCGTCGATGCTCTTAACCACTGAGCTGCCGTAGCCGTAGCTTCAAATCACACTGTAACACATACGCGAAAAGAAGAGTAACCTCATCGTATCTTAAAACATTTGAGAATTAGTAAACTTACCTTGAAATAACCATTAGCAATTTTTAACTTTACCTATGCTATAATTAATGTGTGGGATGAATAAAGTACCTGCAGAAGAAAGCTTATAACTGATCTCATGAATTTCAGATATTAAGGTTCAAGAACATGGCACTGATAAATCTTTCAGAGTCATATCTAATATACATAAAAAGTGCTCTCCGCAAGGGATCATAAGAAATAATACACCTTTTACTTCGAAAGTCTGCGACATAGTAAACACAATGGCTGAACATTCTGGATCCGTGTGAAGTCATCGTGTAGACATTCATGCGTAAATAAGAAGACAAATACGTCAAAGTGACAACGTAATCCAGCGCACACTTTACTATCTATTGTCAGTATGTAGTTACGCATTATCTGTGTCACAGTGTCGCGCACGAGGAGTTGGAGATATCTCCAATATAGACCAGCTTTTCTCAAACTATTTGTCGTGACTACTCGTGACGTTACACGACCCACTGGAGGCTGAAGAGCTATATTACTAAAAAAACACTTCTACTACTTTGTCTTCCTTATACTATTAGTAGTTGGATTGGATCAACAGCCTGCCAGGGACTGGGGAGTAACTGATTGATGCTTAAGAAATTTCTGCAACCAATGCTTATATTTCATTTTCATTATTGTTTTAAATTAGCGTGGTATCCACGGAAGACCAGCGTCGTGGCCAACACCACGGCATATGCTGAGTGGGGACCATTTTGGTACACAATTTGTCATGTGTATATTGTTTGTATTGTTTTATAATGCCAAATAAACATTTTTTCTTTCTTTTTCTTCTTTCAGAGAACCCATACAATTTCTCTTAAGTCTCGAATTACATAGAAACATACGCGTTAGTTAAGTGTGATTGTTGAGGGATTGATGAGATTGAATTCTCAGCCTGGAAGTTTTTGTTAGATGGGTCGCAGCAGTCCAGTCAACTTTGGAAACCACTGAATCTAAACGATGTTATCTGACGAGTCTTGTAATATTGATGACACTTTTCAAGGCAACTGCAAGTCAAAGGCTTTAGTGTTTCAAAACTCGTGCTGATGTAATTTTGAAGTGTTTACAAGTGTGGTTGCCAAATCTACGTCTGCTCGAATTGTGTGAACTTTAAACGGATCATGCAGATTACTTAACCCTAGTTGTTGTGTCACGAATAGTCAAGGCCAAACTAAGAATGACATTTTTTTAAAGAAAGCTCAACGCTATAAGATTTGACAAAGAAGAATCCCTGAAAAATGTAGTAAGAAAATTTTGCTTGTGCTGACAATCCAACTCACTTATCAACTGTACTTATACAGTCCACCTACTACGTTTCTACAAGTAACTAAAATCTAACCAAATCCAAAGCTGTATCCTGCTTCGTTGACAGATCAGTGAAAGAAACTTGAATTTTGTGCGATCGGTTTCACAAACATTGCCGAGCAGTTCTTTTTACTTTGCGTGACCTATCCTGCCTGCACACGTGACTTCAACATATCTAGGACACGTCTGTCTCTATTTAGGTGCCCTCTTGAACTCGTTTGAGGAGGGGTTAGATCTGATTAGATGAAAGATAAACTTGATGACAGCCACAAAATGGATGAACACTGTCGACCGTGTATCGGCGGATTCAGGCCACTCGAATACAATATGAAATACGGACGCAAACACACGACAATTGGAACGACGGTTGTGATTAGGGTTACCATATTTCAGGACTTCTTCGGAGATCACATGATAACAAAAACCTGGAGATTTTTATATCTCGGTTGCACCGCCAGTCATGTCCAAGATCTCCAGAAGTTTGTTAAGTGTGTGCCTGTATTTTGTGTTTGAAACATCGAAAACTTTACCATTCTTCTTCCAACAAATGAACCCTAGAAATGTCAAGCTCTTCTCTTGCATTTTTAGAGTACAATAGCATCAAGAGCCCCAAAGTCCTTTTACCTCCGATGAAATCCCGAGATATGGTGAGCCTAGTTGTGCTGTAGAATCTGGTTACATGGTGCACAGAGCGAGCCCGGCCGAGAACGAGGTCGATACGTACTACGTCTATAGGGTTGCGTTTTTACAAAATTTGAAGATTTTCTTGAAAAAATATTAACTTGGGAAAAAACCCTTGTTCTACTTCTTAGTGCTACATATGAAGTCGGAGCTTCTTGTAATACGACTATTATTGGCAAAGGCCAAATAAAATAATAACGGAAATGCTCGCCAATGTAAAGACATTGGCCAGCATTTCCGTTATTATTTTTATCTTGCACATATTTTAAATGCGGTTCAGGAACTTATACAAAAACTTGTCTGCGTACCTTCCTGAACGGCATGTATGATTAGTACTGCAACTATGTACTAAGTCGCGAGATCACAGCGAACTAACAATGGTCCTGGCTCTTTTTGAGTTGAAATGGTTGCATTAGATATCTTTTGACCAGTATTTGGTAACGCTGATCGCTTCATCATTGGTCTTACGTAGTTCCTGTATTGTGGAAGTAGTAGGCTTCGCAGTTGGGACACGCTTGATAGAAGGTGAGGCATGGACTGTTTGGGACGCAGTCAAACAAATTGTTGGTAGAGAAACTCCACCTCACTCTGTTTTCTCTACATCTCCAAGAAACTTCAGACTGCCCATGGGGAGATCTCTGCCGGGTGGAAGTTTCTCAGCAGGTGCATACTTTCTTTTTTGAAGTATGAGCCTGGTTTTGGGGATTTCTAAGCATATGGCACTTTCATTCTTTGTGCCAATTCCAACAGTTTAAAAGTTCCAAAAACATAAACGAAGAACCTTTTGAGAAATGAGACCTATAGTGAACAGCCGGATAGCGGGGCATAAGGACATTTTTCTGCCCAAGCTGAAACGGAGACGCTTAGCGCTGGCTCATTCAAAAGTGGCCTCATGATCTTCAGATTCTAAGCAAATCAAATTATTCTCCAGACTGCAGTCAAAGATTTTTATTCAAACTTGGAGACACTTTTTTTTTTTTTATGTATATCCGACGGCAAACGAGCAGACGAGCCACCTGATGGAAAGTGGTCACCGTCGCCCATGGACATCTGTACTGAAAGTTAAAAACATCGAGCTCATGCATTGCAGCAACGCCAGCCCTAGCTGCATCCAAGGCGCGAGCAGGTCGTCGACCCCGATGCGCCGTGACGCAAGCCAGCAACTTTCTAACCGCGCTACGTCACCAGCGTTCTGGTTAAGGCCGGTCGCGCTACCTTCACGTGTGTATCGCACCTTATATCACGCAGATACAGAGGCCGATGAACCACCACGTTTTCGTCTAAAAATATTTACGCACTTTCAGTTATTGAACCTTATTAACGATGCTGAAGGTACTAGAGTTGTTTGTTGACGTGATTGGATGTATAGGGCTATTTTTAATCGGTTGGATTAATTGAATGTTTTGGTTTGAGTGGACTGGTTAATGGCAATGTAGAATCAAAAGTTTGGTGTCCCATTTTAGACACGGAAATCAGTCCAAATATAAACTTCCTCTTTCATGTGATTTAATAGGTTGAAAATAAAATTACTTTTCCTTATGACTAACCATTCGATGAGCAACATATATTTTATTCAAATGTTTGTGGGATACTCATTTAGCGTAAAATAAAACATGATACCGAAAAACTGGCCAGAAATTGTTTCAAGTTCTACCCGTTTCTTGATAAATCCATTGTGAATGTGAGAAAGTATGATAAGTTCCTTTTTTGTGCCAGTATTTGTTGGCATAATCAGCGCGTCTTCGTTCCCACGCAGACTGGTGTCTGGAACCCCATTTTACTCACGCCGCCGAAGCGTGGAGACCCTGGAATGCTAGTGATGTTTTCCATCTGTCATACCAATGTCTTGATTACATTCCTCGTTACCAAGTTCAAAGAAATAAATGTTTACAAAATATTTTACGTAAAATACGATGACTAGACATGTGAATGTTTACGAGATATAACCGTGATTGTTTATGAAATGTTTACGAAGAATTTCAGACGACCGGCGGCTGAGATGAAGAAGCTAAAAAAGAAAGTTTCTACCGTTCGCTGACCCACATGACTGTAACCGAGGTGGTCACCGTCTGCCGGCCGAGTACGTGCCTCGCCGGACCTGAATCTATTGGTTGGTATACCATCGACGCCCTGTGGCGAAGATCAGCTCTCAATAGGATTGATTGAATAATCATTTCGTGCGGAGCTAAAAATATCTCGAGCTTAAATAGATCTTGTTGCGAGATATCTTGACATGTGGGTCGAGATTGAAGGTTTAGGTTGTAAGTACTGTTTTGTTTCTAAGTTTCTTTGATGTTACCAACGGATATATATGTATAATATGTATCTATGGTGTATACTTGAATAACCAATGCTGGGCCATTAGGAAAATCCTATACCGCTCTTTGTCCCACACGTTGCTCATTTAATTGACTTATCTGCTGAACTAGATATAGATTGATATAATCCTTGATATAATTCGGATTTCCGATGAGAGCTCCTAGACAATCAACCCCTGCCGTAGCCCGTTGTAGTAGTTAAAATAATAATTACTCGTGAGGTCGACGCAGTATGTTGTTTTCATTATTTTGCCATGTCCTCCATCTCTCTTTACACTGCTCGTGTTTCCTTTATTTTTTCTCTCTACCGTCCATATTTTAGGGTTCCGTACCTTAAAAGGAAAAAAACGGAACTTTGTTGTCTGTCTATCCGTCTGTCAAGACCCTTTTTCTGCGGAACGCTTGGAGGTATTAAGCTGAAATTTATATAAAATACTCAGGTCTACCTACTGTCCCTTGGAGCTGTAAAAATCAAACTTCTAAGCTAACGCAATCAAAAGATACAGCCATTTATGCCGCAAATTTTGACATTCGCAAGGAAATCAAGACCTACACTACCCTGTACTCAGACTACACCCCGTGAACTCAGAATTTTGAAATAAGGTACTAAGCAACGTCTTTGAGTACAGATAAAGGAAAATTGCGAAAAGTATAAATTTTTAGTTACATCATGGAATAAAAATATTTTTAATAATTTTAAACTTGTATGATAATGGTACGGAACCGTTCGTACGTGAGTCCGACTCGTACTTGGCCGGTTTTTCCTCTATTCCCGGTTCTTGAAGGTCCTTGTAAATTACTCCTCTCTTTTATATTTCTTTTGTGATACAACATCAGCTAAACCGCAATCAATAAAAAAATCTGCACTGGATTGATTCGAAAATGATAAAAGAACCTGTATGATCTAACGAAACACGCCTTGATATCTTGTATGACGTAAATAACGAAAAAGTATTCTAAAGGTTGATGTTAAATGTGATAAAAATATATAATAGTACTTGTTATCAAAAACACCTGAGTCCATTCAATGTACACCCTTATCGAAATTAAAATGCCGAAATTTGAATATCTGATCTGACACCATTTATTGAGATAACAATGCAGTACTGTCGAAACTTACGCCTTATATAAATTGTGAATATAGAAATCACTATGCAAAATTGAGTACGTACTATACGGTCCATTTAAAAGTATCACATACAATAAAGTTTTCTATAGTCTCACTATTATTATTATCTTTGTGAGTGAAGGATAAATTGATCTAATCCGAATATTTGTGTTGAACTTTTCCTCATGCAAACTCCGGTAGTTTTGACCAATTTTATGCTTCCTATAATTTGTAATTAAACTTCTTTTGATTTAAAGGATAAGTCCCACTTTTGATGGATTTTTTTTCCATTTGAGGATTGTACTGCCTAAGGAGGAGCCACCATTTCTTTCATTTCTGCGCTACTCACCCTTTTCATCATATCTGATGTATTAATTATAATGTTCTAGGTATTCATCGTCCTCAGTTTCAAAATAGACACAGCCCGTCTGTTGGCAACTGTGTTTTGTCTCCACACCCTGACCATCTTTAACGAGCTCTGTGGCCTGCTATGCTAGGCTGCCACACCGGAGGTCCCAGATTTGATCTCCGGTCAGGTCATGATGGAAAATTACCCTTTTTCAGAATGGCCTGGGTTTTGGATGTTTATATGTGTATTTTTCATAAAATATAGTATCGTTGAGTTAGTATCCTATAACACCTAACATAACACAAGTCCTTAACTAACTTTGGGGTTAGCTCAATCTGTGTGATTTGTCTATATAAGTATATTTATTTACCTAACCACCTATCATTGGTCGTCTTCTCCAGTCAGTAACTATATTACAATTTTCCCTCGTTAATGTATGTAATCATATACGGATCATCTGATAGCGTAGGCGCGATAATCCTATGACGCAGAGACGCTCGTACGATATTGCGAGTTGCGGTGCCGCTATCTCTCGTATCTGCCTAGCAACATGCGCATGTTTGCGCAGCACATTCCGACCGAATTCGCCTTGTTTGGCCATCAGCAGCTACGTCATTACTATGTGCAATACTAAGACTTTAATTAAGCCACACTTTAATTAAAACACGGGTAAAGTAGACTACGTTAGTAGAGTAGCACTAGAGTAGGTACTAGCATCGGTCCTGCTCTTTACTACTAATTACTAATTTTTAAGAAATGACTCCTAGCTGAACGCTGAACACAAATCGTGGAAATTTAGTCTAGGGACAACGTAGGTACTAACGTAACGTATGCCTACTTCAAAATTTAGTAAAAAAAAACGTCATAAATGACGCCATGGCATAGACAATTACTTATTTTCTTTTTTTACATAATTCATTAATTATTTGCACAGATCGGATTATAAGGCCGAATAATTACCGTTTCCGGTTTCATTAATATGAAAACCGAGCGTTTTATATTTTTTCAGCATAAACGAATCGTATTATTAATTTGGCAGAATGCAGTGCTTGAACGTCCTTCACGCCAATGATGCTATTCTGAAATTCTGTAAGAAATGGAGTAATTAGAAATATGCAAATAACTAAATGTTGATTGGCAATCGCCAATTACGCAAATAAAGGTGTGTTCACACTACCGTGGCGCGGAGCGGCAGTACCGAAGCGTGACGGTTACGGGTGCGTGGCGGGAGCCCCGGGCTCGCGAAGGCATAAACTAGAAATGCATGCAGAGACTAATTTCTGTTAGCTCAAGGATGTAACCAGGTGATGCTCTGGTGTTGTGGTTAAATAGGAACAAAATTTACAAGCATTAGAAAATAACTAGAGGAACTCTTTACTAAAAGAGATGCGTCACTTTGCAAATCAGCAATGAACGCAGAACTTGAACAAGCTAGTTTTAAGAGAGTGCGTTTTTAATCAGAGCAAATGATTCCCTTTTTAAATATTGTTCAGAGTCTGAACAAAAGTAGTTCATAAACTCAAAAAAGAATTTCTATTTTATAGAAATTCTTTTTTTAAGTTTATGAACTACTCTTTTTATATAAAATAGAAATTCTTTTTAAGTTTATGAATTACTTGTGTTCAGACTCTGAACAATGTTTTAAAAATGAGGATTTTTCAGCGCAGTGGACTACTGGCCTCTAAGAGTGAGAGAGAGAGAAAGAAAGGAGTGAAATAGATGACAGAGGAAACGGTTCCTAATATAAGACGGGATATTTTTCTATCATAAGAGTTTAAGATAGGTTCGTCAGATCCTTAGTCTCTGTAGCTGCTCCTCTGCGCCGGAGACGAAGCGTCACATCCCGTGACTGCACGGTTGGCCGCCGCGCGTGACCGTTCCGTTCGTAGCCCGATGACTCGCATTCGGATCGCTTCGTATCTGCTTTTTGTGTAGCGGTTAGAAACTCGCTTTTAAACCGGTAAGCTGTGGATTAATTCAATCACTCGGTCGGCAATGTGTTCAACGGTTTCTTCGTTATTACATTGGAAATGGCTTATACTCTTTCTTCGTTCTTAGGTTTTGGCTTGCATTTACTTCTTTTTAAATTAACGTGATGACCTGTATCTTCGTCATCAATTGTTTTGTATGTATTAGTATTATTACGTCGAATTAATTGAATCACTCGGTTGGTGATGTGTTCAACGGTAACTTCGTTTACTCTCTTCTTTAAATTGTATTAACATACTCTCTCATCTGTCTGTCGTTGTCTGCATCATTGTAGTTTTTGTACTAGACTTATGGTCTTTGTCATTAATGTGAGATGTAATTATTAAAGATCCTGAATTACCGCATACTTAAAGAAAAAGAACATTCCCAATTCATGTCGTCCACCTTAGATGGATCTATTAGATAAATTGAGTCAATCGAAACGCTTCACGATATTATCCGTTTAATAGATTGCCCAATGGAATAATAATGACAACAACATAAAATGTAACCCAATGTTAGAATGCCACATTGGCGTGTATTTTTTCTACGCGATGCTTCACGAAACGTTTAAAGCTAATGGTCGTCGCCACAGATCTGTACAATAAGGCTAGATGCCGCATGAGTATGATCAGTATGAAAACAGAGTGTTGTCACTTTCACTATAATTTAAAAAAAAAATATTTATTTACATTTATAAAGATTTGTGATGGTCGCACAAACGTACTGTTCCGTTCGTGTCCCACTAGCCGCACAAAACCTCACCTTTATAAGGAATCAGAAAAAGGTATCAAATTAACGACCTATTGGAAAGATAGGTGCGAGCTATAGCTGCGAGTCAACAAAACGACATGATGAAGAATTAGAATATAAATATATACGGACAAATCACACAGATTGAGCAAGCCCCAAAGTAAGTTCGAGACTTGTGTTATGGGATACTAACTCAACGATACTATATTTTATAACAAATACATATATAATACATATATACACATCCAAGACCCAGGCCAATCTAAAAAAAAAGATCATTTTTCCATCTTGACCTGGCCGGGGATCGAACTCGTGTCGTAGGCTGGCGTATTGACCGCTGCGCCACGGAGCTAGCTATAAGAAAACTGAAACTCGCTGCTCGCCTAATAAATAACAAGCGACATCTAGACCTTATACAAATCTGTGGTCGTCACGCATACGTAGCGGCGGCGTGTAGGCTGCGTGCAGTAGAAAGCGCATCGGTCCGCGCTTGGCCCGCGAAGCGTGACGTAACGCCACTGACCGACATGGGCGCGCGGCCGTGCGTGGCCGCCAGCCGTGTGGAAATGCCTTTATAATTTTCCTGGAATCTCGCTGTCGATCTTGAAATTTTAACTCTACTTATCTTTTTTGTTCTCCCATAACCTTCATTGCCCTGTGGCTGTGTGACCGTCATATACACGCTATAGGCATATTAATAATTCAACTTGAATTTAACTGTCCATCTTGTAATTTATCTTTTTGTTGTACTATATTATCGTCAGCGTAGGGTGGATTTTCTTACAACTCTTTCCTGTTCTATCCAAGACCACCGACATAGACAATGTCGTAGACCTGTTGATTAAATAGCTAAAATTTGTCAGTCGATCTTGACATTATCATAATTTCAGCCGCAATTTCAGGTGGTGTCGGGAGATGTCGCGAATACCGAGTTAGGTGGGGTTTCACCAGCCTATGAGAGCCTATGAGCCTATTCAATAGTCTATGAGACTCTGGTGCTACTCAGTCTTTGGCCCACCTTTTGTCGTGTTCCAACTGCCCCACTAATACAAATGAAGATCTTAACGAAGCCAACGACAAGACTGTCCACGCTGACGACGATCAGCGCGGCCAAATATTGGTCAAAATAGATTTGAAAATAGCCATTTCCGACTCGATAAGAAGAAGCCGCAATAAGTCCACAGCTGGACAAAGGCCTCACCCATTCTTCGCTCCAGGGAGGACACGCCACACTCACCAAGTTTGGCAGGCAGGTCAGCGAGCATAGCCTCTAGCTTCTCGTTTTTCCGACACTGCTGCCCATCGGAAGCGTAGGGGAAGGATAGGAATTTGTTGGATTTAGGAACGGAATGAAGATGTCGGGATATAACTCACTCGGATAAATGGGGGAAAAGCAAAGGTAGCTCGGGAGGACGGGCGCGCTACCTGATGCCACACCTGCTACCACCAGGCAAGCAGTTGAAGATTACCCCGGACCTCGATCTTGTAATTTCATTTTTTCTCCTTTTTCGAGCCTGTTTCCGCTTATTCTGTTTTAATCTTTCGCGCTTTAAATACATTATTATAAATGTTATCGGGAGTTAGCACAAGCCATTTCTTTATTTATTCCAAGGTCGTTTCTATGGAGAAACATACGCCATGGTCGCAGTAAGGCTTGCGCAGCTAGATATGGAAATAAAGAAATAAATGGTTCGCTTCGCTAAGTCCCGTTCAAATTAATAATTATGTTCCCGCTTACATCCTTTCTCCGCAGCTGTGGTTCGTCGTTAACCGGGATCCTCCATTGTTATAACATGCTGTTTATACTTTTCAGCCTGAATATGATACGGCAAAGTTTTTACAGCCGACCACCTTCCTGAGCCCAACCCAACCATCCTTGGTTAGCTCCAGAACCACAGATAAATGTACCTGTAAAAATGTAGTACAAGTATTAGCCCGCAATTGGAATCGAACCCAGAGAGAGCCTCGTGTGGCAAACCAGCTATCACTACGCCACGCCGTTCTGTTTTATCTCTTCTGAACCTGTATATTTTATTTTTTCTCCTTCTATATCAAGTGCTGCCCTTTCTTAAAATAAAGGTTAACGTATTCTGAATTTCAAAGACGTCTGATTAGATATTCAACGCTTCAGTTTTCAACTGAACGCAAAGCAAACTGCTGTTCATTGTCATTCAGCTAGAGCAGCAGCTGGGTGAAAGGGAGACGATAAAGGGGGAGGGCGTCACGATTTACTCGGGCGCATCTACCGTGCTGCGTCCTTCGGCGCGCGTGCTGGGAATATTCTATGCTGCGGGACAGGCCCGTATTTTGTCCTCAACTCTTTTTAAATAATATAATTTTTCACATAAAAAACCGACTTCAATTAAACTACTAAACCGATTGTGATGAAATTTAATAGATCATGACCCTTTAAAGCATTACAAAAAAATATTTTTTTTTTTAAATCCTAATCCTAACTAATATTATAAAAGTGAGTTTGTTTGTTACGCTTTCACGTTGTAACTACTGAACCGGTCATCATGTAATTTTGCATACACGTTCTCTGGGGTACGGAAAAGGGCATAGGGTACATTGTATCCCGGGAAAAAGTACTGTTCCCGAGGGATCGAAACTGACGCGGGCGGAGCAGCGGGCGAAAGCTAGTCAGTTTATAAATGATGGAGTTCTGAATCAAGAATCATTTATTCCTCTGAACATGGTTACAAAGATGTTACAAGCCAATGATGCACAGCATTTCTGCCATTACTGGCGTAGGTCTTTTAGTGTACCTATCACAATTTTTAGAATCCTTAATTAATATTATAAATGCGAAAGTGAGTTTGTTTGTTTGATTGTTTGATTGTTTGTTACGCTTTCACGCCGTAACTACTGAACCGATCATGATGAAATTTCGCATACAAGTTCTCTGGAGTACGGAGGAGGACATAGGCTACCTTTTATCCCGGGAAAAGTACTATTCCCGAGGGATCGACATTGACGCGGGCGGAGCCGCGGGAGAAAGTTAGTTACATATAAATTAAAATAGAATTATCAATAATCATACAAATTACATTTATAAGGTCACTCGTATGTATTAAATAACGAATACTTAATTATTTATTTATTTATATTTCATGCATACACTATCTTCACAGGTGACCCCAATGCGATAGTGCAGATACAAACAAAAGAAAAGAAAAAAAATAAGACATAAAACACTCTAAATTAAATTAAATACAGAAATACAAATACAATTATTTGAAAATATTATTGGAAATCAAAATAATTACTAATTACTATATAAAAATATATATTTTTTTGTAATAATAAATTAAAATAATTATTACCTATTATAACAAATCGCAAATAAAGTTACCTTTGCTAACTCACTCAATGGACATGAAAAAATGTCCACTCGCTCATGCACATTATTTAACAGGCGAATGGCCCGAACGAATGGCATTTTCGCCAAAAGATTTGTTCTAGCGTTTGGTAAAGCGAGCAGTGGGGGCTGCCTTCTCCTCTGCACATATCCATCCGGTACAGAAAAGGTCAATCGCTGGAGCAACCCCGGCTCCATAATCACCCCGCGGAGTATTTTTAGTAAGTAAACCACCAGAGCAAACTCCTCCTCACTCTAAGCTCATTATACCCTACCATCCCCAGAACAAACAGTGTTGGGTACATCAGTGGGTAAAATGGATACACTCCGTAAACTTTCCAGTATAGGTGCCTCGTGAATTTATTTTGAATACGCTCTAACATGGTATTGTATTTATCTTCATGAGGCGCCCACACTACTGAATTGTTCTCCAACAGACTCCTGACCAATGCATTATACAACGCTTTGACAGTTGTTATGTTGGTGAAATCTTTAGTTTGCCGAAGCATAAAGCCCAAATTTCGATAAGCCTTTTTACAAATAGTAATTATATGATTTATAATGTCAATTTCATTCATATTTGATCATTATGGTAATCTTGTACTTTATAAAAACGCTTCTCTAACAACAATGAAAACAGTTCTTTTTTTAAGCGATTCATCTTTTACTTATGGAACTTATTAGGAAGAAGTAAGAAACAATTAGATTAAAAAAAAAAACAACCGTATTGATAACCTATTTTTTTTTAAGTCGGTTAAAAATATTAGCATATCGTGTAGTACGCAATGCACTGTTGTGCAAAACATCTTGTTCACCGATGGTCTATATAAGGCTATAAGCTATGTCCTTAAAAAAGCAAACTTATCATGAAGTCATCATCATTTCGAGTAGGTGTCACGGTCATTCGACCATGCACACCCTGGTGTCAGAGTTCTTCGGAACCGCCTCTCGGACACTGACGTGGTACCTTTAACGACTACCAGATGGCAGCCGGGATCAACGTCTTAACGTGCCTTCCGAAGCACGGAATCATCTTTATTATCAGACAATCAGGTGATTCAAGCCTGCAATGTCCTAACCAAACTGGAAACAACTAAACAAAGTATGCTTCCGGTGGGAATCGAACCCATGACCCCCGGGTCAACAGGCAAACGCCTTAACCACTGGACCACGGAGGTTGTCTCATGTTGTATCATGAAGTGTGTCAAATATATGCAATTGCATATGTACCGAGGAATCGGCGATTCATCAACTCCACCCCACCTACATTTCACTGTACCAACAAATACTGATCTGTCTGTATAACCGTATGCCGAACTAATTTAGCAATAGTAGCCATCAAAGTTTAACGTTATTCTATTCATGAGTCTAAAAATAACCACGGTAGCATGGCGTTTCGCCGCGCAAGCGCTCGTTACACGATTTATTTTAACTATCGCACATTTTATGTTGGCTACTTTCTGGATACCGGAGTGTCGCCGAGGTAGAGGTAGACCGAGAAGGAGGTGGAGAGATGATCTCGACAAGTTTATGAATGGATGGGAGGAAGTGGCGATGGACAGACACGAATGGAACAACAAGGGGGAGGCCTTTGCCCAGCAGTGGGACATAACATCTACAGGCTAGGAAAAAAAACATTTTATGCAGGAAAAGTAGATAGTACTTATAAATAAACTAGCTTTCGCCCGCGGCTCCGCCCGCGACATGGCGATCCCTCGGGAATAGTACTTTTCCCGGGATAAAAGGTAGCCTATGTCCTTCTCCGCACTCCAGAGAACTTGTATGCAAAATTTCATGATGATCGGTTCAGTAGTTACGGCGTGAAAGCGTAACAAACAAATAAACAAACAAACAAACTCACTTTCGCATTTATAATATTAGTAAGGATATATACGGACAAATCACACAGATTGAGCTAGCCCCAAGGTAAGTTCGAGACTTGTGTTATGGGATACTAACTCAACGATACTATATTCTATAAAAAATACATATATAGAAACACATGCAAGACAGTACTAAGTAGTAGAAAGCCGAAGCTTAAAGTACGAAATGACTTATTGTTGCAACTTTACTGAAATAGAAACTGAAGTGAAGTCGCTGCATTTAAAAACCGGCCAATTGCGGTCCAACTCGCGCACTAAGAGTCCCGTAAATTAATAAACTTGAAATTGTTAAAAATATTTTTATTATATGATGTAACTCAATATTAATGCTTTTCGCAATTTTTCGTTTCCTCATCATCATCATCAGGTCCTTTTTAGTCTCCACTACAGGAGCACGACCCTCTCTTACATTTTTCGTTTACCTGTGCTATAAGATGTTGCTTTGTACCAAATTTCAAGATTCTGATTTCATGGATTATATAATACCACTAGCTGCCCCGGCGAACTTCGTTTCGCCTAAGTTAAAAACTATCCTATCTCTCAAGTTGGATCGAACTGCACATGGTGTGCGAATTTTATTATAATCGGTTAAGTGGTTTAGGAGTCCATTGAGGACAAACATTGTGACACGAGATTTATATATGTTACGGTAAATTTGATTAATCGAAAATTATTAATAATTTTATAACATTATTAATAATAACCTCGTGTTTTGGTAAATGTGAATAAAAAACTGAAATTAATTACTTTTGGTAGTTATTATTAATAATTCACTACACACATTGGTAAAAGTTATAAAAAAACCCAAAGTTATTAGTCCAGTAGGTATTTATTAAGAATATGATATGACGACGATACTACTTATTCGTAAGATATGACACATATAACAGTGCTTGTCTCAGATCACACAAACAAGGGTAGGTACTTGTTTTAAAGAAACTGACAACAATAATCACCTCTTAATCTGTACTCTTAATAAACAAAGTTAAAAGAGTGAGAGAACAGCCTCTCGGCAGCGAAAGGGAGTCGCTATTGCTGCCCTATCTTGAGCTACTGGAACAGAGTCTACGTTGACTCGAGACTTGCTCGTGTCAATGTAAAATAACTTTAGTTTTTAATATTTTTATTTGGCTCACTTTACTAACCCTAGTTTATAAGCTTATTTTTGGTACTAACCTATGTTATAGAAATGTATTTCTAAAATAAAACGTTATTAGTATTATTATTTGTATCTACTTTGGTTTCACGGGTGTTACCCGGGTCCTTTGGAGGCTTGCGTGGAGATATAAATCCAACATGAAGAGGCCCTTTGGAGAAGTTGATGTAAAGTTGGTCTCCAGCCAGAACTTGTTTTTGGAAATACCAATGTATGATATGTCCTTGAACAGGTCTAGGCTGGAGCAGAAACTATTGCATTATGAAAGACAAATTTATGGGATTGAAATGTAGCTGGACTTGAGCTAGGTTTGCCTGGATTGGACACCTGCTATTATTATAAAATGGCAAAATTATAGAATCGTCATCACCATCAAGAAGGCCTCTTGTGATGAGGCCTTTTTAATACTTTGATTAAAAAGACCTCGAGATTACCACCATGGGAACAGGCATGAAAATATGTAAGTGTCTATTTTAGGGTAGAGATCTTGAAAATTATGTAATTTTTGGAATCCAAGATGGCGGACGCGACTTTTCATGAAAAACCTGCAACCTGCAAAGGGGTCGTTTTTTGGGTTTTTACCTTAGTTATGTAATCCAAGATGGCGGGCGCGACTTTTCATGATAAACCAACATGAGTGTCGTTTTCTAGGTTCTTGGGGTGTAGAGGTGCATATCTCGAAAATGACGTCAGTTATATAATCTAAGATATCGGACGTGACTTTTCATTATAAATCGACGTGTGTCAATTTCTAGGTTTTTTTCGGTGTAGTTTTGGAAAATTACATCAATTTTAGTATCCAAGAAGGAAAATCTTCGCGTGGCCTCTCGCACATCCCGCACGCCGCCTCGCCACCCCTGCCCGCACCTCTGTTGCCCGATCGAGAAAAAAATCGCCAGTGTACATTTATTTTTATCGATAGTTATTACATTTATCGGTACTAAGGTTACATTATTAATAATCACCGACAAATGTGATTAATTTCTCACTTTTACCTGTACTTTCGGTAATTATTAATAATGATAGACAATTATTAATAATTTTTAATTAATCACTCTAACCGTAACATATATATTAGATAGTACCCTGTAGGTTATGATTTACTTGCGAATGTCGAAAAACACCAAAATTTGCGGCGTTTATGCCGCTGTATTTGTTAATTGCGTTGGCTTAGAAGTTTGATTTTTTACAGCTCCAAGGGACAGTAGACCTGAGTATTTGATACGAATATCAGCTTGCCGGACGCCCTCCCCCACCACACGCAATTTATGGACGCTTCCTAAACTAAAGTGGAGTTCTCATGCACCACATGTGAGGATGCAGCTGAAAACAAGCCCAGGGAGTAAAGCATAACTGCTGTTGCTGTGGTCAGGTCGTCTCTACAGGCACTGCCGCCCACGACAATCGGTCCAGAGTTTCCCCGAATGAGTAATGACGTGTGTTTCATTATTGTTTTTTGTTGAATGGCGCAGACACGCACGCTTTTAGATTAACGACCGGATTAATGTCGGTCTGGTTTATGTGTGTTTATTTTAGAATTTGATACATTGTTATGGACATTCTGAAAATTTACTTCGGTAGTTCGTTAAACAATTTCAACATTTCACTATTTCATTTCAAAGATATTTCATGCCTGCGACACGAGGGCCCCGGCTTCGTTCCCGGCCAGGTCAAGATGGAATATGATCTTTTTCAGATTGGCCTGGGTCTTAGATGTTTATCTATAAATGAATTTGTTATAAAATATAGTATCGTTGAGTTAGTATCCCATAACACAAGTCTCGAACTTACTTTAGGGCTAGCTCAATCTGTGTGATTTGTCTGTAAATATATTTATTTATTTAATTCATCACTCCCTTTGTCTTGTTCTATCTGAATTTAATGGTAAAATTATCTTCTTTTTCTTTCTATATTAAAAATTCTTGATATTAAATTTTCCATGACGTATATAGCGTGATTTTGAACCCCCTAGCTATATTGAAATCTAGGAATCAAAATCCCTAATGGAATACAGAATTGTAAGAAAAAAAGGTAAATTTAACCTTTCATAGAAATTCGTCCAGCTGATCGGCGACTTTGTATGGGAAACCTAATTTTCTTTTTCGTTTTTCACCTTTTTTTCTTGCAATTCTGTGTTCCATTAGGGATTCTGATTCCCAGATTTCAATAATGCTAGGGGGTTTAAAATCACGTTGTATACAAGTATGTGTTGAGGACACATATGACATTTTGCAGTTTGCATGTTTCGCATTCAATATACATATTATTATAACATATTATTACACGCGAAGCTCCGCAGTTTCTCTTCCAAAATACCTCAGTGCCTAAAGACGAAAGTCTACAATCAATGTGTGTTACCAATGATGACTTACGTGTCCGAAACGTGGTCCCTTACTATGGGCCTCATAAGAAAGCTCAAAGTCGCTCAAACAGCTATAAAGAGAGCTATGCTTGGTGTTTCTCTGCGAGATCGAATCAGAAACGAGGAGATTCGTAAGAGAACGAAGGTCACCGACATAGCTGAACGGATTAGCTCTTAGAAGAGGCAGTGGGTGGGGCACATAGCGCGTAGAACCGATGGCCAATGGGGCAGAAGGGTTCTCGAATGGCGACCACGTATCGGCAAGCGCAGCGTCGGACATCCACCGACCAGACGGTCGGATGACCTGACTAAGGTCGCAGGAAGACGGTGAATGCATGCTGCTTCCAACCTGTCGCATTGGAAATCCTTGGAGGAGGCCTATGTCCAGATGTGGACTTCTTTCGGCTGATATGATGATACATATTATTGTTTAGCTTTAAACTGATGTTTCAATTCGTTGTTTATACTCGACGTTCCCTTTACAGTGCATGATTCAGTCATACCGAATTCATAATTTTTCGCCAGCTGTTCTGTATTATAAGCAGTGTGTCATGTCACATTACCAGCGGACAAGCTGGGTGATGGATGACTTAATAACTGGCAATTACTGGCACCTGGCAGCTCCATTTTCCCTGTGTTAACAATTACCACTACAAAAGCTGAGAAATCATTAATAAATTAATGCTATTCTTTACCAGAAAAATTATTGACATAACAATTTTCGGCAGTTATTAATGCTTTTATATCTCCTTCTTCAATAGTTTTAAATTTATCATCTTAATACAGCTCATTTTGTCTTGACTGGTTTTTATACCACTAATAATTTAAAATAGCACACAGCTTTAATTAAACAGCAATCCTGTATGTTTATTCATTTAATCTAAATAGTAAAGTAACTTTCTTTGAAATGACAACCCTATTCCGTATAGATACAGCACATATTAACACAAACGTACGAGTGTGTCAGCGTGTTTGAGTGTCGTTTTATAAACGTTTACTATCTCTCGCCACAATTTATCTGGTTGCATCGTGAAGCCGGAATATAACCTGTGGTCGTTACACAATCATCGGATGCCTACGGACATGTTTCATAAGATTTTTGTAATATTACGTAATATTTCTGTCAATATTGGCGTCGGGGCGAAGACCGCAGCGTTTGTTTACGCGATCGCGGGAAAATATTTCTAAATAGTGGCGATTTGCGTCAAACGTTGTGTGTATACTTTTTAGCGGCGGAGCGCGAACTAGCCTAACTTCTTGCGAATGTAGCCGGTTTGCGTCACTCGTATTAATATGTTTGTCTTCGGTTAGCACCCGAGTGGCGTTACCCCGTGTTAACTCATTTTCCTCACGATTCTCTGTCTTAACATTTAGCGGTTGCATTCGTTCAATGGTTACGGGTTTTCTTTGAACTGGTTTCGCTTCATTTTCTTCTGGGCTGACTGGTTTTAAGTTTATCGTTAGTGATCTTGGATGGTTGTACTCAGACGAGTTTCGTTTTTAGGTCGTATAGCTTGATGGCTCCATCAACCGTGTACTATCGAGAAAATTTAAAGTTATTTAAGTCATCCTACAGCTTGTCTCTAGTCTCTAGTCTTGTATTTCCTTTCTTTTATATACAAACAAGTTTCTTCTTACAGTTGCCCCACAAATCGTTATGATTTGTCCGACCCGAATAGAACACTTTGATATGCGCATCAAACTTTACACATCAATTATCGTCTACTTCGATGTTAACAGCTATTCGGTTAGAAGCGTGTGTAAACAGTAAACAAGTCGTGAGAAAAATGGCTTCGCAATTAACAGCCCCCACCCGTGTTGCCATTGCCAATATTGTAGCTGCTACAATATTGCCAACAATGTAGTTTGAAATATTGATTTCAATACTATATAGTCCAAAGCCCAGTTATTTTTATTACATATTACTAATTGAATTTTAGTTTATGACATGACAGTGTAAGTCAAGTCCACAAATTTAGCTCTAAGTATGTCGTAGATTATAAGTTGATGTGATTTGGAAAAAATGTGCTGTGCAGTTTGTTGCCGCTTCTTCTGCACTCTGCCTTGGAAGCGGGGCGTAAACTTAGCTCTAAGTAAGTTATTGACGTCAACAATAATAATGTTGTAAATAATCATGTGTAATTTAAGTTAACGTTCACCAAATGGTATATAAAATATCTTACGATGAATAACATGTTTGCCTATTGACCATTGACCAGTTTACATAATTTTATCATAATTAAAAGGCTTAGATCAGGGAAACTTACGTCACCCATCACTTTATTTTCTTACTCCCAAACTTTTTATTATTGCATAAGATATTGTGTAACAGACCTAATAATTCATTATCATCAGGTTTTTTTAGTCTCCACTGCAGGAGCATGGCTCTCTCTGTATTACCGGAGCCATACTTGGCCAGAGCAGACATAGGATTTGGCCTACACTCTCCTCGCTTGCCAGACGGGTTGGAGAGGTCTCATTGATGTTTATGAGCTTTGTTTAGCTTGTATTTCCTAAGTCGAGAAATAGACTGAGGGCTGGTGTTGGATGCCACGAAAATAAGAGTCAGGGGGGGGGTTCGGGGGAACAATAGTGAGTGCGACTGTGGTGTTATTCAATCTATGGGTCACCTCTTGGTGTGCGTAGAAAGCCCAAATCCTTGCTCTCAACAAGATCCGAATGAGGCAAACAAACGGGCAATCACGGTAGCAAAGCACTGGTCGAAACATATTTAATGTGTATGTAAGCCATTTTACGACTCGATAGAAGAAGAAGACTGTCTAGGCTAAGCGAGCTGAACTTTTAAAGCGATCTGCCTCTTCTCATTCGTCCTTCTGGTATCATTCACAGGGCGTTGCCAAGGGAGGACAGGGGCTCCTACAAAAGGCTCGGTATTTTTAAAGACTTTTAACTTATCTTATATCTCAGAGCTGCAATGGGACAGCCATTGCTAAATTAAGGTCTTTTTACAACCCTTTTCTCTTGCGGTTATAACGAGTACAACCACCGTTACGTATAAACTAAAAATATGAGCCCTCGCGTCTGGGCTTTTGATCCACCACCCCTCGCACAGGTTCGGCCCTTTCTGACTCAAAGACTGACGAGACGCCCTTTCCACAGAGTATACCACTAGCATTAAAGAAAACACTGAGTATTCGTCGGATAAAATATTTGTGCCCTGAATCCGTCCTCCAAAGTAAGTACACACCTCAGCGCAAGCATGACGTAGTGTGGCGACGTGCCGCGAATGTCGGGCTCCGGATCACGCTCCGCATACAGATGTAAGCACGTACACGCTCGCGCCTCGAGGACGTGCTACGCGTGTAGCGTGCAAACGCTCCTATTCGATTTATGGCTTTCAACTGCTTTTACGCTAATTCAATGGGCTCTTTGTCTTGATTGGGTGCGAAAAGGCCTCATTTTGCCGTAGTACACTAGTAAGACATTGATACAAAAAACAAGTAGAGGATCAACTGGATAGTTTCATCAAGATATTTGTCAATATAGGCAGTTCTCTTGTAGAGCCGCTGCATTACACAAGAGTAATGTAAGGTCCCTTCACATTGTAAACACGCGAATGGTCCTATGCGGGTAGCATGCAAATGCACTGATCTTATAGTAGATTTATTGCTTCCAGCTAAACTCTATGTAAAAGACGTGTCGTCGAATGATAGCTGAGAATAGGGAGATGTAGAAAATACTCCACCTGGCTTCTCCACGTTCTTAGAAATTTAGATAGACTGTTGACATGGGTGTTAACATTTTATCAATATTCCTGATGTCTATGTATATGCTCGATATCTCCTACTACTGAACAGCCTTCGAGATCTAACAAGATTTATGGTAATGACCATCACAAAAAAATCCTCGATCTAACGGCTGAACAAAGAGTGGCAAGCAATTTATAAAATGGGAATTCGACATCAAAAGGTTGCCAGAAAGGTGCGGGGAAGAAAAGGATTGCTGGAAAAAGCAACGTTTCACGAGTCACCCTGGATACACAATTTAGTTTCATACCGTTATCGATTCAGATAAACGTAATTAGAGACACCTACTTACCCCTTATCGACAGTATCACTCGTTATCTTATATATTTATACCACGAAGCGAACACACGTAACCAAACCATAGACAGCTTGGTACCACGCGCCGCGGCCGTGACGGTCACATAAACACCTGCCCTGTTTAGCCCACCATGTAGTCTGAGCGGTGCTCTTCTTGGAATTACGATCTTTATGGCCCTTCTGTTAACCACATCACCTACGTACTGTAGTTAATGTTGGACAATCAGCTATTCTTCGGAAGCTAATGAAATTAAAATATTTATAAGTGACCCTGGCAAACTCACGGACACAGAAATTCGATGTATCTAACAGAAGCAGACGAGACTCTGATCTTGACCACCATGCAACTAAGCTCATAAACAAAAATTTTGAGATATGTAGTTAGGGGTCAATCAAATATTACCTAAAGAGCAGAAGGGGGTGGGGGTCTAGGCTAATAGACATGGGGGATAGGAGATTTACATGGTGATGACTTAAGCAAAATATTGCAAATATTAACAAGATATTTTTGTTAAAATGTTACCAATGTTTACGTAAGCTTGGGGGAAGGGGGAAAAGCTATTATTTTTTTACTGACAAGGAGGAGAGGGTTAAAAATAGCTAATATTCTGCTTACTTTATACTTGAACGGTCCCATACGTGTATATGTATAATTGTGTAAATTATAGAACTACTATGAGACATCCTACCATCATATTCACATCATATTTTACACAGTTAAGGGATATATCCCTCCCTACTTATGCTTACAAATACAACCTATAAATGTGACATGATTTAAAAGTGAATTTGTTTGTTCGTCCGTCAAAATGAAGCACTGAAGCTGGCAAAGGTTAAAAGATTCCGAGATATAGCCTGAAGTTGTCATAAACGGTCGAAGTCGCGGGCAAATGCTACTAATGAAACAGAGCAACTCAACTACGGTTCGTGTTGCTGATCTACGTGTAAATACATGTAACGACACTGTTATTACTAACCAGCGAACAATTTAAAAGCGATGAAGTCAATTTACTGCGAGATTCCAAGGAAATGACGTCACGTGTTAGACCGTTCGTAACATCATGTCTCATAAAGAGTCGATAATAGGTGGTGCATGCAACTGCGGACCCCGTGATGTAGGGTTGCCAAGCTGCCATCGTTTCTGGATTCCCTGGATTTGCTCTATTCCTCCAAGGTCCGTCTGTGACTGACTTTTATTTGGGAGTAAATGCGAAAAGTCAAGTGCTTCTAAATACTTCGGCAATTTTGATTAAATGTTTTACGGCTATACGTAGATATAGATATACAATTTCAGTTGCTCATTAGATATCAGAGGGTTGGCGTGGATCGCCATATATGACGTAGACTCTTATCGTTATCTTGGAGGTCTCTTACTGTGTCAACAGTCCGGCTATTGTGTCTAGCAACTATGCCACTAAAAATCGAACAGCATCGGACTGATTTAGGTAAGACAATGACAGCCCTGATGAACGTGAGATGACGTTGACCAGAGTCGTCATTAAGATGATTCCGTTTGATGTGGAACGTTTTTGCTGTTTGCGTTTGCCTTTTGTCATTGTTCTTAGCTCATCTACGGCCTCGCTGGTTGCAGTAACCTAATTGACTAACCTCGTTATTAGTATTTGTAACTTACCCTGACGTCTTACATGGCGTAGTGGTTAACATGCCTGGGACACCAGATGTACCGGGTTTGTGACCGTGACGTCACAGAACTGGACATATCCATGAGGTTTGGCGTCAGGCAGGCAGCCGTTCGTAAAAACTTTCGCCAAATCGTATAACAGCATAAATGCTGACATATTTGCGGACCCCAGGTTCTGACGCGTCACAGCTGAGGACGCAACCGGGTAAACGCTCAGATGAAGAAAAGAAGAAGATAGTATTTGTACTTTACAGTTTAACAGAGTCCACGGTCTCAGCAAAGGGCTACGTTAAGCAAATCAGTAAGCCTTATCCTTCCATGCTGGTCTGGGAGAAAAAAAAAACGTAGAATGTGCCAGCTGCTTCTCTTCCCGCGCAGACCGTAGATAGAAGCCGGTCAAGGGAATGGGCGAAATTTAAAGAATCATTACAAAAGGCATTGCAGCGACCCATCACTATTTTGATTCCGTTTTCCCACCAACACGCTAAACGTGGCCTTTCGGTCTTATGACCTTAGGCTCTGTATCAGACGTGATAATATGTATGTATGTATATGTATGTAAGCCTTACTTATAGAACTTTTGAAGACTAATGATCGATAGGAATTGTCACAAAACTGATTTAGTCATAACGGAGATATTACTGTCCGGGTTATTTTTGCTGTTTATTTGTGTCATTATTTAAGAACAATAAGTTATGGCCTTGATGATAGCAGCAACCTCATTTACTCTTTTGTTAGATACAGATGTCTCGTCACTTTTTGTCCACATAACACCTTTGAAAACTGATTAAGACATTGTGATGACAGCCCTGTTAGGTATGAGACTGTGATCGACCGGAATCATCACGTAGATGATGCCGATGTGGAATGTTTTTACTGTTTACATGTGTCATTGTTCTCACCGATGGCCTCGGTGTATGCAGTAACCTAATTGACTTTGCTCGTCAATCATAGTTGTAGATTATTTATCACATCTTTGTCCCCGGGGTTTGCAACTCGGTAGACTAAGTCAACAGTCCTCTGATTATTTGTTGTGGTATACAATACACAGAATTGATTGCCAATATTTAAATGTTTTCAAACATCTCACAGCACAATTTTGAAATTCTATTGTGCAGACAGGCATTGTGCAGGCGGGCACCCAGAGCAGTTCATGTAGAGCTCCGTTATTCTTCTTTTTCCATAAAATCTTCCATAATATCTGTACCTCAAATTAATAGAGTAAATGAGGCAACTCCACAACTCGTGACCGGCATGACACAGCTGCTGCGTGCGACCGGCCTCATCACGATGTTTGTCGTCATTGTATGCCAATTTACAGCACACTGAAATGTTTTTATTAACCGACTTCAAAAAAAGGAGAAGGTTATCAATTCGGTTGTATTACTTTTAATAAATTAAGAAGAAAAATATGGTGAAAAAACTTCATGCGGGCGGGACTTGAACCGGCGACCTAGGTCTATGTACGACCTTATACTCTGCCATCTGAGCTGCCGCACAATTCTTTATTATTTATTTCTTAATTTATTAAGAGTATATCAAAATAGTATTGTGAATGCAAAATAAAACACTTCAAAAAATATTGCATGGCTTCCTACATATTAGTTGATTTTCAAATTCATTGTAAAATGAGTTGAATCAAATACATTACTTGTAAAAGTCGGGTAGTTGTGTAGGTGACCTAAGCCTTAATACGTATAAGGGAAATGGGATATCATCAGACCAGCTCTATGGTGCCATAATTGTCATACGGCTAAAATAAGTTCAAGAAATTTCAACTCGATCGATGAAGGATAATAAGTACTTCAAAAGTGAGTTGCAAGATTTGATCCTAAGCTCCAGCCAAACAAAGTAACAGAGCATGTTAAATAAAAGCTTGTAAAGATGCCAAAAAAATCTCTACCTATCTCTCTACCTATTACGGTTCAAAAGATACGGGCCTGTGACAGACGGACGGACATCGGACGCTTAGTAACACGGTCCCGTTGGCATTCTCATCATCATCATGTCGTGTACGTGTCACGGCCAATCGACCATGCACACCCTGGCGTCAGAGTTCTGCGGAACCGCCTCTCGGCCTCGGACGTGGTTCCTTTAACGTCTACCAGATGGCATCCGGTACCAACGGCTTAACTTGCCTTCCGAAGCACGGAATCATTTTTATTATCATATCAAACTGGAAACAACTAAACAAAGTATGCTTCCCGTCGGAACCAAACCCACGCCTTAACCACTGGACCACGGAGGCAGTTGTTGGCACCCTTTGGGTACGGAACCCTAAAAACTAAATTTGTACTTTCTCGGCCAGATAAGGACAGGGCAGGAAAATTTATTTCAGTCAGAATCAAGTCTGATTTTTGTGTCTCGAAGGTAGTCGAGAAACCTTGTAATCGTTGAATAATATGTGTAAAATCTTGCAAAATATTTTATTTACATGCAAATTCGCAAGACATGTTTAAAGAGTTGTTAAGTGCTTGGCTTGTGATGCATCTATCTCTCTTCCACCATTATCACGTTTTCATTCATTTCGAGTAGGTGTCACGTCACGGTCAATCGACCATGCACTCCCTGGTGTCAGAGTTCTTCGGAACCGCCTCTCGGCCTGTGACGTGGTTCCTTTAACGACTACCAGATTGCAGCCGGGACCACCAGCTTAACGTGCCTTCCGAAGCACGGAATCATCTTTATTATCAGACAATCAGGTGATTCAAGCCTGCAATGTCCTAACCAAATTGGAAACAACTAAACAAAGTAAGCTTCCGGTGGGAATCGAACCCACGACCCCCGGGTCAACAGGCAAAGGCCTTAACCACTGGACCAGGGAGGTTGTTAAAAAATTATCACGTAAAATTATCGTACGTAAACCGACTTTATAGAAAACCATTTTTTTATTACACGCATGGTTTTCCTTGTAATGAGCCGAAATCTGCAAGCAAGTGTGTGACAAAAAATGCATGAAGTAAGCAAAACGTGTTCTCATGAAATTAGTATGCAGGTCGACTCTTATAATTTGCCTTGTCTCTCGTGATGTCATCACACATCTGCCGCAGCTGGTCTCGAACTCTCGAGATTGCCAAAGGATAATATAGAATATAGACTTAAGTGGTAAGTACAGCGACACGTGTCTCTGTCTCTGAACTTCAAAGTTTAGCTTTAGAAAATAAATAAATAATAAATAAATAAATATATACGGACAAATCACACAGATTGAGCTAGCCCCAAAGTAAGTTCGAGACTTGTGTTATGGAATACTAACTCAACGATACTATATTTTATAACAAATACATATATAGATACACATCCAAGACCCAGGCCAATCTGATAAAGATCATTTTCCATCTTGACCTGGCCGGGGATCGAACCCGGGCACTCCCGTGTCGCAGGCTGGCGTATTGACCGCTGCGCCACGGAGCTAGCCGGCTAGAAAATGATAGATAAATAATTTAATTTGTTCACTGTTACACACACCATACAAAAAATAGAAATGGAATCAAGCATAAAGAAAAACTTAAATCTATGCATGCATTATGTGAGCCACAGTAGTACAAAATGGCTACAGCTCAGTGATATGTTGCTTAAATTTAGCGACCACTGGTTTTCAGCTGTCACCAATTTCTGCGCAATTTCAACAGTAAGTACATTGTTATTTTAGTCCGTGAAGATACCTCTTTTAGTGAAGTCTACAATAACGTAAAGAAGTTCATAAGTAAGAATGAAATGCAGTGCCAGATAATTACGTAAGCCTGGTGTCTCTTGTGACGTCATCAAGCATCTGTTGCAGTTTGTAGTCGTACCCTGAGATTGTCGTCATTTAGACAATTTAATATGCCTGGCGGCGTGGCGATACAAACGCGGATGGTCTTAACGCGTTGGCTACTTTGGATATTTTCGTTTTTTAGGAATATTCAAGGGTTATTCGAAAAAGAAAAACATTATGATGGCTGCCTTATCTGTAATGCAATAATAATCAAAAGTTTCAAGGTTAATTTTAATGTATTTGGTGAATAATGCTATATACCGAGTAAATTAGACGTGATTTGGAGGCAACTTTGCAATTTTTTTCTATCGAGAAAATTTAACGCAATCGTGTTTTCGAGTCATATAGTTACCAGAGTTAGTCCTGAACTTTGCTGCATTTTTATTTCGACTTGAGTATTTTATTATTATTGATATAACAGTCAATCATGCAAAGCAGTGTGAGGTAGTGCGGACCCTTAAGCAATGCTGTACAGTCATATCCGAATCTGAGATATCTGACCTGGTCCTCTACCTATATCTTAAATTTTCTCTTAAAATAAGACTTAAAATTTAAGGGTCTGGTCATGTTAGTATCTGACTGTACATATAGAAGTTCAATAATAAAAATTTAGTGAATCGTCCGGTGTTCTTTGTGACGTCACAGCACATCTGCCGCAGCTGTCTGGAGACTTGTCCCGTGATTGCCAAAGGATTCGTGACATTTGGACAATTTGCCTTTTGTTCGCAACAGGTGTAGCCCAAGGTCCGCGCTTATGACTTTTAAAATGTCGACAATCAACGTGGCAATACACAAGATTGTTTTGTTTTTTGTCTTTGCTTTATTTGGGAAAACAAACAGTAGTACAATGCATTATATGTATAACAGGTATTACTTAGATTAACTTATACTATAACTATACTACCTATACCGTTATCCACAGTTTTATAAGGAAGTCTTTTTGTAGCTGCGAGTTACGATTGATTTGAAGGATTAAGTATTTAGGAGTTCATTTTTGGATGTTTTGAGTGAATTTATATATGACGGAACACTAGTTCGCTAGTTAGACTGTGTGAAAATTAGTAGATCTTCTACCTGAGGCGACGGGGCAGGAAAGGGTTCGAGTAAAGGGTGGCAGAACACCTGGCACTGCGCCTGAGAGCTGCATAGTCAGTTTTGGGCAAACGGGCGCGCAGACGGAGAGCGGCGGGGCTGGGTCGGTTGACCAAGAACCGTTGCACGTTACAGTCTTATATAGGAAAGAAAAACACTTTGTGGTCGACGTGAAGATATCATCTCAGGATAAGTCCACCGTTTCTCTCTCTCTTTGATAAATTTTCTTCGATGTTTTGTGCAAATAAAACTAATTGTTAATAATTCAACCCAAACAAGATGGAATGCGTTTAAAATAAGTCAGAACAATTAAATAACAACTTTATGATATCGATTAGCGAATTAATTCAATACTTGTGCGCCTAATAACACCGAATCTTTCCGTGACGTCGTCCATCGTCGTATTATCAAGGCGACCCACTATTCGTGTTTTAACACTATTCGCGGTAATTGGCTGACCTCACGCGACCCTCCGGAAATGGCTTACACAACGGGAAACAAGACTTGTTTTTCTTTCTTGTAATTAATACTCGGAATTTGTAATTAAATATATAGTCACACTGGCGCGGTCGGCAACAAACAAGAGGTTAAAAATACTCGTATGCAATGTAATTTTCAATCAAATTACAATCACCTATGCTCGCTACGGCTTGAGTCTACATACAGAGGTCCAACTGATATCAATCGCTGGGAGGATATTGCCATACTCATTACGCTTGGCACTACAACACTATCTTGTGTTTCCGATGCTGCTGCCAATCGGAAGCTTTTTAAGTTGGGGAATAAATAAATAAATATATACGGACAAATCACACAGATTGAGCTAGCTCCAAAGTAAGTTCGAGACTTTTGTTATGGGATACTAACTCAACGATACTTTATTTTATAACAAATACATATATAGATACACATCCAAGACCCAGGCCAATCTGTAAAAGATCATTTTTCATCTTGACCTGGCCGGGGATCGAACCCGGGCACTCTCGTGTCGCAGGCTGGCGTGTTAACCACTGCGCCACGGAGCTCGCCAATAAGGTAAGGATAGCATATTTGTTGGATTTGGGAAGGGAATGGAGGTATTGGGATACAACTTACTCGGACAGGCCGGGCATGCGTTCCCGATGGTATACCTGCTACCACCGGACAGGCAGTTGACGATGACACCCCCGATACTAATTAAAGTCAGATCAGATCAGATCAGTATCCTATTTCCTTGAGAATATATATAAAACTAGCTTTCGCCCGCGGCTCCGCCCGCGTTAATGTCGATCCCTCGGGAATAGTACTTTTTCCCGGGATAAAAGGTAGCCTATGTCCTTCTCCGTACTCCAGAGAACTTGTATCCAAAATTTCATGATGATCGCTTCAGTAGTTACGGCGTGAAAGCGTAACAAACAAACAAACAAACTCACTTTCGCATTTATAATATTAGTAAGGATAAGGATTTCGAACATTATTTTTGGCTCACAGTTAGCATATCAGACTTTAAATGTGAATAACGACCTTCTGTATAAACGAGGTTGTTTTGCAAAATGGCGGCCTGAGGCAACAGTCGGAGATGTAAGCGTAATTGGCAAATATGGTCGCGTGTCAACATTTTAGCGTTGCGATGTCATCGTCAACACCGGCGCCACTTGCAATGCTGACGCGCGAGACCTGCAGAGTAGGTACATGGTAGGTACACATTTATGCGATAACGTGCATATTTTGCAGAACGATTTTCTCTCTTCACAGTGTTGTTGCTGTAAGGACCCTAACGTTTTCATGTACAATTATACAAGTCCATTTAAAATAAGCGCAAATATTTTAAGGGCTGGGTCCCATAGGTCAAAGAAATGCTTTAGTAGCAAATTTTAAGAAATCGACACTAGATTTTTTTTTTATTTTTTCATAAAAATTATTATTTTATTTATTAAAATCGATAAATCAGCTGTTTTGGTCGGTGAGGTCAGTGGCCTAGTATTCATTGTAGATAGTAGTAAAAAGTTTTTAGCCAAGAAAGTGTTTATTTGTATACAGGGTGTTTTTTTAATTTTTTATTTTAAATGTTCTGGTCCAGATATCTCAAAAAAATATGTGCGCTTAATTTAAATTAACCTTATATATTTTTTACGATATAGGGCGGCAAACGAGCAAGCGGGTCACCTGATGGTAAGCGATCAACGCTGCCCATAGACAATTGCAACACCAAGGTGTGACAGGAGCGTTGCCGGCCTTTCAGGGAGTTGGGGATGGGATACAGAGATCGACATCTAGTATAGTAAAGGATCATTGGGATGGCGAGACTAGGCATCCGGCTCTCTCACTCACCGGACGACGCATAGAAGCGGGTAAGCTTCTAATTCTTTAATTAAGAATAATTTCTTGACAATTAAAAAACAAGACGTTATCGTGGCATGTGGCAGGTTTGCTACAACAAAACACTGTAGCTTTAGATGGACACACTTAACGACGTGTAACATCTCTGAAATAAAGCAGGAATTGGAAAAATATATGCTACCTATCTTTACAGAGTGCCAAGCAGATGACTCTTTTTGACAGTCTTTTGTGTGCACTCGTACTTGGCAATTATAGGTTTTATATATCTAGACTTTAGGCTCTGTTTACCCCGTAAGGGATAAAGACGTGATAATATGTATGTATATATCTAGGTGACTCAAAGTTCACCTGGATATGATAAGATAAAATATAAAGGTCTGTCGAGGGTTTAATTACTTCTAGGTGTAGCTGGAATCTATGATTTTGAATCTGCCATGTGACAGATTGACTATGCGTTCTTTACTAATTTAAGATTATGTATTGGTTTGATGAATCCTAATCCTAACTAATATTATAAATGCGAAAGTGAGTTTGTTTGTTTGTTTGTTACGCTTTCACGCCGTAACTACTGAACCGATCATCATGAAATTTTGCATACAAGTTCTCTGGAGTACGGAGAAGGACATAGGCTACCTTTTATCCCGGGAAAAAGTACTATTCCCGAGGGATCGACATTGACGCGGGCGGAGACGCGGGCGAAGGCTAGTAAATAAATAAGTGCAAATTTTGCCAGAATTCCACTGAAGGCTGTATGATACTATTAGGCCAAACATTACTGACTGACCTGATCTGTGATATTTCGGCCAGCGTGTGCTGTAATATTGACGTAATTGTCAGGAAGCCGCCTGACAACCGTCGATCAACGAACTTTACAAAACACTGATAAAGGTGATAGCCTCAAATAACTTGACACCAGCTTGACACAAATTCCCGGTGACGCAAGACCACGTGGAAAGTGGTTTTCCGCCACGTCATGTTTTCTATTAAGTAATTCGTTGCTTATCTTAATGACACCAAATTTGGACGAGCTTGACACCGATGTGACGCACTATCAAAAATGCTGATGTTGAAGTCATACGTAGCCTGAATTAGTGAGAACGATTTCTACGCTATTATAGTGCCCCACCCACTATAAGGCATAGCCGGATAAGCTTTTTTTCCATTATCCTCATCATCATTTCGTGTAGGTGTCACGTTCAATCGACCATGCACACCCTGGTGTCAGAGTTCTTCGGAACCGCCACTCGGTAGGCCTCTGACGTGGTTCCTTTAACAACTTTTTCCATTTATCCCTATATAGAGCAGCTAGTTGAAAGAAAGAAAGAAGAAAAGACTAGATGACGCCTTGACGTATCTGAAACGTCTCATCTGAGTTAAAAGAGTTTCCATGCTGTAATGATTTGCCTGAAAAAAATAAATGTCTGTGAGTGAAGTCGGTTTAGATAAGATAATTTTACGTGATAACGGTGGAAGAGAGATAGATGCGTGCGAACCCTTCGGCCGATCGTGCCTCTCTATCGCTTGTACCGCGCTCTCGGGAACGTGACACTTTTGCATGCGTGTAGCCAGCCTTCATCGATTCATAAAACGTTATCACGTCAAAAATTAAGTACAAGTGTTTGCCTGCGCCGCCGCCGGGATCGATCCCGATGCCCACCCGTAGCAGACTGGCATGTTAACTATTGCGCCACAGCGCTGACAGTTAAAAAAAAAATATTTGATTTGAGTCTTTGTTTTTGTTCGACTACTACCAGGACTAGCAACTCTTAATTTTCCTTTCTCGCCACGTCATGGCATTGACATTTAATGTCAATACTAGGTATAGTTATGGTAGAGTTCCATGGTGTAGTCCTGTCCCCCACGCCACGTGATTGTGTTGCGCAAACAAGGATGTTGTCTCAGGTGCACTTTGCGTAACCAGGCGGCACAGGTATTTTATTGTCATGCGGTGACTCATCACGAAGAACGTGTGTGTGGCGCCTGTGCAAATGCCGGCCAGGTCTGATACCACAGAGAATCTATTTCATGACTGGCATTTTTGTTTGGCCTTTACTATCTGCGCGGGAAGAGAAGCAGCTGGTACATTCTACGTTTTTTCTTTTCTCCCAGACCAGCATGGAATTCGAGGGAATGGGCAACTGTGACGAATCATATTAGTAGGCGATGCGGCTAGCAACCCTATTTTGATTCCATTTTCCACCTAACCAATAAGATAAACGTTGCTTTTAGGTCTTAAAAACTTGGGACTCTGTCTACCCCGGAAGGGAAAATGACGCGATACTGTGTATGTATTTTTGTTTGGGATATGGGTATAACAACAACAACTGCTAATAATATTTACCAGTATATATGATATACAGGTTACTGAAGCGTTTGTGACTCAGTGGTCTAAGAACGCAATAGGCTAGTTTCCTAAAAAAATATAATTAGTCCGTCAGTTAGATATTCAAAAAATATTGGACACGTATTTCTTCTTTTGTCGATTAAACAAAAAATGAATAAGATATAGCCCTTTGAAGTTCCGTATAACGTTTGCTACAATTTTTAGCAAACTTTGACGTCACGAGCCCCTACTCCTGAACTTTGACGCGCTTTATCTTTATTATTTATTGTTTATTTGACAAAAGGAAAAATACGTGTCCAATATTTTTTGATTATCTAACTGACGGACTAATTGTTATGTTATTATTACGACCCAGGAAACTAGCCTATTCATAAGCGAAATGTACCAGGTTCGAACTCTACCAGGCCCGACCTGTACCTTCGAGTTTGTAGCCCAATCTGCCTAGTACAGCCATTTTCCTCAGCCTTATTGTCGTGTGATTACTATCGTGTATCGTGTACACTATGGGGTTTTTCCACTAGTGTGTGAAATGGAGAAGGCGATGTCAAAGCACTTACGAGTAAACACAGCGCTCGAGAGAGTTGAAAAATAGTTATTTGTAAATTCTATTGCTGTCGCGCTGTGTGCCCAAACAATCCCCGCAGAGTGCGATAGAGACAACTGCAGCTCGGACCGAAAATACCTATGAAAATTAACGCTTCGTAGTCCCCTGATTTCTTCTCCAAAACTTAACTGATTTTATTACTTTTACATAAAAAATTTAAAATAAGCTATAGCTGTGTTTCTATGTTTTCTTTTTCTAATATCGAAGTCGAATTTGTTTTCTTAATGTTTGAACACAACGGAAATACTTACCTATTTTTCAGGTTTTTGAAGGTTCATATCTCATTAAATAATTCCATTATGAAAATAACTTAAACATAGGGACATAGGCACATGATTTTTTTGTTAAAAATCATTGCTCTACTGGTACTATCCGGCGAGGAATCAGGGGACTACGCTTGTATGGAAATACGGCCCCTACGATTTCCTTTTAATTATTTCTACCAAAAATAGTAGTTGTGTGCGGTTCTTTCGCTACAATGACACCAGCTTTTTAAATATCGGACGGCCGGATACCGGTTACCACAGAAATAAATCTTGATATATTTCTGTGCCGGTTACTCACATGCACTCAGTCAGCTACTAGCCAATATGTTTTTCCCCACCTTCAGACGTCTTCTTCAGGATCTGCCGACCTATTTGCTAACTCAGTGACCAACGATTTGATAGTCACTTCAAAATACTTTCCAGTTTTCGTATGATTGACTATTTTTATTTATGATATATAAAACGTAATGTATTTGGAAATGACTATCAAAACGTTGTACACTGAGTTAGCAAATAGGCCGGCAGTTCAGAAGGAATTAAATCATGAGCGCAAAAGAAGTCGTCATGATCCACAAAAAGTCAAAATGTTTTACCATAAAACTTCCTGGAATTCGGGATTAAATGAAATATAACCTGTACTATACTTGACCAAACCAACGTTATAACGTTGGTCAAGTCACAACAAAGTCTAGTCGACCAAGTTTGGCTAGCTCCGTGGCGCAGCGGTCAAGACGCCAGCCTTCGACACGAGAGTGCCCGGGTTCGATCCCCGGCCAGGTCAAGATGGAAAATGATCTTTTTCAGATTGGCCTGGGTCTTGGATGTGTATCTATATATGTATTTGTTATAAAATATAGTATCGTTGAGTTGGTATCTCATAACACAAGTCTCGAAATTACTTTGGGGCTAGCTCAATCTGTGTGATTTGTCCGTATATATTCGTATGTATATTTATATAAATCTATGCACTAATACCATTAGCTTTATAGGAATTAATATCAATCCATACTTTATATTTAGCATGTTACAACTTCAATGATGACTAATTTTAAACAACACATGTCGAGTTCAAACAAATTTTATATGGTTATTAGATGGCGGCTGTGTCAATAGCTGAAAGGATATTAACGTATTACGTAGTAGTTAAATTCCATTGGCCCACCAACTAATTATTGTAATTCTGAAGCAAGCAGTTGCCACTAACTTAGTATAGCATTTATTATATTAAGCTATTTTGAGAAGGAGAAGGAGGAGCCTTACCCCTAGGCTACTAGATTTCATTTCGAAAATTGAACTAGAATTTGGCCATTACGTTATTTTTCTCAATGCGTATCCGCCAAAGTGCAGGGAGATAACGTCATTCATTCAGCAACCTCAAATGAAAGGAAATAAATGTTTAGAATAAGAACTATAAGATTTGATCCTGGTTGACTGGAAGAGATCCCCTCAAGGGATAAGTCCGCCATTGTACACATTTTCTTTTAAGTTTAAGTTGAATCCTTACATGTATGTTATTTTTATGTACTTAAAAGTATTTACAAACAAACGATTATTCACGAAGGCACAAAATAAACCACGTGGACGACAATATTACGCCATGACCATGGACAATACGAATAGCATTGACGGTCATCCAAATCTTTGACACTCGCCGACAAAACTTTGCATACCGTTACGTGTTTATTGTCCCATGGTTTACTGCTCTGCGCAAACGCATCCGAGAATACACTACAGTGTTGTAGAAAGTAAAACCGTCATAAATTTTATGTTTAACCGTTTCGGTCCTCCCCTGAAACGTCCGTTATTTTATACTTGGTTTAGTGAAGTTTGAAAATAAAAGTGATCTAAATTGGTGGTTGTTTAAATATTGCCCTTCGTATTGTTATTTTCTACACAAGTACACCGACAATAGCGTAACTGTTAAGTAAATATAACACAAATATATTGTTCATCCTTATCCTTATCCTTACTAATATTATAAATGCGAAAGTGAGTTTGTTTGTTTGTTTATTTGTTTCTTTGTTACGCTTTCACGCCGTAACTACTGAACCGATCATCATGAAATTTTGCATACAAGTTCTTTGGAGTACGGAGAAGGACATAGGCTACCTTTTATCCCGGGAAAAAGAAATGTTCCTGAGGGATCGACATTAACGCGGGCGGAGCCGCGGGCGAAAGTTAGTATAACTATATATTTCTTTATGTCATCATCTATACTTCTTATATACATATTAAAATATAATTATTTTCATTTTGTTACAGGTATTTTTGTTTGGACTACATTGGGTTGGCCTTACTCTGAAGGGTAATTAGCTTTTATTTATAACAAATAAACATGTCTTTATAACGTCGGAATCGCCAACTAGTTTCGGTCTGTCACGAAGACCATCAGGGCGAATAACTTTCATCATTTCGTACGAAGTCAACTGCTAAACAAAAGCCAAGAGCCCAAAGATTCTTCATACTCACCACGCTTGGAAGGCGGGTTGGCAAGTGCAGTTCGCTAGCTTCTTGTGCTTCCGACGCTGCTGCATCGGGAGCGTTTCTGAGGTGGGAAGGATAGGATTTTTTTGGATTTGGGAAGCAATGTTACTCGGATGAATGTGGGTAAGGCTTGTAGCAGCTCGGGAGGCCAGGCGCGCGTACCCGATACCAGCAACCACCGGCCAAGCGGTTTAGGATGACACTCTATTTGACTTGTGGAAAGACTCGTCCATTTGGCCACGAGAAGCCAGGCATGTGGGACTTGAAGCCACTAAAACCACACGGTGTCAATTAAATCCGCATATTGCCTGGGCCGTGTGCTTCCATATGCTCCACAGCCCAGGCGCGGCGGCTGCTACTACGCAGCCCCACCTAGCTCCGGTACATGATATAAGGATAACACTACAGACCTAACTTAACTACATATATTTTTTGGTAAATTAAATATACCCAATATCATTAAAAGTTCGTAAGTCATATAGTTACTATTATAACAAACGGTTTCACTCGCGTGTTGTTAGTCGGTATCGCCGACAAATTTCAGCCAGTTCAGATGGCCATTTTCAGGGCGAGTGTCAAGGACATGTGAGTGAAAGTTTTAGTTTTATTATTTATATACAATACATAGTTTTGGTATGTTCGATAGACAGTGTACTGAACACGGTCTTCATTTCTGACCCGAAATTAATATTCGTATAATGTAAGTAGTATCTACTTTAGTATTAATTATTGTATTTGTCTTTGCTATGGATCGCATTCAAAACTTCAAAATGAGGAACCAACTCTTACGTCACGGGTCACTCTATTATTTCGTTACCGGACTGACTTATTTTTGATTTAAAGTCTTCTATGCAACAGCCTTTCTTTTCCGATAACAATTGGTCATTGTTATAATACAGTTAGTTACTCGTCCACCGTTAAAATAGTAGCTATTCAACAGTTTTACAAAGACCGAGTTTATTGGCCCGTTTTCAAAAAATAATCACAATGGCTTTTGTCATCACATTTGACGGCAGTGTGTCCTTACGCCTCAAATAGTTTTAACTCAAAATGTCCTTAAGATTTTCCACTGTTTGTGCTCGCTCGGTAGATAATTTTCTACACAAAGACCATGACCTTATTTATAAGGCTCTTTAGAATGGATTGAGTGTTCGGGCGTCAGTCCCTTTTCTTGGAAGCGTAGCTTTTTGGGAACTTTCACTGTATCTCACCCACGGGCTCACTCCTTTATTGTTCTTTTTGTTTAAAAGGGAAAGTTAGATGACTTTGTTTGTTACTTGTTGTTGTTATTATATCTCGGCTCTGAGGAATTGCCGAGATCATAAAACTGTTCACCAACTTACAAAATAAGTATGCGAGGGTAACGAAGCTACGGATAATAGGCCTTGAGATAAACAGTAATTGAAATAAGCTCGACACTGTGGCACGGAGGATTAAAATATGCATGGGCGTATGTCACGACGTATGAAGTATCCATATAGGTACATACATGTAATTGAACAAGTATTGGAGTTAAACATCTGGCACACTATAAAGCATACAATTTCAAAAACTTACTAATATCATTATATCAAAGAAAATCCTAAGAATTTCCTAAGGTGATTTTTCAAGTTGATGAAATTGTTTGTTTGTCGAAAGTGAAAAAGAGAAACTATAACATACTATACTTACACGAATAAATAAACATACTTAGACGGATTTTTTCCATAGTCAGTCAACTAGCCAAATTATCGAGAGGATGATTACTAATTGAAGGGCAGAAATATAAATAAAACAAGAAAAAAATCGAATATATAATAATATAAATGAATATAGTTAGAACATAAAATAATTATATTACTTACTAACCACTGTCCCCTTTTATCTATCGAGGGCGGCATCCGTAGGATACATGGGGGTGATGGAGAGGTTGTCAAATGGATCGACAGGCTGCCATTCTCATTGTAGTTGTTGCTTTTGCTGCAGTCAAATTATGCATTTGCTATTTGCAATAATAACTTTGTGAATAGTTCCAAATTAGCCAATTTCAGCCTATGTCCAGCGGCTGAGATGATGATGAGCCAATTTCAGCAGTTGGTGGGTTAGTTGGCTGTTAGTTGGATAACTAGGATACCTCATTATTTCAGCCGTAAAAAGTCAACCGCTGGGCAAAGGTTCTTTGTTCCACGGGAGGATATTGCCATACATTTTTTTGTGATTGATATAAATGAAATTCAAATTTTGTGACTTGAATAACTGAGATGCTGGGTAGCAAGTTTTCGAACTAAATGGTTTATCTTTCTACAAAGCTTCCAATGCCAAGTTTATAAGTAACATCAATTTAATCCAATCGCCAATAAAAATAAATGTCACATTTTACCTAAATATGTTGAGCTCTTAAAACCGCATAATCGTCAAAAGAGTTTTTATAGCTCTGGCACATAGCGCACATGACACTGCATATATCCCCGTCGATATATGACTGGCGAGAACTGAAAATTTGGATGTTCACTATTATTTATGGCATCAGATGTGAGAATGTGGAATCACTAGACCGGCTTTTTAGTAACAATGTCGTTTTATAACAACACAGAGAAAAACAGAGAGAGAGGCGGATTTATATACTAACTTCACATTTTGGACACCTGTAGATATCAATCAATAATAATAATAAATATGTAAGGGTTGGTCATGGAGTAAGTTACTTTGTTTTCAGAGATATCGTCTTTGTTGTTGTTGTTAATTTATTTATTGTACATCATGCTTAACACTAGGAATACAAAAATAAACAGTTTGTCAATGAAAAATAAACATTGTACAACGGCGGACTTATCCCTTGATCCGTCTTTATAAGCTCTATGCATGATTTTGAAACTAAATTGAGGATTTTAAGTTTTTTTTTGTATGTATGTTTCTCCATAACTCTTAAACGAATTAACTGTATTTTATGAAACTTGGTAGACACACAGGATGGGCTTCTTATTTTTTTCTCCTGTTATGATAAGACGTGGCCCCCATACAAACATAAAATGTACGCGAACGAGGTCGCGGGCACTGCTAGTATCTAAATAAGATGTTCACTAGTGTTGTTACGCTTCATAACAGACACATTTATATAAGCTACCACGTGCTACATGTAAACGTACACTGATCTGCGAGCTGAACAACTAATCACATGGAAACAGTTTCGCTTTAAAATGCTAATTTAATAAAAACAACTCGTCGTGGACGCAGAGGCACAAGCATGGCGCATATTTAGGGGTATTTTTGTGTTTTAATTTTGTAGTAAAATATCTTCGGTTGTGCTGTATGTAGTTTTGACACCATTAGCAAGGTAACATTTTAAAGAAGAATAATATTAAATTGTAAAAAAGCAACGGGTTGCACTCCGGGAATGCCGGCAGAAGTGAAAACTAAATTAATTCCTCTTCAACGCAGCCCCGGCGGTCTTAGATCATGTCCGTCTTACGAATTATCGATCAGGTCACGTGTCCTGACACGAATTTAACACTTTAACCATCCCAAAAAGTGCACAAAGCCGCTAAAGCATTTCACTTCAAAATTATTAGTCTGCTTTTTTCAATTGCTTCTGTCAGTTAAAATAAATCAAATTATTAAAATCATCTACACATTTTCAAAAGTTTATCAAAAGGAAAAATGCAAAATATGGCGCGAATACAATTTTAATGTACATGGACCTACTCCAATCCGAATAAAAGCAAAAAGATTTAGGCATTTCTTGTCTTTGAAAAAGTTACAGCTCTTTTGCATGAAGGGATAAAGCCTCATATATACATATATAAAGTCTCCTATAAACGAAAAGACTTTCCCCGACCTAATATAAAGTTAAGTCACACATAGTCCTATTTACGCGCCCAACTAGTTTCTCGAGTAGGGATTCGTGATCTAACGCGGAGGGTGGTAGCTGCGCTAAAAGTAACCGCAACACCATCGTACTCTCGTGTTCTTGAGCTAAGTTACGCTCACTCCATGGTAAACCTCCATCCTACGCTCTTGCAGCCCAACCGCTGGCTGGGCGGGCACAGAACAAAACAGACCTAATATAACGATGAGCAATGTTTATATATATGCGGACAAATCACTCAGATTGAGCTAGCCCGAAAGTAAGTTCGAGATTTGTTTTATGGGATACTAACTCAATGATACTATATTTTATAACAAATATATAGATAAACATACAAGACCCAGGCCAATCTGAAAAAGATCATTTCGATCTTGACCTAACCGGCGATCAAACCAGGGCACCCTCGTGTCGCAGGCTGGCGTGTTAACCAATGCGACACAGAGCTCGTCAAACTACTAAATGTTTAAAACAAATGAATAACAAGATCCCTTTATGGTACAAGTCCGCCATTGTATGTTTACTTTTCGTTTATACTATGTTTTATGTTCTGTGTTTTTTCTCGTACAATAAAGATATTACAAACAAACAAACAAGTCTGTACTTGTTACTACGTTTCTTTTGCTTTAGTGATACAATATAATCTTATTATATCGCCACTCCCTAAGGACGCCACGTCAAGAGACTATATAATGTTCGTATCGCAAAGCAAATGTTACGGACATTATTTCAACAGATGTATAAAGTAGCATTCTTAAAATTATTTTTGTGTCGACACTCAATCATCATTCATCAGATCAGAAATCCGCGAATGTACGAGTCTAATACGAAGTACTTGTGTGTCTTTGGACTTCGGATAACACAGAATAACATAATTCTGGTAGATTATAATATAATAGAGTCTGCCTGCCAAGAGTACCTCAGGGTGATGTTTTAGGTTTTAGCAAAAGCTTTTCATATCGTGGTCATGATCATGTAACAGTTCTAGATAAATAGCGAAATAGCAAAAGATAGCATCATTGATCGGCCTGGTCTATAGGATCACATATTAATGGCCACAAGTCCTAAGCTAGACAGTAGTCGTGTACCGGCGTTATCAGCGTGTTTACTCAGCGGGACCGTGTTTACGTCGCGACGCGATCTTTGGCACTGAGTGAGGGTGTGACGTCACGCCCACAGGGCAGGCGAAACAGTGTGCTCGTAGATATCAGTGCTCAACAGCCAAACTTAAAAATCCAAAAATACCCAAAATTTGAAATTATGCCAAAAAATTTAAATTTTTTGAGAATCGTTATTGTATTCGCGAAACAGAATCCCATTTGATTTAACCTTTTCAACGCCATAGTCTAATATATGTGACAAATCAATTTCGTGCCCGCGCCGGTCAGTCTGATAGAGCCACAGATTATGAATGCATTAGTCACTAAATTGATTTGTCACATATAGGGTGAAATTTAATTCATTAGCAGACGTTTAGGGAGCGACTCAGACCACGAATCTGGACAACATTCATTATCCGAACAACTTTCATTATGGGATCAACTCGGAAATTGATAAAAAAAATCAGCTGTTCCATAGATTTTGGCCAAGATATTCCTCTTTTGTATGAAAGAGCAAATTTTTTTTTCACTATGTCGAAGTTGGTCCCATAATGAAAGTTATTCAGATTCGTGGTCTGAGTTACTCCTTAGACTTTTGCTAATTAATTAAATTTCATGTATATCAGACTGTGATGTTGAAAGGGTAAACTACAAAAATCAAGTTCAAGATGTTGTGTGTGGTGTGACTGCGCAGCGCCGTCATCGCCCCTACCTACCGCGGAAATGATTGCTGTTCTAATATTAACTACTGATACGCTATTGGAGCAAAAAATGTTGTTTGTTTTTATATTTTTTGTAGATGTAAACTGAGCCGTGATCTCTTCCGGGTTAGTTTGACTACTACTGGCGCACCATTTGATCGTGGTATAGAAATTATTATTACATGTCTTCCGCCTCCTTCATTTCAGGTAATTTTTTAGTGCCCAAAGGGCGCTAACAGGACCCTATGACTAAGCTAAGCCTCCACTCCCCGTCCGTTTGACACAGGGCTATATCTTTTGAACAGTGATAGAAAGATGCATAAAATTTCCGAATGAAACAAAATATAATTAAAAATCCTCTTACTTCGAAATCAGAATCGTACGTACTACTACAATATATAATTCCCAAAAAAATGGTTTCGAGTAAACATCCTCCTTAATGTTTGTTTTTATTATTTGTTGTTATATAACGGTACTTGATATACACATTCTGTTAAAAATTCATGTTTCTACTACGGTTCAATGGATATAGTGCTGTGACAGGAGGACAGACCGGCGGACAGGCGGACATCAGAGGCTTGTAGTAAAAAACTCCCGTGTTAAGCTTTGGGTATGGAACCTTAAAAATGTTCATTTGTCAATATCTGTATTGCTGATACTAGCTGTGCCCGCGACTATACGCGTATATTTGGGGCCACGTTATCATTACCGTGGCCAAGTGTTATAATTTTTTTAGCCTGTTATTGTGTCCCCCTGCTGGGTAAAGGCCTCCCCTTCATCCCCAGGGTTGTCGATGTGGGAGTCAAGTCGGCCAAACTCAAGTGGGATTGGGCCGGACATGTGTGCCGAATGACATCCGATCGATGGGCCCAGAAGGTCACTCTATGGTTCCCTGATGGACGTAGGCGCAAACGAGACGGGGCGGGACGACATCCAAAAGTTCTTGGTGAACTGGCAGCAGGCTGCTTTAGATAGAAATCAATCAAAAAAGTCTTATCATAACTGGAGAAAATAATTAAGTAGCCTATCCTGTGTCCTGTACGTCTTAATGTTTATCTACCAAGTTGCATAAAATTCTGTAAATCCGTTTAAAAGTTATGAATGAACATACATACAAACAGAAAAAATCTAAATCGTCAATTTAGTTTGAGTATCATAGAGAGTTAAAACACGATATCTCTGAAAACAAAGTAACTTACTCCATGACCAAGGCTAGCAGATACCTTATTATTAGTATTGATAAATATAAGTCTCCTTTCTCACATGGCATAGTAACGGTAGGGCGACAGTTAGTCCTTGACAGTGGCTCGCTGCTCCTCAAGTGACGTCAATCGGCTATTTCTGGCATAGTTCTATGATTTCTGTTCACAACGTTACATGTTCGTCGTGCCATAAACTCCACTTCGTATTCTATTTAATTAAAAAAGCGGCCAAGTGCGAGTAGGTCTCGCCCATGAAGAGTTCCGTAGCAGCAAGTAACATAATATAAAAGTTCTTGTTATATTTGAGTTGATTGAATGAAAGGTAAATTGCGGTATTTTACGAGAGTATATTATTTATACAAGTGTTTATTTGCATTCACAATGTTATTATAATATACTTTTATTAAAGTATCAAAGTAGTTAAATTAAATATGGTGTAAAAATTGCACGCTGGTGAAAATCAATTAATATGTAGGAAGCATACAATATTTATGACATCGGAGAATATTGATAAAAATCTATTACGTTTAATTTTTTAACATCACGCGACAGAAAAGATGATGATAGTTACTTAAACTTTATTGTTATTTATTACGAGTAATAATTAAAACTATCTTCCTAGAAACGGCATTCGAAGATTGTCATAGCAAGGAAAAGGAAAATAATAATATTATAAATAAAACATAAAGTACGATTGACGTCAAGTCAATTTATTTCTATTCAGCTCGTTAATGGTATATTCCCCCTTTTCTTCCTGCTGTACCGGAAACAAAAGGGAAATAAAATATTTTCCGAGGAATCACTAAAGTACTTTCCTACTTACTAAATTAACGTCACATTTAGTTTTAATTGACTGTTTGAATCTACACCTAATAAAAAGGTTTTTAACGAACAAATGAAATCATTTTGTAATAAGCTTTTTAGATACGGGCGAGTGTTTTCCAATATAAATACAATGAGCACAAACATATTGGGTTAATCTTGATTAATTTACCATCTTCAGACTCCATCATCAGGAAAGTTTATTAAGTCCCTCATATTGCTTAGTCATCCGATTTATATGAAGCATGCAAAATTTCAGTACAACCTAAGTCATAAGCTTTCAAAGTTTGATCCTTACAAAGATTCAAAGATTCAAAGATTTATTCAGAAAATAGGCCTTTTCAGGCACTTTTTCACGTCAATTCACATTTAAAATTAAATAATACTTATTATATTATATTCAAATTATTAATTATTGTTTAAAAGCTACAAACTACTAGCGTTTCGGAACCGACCACTGCAGACAGACAGACTAAGCCCCTAACATTAAAGTACTAAGCCAGTGCGGAAACAGGTACTCTGTGAATCTGCTCAGAATTCGCTACCCTTGCTGGTGGTAGATCGGATAGGCTTTCCTTTTTGCACCCTTTGGGTACGGAACCCTTAAACAAAAATAACAAATTGACAATAAAAAAAAAAACCAAGAAGTTGAGTTTCTTTAGAGTCATGTTTTTTATAGTTTTTACTTTATACGTGATAACGTCTTATAAATCGATGAACGTCTGCTGCACGCACGAAAACGTGTCACGTTCCATGTGCAACCGAAAGCGCGGAACAAGCGATAGAGAGGCATGATCGGCCTAAGCGTTCGGCTTGTGAAACATCTATCTCTCTTCCACCGTTATCACGACAAAATTACTATCCGTAATTCGATTTTACAGATAACCAATCTTTTTCTAGCGATTCTGTATTCTATCTATAAGGAGTTCCTGATTCAAAGATTAAATATTGCCTAAGAGCCTTGAATTCGCCTATGTGTATCATAATATTAAATCCTTTCCTTACTAATATTATAAATGCGAAAGTGAGTTTGTTTGTTTGTTTGTTACGCTTTCACGCCGTTACTACTGGACCGATCATGATGAAATTTTGCATACAAGTTCTCTGGAGTATGGAGAAGGACATAGACTACCTTTTATCCCGGGAAAAATAACTATTCCCGAGGGATCGACATTGACGCGGGCGGAGCCGCGGGCGAAAGCTAGTAGTATAATAAAGATACTTTTTTTAAAAACCAATCAAACTTTTCTCGCTATCTTCCATTGCCTTGCGCCTATGAAGTAACCTGACCATGTGTATACAATCCGATATATATAGCGGCTGTCAGTCGTACGCTGGTCCTTGACAGTGGCTCCTCGTGAGCGTGACGTCAATGCTATTTATGGCACCAGTCGTTAGTTTCCATATTGCTGACTTCTACAGTGGGTGGACTGATAACTCCCGACGGTTTTGAATATTTGGCTGCGAAATCGAAGAGTGATGAAATATTTTCTCTTTTGCGAAATAACTGGAAATCCCGAGATATTATAACGTCTGCATGGTTATTTTGTATTTGTACGCATTATTTCTCTGTTACCAAGTCTCATTCGTCAATGTTTACATTTTTATGGCTTTTAGTATTAAATAATATTACTCTACAATATTTATCAGCGCAATGTAGCAAGAAGAGTTAAGAGAAACATATAAAACAGCTGCGAAACTAGAAACTTTTTAAACCACACACACCGCCAGATCCTTGAGCCTTCTTGCAACATTGTACTTTAATCCAAGTAAACTGGGGAGTACAAGTAAAGTAGGTACTGTCATGCCCTGAGACTAGCACACTGGAGCTCCTGTAAATGGCTACAGAAAATGCCATACAAGTTGCATAGTATTGGGCGAAAAAGGGAATATGGCTATCGATTCAACAAGAACACACAGTTTCACAGAAAATCGACGTTTGCATAGAAGCTTTAGTGCTTCTATGCTACGTTCGAAAGAGAGAGAGATTCCTTGAAAGAACGGCAACGCTCCTGTAATACCCTGGTGTTGCAGTTGTCCATGGGCAGCGATGATCACTTACCATCAGATAACTCGCTTGCTCATAAAGTAGTAGGTACAAGAAGCAGACGTCTTAGTTTTTTCGCCAATAAATATTTTTATTTCACTTGAACAAAATTATCTCTGTATTATAATTCGCATAAATAGTTAGATCACGCTGGGCTAACATGATGTACAGCAATCTGCGTATTACTTAATTCTTCTTTTACCTTAGCCTGTGTGATGCGAGTCGTGGATATTTCAAAACTTGTTGCGGTCAACCTGTTCACTCGCACCAGTCAAACGGGTACTGATGTCTAAACACGGTTTAATGGTACCAGCAAGTGCTTTATTAATATCTTATTGGTGTAATTCCATTCACACTAGACAATTTCTAAAATGTCAATAAAATATAAAAATATGTTAATCTTTACCCACCAATGCGCTAAACGTGACCTTTCGACCTAACACCGTTATCCAATGTCTACTCAGTGAGGGACAAAGACCTAATTGTATGTATGTATGAAGTAGTTGACTAAGAAGAGAAGTAGAGAAGGAAGATTTCTAGGGTAAACACCTAAACTGGCAGGGAAATAACGTTTTAGTCACTTCGTTTAAATCGACCACCTCTTTGTTCCAAAGAAGAAAGTATGTAGTAAATAGTGTGAATATAAAATGCAAATTCAAGCCACTCTATTGATTCCACAAAGAAAGCCGTTTTATTTTACATAAAGAACATTATATTCTGTATAATGAATATTACATATATGTTTGTTTGTAATTATACAAGAAAGAAAAATTTATTTCACAGCTAATTTCAGGAGAGTGTTTGTTGAATCTTACATTCCACACTAATAATTGTTATTGCCTATTTGGTCTGTTCGTTTTGGTCATAACGAGCGTCAATGACCAAAACCAACTCATCCAGTTTAGTAACGGTAATATATTTAAGCGCGAAATCAGCCAAACGTTTACTAGGCGTAGTGCGGTAATTGCTCTCATTAGTTCAAGTTTCCGAGAAACGAGTGTCATTATCATTACAGAAGTGGTTTTTGCATTGTGGGCGCTGCCTAGGGCGCCGGAGCCGTGTAGTGTACTTACTTACTTACTGTACGTATTAACACTGGCTCTCTATCACACCTAGTGCGGGACACGTCTTCACCCAGTGCCGGTACCCGAAAGACTCCCTACTGTCATACTGACATTTGTGTTCCCCACCAGGTGCGTGAGACAGCGTATGTATCTATTTCATAGATACAGACACTAAGACACTACATCCCTTCCTTATCAAATATTTTTAAGCTAAGGAGGAATAGCAAACTATTTGTATTGGCCGTAACGCCAACTATTAGATCTCAAGTGAAACAAAGCTTTATCTCATAACTTATATTCGTTGTACTTTATGTTTTACTATATTATTTCAATTCGAACTTCGTATTATTTTCTAGTCATTTAATGTTTGTTTTGCACAGATATATTCTGATGAATGAGTCAACCACAGCCCCTATATTTCACAACTTTATCTCAGCCCATACTGCATACATACATACATACATATACACAACTTGTATGATTCACAATTTCATGTCGGCTCATACTGCCTTCACACAACTTGTATGATTCACAATTTCATGTCGACCCATACTGCCTTCACACAACTTGTATGATTCACAATTTCATGTCGGCCCATACTGCCTTCACACAACTTGTATGATTCACAATTTCATGTCGGCTCATACTGCCTTCACACAACTTGTATGATTCACAATTTCATGTCGGCTCATACTGCCTTCACACAACTTGTATGATTCACAATTTCATGTCGGCCCATACTGCCTTCACACAACTTGTATGATTCACAATTTCATGTCGGCTCATACTGCCTTCACACAACTTGTATGATTCACAATTTCATGTCGGCTCGTACTGCCTTCACACAACTTGTATGATTCACAATTTCATGTCGGCTCATACTGCCTTCACACAACTTGTATGATTCACAATTTCATGTCGGCTCGTACTGCCTTCACACAACTTGTATGATTCACAATTTCATGTCGGCTTATACTGCCTTCACACAACTTGTATGATTCACAATTTCATGTCGGCTCATACTGCCTTCACACAACTTGTATGATTCACAATTTCATGTCGGCTCATACTGCCTTCACACAACTTGTATGATTCACAATTTCATGTCGGCTCATACTGCCTTCACACAACTTGTATGATTCACAATTTCATGTCGGCTCATACTGCCTTCACACAACTTGTATGATTCACAATTTCATGTCGGCTCATACTGCCTTCACACCCCTACGATCTTTTATATGCCTGATAGAAAATTCAAAGGTTATGTAAAACAGTTATTTTGTAAAAAGGCCTATTATAGTACTACAGATTTCCTTAATGACAATAATATTGTGCTTGAGCTAGGCGCAGACACCTCGTAGTTTTATATATATGACTATATATTTGGTAAAATATTTTTAAAGATGACATTTATGAAATTTCATTATTTTGACATATTTTTTGAATATAATTTTTTTTAAATTCAATTTGCACTGACTATAATAAGGACAATGTATACTCAGTCCACATACCTAGTTTTTAAGATAAACTAAAATTGTAAGTTGACGTCGATTGGAGAAAATGCGCTGTGCAGTTTGTTGCCGCTTCTTCTGCACTCCGCTTTGGAAGCGGGTTTAAACTTAGCCATAAGTAAATTATTGACGTCAACAATTCTCAGTTGAAAATATATGACAATTAATAAGTGTCTAAATGACCTATATTAAATAAACGTTTTTGAATTTTGAATTTCATATGTATCCTTTAACATTGACACTCTCACGTCAGCAATGAATGATTAGGAGTGCATTACATAAGTTTATGCCTGTTTGTCAAGTAACGAATAATTCAGAACCTACCGAATCGTCTTGACTATAATTTATACAGACACGGGAAGCACCCGGTTTCAAATAATATGGAATTATAATTAAAGTGTTTTATTACGCTGAATTAGGCATCAATTTATAATCGCTAATATTATAAATGCGAAAGTGAGTATAGATTTATACCACCAAAAGTAACGCCACGTTAAGACACAGTCGAATAACTGATTTTGTATCAATGAAAAATTTTGTAAAAATGAAATAAAGTCCAATCAACCCGCAACTATATTTACATACAGTGTTTTTCATAACTGTGTAAATTTTTCGGTAATATTGTTAATCGAAAGATATCAAAATCTAGGCTGAAAATGTTCTTATCGTAACTTCAAACACAATTACTAAATTATTTAGTTACTTAATTAATTTATACCTATACAGTTTGCTTTTATAATCCACTCGCTCACTTTATTACACTGACACAATCTGGCATTAATATTGGCCAGACACAGAAAAGCAGGATACAAACACCATACACTTGTACTAATATCAGATTCCCTTCTATAGCAATGTTTGCGTAATGTCTTTATTTATATTTTAAGGATCATTAAGCTTCGTCATTTTGTGATTAGCCTGGCCGGCCATTAGGATCAGCCTCTGCCATTCTGGTTGCAAGTTTAAACTTTTTTCCAATCAATCAAATCAATCTGGCATCAATGGAAAAGATGCTATGTCTCATTCGAAGGGGTCGTTCAAACACGCATTGGAAGCCCAATACGTTCCTTAGTATCGACGACATATTTTAACGGTAATTCACCCAACAGTTTTTCATGTTTCATCTTTTGTCTTCCTTTTATCTCTCCATATTACTCCTATGACAACGCAGAAAACTTCAATTTTATAATATAGGTAATTTTCCTCAATGGTCATTGTTTTTTGAAGCATTTCCATGTTTTTATGTCAAATGAATTGTAATGCCTTTACTTAATTTAAAAGGTAAAGTAATAGTTTTGAACTATTGACGTAAATTCCAAAATTCTTGTCAACCCTTCAAGACAATCTAGCTTGTTATATTCCTGCCTGTTCTTGGGTCAATGCATCATCAAAATAAACTAGCCCTCAGTCCACTCTCAAACCTTTTCTTTACCCTTTTTCGGGGATCTCGGAGTTAGGAATCATGTTACAGATAATATAACTATTTTGTTTATCATTAAGTTCTGGTTCCAACTGTAGGTTTCGGTTATCCGCCCTTCAACTACGTTGACCATCCTTGACTTACGGGTCTAATAGTAGGTTTGGGTTATTGACCCCTAACTACGTTGACCATCATAGACTTCATGGGTCTCACAGTAGGGTTGGGTTATTGGCCCCTAACTACGTTGACCATCACAGACTTCACGGGTCTAACAGTAGGTTTGGGTTATTGGCCTCTAACTACGTTGACCATCACAGACTTCACGGGTCTAACAGTAGGTTTGGGTTATTGGCTTCTAACTACGCTGACTATCACAGACCTCACGGGTCTAACAGTAGGTTTGGGTTATTGGCCCCTAACTACGTTGACCATCACAGACTTCACGAGTCTAACAGTAGGTTCGGGTTATTGGCCCCTAACTACGTTGACCATCACAGACTTCACGGGTCTAACAGTAGGTTTGGGTTATTCGCCCCTAACTACTTTGACCACAAATACACCATCCAATTTAATGGAGGCTTTGTCCAATTTAATGGACGCCTCGTCCAATTGAATGGACGCCGTTGAGACTCATTCAATTTAAGAGATGCCGTGGTCATTCATGTCATCTGTTCGCTGACAAAACCTGCAACTAAAGTATACACAGTTAAGTAACATTTTCTCACCTATTTGTCCAGTTTCTAAACATAGGTATAAAAACAATTAATTTTTCTATGACAGAGGCATCAAATAATTGTTTAATGCTTAAGGCAAAGCTGGAATAGTTGTCGATACTACAATAGACATACTTTGAAGTATATAAATATATATAATGGTTCTTTTCTAGACATCTATAAACAAGGCATTAACTCTATACGTTAGTAATTACCACCATTAATGAAAACATCTTTTGATCTTTTGAGTCATTATTGTGCCGATTTCGTCACTACTGATTGTTTCCTTTTCTTTTTTTTTTATAAAACCAAATGTCTAATTCTATTTCTGTGTATATATATTGATGTTAATAAAATAATCTAGCCTGATAATTTCAATATTCTTCAGCACTCAAATGTTTATCCCTTAAAGTCGGCTGACAACTTCACCCTACAACGCCTGCCTATAGCGCGAATTTCTTTAGTGTATGTTTGTAGTGTGTTTAAAGTTAAAGTGAAGGAGTACCTATTACTTAATTACTTAACAATAATGTTTTGTCTTCAATTTTACAAATTATTCACCACTGTCCAACTGTTGTTATACGTATATATGTATATTGTATATAATAACTAATAATAAAATATATAGGCACACATTACTCAAATTATGCAAGTTGTGAACCCGCGCCGCAGGACATCAACCCAACGACACCACACTTTTACAACAGGTACCCATACAGGCAACATCCAAGACCCAGGCCAATCCAAAACAGATCGCCCCCCATCACCACATAACCGGGGCCCAAATCCGGAAACCCCGCATGTCGCAGCCCGGCGTACCAACCACTGCGCCACGAAGCTCGCCGAATATACAACATCTATTTTTATTTTGTACATATATCCATTTATTTACCTAAAGTATAAGCATGTATATTAGTATAATTAAGGCTGAGTCCCGTCAAATTACTCTCTATACATGGGTTGTCTGGAAGGAATCGCTTTCAGCGATAAGACCTCCCAGTGTGCATATATCTTTAATTTTATATTATTTACAATAAAGAGTTCATTCATTCATTCATATAGAAAATATCCTAATTTTATTTTAAAATATCTTATTTAACGTCATACTGGATTGCCAGTATAGTTAGAACAACACAATTGCACATGGAGTAGCAAGGATAGTATTAAATAACTGTATTAGTACTTTTGTATAGTCAAAACAAATCACAGCGCACCATATAATTCACCTATAACACCAACATTGTAATGGAATTAGAAACATATTGTTTGAGAGTGGATTTGCTCAAAACTGCTATATCCTGAAACGAACATTAAAAGGAATTTATTAATGTATATTTTCACTCATCAACATTTCGAGTAGGTGTCCCGGTCAGTCGACCACGCACACCCCGGCGCCAGAGCTCCCCGGAACCGCCTCTCGGCCTCTGACGTGGCTCCCCCAACGACCACCAGATGGCAGCCGGGACCACCGGCCCAACGTGCCTTCCGAAGCACGGAACCATCTCCATTATCAGACAATCAGGTGACTCAAGCCTGCAATGTCCCAACCAAACTGGAAACAACCAAACAAAGCATGCCTCCGGTGGGAATCGAACCCACGACCCCCGGGTCAACAGGCAAACACCTTAACCACTGGACCACGGAGGCTGTTAACCTTCTTGGTTATAACTTTTGTTTCAAGAGAGAACACCCAGCACCAGAATCAAAATAAAATGAGTACGACTCACAATATTTTCACTAATTTGATAAGATGGCATAATATGTGTTCCATGAGACAAACTATTTGACTATATTTTATTAAGTGTTGAACACAATAAGAATTCCGTATACGCTATTAAAGTAAGATTGATTAGAAACGAATGACATACACCACTTTTTTTTTTATAATTTAGCATTTATCGTTACTAACATTATAAATGCAAAAGTGAGCCCGCTTGTTTATTTGTTTGTCCGATACGCCTCCACGCCGCAACCACCGAACCGATCTGATGATCGGTATTTGGTGATCCAAACCCCGCACACAAGCTCTCTGGAGTACGGAGAAGGACTCTCTATCCCGGGAAAAGTACTACTCCCGAGGGAACGACACCGACGCGGGCGGAGCCGCGGGCGAAAGCCAGTTCATAATAAATCAGTCACTAGGGGCAGGATCTCAAAATATGAATACAAAGTATTGTTATTTTTTTTTTATCTTTTTTGTTTACTATTAATATTTTAATTATTTATCTTTATTAGCATTTAAATTTTCCAATTAATTTTATGATTTTACCTATTTTCCTCTTTTGAAAAAGAAGATCCTGTCGCTAATTATTACTTATCTCTGTAACATTTTGTTTGCAAAATAAATTAATTTGCTTACCCTTTTTCCTCGTCGCCACTTGTAGTGTACTTACTTACTTACTGTACGTATTAACACTGGCTCTCTATCACACCTAGTGCGGGACACGTCTTCACCCAGTGCCGGTACCCGAAAGACTCCCTACTGTCATACTGACATTTGTGTTCCCCACCAGGTGCGTGAGACAGCGTATGTATCTATTTCATAGATACAGACACTAAGACACTACAAGCCGGTGGCGTCATAGGCGACTGTTGCCAATTTGCTAATGCGCTAGAGTCCGACGGCCTTTCAGATAGCTAATACTGAGGGTATAACGTATAACCACTTCAGATATAATTACCGTTGCTGGCTTAAACCGCTTAAAATGTCACTCTTTTTCTTTCTCTCCTCCTTTTATATTGTAATCCTGTTGAGTAGTAAGGTCAGCATGTAAGGTTAATCGACTTCTCGGTATCTCTCTCTTCATCAGATATAATCTGTCTTCGCTTACCTTCTTCGCCATCTCAGCTGTAATATTAATTTTCTTTGACCTATTTCTGTTTCCGTAATATGCTATCTTGGTCTTTAGATAATACTCTCATTCTTTCTCTTGGTGACTTTCGACATTGTTATAAATGGATGCACGAAAATGTAATTTAAATGAGTTTCGCAACTTTTCAGCAGAACAGTTTTCAAGTACTAATGTAATATACCTACATCATTTTTAATATCATTTATTGGTCATTGTCATTTGGTGCTTGTCATTTTGTAAATTCTATTTATGTACGCATTTTTCGACTAGAAAGTTTTTTGTGAAGAATTATGCGTACTAAAGTATGTATTTTGTTAAGACCATTTATCGTTAGACATGTAAATTTTATAACTTATTACTGAGAATACATTCTGTTTAAGATATGTTATTGTTTGGTCTCTTAGTACTGGGATTGAAATGAAAATAAGTGTTCATAAAGCGGACATATTTTCTATTATTTTCACGACTTTGAAGTTTAACCGTCTAGAGAGCTGAAATGTTCAGGCATTTAAGACTCGACTAAAGCTATAGATACACACAAAGCGATAAGCATGTGTGTGTACAAACCTGGGTGAAATGAGCATGCTCAAAATCTATCGTGGGATGGCAGGGGGAATTTATTCAATGCATACGTCGCAAATTTGCTGTCTTATTTTAATAAGCATTGTGATCGCAATCCTGCTTATAACCAGATGTATTTGTTGCTTACTTTTCAATCTGAATTCGTTGGTATATAGACAAAAAACCAGACTGACTTGATTAACATTTCTAATTGAAGATCTGTCACCGTCGAAATCGGTGACGGCCCGAATCTTGTCGACAGGTCGGATGCTTTTGTGCCAGAACCGGTCTGCGGACTGGTCGTGCTAAAATTTCCATTGGCCAACAAGGACATGAAGCGTGTCTCTTTGTAACATTCTGATGTCAATCGTTAAACTTTTATTGAGGTTGGCCGTTGCGAAGTTTTATTTGGAGCCGTTAAAAAGGATTTGCGGTTTTTAGTCCTGGCGGTGAATTGAGGTAGTGATTTGGCACAGGGAAATATTAAATCTGCATGGTGAAATGTCACAGCCTGCAGATAGATAATATTGAGCAGCAAAACTCTTTCCTCTGTCCCTGTCATCTCAACTTCACCTGCTGCAATTTTGTGCTCCCAGAGCTTTGTGCATCAGAGTTCATGAATGTATGTATGTCTAAATGGCTAATCGGAGTTGGACGTACAGGGTATCGATAAAATCCTTACACCCTTCCGACTGACACAGTGAGAGTGACACAGAGGAGTGAGTATTTTGGCAGGAAAGTCGTGTTTTGTATTTACTGGTTTGGACACGTTATGCGGAGGGAAGAGAATCATGTGACTAAGAGGGTTTTAGGTATGTAAATTGAGGGACGTCGAAGTAAGGGAAGACCAAAAAAACGCTGGATTGAGTGCGTCAAACAGGATATGGATAGGAAGGGCGTAACAGAGGGTTTGACGAGCGACAGAGCAAAATGGAAGAGATTGACGTGCTGTGCCGACCCCACATAATAGTGGGAGAAGGATAAAGAAGAAGAAGAAGAATTAGTGTTTTGTATTTGTTTGCTATAGCGCGGTACAAGCGATAGAGAGGCACGACCTCACACTCTTCCAGCGTTATCACGTAAAATTATAGTTCGTAAACTGATTTTACAGACAACTAGTTTTCCCAAGCTGAAGCAGTAACGCTTCACTCGCGTTTCGCGCTTGCTCGGACAAGCATCTATCGTGCTGTTTTAAATTGGAATCAAGATGAGAATCATATAAGTTCCGAAGCGCCACAGTGAGCACACAACAGGGATTATAATCAAATCTCTAGTTTAATAAATAGTACAACGCTTAATGACACAAACCATCAGCCTAGACTAAATAACGCACGGCTCATATTGGAAATTGACGAGGAAGTAGAATCAATCCTGATGACTTTAAAGTCACCCAGTGCCCCAGGATGAGATAATAGCTGAGATAAAATTCTACAACTTGCAAGTAAACAAGTGGTTCCCATTTTAAATAAAAAATTGCTTGTCTGTAAAGTCGGTTTACGGACGATAAATTTACGTGATAACGGTCAAGTCAAATATCATTTGTTCATCATAAGATACTTTACATATCATTTGGTGAACGTTAACATTTATTTTACAACAAAATATTGTTGACGTTAATTTACTTAAAGCTAAATTTAGAGCCGCTTCCAAAGCGGAGTGCAGATAGATGCGGTGAGAGATAGATGCGTGATAGATACTACTACTGCTCCGGAACGTGACCTTTTTTTGTGCATGCTGCCGATTTCATCGATTTTTCATAATCTTAATTCATTGTTTAAGAGCAGTCAATAATTACAGCTATCTGCAAGAGCGGGGACAATCACAGAGACGATATCAAAAACTATAGACTGTTTCATAGAGTAACCAATTTTGTATCACCCGTATTACGAATACATGATGTAACCTGTATCCCACTCACTAATGTAATGACAGAACATTAGTAATCAAGGTAATTGACCACTTATAACTCCGGTCGAGATAACTACACTAGTTATAGCACACCTCCGGCTGAACGTGTCCACAGGTGTATCTGTTTGACACCAATTACGCCTGAACGATGTATTATGAGTTCACATGACACCTGGGGAATACAAAGGAGAAATAGAATCAATAAAAACTGTTCAAGAAAATTGTGTTGAAATTTTGCAAATCTTTGTCAATCGCAAGATCAAGTCATAGATTTCGTTGTTTTGTGTCTTTTAAGTATATTTGTTATCTTTGAGAATTATGTATAATGTAGTTATGTACTTAAATAACCTTTTTAGTTACTTACTTTGAAGTGATTGTAAATTAATTATTATTCATGGGACTCACAGTTTCAACGCCACAGTCTAATATATGTGACAAATCAATTTCGTGCCCGCGCCGCCAGTCTGATAGTGCCACAGATTGTGAATGCATTGGTCACTGAATTGATATTTCGATCAGACTGTGGCGGTAAAAGGGTTAATTTGAGTAAGTAGGTGTATGCTTTTAATAAATTGGTCGGCGTTCATGTTTTTCTAGAAATTCATTAAATGTCATCATTAAAATTAGAATACGCAGACTCGTTAAAAAATCGCAATTACGAATAACATAAATTTCGCCTGATTCAGCACATCTTCAAATCATCTTCAAAGTTCTAAATTAAATAAATTCGAGTTGTCTCTCGTCATAACCAATTAGCAAACGTTTGTATAATGACAAAGACGTACGGGCAAACGACTGCGTTATGAAATTGTCACATGGAATGAAAAAAATCTGGCAGTTCCTTCCTAAGCAGCTTGGGGCTACTAGGGTTGTCAGTGTCGAATTTAGAAGTCAGGAATTTCCGGAAGAACTGAAATTACCGTGATCTGAAACGTCGAGATATTTATAAATGTCGTCTAATGGATGATAGATGTCGCCTATTAAATACATTCGAGTCGTCTCTCGTCATAACCAATTAGCTAACGTTTGTATATTGACAATTGACGGGGTTATGAATGAATCTGTCACCCTGCTGGTGGTTGCTAGGCTGCTAGGATTGATCGTGTCGAAATATGAAATCCGGAATATCTGAAAAATTGGAAACATGGTGATGTTTGTATACATTGTTTAATAGAATAATATCTTTGATTTCTTAAAATCATAAAATTAAATAAATTCGTGTCGTCTGTCATCATAAACAATTGGCGCACGTTCGTAATGTATGACAGAGGCGTACCACAAACGACGTGGTTATGAAACTGTCACGTGGAATGAAAAATCTACTAGTCTACCTGTGGTTTAGGGCCGCTAGGGTTGACAGTGTCGACTTTAGAGGTAAGGAATTTCCGGCTGGTCTTCTGAAATGTAATATAATAATAATATAATAAATATATACGGACAAATCACACAGATTGAGCTAGCCCCAAAGTAAGTTCGAGAATTGTGTTATGGGATACTAACTCAACGATACTATATTTTATAACAAATACATTATAGATACACATCCAAGACCCAGGTCAATCTGAAAAAGATCATTTTCCATCTTGACCTGGCCGGGGATTGAACCCGGTCACTCCGTGTCGCAGGCAGGCGTGTTGACCGCTGCGCCACGGAGCTAGTCTAGTCTAGAAATGTAGTTCTGTATAATCACGCTGGAATCTTACGTTTGATTGAATCACTTCACTTTCCGTTGGATTCGCTAGGGTTGCCTGTTAGTCTTGAATTAACATGACTGTAATTCTTGCTTTAAATGATAAAATCATGGGTCCATGCTGATAAAAAATTTGCCCAAAGCTCTGATAGCATACGGCTGACGTGCTCGGCCCAATCCCATTTTAATTTTGCGGCTGCTACGGCTACGTCAATAACTTTGGTGATGGTGGGACGTAGCGTGGTGTTGTGGAATTGATCAGTTCTATGATGTTTATTATGCTGCATTCCATAGTTTGTATGAATTGGAAAATAGTAAAAAAAATCAGAAATCTGTTAAATATAGTAAAATCATACTACAGTTTGACTGCTGCATTTGCAAAATGACAAAAAATACGAGAACCGTGTTGCAAGCTGCAGATCCCTTCCACTGGATGCAGCCTGCCAACGAAAGAAAGCCTACAAATATCTGGCTTTAAGGCGTGTCTTTTCCTTGTAGGGTAAAATAACAAAGTTTTGAAATGAACTTAAATTGGCAGAAATTTCCAGCTTTATCTACATTTGCCAATCTTAGAAGAAACTCCTCACGAAGCCGGTTCGAACCAAGTTCTGGGCTACGACGTCAGTGTAATTTTTGGTTGGAGAAGTGGGAAAGCGCAAAAATCTGTATTTTAACTACGCTTTTAAGGGACAGTGTGTTGCGGGAGGGAGGTAAAATGCTCTACCGCCACAAAGGGAAGATTTTCCCTCTGGGCAAGGTGTGCAAACCGTATGGCTCCGACAATGTTCCGTTGGGTTCCAGTTCGTTATTATGTCGCCATCTTGACAGTTAGGTCTTTTCGTGTTAGTCTTGAGGTGTTAGTTCTTGTGGCGAATGTAGAAGTTGACATAGACTAAATATACAAAGATATTAAAGAGATAGGACACCTTCATCTTTTGATAAGTAGACAAAAAACTTCTTTCGCCGCGCCGCCGGCTTTTTTTTTTTTTACGGGGTGAAAATGCCTTCGCATACCGCTCTGCTGCGGGTACAGCAGACTGGTTATGTGGTGTAGCCACTAAAAACACCCCGGTGTTCGTCAAATTCGCTATAATTCCGGCACTGCAGGTACGACAGGGGAACGCTAGGCCCCGTCACTCGTCTGCAGCACCGAAAGCACCGGCCTGTGGAGGCCACGACCTAGTATTAGAGAGGACATTCCCTTCTCTTTTACATCCACTTGTGTTGAGTTCACAGAACACATGTGCTCTACACGATCGTCGACTAGTGGGCAGTGGACCAGTACCCGCATCCACCGCCCTCGACTTGTTATGGCGGGAGGTGTCGTATATAGGCCAGCCTCCAGCGCCTAGGTCGCCGTCGGCGGATCTGAAGTGTCGTGGTAGCCTCACGTACCCTCTCCGCCTCTTCTTTCTGCAGCATCACTGCATCACAGAAGGCCTCTACAGCACTCCAGCCTCTCTTACTGCCAATCATGGTTATTATCACAACTGGCAGCGACAAAACACCTCCCACAACAACGCTTAGGGCTCGACGCGTGTCTTCCCAGGCTGGACATATTTCCAACGTGTGCTGGGCCGTGTCCTCCTCACAGTCATCGCAATGGTGACACATCGAATTCGGCTCTCTTCCAGCCACGTTACACAGATATCTTCCGAAACACCCATGCCCAGAGAGAATCTGGGTCATTCGGAAGGTAAGTTCACCATGTCGGCGTGCTATCCACTCCTTAAGGACGGGGCGGACTGCCTCGATCAGTTGCCGGCCCGCATTGGGGCGTTCCAGCCTTTCTTTCCACCAATCGATAGCCTCTGCGCGGAGCTCACGCCGGCATCCATCCACTTCTCTAGGTGCTGGTCTTCGGCCCTGTGACAACTGGTTCTCACGCCAACTAAAAACCGCTGCAAGAATTCTTGCCTCTAAGTCCCAGGGTAGTGACCTTGCCAGCACACAGGCGGCCTCATAGGATATTGTGCGGTACCCTTGGATCACCCTGATTGCCATTGCCCTTTGAGGCCCATGCAGGAGCGTGGTTTTCCGGCTGTTCAGGGTGTCAGCCCACACCGGTGCGCCGTATAGGGCCATTGACCGCACAATACCTTCGTATAGCCGCCGGCACGACGTACTGGGGCCAACTATGTTTGGCAGAAGCCCTCCCAGAGCAGCTGCAGTGCCTCTAAGTCTTGGCACCAGTTGCCGAAAGTGCGGAGTAAAGTCCAGATGGCTATCGAGCACAAGACCTAGATATTTCATCGTAGACTCTACAGCAATCTGGACTCCGCCCACCACAATACTGGATCCAGTAGGCGGACCCCTTTGTGGCCCGTAAAAGCAGACTGCTTCCGATTTTTCAAGAGCCACTCGAAGACCCAGCTGTCGGATACCACTGACGACTTGGGCAACTCCAGCAGTTGCCAAACGAGCAGACTCCCTGAATATATTGGCTCTAGCTAGTACCAGGGTGTCATCAGCGTAGCACACTACGTCGATTCCCGGCATGTTGTTGTCGCCGCGTAAAATCCAGTCATATCCGATGTTCCACAAGAGAGGTCCGAGGACGGAACCCTGTGGAACACCGCACGAAACCTCTCAGCGACAAAGGCCGTCCTGCCCTAGATATATCACCTGTCTATTGGAGAGGTAGGAGCACACCAGACGATGCAGGTAACTTGGCACTTGGTGGTACCGCAGTGCTTCCTCTATGCATGGCCAAGGTAAAGTGTTGAATGCGTTGGAGATATCTAAAGACACCCCCAACACCACCTCCCCCCGAGCAATAGCATCTTCCACCAAGGCCTTCACCCTCAGGATTGCGTGGATAGTGGACCTACCTCTCCGAAAGCCATATTGGTTCTCCAATAAGCCGGGTCCGATAACCTCCAAGTGCTGGATAAGCCTGTGGGCCAGAATCCGTTCAAATAACTTATCCACCTCGTCGAGCATTACAATCGGACGGAAAGCAGACGGTGACTCGGCTGGGCGCCCTTCTTTTCGCAGCAGTACCAGGTGGCCAGTTTTCCACAACTGCGGAAACTGACCTGTCTCCATACATGCCGTAAACAGGTTTCCAAGTCTACTCCTGAGGCTATCCATGGCCAAGACCCAGGCCTTACCAGGAACTCCGTCAGGACCAGGAGCCCGGTTTTTGATTCTTAGACGCTGGACAGCCATGTCTATCTCATCATCAGTTACAGGGGGCACTTCCACGTTCGGCAAGGGCATTGCAACTGTCATCAGTGGCGGAGAGTGGTATTCCCGTGAGGGAAAGAGTTGTTCCACAACCCGCCGTACAAATTCAGGTCGGAGGCTCTGCGTGAGAGGTGGAGCCCAAGGGCGCAGTTTTCCTCTCGCCAGTCTATAAGGACGACCTCACGGATCTCGGTTCAGTGCCTCCAGCATTTCTCTTCTCGACCTTGCCTTTGCTCTGCCGATAGACTCAACCAGCCGCTTTTTTAACTCCCGATAGGAATCGTTGAGCCGCTGTTCTTCCGCGTTATTAGTGGCTCCATTACGCCTCCTTCTCCTTTGCCGCATATACTGGCGCCTTGCTGCTACGCATTGCCCGCGAAGATCAGCAATATCCGCAGACCACCAGTACACACGCTGCCTAGTAGGACATGGCCCAACTCTTGGCATAGAGGCGTCACATATGCGAGTCATCGCTCCACGGAACCAGGCAGCTTCATCTTCTACATTAATGGAGCCTAACTCTGGCGCCGGAGCCCAGGCCTCCACCAGTGCGGCTTCTTTGAGGACAGCTCTATCTAGGCGTGTTCTCACCCAGCGCGGACCAATGCCATCTTGATTCCTGGCTTGGTTTTGTCTAGGAGTATCTGTTGGGGACGAATAGACTGTATAGCGTACATAACGGTGATCCGATAGGTCCTCCTCGTCCACGACTACCATCCAGTTCTGTATATTTCGTGCCACGGCCGTGCTCGCAAACGTGAGATCCACGATGGAACTGCCCTGTGGCCGCACGCACGTAGGTGTATTCCCTCTATTTAAGAGCACCAAGCCGTTTGCCACTGCCCACTCTTCCACAGCTTCACCACGCAGGTCGGTGTCCGGAGATCCCCACGCACTAGAATGGGCGTTAAAGTCCCCGGCCACAAGCACAGGGTAAGGAGGGCTTTGCCTTATCACGGCTCCGACCTCGTCAAGAAATCTTTCGAATTCAGCGAGGACTCTGTTTGGGGAGAAGTATATAGAGATAACCACCATCTCCCCCAGGAGAGCCGCTACGCAACCAGGACGCGCTCTAACATTCCCAATTGGTGGGGAATTATTTGCTGTGGTGATGGCGACCAGGCTATCGCTGCTGCCGGCGTCAACTACCCAGTTTCCTCTCTGCGGTGCGTAATATGGCTCCGAGACAATTGCGACATCGATTGACCATTGTGCCATGCTCTGCATAAACAGATCCTGAGCACTAGTACAGTGATTTAGGTTCGCCTGCAGGAAGCATAGTGGGGCCATCTATTAAGAAAGCGCCATCAACTCCACTTCTGCCATCGGCTCTGTATGAACCGGGGGCTGGCTTCCTTGCGGAGGCACAGCCTCCGCATTGCGCCTACCTCTTCGGCTTTTTGCGGGAGGGGCAGTACATGCCCGACTTCCCACCCGGTGCTCCGCCAGTTTGCCAGCTGCCGCACATAAAGGGCAGTGTGCTGGCGCCTCACAACTTGCTGCTTTATGGCCGGGGCGGCCGCAGCGGAAGCAACAGTCACTCCTGTCCGTTTCACAAGTACACTGTGCTCGGATATGACCCGAGTACATGCACCGGTAGCACCTAGTCGGTCTCTCCTGCAGCAGTTTAACTGGAGCAGAAATCCAGCCGATTAACACTCTCCCTCTTTGTATGATCTGTTTGGCAGCCTGCACTGGGCAGCGCACAAAAGCCTTGACGCCAGAAAATTCTCGGTGCATATCACCAACTTTGATGTCCTCTTCTTTACAGCCTGCGGTACGTGCCAATGCGGCTACCACCTCTCCCTCTGAAATTGAGTCATCCAGACCAGACACCAGAAGTGTAGAACACTTAATTGGCCTAGAGACTCGGACATCTTGCTCCTGGAGCACTTGTTTGAGCTGCTCCGCTAAAGAGTCAGCCTTTTCTCCGCTAGTGGTGCCCGGTAGCTCAAAGACTGTCGCTCCCGTAGCGGCTCTACGGTAGCTCAGGCCAGGAATCCCAAGGGTCTCCAAGTTTACCCTGCTTTTAGCCTCGGAAATGAGTGAACCATACGTGACCCCTCTTTCTTCGGCGCCTGGCTGTAGTGTAATCACCACAATGGATGAGCGAGGAGCACGAAGCTTGGACGACCGCGCCTTACCAGGAGCGCTATTTGCACCCATACGCGACGCCTTTCTGCGCATTCTGCGCCTCTTACCACGTGAAAGGGCTTGTGTCCACCCGTCTGTCCTTTGAGATGAACTCTGTGCCTTTCCCCTTGCCCTTGCCCTCACTACTCTGCACAGAGGTAGGAGTTGGAGCCGGCATAGAAGCTGGTGCAGAAGATGGTCCGGGGACTGTCTTCACACTTTTGTCATTCACTGGCTGCAGGGCAGATTCAGCTAACAACACCTCACTCCATGTTCACTCCAGGCCAAAGGTGGACGCAGACGCTGCTCAGGCAAAAGCCGAGAACTGATGCCTTCAAATCTCGCACTTACCATTGTCCCCACCTGTATCATCATTTCCCGGGAGAAATTATTAAATTGCTCCCGGAGAAAGTCAGGGGTGACCAGTTGCGCCGGTTGTTCTGGTTGCCGTGACGCCATTTGGGTCTTAAGATTTTCTACTTCTGCCTGCAAAGAGACCATATCTCTTTGTAAGCGACGGTTATCCGCCTGAAGTTTTTCAGTCTCTTCCGTAGACGTGCGCTTCTGGAGGATTTTAACCGCTTCCAGAATGAGATCCGACGCCTTATTAAGCTTCCTTTGGAAGTTACCCTTTTAATTACCATCCCCTAGGTGCACTAGACCCGGGATTAGGGTTATTTTTTATTGAGGTTTTCTTCCTCGCAGCACCGACCATAAATGGTACAGTGCCCTCGGCCCCATCAGTTTTGGGTAACGAGTTGCCCGACGGTGGCCGAAGCCAAAAACCCGTCGCGCGAAATAAACTTCATCTTCTCTTAGTCTGAAAGCAGACAAGAGAAGAGAAGTGCCCCAAAAGAAGCGAAGGCCCATTGCTGGACTTCGCTTTCCCCCCATTGGCAGGACATTCGCCGACAACCAATAAGACCCTGACTATCAGGGAGTTATTAGCTGTCGCCCAGGGTGCACCGTCCCGAATCCCTTGTCAGCCCGCCGCTCGCACCAGATCAAAGATCGAGTGAGAGAAGCAAAGCCTTCAAAGGACCGGGCACTCGAGGAGGTTTCCTGACCACAGCACCCCTACGCTGCGCCGCCGGCTTGTGCCAAGTTCTGAGGTGTGACGTCAATGTAACTCTTTTAATTGTGGACGCAAGAGCAGGAAATCTACTCGAATGACTCGGTTTTTAACCATCTTTTCAGTCTCACCTTTTTAATTTACTTTTTTGAATATTCAAACAAAGTAAATTAAATTGGTGGATCAAAAGATAATTGTTGCCAACCATACAAGAAACTCCGTACGGCTCGTGCCAAGTTCGAAGCTATGACGTCAATGTAACTTATTGAATGGCGGAGAAACGAGAAATCGCGTGAATCAGTGCTTTCGGGTTGGCGCGCTGCCCGCCGCTGGAGTCAGTCGAATGGCTCCTGACCTGACTCCCGAGCATGCTCCCGAGTTGCTTACAGCACAGAACTTGTATAGTACCATCCAATCGTTAGACTTATGCAAGTGGTACATTTATTTCTTGTGATTTTGAATACAAAACAAATCTTAATAGAATTATGGATATGGTAATGTTGCGTTTCCGAGATTAGAGACAAGTCATTAAATAAGGATATGAGGATATAAATTACAAGTCTTTGCCTACGACTTGACCTGCGCCCTGCTTATACAAATTATTGATTCTTTATTCAAACTTCCACTTTTGCTACCAATAATCAATCAAACTACTGAAACGATTGTGATAAAATTCAAATGGGACCATCTTGAAAGCATACACTTTTAAATAAAAAAGAAATCATTTTTTTGAAATCAGTGCATAAATGACGGTGTTATGTGGTAACAAACATTTTAAAAAATACAACCGAATTGATATACTCTTTTTTTGAAGTCGGGCAAAAAACACACCAAATCTCATTGGAAGGATGTTGCCTTTCTTACCACGCTTGGCAGGCGGGTTGGCAAGCGCAGTTTCTTTGGCTGCTTGTGCTTCGGCTGCTTCGGCTTCTGCTGCCCATCGAAAGTATTTTTAAGCTTTGGAAGAATAGGAATTTATTGGATTTGGAAAGGGAATACAGGGAGTTATTGGGATCTACTCACTCACAAGAATGGGGCAAAGCAAGAAGCAGTCCGGGAGGCTGGGCGCGTTTAACCGATGCCAACCACTGGCCAGTCAATCAAAGGATGACATACCTGACCGTATAAATATGCCAAACTTATAAAAACATAAGAAATTGCTTGTCTGTAAAGTCGGTTTACGGACGATAGATAATTTTACTTGATAACCGTGTAAGATAGATAGATGGGTCACAAGCCGACCGCTTAGGCCGATCGTGTCTCTCTATCGCTTGTTCCGTGCTCTCGCTTGCACACGGAACGTGACACTTTCGTGTGTGCAGCCCGCGTTCATTGATTTTTAAGACGTTATCACGTCAAAAAACCTGTCATTTTTAATGCAGTGCATGCAACACCAGCATAATCATCATACAACGATTGCAGAATGGTATTCTAAGAAACACAGCCAACTCTCCGTGATTCGTCACAAATGCAGAAATACACACTGTGAAGGAAGAAATAAGGCTCTTGGCCGAAATATACAAGTCCAGACTAGCAAAACATCTCAACGAACTAGCAGTTAATCTGCCAGAAACGCCTAAAGCGATATGATATACAGGGACTAGATGTAGATGTACATTACTAACAAGGGCTACTGCCGCTGGGAAGTACCTTTGAAAAGAGAAATTGCTGACATCTCATCCGCTCATAATCAACGACTGATCGCAGATAAAACAAACAAAAGAAAAAAAAATGCAAAAGAAAAATAAAACTTTTAACGAGCTGATGATCTTCATAGAGGTTATAAACAGATAAACATATCGATCAGCGTGACGTCACGCCTAATTGTCTACCTGTTTTATCTTGTGACGCAAACAGCCCACTGAGACTATCAGAGGTGGCGAAACTCCTTACCAAATATTTGACTTGTGATACGGTTGCATGCGGCAAATACTTATTATCCCTTGATCTTTTTACAGTAATATACTCGCCTTGACAGTAATATACTGCCGTGCAACACAACAACCTTTAAATATAACCTTTCATTTTAAAAAACCGACTTCAATCGAACTACTGAACCGATTGCGATGGAATTTAAATTGGACCATTTGAAAGCAAATCCTTGCAAACAAAAACTTTCTTTGAAATCTGTTCATAAATGATGGAGTTCTAAGGTAACATTAAAAAATTACAACCTAATTTATAACCTTCTTTTTATAAGCCGGTTAAAAATAAAGTTCTTTATTCTTTTATTGTTTGACTAATTATTACCGTCTATGAATTTGTACTGTAGTACATTTAGACCTTTTTAGGGTTTAGTACCAAAAGGGTAATAACTAAGTCGCCAATGTCCGTCCGTCTATTGAACCGTAATCAAAGAATATATACACTACACATAACGTACGGAATAATATAAATAGTACGGAACCCTTCGTGCGCTAATTCGACTCGCAGTTGGCCGGTTTTTTTCGTGTTTATATGTGGTTAACCAACAATAGTTACAGATCTTTTAAGCTGCCCAGAGGCATTTGACATAGCTTATTAATTTCCTCTCATTTATCTTGGACTTACATAATGACCTATATCCTCAGGATGGGGCAGAGGGATTCCACAGTGCTTCTCCATCTCGCTCACTCTTATCGATCGGCTTAAGAATATCATGACGCGGATCATCGCTATATCTCCCACGAGGTCGATTGTCTAGTGGGCGCAAGTATTATCATCGCTTACGCATACAAAACAACCCCGGGCCTGGCCCCACAGGGATAAGTGATCACAAGTGGCATAAGAATCTCAAGCTTCTCCGAGTTCCGGCTGTCATCATTGATAGCCGCCGTTAAGCTATGTCAGATGCCTTAAGGCAGCATGAAAGCTCCAACCTGACACGTGCACACGCGGAAAACAAACAAGGGATTCTATTCTGACGTCATAACTTTTTATAACTTAGGAACAGGGCTCACGCTAATCCACATCGTTGATTTGCAAAATTAAAACAAGGCACGTCATCAGGGCGACTCCATTGAAGCCCTCATGGACGTACGTCCCACGATCAAGGGATGGTTACAATTTACAACGTGATCTCAACCCCTGACGTCACGAGACTCATAACTTCAGCGTAGGGTCGGCGTGGGTGAAAGTTGTGAAACGTTTACGGATTCGCGGATTTAAGTCCGCTTATCAAAATGTTATTTTTGAATTGAATATTAATGGAACCATGTTTCGTAACGCGGTTAGCGGTAGGTACGGGATAAAATAGTTCAAAATCATTGTAAATTAAAAAAATACAAATTTAAATAATTACAAAAATAAATGTAATTTTAGTAACTTAAAACTTTCCGAGACACTCCCGCCCGTACGTCATGCTATTAGTGTTTCAATAAATATAAATATATGCGGTCAAATCACACAAATTGAGGTAGCCCCAAAGTAAGTTCGAGACTTGTTATGGGATACTAACTCAACGATTCTATATTTTATAACAATAATATATAGTACAAACATAGCGCGCTGAACCGATGGCCGATGGGGTAGAATGGGTTCTCGAATGGCTACCTACGTACCTACCGGCAACCGCAGCGTCGGACACCCACCGACCAGATGGTCGGATGACCTGCCTGACTAAGGTCGCAGTAAGACGCTGGATGCAGGCCGCTTCCAAATGGTCGTATTGGAAATCCTTGGGGAAGGCCTATGTCCAGCAGTGGACTTCTTACGGCTGATATGATGATGATGACATATTTAGATGAACATCCAACACCCAGACCAATTTGAAAAATTACACTTTCCATCTTGACCTGACCGTAAATCGAACCCGGGATTTCCGGTGTGACACCCTGGCATGATGACCACTAGGCCACGGAGTAGGTGTTTCTACTCGTATTGTGTCTGATTCAGAGTCAGCGAATATGTGAACCACAGATATGTATTCTGATACCTATATAATGGTGCAAACTAAGTTAACACAATGTATCTAAATAACTACAAAATATACTTTATTTTTTATTTGATACACTGTGTTAAGTGATTTATTATGATTTACATCATATATACGGACAAATCACACAGAACGAGCTAGCCCCAAAGTAAGTTCGAGAATTGTGTTTTGGGATACTAACTCAACGATACTATATTTTATAAATAAATATATACGGACAAATCACACAGATTGAGTTAGCCCCAAAGTAAGTTCGAGAATTGTGTTATGGGATACTAACTCAACGATACTATATTTTATAAATAAATATATACGGACAAATCACACAGATTGAGCTAGCCCCAAAGTAAGTTCGAGACTTGTGTTATGGGACACTAACTCAACGATACTATATTTTATAACAAATACATATATAGATACACATCCAAGACCCAGGCCAATCTGAAAAGAACATTTTCCATTTTAACCTGACCGGGGATCGAACCCGGGGCCCTCGAGTCGCAGGCTGGCGTGTTAACCACTGCGCCACGGAGCTCGCCGAAGGTACTACTTAGTGTCTTTCATTGGTAGTACAGCACGTAAACTGTGCTGGAATTATGCCTAACCCATCAAGCGCGAGAAACACAGACACAATGGATTTTCTATTGTTATACCCAAAAGTTCTCACCCTTAGGAAAAGCTCAATGTACGGCAATGATCCCCATGCCCATGTTGGTGTAGTAACACCAAGAATTGTTTCACGCGTCCCCACTACTGATTCCTGACGTAAAAACCTGCGCCGTGGGTGGTGTTTTAGCTAATGGGTAGTTCGATAATGGGATTACTCGTGGAATTAAATTCAGATTTAGCTGGCAAAGGTCGTTGACTGTCTTCTGACCTCTGGCGAGTGTTCTTGTGAACTGAATTACGAATATGATACATGTGAAGTTCTAAAATTATTGGATCTTTAGAATAAAAATAAATGCAGTGCAGGTATATTATTTGCTTGCCAATAATTGGTTTGGATTCAGGCCGCTGCGTATTGGAAATCCTGCTGGCAGTGGACTTCTTGCAGCTGATATGATGATGATGATGAATTGGTTTACGTGAATCCCATTTCTGATTTCTAACGTAGTGATCTCTTTTCTATACGTGGACGATGTATTTGCTGAGTGGATTACTAGTGCAGTTTAGACGGAGGGGTCGTTGATGCGTGTTCATGACAGCAGAGTGGTCGGTCAGTTCCTTTAGAATTGCCACTTCAGTTATTTTAATTATAGAATTACTAGCATTTGCCCGCAGCTTCGCTCGCGTCAACATGGAACAGTACTTTTTCCCGGGATAAAATGTACCCTATGTCCTTTTCCATATTCAAAATTTCATGATGATCGGTTCAGTAGTAAAGGTGTGAAAGCGTAACAAACAACAAACTCACTCTTGCGCCGTCCTAAAGTCATTGAAACTTAGGACGGACTATTGCAGAGAAAGAAACAAACAGTATGTAGATGACAACTTATGTTACACCAAGATTTAGTTCACGTGATTCCACCTCACTGATTTTAGACGTCATAACCTTGCGTGGGCGATGTATTTGGTTAAGGGCAAGGGTGATTTGGTAATGGGATTAAATTCGGATTTAGACGAAGAGGGCTGTATGTTTAAACCCCTGCTTTAGAGGTGGTCCGATTTCAGGTATCTTGTTTGAACTTTAGGTGTTACAAAAATCTTTGAGTTTTGTATCTGGAGAAGAAGATTTCATTCGAAATTCACTTCTGATACAAAACTCAAAGATTTATTCAGACAACTTCACCTTTTCACCTTCTCAAGTGCTTTTTCACATCAATTCACATTTTTATTAACCTTATTTAGTTATGCATATTTAAATACATAACTAGTGGCTCTGTGAGTTGTAGGCCTCGCGAGACTTACACGTTTTACAGCAAACTCACAACAGTCCTAAGCGCCATATACCCCAATAGCGCTTACAGTCCTATGTGCTAAATTGGAAAAATATCTAAAAGTGAATCGACAAAATATCCTATAGCACCTTTTAAACGATCCTAAATTCTGTCTCTGACGAGAGCGACGCCGCAATACGTGAGACACAATTCGAGAATTTCCATTCGTGTCTCGCGTACTGCAGCGTCCCTCATCCGTTACTGAATTCAGGATAGTTTAATAAGCGCTTGATATTATGTATTTATTGAACCGTTTCACAAAATTTCACAAGAATCGTTTACCTGTACCTGTAGAGGAGAACAACCAGACCGATGGACGAACGACTTCTTGCCCAAGCTGAAACGGAACGGAAGTTTCGCGCTCGCTCGGTCATATCTAAAGAAACCATCCTGAATTCAGTCACTGACGAGGGACGCCGCTATACGTGCGATACGATTGCAGATATCTCGTATCGTGTCTAACGTATAGCGGCGGTGGCGTTCCTCTCATCGGATCTGATATTCAGGGTGGTATAATACCCCCTTAACTATTGTTCAAAAGCTAGACTAGCGTAATTTGACGTGACAAGTGCGTGGGTGATATTATTGAAGGGTGGTTCGGTGATGGCATTACAGGTGGCATTAACTTCGTGTTTAAACTGTAAGGGTCAGTGACCTCTGCCTGAGTGGGCGATTTGAAGGGAGAGCCTTCGATCAAATATAATGGTAGATACACGGTTCGCGCTCAAAATGTGGCACCGGCAATACAGCGCACTAATCGAGTTTCGGAGCTGGTTTGTCCACAGTTTCAATAAACCGCCCTAGCTCTCACACGTCTTACGATGACGAAAGTACAGTGAAAAGATGCAAAAACTACACATCAAAAGTAAAAAAACAAAGATGTACTTATACTTTCAGTATGTACCGTTTTTGTCGTTGTTTGTAATGCATGATGTTTTGACTCGGGGACATTATTAAGGCTTCATTTTGTATAAGACTGTGTATCTACCATTATATTTACACGAAGGGGAGAGCGGGCTAAGTACTAGTACTAATACGTCCGCGTAGGTTTCAGTTTCATCACACTGTTTGTCCGGGCTCCCGGGCTGCCCCGCGCCCGGACTACGGGTTCCAAAGCATCTCAGGTGAGGATGTAACAGACAACACAGTATCCGCAGCACTCGCCCTAGGTTCTCAGATTGGCCCTTCAGGCAATATGAGAGTTTGCTGTCTCTCCAAGCCTTGCGCACACAGGCAACGCCCAACGCCGAGGTCCATCCCTCCTGGGGGCCCTTTGGTGATGTTGTCTAAAAGGTTGAGGGCATTCTGCCCTCGCCTCAAACGCCTGGTGAAGTAGCGAAAGCTCACTTGGAGCTAGCTACATAGTCCTTCCAAAAAAAAAAATCCGCAGCACTCGCCCTACAATGACGTGTATCTAGGCAAATCTTTGATACTTTGCTTTGGTTGCATTGTTGTAGCCAACTCTGACCCAAGATAGGAAGTCCTAAAAAGGAAATGGGGGAGATCGTTGCCCAGCAGTGGGACAATAAAGAATAAAACAATAAAAAAGGTATAGCCTATGTTAATCTTCTTCTTCTTTTCGAGTCGTAATGTATTTTAATAATTATAGTAATTTTGCCCAATATGTGGCCACGGCCACTGCGCTGTCATTTGCCTCCTCTAGGTTCTTTTTGTGTGCATTGAGTGGGGCATTTAGGGCACGTCAAAAGGTGGCTCATAGATTGAATATCGCCGCAATCACATGTGTTGTTGCCGGAAAAACCCCACCTAACCCGGTTTTCTCGGCACCTCCCTACACCAGCCCGGAGTCGGTTCAGCGACTTCCAAACTGCCCAGGGGAGACCGCAACCCGGTGGAAGTTTTTCGGCTAGCGTTGAGCAGGATAATGATTGTGGGTACAGGCTTTCCCATTGCTTTAATCTGGCCTTCGGAGCTTCCTTGGCTTCAAGTTCAGATTGCCTGAGAAAGCTGTTACGGCTCTTCAACCGCGATGGTGGCGGATTATAGCCGTATAATGGGTGTCTGAAATCCCGCGCTTGCCTGAACCTTTCTACGGCACAGGCAATATTACGCCTTACACTTGGGGGAGCGATACCAGATAGAGAGTACAAATAGTGCAGTGGTGTAGGCTTTAGGGTACCCGTCATTATGCCGATGCCTATGTTAATCGTTAATAATGTATAAATCTGTGTGAATGAATTTTTAATATCGATCTAGTAGTTTTTAAGATGATATGAGACACAATCATCACATAGCGAGCTCCGTGGCGCAGTAGTCAACACGCCAGCCTGCGACATAAGGGTGCTCGGGTTCGATCCCAGGTCAGGTCATGATGGAAAATGATCTTTTCAGATTGATCTGGGTCTTGGATGTTTATAAGTATCTATTATTAAAAAATATAGTATCGTTGAGTTAGTATTCTACTACACAAGTTCACAACTTACTTTGGGGCTAGCTCAATTTGTGTGATATATCTTACTTTTTGGAAGGGGTAAAGAATTTTAAACTCGCGTCAGGACACGTGACCTGAGACCGCCGTAAAGGCAAGTTTTCACTTCTGCCGGCACTCCCATAGTGCAACCCGCTGAATTTTTTAAATCATATCGAAATAAATAGGCAACAATACACTTCTTTTTTCCTCTTTATAATACTTATGTCACCATATCTTCTTAGTACGGATTTGGATTTATCGTTAGAAACCTTATTTCCAGTCGAGTGACATAGGCTATAATTTTGTTAGGGCAGTCGTGTTTATATTTTTCTTTACAAAAACTTAACGTAACGTTTTGACACCACGTGCGGTGTGAGTTGTCTGTTCTGTGGGTGTGAGCAACAAAGGCGCTTTCAAAAGACAAACGCCGCGATTCTATTTTGGTTCACGTTTTATTTATATATGATTTATATCCAGTTTTATGCAAATCAAGTCGCGTGGACCTTGCTATTTATATGAATGTTAAAGTTCAATGTTCTAATACCAAGTATTATTAGAGGCCCAATGATAATATGTATAAAAACTTGATATAAATACGTGCTGACTTGAACATTTTTACCCGAATACATCCTTATCCTTACTTCCTTTCCTTACTATATCCTAACTAATATTATAAATGGGAAAGTGAGTTTGTTGGTTTGTTACGCTTTCACGCCGTAACCAATGAACCGATCATCACGAAATTTTGCATACAAGTTCTCTGGAGTACGGAGAAGGACATTGGCTACCTTTTATACCGGGAAAAAGTACCATTCCTGAAGGATCGACATTGACGCGGGCGGATCCGCGGGCGAAAGCTAGTTTTACGTAATTCCGTCAAGTTTTTGTGATTCAATTAACTTATAAAATTTTTGGCGTTCTCGTATATATTCATTAAACATTATGCATGGTCTTATACGGCGATACTTGTTATTGAGAAACACTACGTATCGTCCTATATTAATATATCATCATCATCATCATCATCTCAGCCCGTCTTCCGCCCACTGCTGAGCATAGGCCTCTCTTCGTTTCCGCCATCCGTCTCGATCCTGTGCTGATCTCATCCAGGAGCGACCCGCTATTAATATATAATTTGTATATTTAAAAAACCGATCAATAAATTCTTATAAAATTTAATAAATTCAATCAAACTACTAAATTAATTGCGATGACATATTTACCAATGGGACCAAATTGAAAGCATACCCATTCAAACAAAAAAATATTTTTTTCGGTTCATAAATGACGGAGTTCTGAAGTAACAAGCATTTAAAAAAACCCTCCGATTCGACCATAAATGTCTTGTCTATCTTCATTTCAGTCTCTGCGTTTATTTAACGAACTCCCTGAGTTTTACATTTCTGAAATTTGTAGCAATACGTCTTTACGATCAGAAATAACAAAACTTTAGGTCGATATCGAATCCTATCAATTTTTTACTTAGCTAAACATAAACACAAGTTATTTTGGTAAAATTGCGTCGCGGAACTGCAATACTGCCGGAATCAAATAAGTACATGTTTGGTATATGGGTGTGAGGGCTCGACTACTCGACTATCCCGGCGCTCTAGCCGAGTTCCCACATATAAGGAAGTTCGGGAGAACACAAGACTCGACACACAGAGAATAAGTTTATTGTTACAACTTCACTTTACAGCTTCAACTATGTAGATGTTGACTTCAATAATTAATAACAGAGACTGTTATGCTCCAAGCGATGGTAGTAGACTGAAAGATGGTAGTAGACTGAAGAATGAGTGATGAGAGAGAAAGAAAGTAATCTAAAAATGGAATGTAATGGAATGAAATTTGAATTAAAAATGAAATTCGAATTAAAATAAGGAATGAAAAATGGACAGGATGAGATAAATGAGTTTGGACGAGATGCACCAAGCAGGTGGCATGCTGCAACGTTACATGGGTATATACAGTCCTAGCTGAGGCTTAAAAGGCTTGATGGATTTTAAAGATTAGTACCTACGAGTAATCAAGAGTTGGAATAGGATTATATACTTACGTACGAGTTCAATGTTAAATACAGAAGCTCCTATTCTGAAGCCAGTAAAGAAAACATATGTGTAAGTGAGATATTTCTATCTTAGACTGACTAAGCATTCAATAATCAAACCTAAGTCTATTTAGTAGTCATCATCATCATTTCGTGTAGGTGTCACGGTCAATCGACCATGCACACCCTGGTGTCAGAGTTTTCGGAACCGCCTCTCGGTCTCTGACGTGGTTCCATTAACGATGACCAGATGACAGCCGGGACCAACGGCTTAACGTGCCTTCCGAAGCACGGAATCATCTTCATTATCAGACAATCAGGTGATTCAAGCCTGCAATGTCCTAACCAAACTGGAAGCAACTAAACAAAGTATGCTTCCCGTAGGAATTGAACCCACGACCCCCGGGTCTACAGGCAAACGCCTTAACCACTGGACCACGGAGGCAGTTCATTTAAATATTTATTAGTTAGATACAACTTTTGATTTTATAATCTTAGCAATGTACACATGTATATTCGCAGTGCATGTTAGTATTTTTGGCGATGTTTTTTCGTTGTAACCTTGTTCGATATCTGTCGTTAGATCTACGGCGAGGTCTAGCTTTGAAACGCCGAAGCTAATTGTTTTATTTTGGAGGTCATGGGCTCCATACACTGAGCAGGAAGTAGGTGCACGTTTTTTACGTCTTTATTACTATTATTGCGAAACATTTCTGGGGCTGACTAAATGCCGCAATAGCTTGTTCTAAGACTAATTGGAAACCGAGACACTATTGCATAAATCATCATCATCATCATTACAGCCACAAAAAGTCCACTGCTGGACATGGGCTCCTCCCAAGGATTGTTCGTTCCGTGGCAGGATATTGCCATGCTCACCACGTTGGCAGGCGGGTTGGCGAGCGCAGTTTCTTTGGCTTTTTGTGCTTTCGATGCTGCTGCCTATAACAAGCATTTAGCTGGGGGAGAATAAGAATTTGTTGGATTTTGGAACGGAACGCAAGGTATTGTAAAAGTACTCACTCGGATGAATGGGGGAAAGCAAGTAGCAGCAAGCAACCACCGGACAGGCAGTGGAGGATGACCTTCCTTACCATAAGACACCCCTGACTATGCATAAATATGAGACACCTATGGACACACCAATCAATATGTACCCATGCTCGGGGATCCTTACCATGCTTATATGTCTATGTCATGGTTAAGTGCCGTGGTCCAGTGGTTAAGGCGTTTTGCCTGTAGTCCCGGGGGTCGTGGGTTCGATTCCAACGGGAAGCATACTTTGTTTAGTTGCTTCCAGTTTGGTTAGGACATTGCAGGCTTGAATCACCTGATTGTCTGATAATAAAGATGATTCCGTGCTTCGGAAGGCACGTTAAGCCGTTGGTCGGTTCCGAAGAACTCTGACACCAGGGTGTGCATGGTCGATTGACCGTGACAGCTACACGAAATGATGATGATGTCATGGTACCATTGTAATGCGGATTATGCTTATGTATAGCCCTAGGCTCTGTCTGTTCCGAAAAAGAAAATTTAGACTCGTTTGCATCGTATGCACTTTCATCCCATTTCACGCAATCACTCCCACAATTGCAGGTAGAGGAGTGTAAGCGAGACGAAAGATGTTACAGATCAATAATCTAATAGAGAAGTATGAATATATGTATGAATACGTTAGTTATGTAACTGCGTCAACAGCCTCCTACCTGTTAAAGAAATCAGCAATAAATATATAACAAACATGCAATCATTACTACTCCCAGTATTGCGTAAAAAAAACTAGTAACGTAAATAAATCATAGTTATCATTGGCTTTTCATGGTAGTGTTTTCGAATAAGTACATGACGTAGGAACTATCTAATTACTGATGGTGCACCTATTACCACTAGTGGCTTCGTGAGCCATAGACCCCACTGGCGTTTAGGTTATTTTTGCCAATTTTGGACATTATGAAATCTTAACGAAAACTAATTAAAAAACTGACGAATTAAATCTCATGCCTAAGCAAGGAGGAACTACTGGTCCATGAGAGAATTCATGAAAGGTGCCTTTGTCACTGAACGCAGGCTCATCGACATGGCATCTTGTCCTAACCTATGATGCTTTACCTGAATCTATATAAATTCCAGATTTGCCAGGCGATGGAGCGAAAAGTCCTAAGTGGGACAAGGATGGGCAGAATCTGAAAAGGGTACAGCCAGACAGCAAGCGGACATACTAAAGAATGATTGCTCAAGCTGAAACCTCATTTAATTAATGAATTAACAACTTCGCCACAGTCGGTAGGTTAAGTTCCTTGGTTTCCTTGTGACCAAAACAGGAGCGAGCAGCAGCCTCCCAACTTAGGGCGTAACAATGGTAGCACATCGAAAAAAGAATAGGAATAAGTGAGATACGGTGTAGAAGAATTAGCTTACATCCTACATCATATAGTGGCTAAGATAGTATTTTGGCGATAAAATGAGGCGATTAATACTTTGGTTACCTTTGCCTAGCTATAATGAATAATATCCAGAGAAAGTGATTTGTTAATGACAATGTCTACACAATTTGTCAATAACAAAATAGCTATTTATCATATCGAATGACATTAAATATCATTATAACAGTTACATGAGAAAATTTTGCGTATATTTTTTAATGTGTGCCGACCCTATTGGATGTGTTGTGTAGTGTAGTGTATAGGTAGGTATATATTTATCATCATAAAACCTAACACTTTTGCGCAATACCAGGATATATTGGACACTATAATCGGTAATACGTGATGTGCTAAGTCGTGGTTCGCCAGGAGTCGTGTAGCGTAGTTCGGAACGGGTACTATCGCAGTTTCATGTACTACCTACTATGTTATCACCAGAGCTTGGGTCAATGTATTACAAAATATAGTAGTATATATCATAAGAAGCCCACAAGTTGTGGACACGTACACTTGTTTTACTTTATCGATGGATTGAAACCCTCCTTCAAGTAATTGTCACATTTAGAACAACCAGCTCACTGCTCACGAACATTGACACGGGGATCAGGGATACCTGTGAAAACGGTTGTTCTCTAGCCGCCCGGTAGTAGTAGGGGACGAATCAGAAGGCGATCCAGCTACCACTCTTAAAGTCCTTGCATAGCTTTAAAAGTCCTTGAATAGCTGTCGTGCCGGAGTGGAACTCGTTAGTCTTCCTGTGATAGATTCGGGGACCCTTCCGTCCCCCATATAGGGACTAACATCCCCCTGAAAATCTCAGGGTATCCTTGATTTCTAATATGCACATCCTTCAGTCGTCTGCTCACTACTGAGCGTCGTGATGTGCCCGACCTAACTTTCTAACGATCTCCCTCCATTTGTTGCGATCTTTTGCTTGGTCCAGTGCCTTGGAGATCTTCGTGTTCAGGTGTTCTTCTATCTGATCAGACCATCGTATCGGGCTACGGCCCCTTGATCTTTTTCCTTCCATACTACCGGTCACCATAAGTTTCTCTAGGTGAAGGAGGGTTTTCTGGCTATATGGCCAAAGTATTGGAGTACTCTCTGGAGGCAGGTTCTAAGGTGCCTCTGGTCAATGTTAAGTTCCTTCAAGATGGAAAAATTTGTTCTGCGTGCCGTCCAGGCTATTCGTAACATGCGCACATAACCCTATTTTATTAGTATTCGTCGTAATGTCTTTATACGTCTCACGGACAGACAGATAAGTTTATTTATACATTGACGAGCTGGTCGTCCGTCACCATATCGGCGGTATCAGCTCGTGACCCACCAGCTGACACGATAAGGGGTCGGCGGAATATTCCGCTGACGACAGCGACGTTTGTCTGCTTCTATCTTTAGCACTGTTATCTGCTTTTTACATGGTACAAGAACCGGATTGTTTAACATTTTCTCTGTTTATTTCGAGAATCACGCAATAACGGCTTGAGATTGTTATATCATTGTGTATTCCGGAGCCTAGTTAGTGGAACTGCTAATGGGTGCTGGGTGGTCATAAGACGAGGTAGATTTTTCATCAGGTTCATCATATGTATGTTTGACCGTTATGGAAATTTTTGTATTGGAAATTGGCCAACACCGGTGTTAGATAGCTGCCTAAGGCATCATACAAAATAAGTGTTTAAAAATTTAATTTAATAGGTAACCCACACAAACAAACGAACAGTGCAAGTTAAATATAAAATCTTGTAAAAAGCTCGTACAAAAGCATACCCAAACAATGCTGTTGTCAGGCAAACAGACAACCGTATAAACCACGTAAAAACTGTGCCGCCGAACGGTAGCAATAAATGATGGATTCCCCAAATTGCGTGCGCCACTCGGCTGCTTTAAAACTTTCAAAGTGCTTCTATCACGCCACGCCAGACACGAAATGCCAAAGATTAGCAGCTCAGGTCGCTGGATTGAGTCCACCAGCCAACATGCGATGTGGAATAAATGATCATGCCAATCAAATACTATTAGAGTTACGTAGAAAATGAAAGGTTAGGTTACGTGAAACTGAACATTGATTGGACGTGCCCCAGGAATCTTTGAAGTGGAGCCACAAAGGATTTATTACAATCAAACGTCCGTCTGACAGACATCAAACCTCTTGGTGTCACTTCAAAAATTGTAAAGGCCAACTCGCTTTATACGAATAGCATGCAACGTATGACCTAACATTGTGTGTTAAATTAGTCGGATCGGCTCGCTCTGATACCCACCCACCCAATCCTCGTGAGAGAGACACCAGAGCGGGCAAGGGCCATTGAAGTGGTCGCCGTGCCGCGCTGTGGAGCGGGAATAGTACCTAGTAGGGGAGCCCATGATGCTCAATGTGGATTTACTCGAGCGTCGTGGGGACCCATTGGACTTTAAAGATTAGGTGGTAGAAAGGAAAAAAGGTTATATGATATTTTTCATTTCACCGGTGGGGCGAGCAGCTAGGGGGTTTCAAAAATTCAAAACCAAAATAATAGTCACACACATGAAAATACTCGAGCGCGTCTAATTAATACAAGCTGGCTTTATCACATGCCAAAAATTGTGTATCAGCAATAATCTGATGATTTGACCATGACGTCAGGGGGTGGGAGAGTAACAAAAGTGCAAACAAAAAGAGTCGAAAAAATCACAAATATACTCTTGGGCGTGGTCGGCTGTTCTTTATTAGGAACGAAATAATTCAAGAATAACTAGGAACATATAATCTGACAATATGCATATGTAGAAGCAAAAAAAATAACAAAAAACATAACACCCCATTATTAAAGTCGGATATGTGGCGGAGGTAGTTATACGGTGTCCGACGTATCCCTCATATCTTAATCTGACGCGCTCGAGTAAACCCCAAAATCCCCCTCTTGGGCTCCCCTACTAGCACACGGCCCGGCTAAGAACGGCTGAGTGTCACCCCGGAGTTTTTAGTGGCAACACCACATAACCGTACCGGCTTCCCGTAGCTGGTGCGGTATCCGAAGGGGTTTTCTTCGCGTAACAAAAAAAAGGCCTGTCTCACTCCCCGTGTAAGAATCGAATACATATACCTACGCGCGGCGACACCTTTGAAGGTGAAATCCGAACAAATCCGGTAGGAACGACGAGCGTTTGGTCGTATGTGTTCACCGACTTCGACGAATTATAAATCGTATGTTAAAAGCTACAAGTATAAAATTGACTTGCTGTAGGTAGGTAAATGTTGCTGCTGACGCGAGTTAAATTACACCAATATATCGCTAACAACATTGATTTGATATTTCTTTGAATACCTTTGCAGACTGTGACTTCTGAGTGTAAGTACAATAGCACTTATTCTCTGGTCGGGTCCTGTGCCCATTTTAATAACATAAAAACAGAAGCAATTTAAGTCTATATTTTTCATTGTCATTGATTATGCAATACTATGTCTGTAAAATTTTAATTTGAAATGACCGGGCGTGGCAAAACATGTCGCTGTCGTGACAAATTCGACATTGGTAGTTTTTATTTGCGAATTTTGGTTTCCGTAGAAAAAAATAAAATTTTGAATGTCACGGCAAGTATTAATTATAAGCATATTTCGAAAATGAGTAGGCATTTTATTTAAAACTAGCTTTCGCCCGCGGCTCCGCCCGCGTCAATGTCGATCCCTCGGGAACAGTACTTTTTCCCGGGATAAAAGGTAGCCTATGTCCTTCCCTGCACTCCAGAGAACTTGTATGCAGAATTTCATGATGATCGGTTCAGTAGTTACGGCGTAAAAGCGTAACAAACAAACAAACAAATAAACAAACAAACAAACTCACTTTCGCATTTATAATATTAGTAAGGATATGGATAATTCGAGCTAAGTACTTCAGTATTCCGGAAGCACGTTAATTTGCCGGAAGGCAGCTTTTGGTCACGGCTGTCATCGTTTGATGGCAGTCGTCAGCAGCAGTCAGCAGTCAGCTTTGCCAGATGCCTTATAGGTAGAAGATGTTGAGTAACTAGGACGCTGATAGATATACGTGTCGAATTCCTGGTATACATGTACCAGGAATGCGACAAATTACCCAAAACTGGTCCTGGTACATATCAGGATCAGGACCACTTTTGGCTAGTTGGAAAATCTGAAGCCCTGATATATTACATAAAAATCCAACACGGGTCGCGGCCACGGAGACCATGTCTTTTCGCCCCGCTCATGACATTTCGCATACATATAGGCACCTTGGTTCCATTTCGCTGAAGCCCGCTAATCAGTGACCTTCGGGCAAACTCCGACCTTTAAATGTGACAGCAGACGTCAAGTTCATCGTAAATATACCATACATGTTCGATTGAATCACTTGGTCTGATTCTATGAATTGTGACAGTAATTTTACTGATAACTTAAACATATAAAAGTATAAACTAACATAATGTGTTGTTACCAGTATTCAACTGCTTGATGTGACCCCATTCCCAATCGCTTGAACGCAAGGGCCAAATTTACGCGTAGATACGAAAGGCAAAATTCTGATCTTGAAGCAACAAGCTCCTCAGATTTGCATCTCATCCCCATTTTGTCGTCATAGTCTCACATCTACTAGACAACCAAAGGGGCGCCTTTTGGATGTCCATCGGTGTGAGGCAAGATACTGCACAATATCGCCAGTTACTCCATCGGTCGCAGCACCGAACATATTTCAAGGACCGGCGCTGGTCCAACTCTGCGCTTGCCACAGCCAAAGAGTTTACGTATCAGCAAGCGCAGCGTTATTACCAAAGGGTGGTGGCAGTTAAGTACAAGCATAATGATCAGGTATCTTCGCTCGGTAGATTACGAGCCCAACTGGCGGAGGTGAGGTGCCGCACGCGATCAGAGCCGCCTCAAACGAGCCGCCGCACGACACACTCGTGTTAGAAAGCGCGGTTCCGACACGCAGCGCCTGATGTGCTGTAGACATGAAATACAATTTTGTTTAACTACCTTCAAAGCAATTCGCTCTAGAACAGCGTATGTGGTGTGGAGTAGCCAAATTCGAAATTTATTGAAAGGTCATGTTTGCCGAATGCACCCTGGGAATAGATACCACGAAATCCCTGGCGTCGAAAGACTCGCTGGTCTAAAAACTCAGAGGTACATGTCGCACCAAGTGAGGATTGACCTCGATTCTCACAGATCATCCGCGTAATCTAACTCTTAGACCGCTCAGTTACCATCGCTTCAAGACTTATTCGTAGCTTCAAGATGACAGGTAGCATTATGCAGATGAACTTATAGTAAAACCTTTGGCAAAAGAATAAGGTTTTACTATAAGAACTTATTGTTCTTCTGCTTCTTCTGTGATTATTTATATCTCGTCACGCACGTCTTTCGTTTATCAAACTACTACTTTCAATTTGTGGTTGAATTTTATTTGTGGTTGAGGTTATTATACTGCTTTATCGTGGGCGAATTAAAATTCTCCGTGGTCCAGTGGTTAAGGCGTTTGCCTGTTGACCCCGGGGTCGTGGGTTCGATTCCCACCGGAAGCATACTTTGTTTAGTTGTTTCCAGTTTGGTTAGGTTAGGTTAGGTTAGGTTCCCCCCCGATTGGTTCCCATCTTGTCGCGATGGGGGGGCTCAGTAGCCGCGGATTTGCCACCCGCGGTGAAGCCAAGAGGAACCGGGCGGAAGGCGCTCCAGGTGGGTTTTCGGTGGGAACCCACCTCGGAGTTGCCTTACAGAGAGGAGAACACCTCGTTAAAAAATCAGTAGAGCGGGCCTCGTGGAGAGAAGCACGTTAAAAAAACGGCTAGTTAGTGGGCGTCGAGGAGGACAACCTCGTTAAAAAACAGTGGATAGGGCCCCGAGGAGATGACCTCGTTAAAAAACGAACTAGGAGGAGGCCTGGCTGTGAGTGAGGGGGGTTGAATCTCCCCGCACTCACAGTCGTGGTAGGGGTCGCGGGGGAAGAGGAGTGTCGGTGAATAGGTGCGCCGTTCTCCCTGTCCTCCGCGACCAAGCGCGGCTGTGGCGCTTGGCATGGCATCGGTGGGGCCGCAGGGGAAGAGGAGTGTCGGTGATATAGTCTATCCCTCTCATTGGAGAGGGTACCGGAGCTGGATGGGGCTGCGAATTAGCAGCCGCCGCGCTGGGGCTGTGGAGCATTAGGAAGCACACGGCCCCGGAATTATGCGGATTGGATAATGACACCGTGTGGTTTTAGTGGGTTCGAGTCCCACATACCTGTCCGGCTTCCCGTGGCCGGATAGACGAGACATGAGTTTTTCCACACGTTAAAAAAAAAAAAAAAAGTTAGGTTACTTTGTTTAGTTGTTTCCAGTTTGGTTAGGACATTGCAGGCTTGAATCACCTGATTGTCTGATGATAAAGATGATTCCGTGCTTCGGAAGGCACGTTAAGCCAGTGGTCCCGGCTGCCATCTGGTAGTCGTTAAAGGAACCACGTCAGAGGCCGAGAGGCGGTTCCGAAGAACTCTTGACACCAGGGTGTGCATGGTCGATTGACCGTGACACCTACTCGAAATGATGAACGTGGGCGAGTTTTTTTATGATGGTCTGGAAGACAACATAACGAAGAACCCAAATCCGCCCTGAAAAATGATCGAGATGGCCATATCACCCAGGAAGCTGGATTTAGCCAATGGGGGTAACATAGGCTATGAATTAGTCGGACAAAGTTGCAGGAAAAACTAGTAATAACAATCGCAGCGACCAGGTTTGCGCCAAGCCAACAGTTAGTTGGAAAATGACAGACGGTACTAGACTCCGGTGCGGAGAATCAAAAATGCAGGGAAACGGTTATGCAACTGGAGGATGTCTGTCGTCGCCACAGGAAGTGCATTTAGGGCAATGAAGCTCCGTTATGGAGGATGCAACTCATTGTTTGTAGACATACAAACATTTCTCGTATTAAAAATAATTTATCTCTAGAAATTCGGTTTTACTTACATTTATTTAGTTGTATACGAAGTCATTTACAAAAATGTCTTGTTTTGTTTGTTCCCCGTGTGTGTTAGTGGCCACGAATAAGCAAAGGTCAGTCGCCAACACAAATGTCAGATGTTTCAAGCTTGCTTAAGGTATATCTGAAATAGCTTAACTACTGTAATCCACAACGTCCCCGATCAACGAGTTAGCCGTGTGGTTTCCGGCAGAGTAGAATAGGACCACTCCAAATCTTTCCGTGATGTCGTAAGAGGCGACTTAGGAAATACAAGCTATGCAAAGCTTATAAACATCTGTGAGACCTCTCCAACCCGTCTGGCCAGCGTGGAGTGTGTAGGCCAAATCCTCTGTCTGCTATAGCCAAGTATGGCTCCGGCAGTACAGAGAGGGTCATGCTCCTGCAGTGGAGACTAAAAACACCTGATGATGATGATGGACGAGTTATCCATTCCAGTACGAGAAAACCAGTGTTAACTGGGTTCGCCAAATAAGGGCTCTGAGGGTAAATACTTTTTTTGCTCCAAGTCTCGGAACACCATGGTTTTATGTACATGTAAGATGATGGATATCGAAATCTTGAAGTAGACTTTAAACTAGCCACTCCGCAGGAAACCTAGCATGTTGGAAATCATTAAAGTTTAATGTATTCCCTCGCTTACAATCCAAGACTCGGGCCTTATCATAGAGTAATGGGAGCAGCACTCGTGGCGGATAGAAATGTGACAGCTTGCGTGTTTTGCGTCACGGCATCACGCGAGCGCCTGTCCGCGGAACCGCTCGCGTGTGGACGCTCGCGTGGAGCCGTCGCGTGTTGCCCTCGCTTGACGTTTGTGGCACGCCACCACGCGAACCTGTAACATTACTCACAGTACAAAAGTAACTTATTTCTATAAATACTAATATTATAGAGGATCTCAGTGGCCCATTTAGCCTAGCCACGGGGATGGATGACCGCAAGTGGCATGTAAGTATCTCTAGCTCATCCTTTCTTTAGAAGGCACTTTACTACTGATCCCGGCTGTTATCAATAGATGCGCTCGTAAACCTATGACAGATGCTTATAGATAGCTTGAAAACCTGACTGTTAGCCACTTACACATACGATAACTACCAAAAAACTAAAGAAGTAACTCTGCGTCTGTTACCTTTTCACGCATAACAAAATGTACCGCCTCGCTGAAACGAGGTTGGATATTGATATGAAGATAGTTTGACACCTTGGGAAATCAGGGTCAAGTTAAGACTATTTCCAATGTATTAATACTAAAGTACAGACATATAATGTTTCAATTATCTCTATTTCTCCATGGTGTCAGTACTAGTACTTATTCTGTGATGTTGTTAACAACCACATTCATTTAACTTCTGTCTCGGCCTTCCTCTCCCTATGTACCCGTCGCTTTAGCTGTCGCAAACAAACAACATAAACGAATACTACTCAAGTACCTGAATTACATAAGTCGGGCTGTCACTTACTCATTGCAATACTTAAATCGTTACAGAAATTTTCTCCTAATTAAAACAAAAGTCATGTTACTTCAAACTTTTATTTTCCATATTATTTATTGATTATGCTTATGTTTGTTATCCAGATCTAAATGAAGATGTTCTGAATAAACTCGATCGTCTCCTTTATAATTGCATACGGTCATTTTCTGCTTACGTAAATATGATCATGTTTCCTAGTTTCGATCCAAATTGTCTTGGCTTCCGTTTACGCAGGCGGCAGAGATTTCTCTGTGATTTTTTTTTCATTCTTAAAATCCTCATTCTCCCCTCCTCTTCTTCAAAAATGTGCTCAGCTATGAAGCAAAAGTGGTACATAATATTAATCTTGTTTGCATCTTCCTTATAATCGTAGAGTACCCTTTTCGTTCGTCCAACTATGGGTTGTTTCATTTGAAGCTTAAGTTATGTGAGGCGTTTTTCCATACTCTCGGCATTTTGTGCCCTCGGCCAAACTTTACTTGATGGATACTATGACGAATCAGGTTTTCTAAGGTGTATTTACTGACGATAAACTTTAAGTTCAGTGCCTCCAGTTCTAAAAATACCTTGTCAGTGCGGAGATATATATAAATCATAGGCGATGGCCGGGCGGTGGGTAAGAGTCACGTGTTATCATTTGCCCCCTGTCTGTTCGACGAACGGCGAGTATGCTGCATAATTACCAGATTTAAATGTGTGACATATCTTTAGAATCCTTGCCTTATCCCGAGAGACATAGGCATTAATGTTTAGATCAGGGCAGGTGTTGATCACGTACTTCCGACAAACAAAACAAAACAAGGGCAGTCGTTGTGGCAAAAACGTTTATGTAGGTAAATTAAACAAAACGTAAATTTTATCAACTTTTATCTGTGAAAACTTGTTAATGTTATTTAGTTTTATTTGCTTGCTGTAAGTTTTCCAAACATATAAAAAATATAAATATATTTTCATAATCATCATCATCTCAGCCGCAAGAAGTCCACTGCTGGACAAAGCTGATTTTTGCGAGCTTTTATTTAACTTGCCCTGTTTTTTTTGTTTGTTTGGATCGTATCTTGCAACTTTAAACTTATGAAGCACTTCTCCTTAACCGATTGAGCTGAAATTTTGTGTACATGTAAGACGGATGACAATGCAATATTATGGTAGGTACCAAACAGCCAGTCTGATGACGGAGATATTTACTCAGTACAGCTACACCTATAATATGGTTTTTTTCCATCATTTATTGATGTCATCGTTGATGACAGTTGCTAAGCTACGTCATATGCCTTTAGGCAGCTTAAAAAATCTGACACGAGTGTTACACACACGAAAAGCAAACGAACAGTGATAGCATATGCACTGCGTTGCCGTTTTGTGTTGTGCAGCGCTACATGAGGGCCGAAAATGTTGTTTAAAAGTCGATTTTCATGCGGGGCGGCTACAAGGCGTAGTTACCGGTAAAATTAACATTAATTTTTAACATTAATATATCGTTATGCGGCCTTAGATTACCGATACTCATAATTACCGTTAAAATTGTAACATAATGGAAATACCGGTACTTATAATGTGAATTTGGTACCGGTAACAGTTAAACCCTATTTATACCTTTTTTATAATTAAGAATTAGGTAATAGTCCCACTATTACATTAGGTTAAGACCTGTAAAAATAGTGTAAAAGTAAAGTAAATAAATAATTAGTGTCTTTGATCTTTTCTTATTCTACTCGTAAATTTTACCCACATTACTGAGAGATTTAGCTGCCCATTTTGATTAAAACATCTTATTTTGCAGATGTAAAGAACAAAGCAAAAAAGTTTTTTGTTAGAAATAGGCCTTTTGTTAGAAAGACGTTAATAGTAAAAAAATAGAAATGAACACTTCGGAACGCAGAATTGGACAGAAGCCTTATTGTATTATTAAAAACAGTTAACACTTGGCCCTTTTATGATTTGAAAGCTCTTTTGGATGTTATTTTAAGTAACAATAACTTGCGAACTCATATTTTTTTGTTACCTGCGCAGACTGTTACATACGGTACATTGCCGTTACAGTTTTTGTGTACCCCGATAAGGACCACCCATGCTAACACCACATCTTGTTTACTATCAGGTTTTACAACGTCATTAACTTTTTATACACTGTAAAGATAGCATTATCTGTTCTACATTTCACACCTATTGTTTTTCAATCCTTTCTTTTCCATTCTCATTCTTCAAATCTTGTTTGGTGATATTATCTTTATTGGTGTTAGCTGTGGTATTAGTTTGAAAACAATGCTCAGTTGTTTCGTATTCAAATGAGCAGTGTTTTTAAGGAAATCGATAAAAATGTATTGTTCTGTATGTAGTACATTGTGCATGCCATAGGCCTTCTCCTCGGAATCATGAGTAATAATACCCGTCTCTTTTGTTGCAGGTACTGGAAGGAAGCCTTTTGTTTCAGCACTTTTTCTGTTCCCTTTTACGAACAACCCTTTTCTTTAACTCGCCCGTTTGTTTTTACAACTCGCTCAGATTTAATTATTCCGTCGGACACGTGGCCTGGCAGATGCAAACTTTAATACGTAGGTATTTATGTATAATTAAAAAAAAACAATTTTGTTGCTTGATTTATATTGATCTTATCTAATTTAAATAATGTATATAATTTCGAGCGTATACTTATCATATCACGCAATGTCATCAATATTTGGCTATACATAGTCCAAACGCTTCCTATTATTAAAAACAAATTTGGCCCGCCATAATCTAATAATTTCCATAAAATGGTCGTTGGGTCTACGTCACGTCCCGTTCGGGTCACGTTTCTGCTCGCTCCGCCGACGTTTGCGGTGACTGAAACTGATCGGAGGCTTCCCAAGGACGCCCACTTCCCTGCTCAACTGATCGCCACTATTCATGTAAAACTTGGTATGCACTATACACACATTCATATTATTAAACATCAGACGAATTCTAAAATTAAACGCAACATGTTCTGTAGTATCAAAAAAAGTAACGGGTTACACCCCGGGAGTGCCGGCAGAAGTGAAAACTCCGCGGAGGGGTACTTCCTCTGCTACCCCGCGCCAACGGTCTCAGTTCACGTGTCCGTCTTACGCTAAAGAAGTTTTCACTTCAAAAACGCGAAAGCTTAAAACTACTTTACAAAGATACATACAGTCCTGTTGTCGTTATATATAGTTTACTAATGAGTCTGCGCCACTTGGAATATGCCTTATGTTTTTGTCGCATACACTTGATGTTTTTATTGTCTTGCCATGATTCAAATTGCAGCTTAGAGCATCACTCGGATATTGACTGCGAAGTCAATTTGAGCCGTATAAATCAAACTCATATGTAGAAGAGCGCTCGCTTCAAGTTTGATAGTATGGCTTATCTGATAAGCATACAGGGTACACTACTTATCTAAACCCTCCTTACTTTATTTGTAATGTACATTACAAGGTTACATTATTTACCTGTGTGTACCCAGCGTAGCTTGTCCAAAATCGGTCGTAAAAACAAGTTGTGTGTTGCGAAATACGTACATATTATTTCGACAACATCGCGTGTTTTACATTTCAAATTGGGTGTCGTGTTCAACTTTAGACAAACCCGTTCTCGTAATCGGTGGTACAGTACTCTCGGGTGCTGGAACTGGTTCTGATCGATTTAGAACTATTTGGAAGCTGCTATGGTCATTTTGCGTCCGTTTAAATGCGTCGTAACTTTATTTGCTTTTAAGATTATTTTTAGTTTTTATATTTTATTGAGATTTTGATAGCTAATGGCGAAACCTTCGTCTATATTTATATCATAGCAGTTGACGTCATATATGTATAATGGATATAATGGATTTGCCATTATAATATGACGTCAATTTTATGGTCAATAATTTAAACGAACTTAAGTTATTCTTGAATCCTAATCGATATGTTTGTATAATTTGTAGAATTTTTAATTATAAAACACATTATTATCATTTGTGTTTGATAAACATATTTTCTAGAAACGACGCATAGGTCATCGTCACGCTTCAAATCACTAAAGAAAGCGCCACGTACGTGTAATGGTGGGAACCTTCGCACGGAGACGCCTCAGGGATTGCACGGAACACGAAGCGCTCCCCACACGCAATATAATTATTCTCATTACCCTGCTCACGCGCCGTGGAAGCCTTGCGTTTGTACTCACACATAGCATTAAGAACAGGAATCACCCCTCTGGGAACTAAAAGATCTGGAGCATTCCTGAGTCCTTGACATCATTTTTTGTGTGGTTCAATGCCAGGTCGATATGTTACTGTCTTTCGTATCTGGATATATCCCTCTGTGATTTAGGAATAGGGTTGCAATCGGTGGCTTTAATCACTAATCAAGTATATTACTTTTGCTTATTTTCTGTTTTTACTTCATAAATATTTGAAAAGAGGTAAGTAATAAATAAAATATCTAAACTTCCCGATGTCGTGTTACTGCGCATATACCGAATGAATTTTATATTTAAAATGAAATATGACCAGTTTGATCGCTGATGCAACTTTGTGGGGTAACGTGGGTTTCCCATCAGCACGATCGGTTAGGTAGAGGAAAATAATTCTAGCCTGATCGCCTCATCACGAGACTATTATCATATATTGTTTAACTAGCGGCCCGCCCCGGCATCGCACGGATATACTTAGGTATTTAACAAAAAAATATAAACTTAAGCACACTCTGGCGAAACAGACTTTCCGTGCGTAGAACACTTTCAAAATCTGCTTTTGACAAAACAAACAATCAAAATCATTTGTTTGGAAGCTATGATGCCGCAGTTTTTTACATTTCAATTTTAATAATTATTACACTCATGATAACTTTTGAATAGTACGTCCGATTTGAATAATTCAAAAAATATTACAGATACTGATATAGCTTTGAATACGAAGTGTTTTATTTGGATAAGGATTAATACCAAGGTACGAATAATGTAGCCCTATGCAGCAGAGTCATTGAAAATTGGACCTCTCGGATTCGTGCCACCATTTGAAGTCGTGGCGGACATTTGAACGATATTATATTCCATTTATAATGTCATAAATAGGCCTTTCAAATAAAAAATATATTTCGTTAATATCTCACACACATCTAGATTTATTCAATTTTAACATCAACCCGTCCTTGTTGAAAGACCCTTTATAATGTCTGTTCAAATAAAGAAGAACAGCATTCGTCCAAGAGAATAGCACAATCACTTGCATGCCATGGGATTAGAATCTGCTCACTCATAATTGTCTCAAGATGATGTGGCAAACACCTGAGAACACGCTGTTATTAGTCGCCATTGTGGTAAAATTCACTCGTTCGTTTCGGCTCTAATTGAAGTCAGATTTTCCGGTCGGCTCGGCGCGTACAATGGACGAGAACTTAACATTTAGACAATGGCGCACGCAAGCGCGTGAGAAGCTAGCTTTGACGCCACGTATGCGGAAACTGGATGAATGTCGGACTTTTAATTTTATTTATACTATAAATAATATTATTAATGCGAAAGTAACTCTGTCTGTCTCCTTTTCACGCTTCAACCATTGAACCAATTTGGATTAAATTTTATATAGAGGTAGTTTGAGGCCCGGGTAAGGTATGTCCTTCCTCGAGTCTCAAGCTACCTAGGTTCCTTTAATTCCGGAAAATTCTACTGTTCCCGAGAGATCGACATTAACGCGGGCGGAGTCGCGGTAAAACTAGTATACAATATTTGCGATACCTAGGTCGGTGCAGGAGCGATGTCATCCTCATCCATTTTGAAAATGGGCTGAACCGGCCTATTTGCTAACTTAGTGTACAACGTTTTGATAGTCACTTCAAACTACAGTGCCTTTTATATATCTTAAATATTAGTTAATCATAAGAAAGCCGCAATGTATTTTGAAGTGAGAAATTATCTCATATAATCGCTAAACTCATCACGTTAAAAGTGACTTGAGTCGAAAGTTCTTTAGACTAAAAGTTAACAGTTTATTTTTAGAACAAATGGCGCTACAACACTAATTTTAAAAAGGGAACTTTGATATGCTGGCTAATAAAAGCTATTACTCAGTTAATAAATATTAAATGATACATTGACATAAATAATAATTTGACTATTTTAAATATTGCAATAAGTAATAGTGACTTTTAATGTTAATTTTAGATATGTTTATTGGGAATTTTCTAACTTCACCTTTAGTTACAATTTATGCAAACTAAGTGGCTCCACTAATTATCTTACTGCATACCAGAAACATGAATAGGCTACAAATAAACAACTTGATTATCCTAACATGTTTAACTAAAAATATATGTATTCAATCAAAACTAGATGAAGTCTTTACCAGTTTTAACGTCAAAAATACTGAATTGCAAATTATTTTCAACTGAATTTTTAAAATTGGTTTCTAAATATGCATTACAATTATAACAAATAACATCCCACAAATATACTAGTCATTCAAAGTATCGCCATCAGGAACAAACTGCTGCCGGAAAAGAAGATTATGTTGGCTTAGTACTGCGACCCCACCAGAACACGAATCGCCCTCAGAAATAAGTTGCTACTTGAAAATTACCTAGGTTAGTTAGGTTGGGTTAGAACTGCGACCCCACCAGAAGACGAATCGACATCAGAAACGAGCTGCTGCCGGAAAAGGTTAAGTTAGAACTTCGACATTTTGTTTGAAAAAAGGCGATTTATAGTTATATAGAATTAATTAATGTAATCATTAAAGGCTAGGTAGGCATTTTGTTTTAAATATTAAGATGCTGACAGTCCCCGTACACTGCAGTCTTTTAATCGACTGAGAGCCAGACTAAACTAATTAGTCTGGCTGTCAGTTAGTATGAAGATGCAATCGATGTAATGTGCGCACTTGCTTACATCTTACTAATAAAAACCGGCCAAGTGCGAGTCGGACTCGCGCACGAAGGGTTCCGTACCGTTATCTATAAAAACGGCAAAAAAATCATGTGTGATGTATGGGAGCCCCCTTTAATATAAATTGTATTTTTTTATTTAATTATTTATTTTTAAATTGAATATATATAATATATATTCTGTGAACATTACAAGTGTCTAATCTACGTCCCAAACAAAAAAAAAATAATTGTAAACAATGCTTTGACAACTTATAGACAATCTGTGCAAGGTAAATTACGCGGAAAATTTTAAAAAAAGTCAGTGTTGTCAATATTTTTTCGCGCAAGTTCTCACATTTTTTTTGTATATTTAGCAAGTTGAAGTAACTTCAAATGATAACGTGCGCCTTCCGCGCGTACTCGTTAACGAGCCGTAAGATAGGTAATTCCGGGGGAGTTGGCCATACGGTAGAGATGGCCAATCGATTTATTTCAAAAAATATTCGCTGGGTGGCGCCACTTATTACTTGGTTCGCTCAGTGTTGAGGGCAGGTAAAGGTGTACGAACAAATATTTGTCAAAAAAAGAAAAAAAGTAAGTAAAACCCTTACAAATATTTAAGACTATCGCAAAACTTTTTTGGTGTGTGCATGTTTCATGTTTTGACCAGGCTTTTTCTTAAGAAAACAAGTTATTTCATACTTTTCTTATTAGTTTGTTAGTAATGCTTTGTTATAACCTCATAATGGCGCACATGGTGTTTTAAATATTTTTTTATTTTATTGATGGTCATCTCTCCCGTAACATTAGGAGAGATGGCCATAGCCAGCCAGTCTAAGATGGCCATATGGCCATCTTTACAACTGAATTTTTTTAACTTGAGAATCATGCAATCAATATATATATTTTTGTAGTTGTTCAGATGCCTAATATATACAAGAGAAAAGCAATTGCTTTGCGGGGGAACTGAAATGAGGATGCGTTAAAAGCAGCTATAAGTGCTGTAAAAAATGATGGATTATCTGTTCGCGCCGGAGCCAAGTAAGTTGGCATGCTACTAACATCTCAATAACATATAAAAAATGAAAAAAAAGCTGAACAATTTAAACAAATAGAATTAAGGAACAAATAGAAACAGATAAAAGATTCTAAATAAAGTATAAAAGAGAGAGAACTGATTCGGTCACACCAGCCTCAGGAAAAATCTAAATTGAAACGTACTGTTAGAAAGAGAAAATCTATCAGACCGATAGTGATGACACTACTCTCAAATATCCGGTCTGATGTCAGATATCTTCATCATTGAAGAAGAACCAGTATTGTGTGATTTATCAGATGAAGAAATGAAGAGGAGAACTGTCTTGGTGGCGGAGAAAATTATTATGAGACTCGCCTGATACAAGATTGCTTCAATATATTATTTGCCAGCTTTGGGTACACGAAAATTGTACTGAATTCATGATATGTGTTCTAGATGTAGTCAGATGAAAAAGAAAGAGTCAAAGATGCAAAATAATTAAAAATTCATTCCAAAAACGGAGCCAAATGTAGAATTAAGTGCTGGCCATCTTTCCTGTATTCCGATGGCCATCATACCCGGACACTAGGGGAGAGATGGCCAATCTTGATTTTTAAAAAAATATGATTCTAAGATTGATCTCATACAAAAATGTTAACGTTTTGTTATTTTCCTTAAAGTTAAATGTCTAAAGTTTAATTAGAAATAAAGATAAATACTAAAATACGTATATTTTATTTATAACATCGTCTTAAAAAAACTATGGCCAACTACCCCGGACTTACCCTATAGCATAGTGATGTAACGAATGTCATATTTTGGACATTCGCGAATGCGAATGCGAATATTTGCTACCGACATTCGCGAATGCGAATGCGAATATTCAGATTTTGTTTAAATTTTGCGCCAAATACACTATCGCTTGGTGACCTTGATAGCTTAAAGCGTTTACTTATGATTCTCATAATTATAGTTTATTTTTTGTTGACAAATAATGTTTGTTGATTGTTATTTTTAGTTTTGTTAAGAAGTAGAAAATGTAAAAATAGAAGAAAGAAGAATAATCATAGAAGAATTGTTTTTGTTTGTGTACAATGTTTGTAGACATTATAATTTTAGATTTAAGGTTAATTTCTCAAAGTTAATAAATAAATGTTACCAACCAAATGATAAAGAGAAGACTGATTATGTGATGACGAGGTTAAATAATTTTCTTGAATTAAAACATAGTTAATGTATAGATTTTGTTTTATTATATCAACCAACAATAAAAAAAAAATTAAATAAAATATTCGCAAAAACATTCGCAGTAAATTCGCGAATGCGAATGCGAATGCGAATATGCAAAAATATGCGAATATCCGCGAATGCGAATGCGAATGCGAATATTCGTTACATCACTAGTATAGCATTGTGAATGCTTAAAAATCCCTTATAATCCATCTGTTTTGAAGTTTCAGAGTCATGATAGACTAAAGACACATTTATACGTAAATCTATTCAAACATCTTCCATAATGACGTCCTTTACCAGCACTTATAAAATCATATCATGTACCAGTTGCTTCCACTCTTTCCTATCTATGCCGGCGTTTTATCTTGCTAAACATATGTGCTTTCTGATTTTGCTACCTTTGGCTTTGTCTATATCTAGATATAGACAAAGCATTATAATAAATTAACATTAAAATTCATACACTTCTCCCACATCCTTCGTCCCATCTTCAAATATCTTTATCAATATGCATCAAATTGGTCTATCGAAATCACAAAGAAACAATGAAAATATACTATACTATAATATACAAATAAACACGGTACAAAATAACAAGTTACTAAATATTTCAAGAAACTCGCTACTCCTTTTGGCAAATCGGTTACAATAATTTCGGAGGAAATAACACTGGCAAAATAATTTAATTTATTTGTTCAGTCAGTCAGGTTGACATTGTCATTTCTACAGAAGAAGAGTAGAAATTATAACCTCGTAATATACGCCTTATCAGAAAATAACGATTTCAATAAAAGTTTATAGGTAAAATCTAGTGACATTCATTTAAAAAGGCGTAAATCATTACAATGCATCGTTTTAAAGTGTTAGTGTTCGTAAGAATTGTGTGATTGAGGAGTTATTTGCCAAAAACCGTGCCGAGAAGGTTTGTTTACCTTTAAATTTTATTTGTTTGGGACAAATAGTACCTGTAGCCGTTATTAACATCGAGCAGAAAACAAGCAAAAAAAATCAAGGTTGTTGTATGGGAAATATTTAATTTATTAAATTTTTTAGTATTTTTTGTTATAGCGGCAGCAGAAATACATCGCCTGTGAAAATGTCAACTGTCGAACTATCACGGTTCAGGAGATACAGCCTGGTGACAGACGGACGGACTGACAGACAGACAGACAGACGGACAGCGGAGCGAAATTAATAGGGTCCCGTTTTTACCCTTTGGGTACAGAACCCTAAAAAAGATACCTTTTAATATCTTGAATATACACACATATACGTAAATTAATTATTCTATTCTATTAAATAACTTGTCCCCTAATTATACCCAGCTATAACACCGACCTAACCTAAAACTTTACATTCAACAGACGTGCGAAAGCGAGGCGACCGCGTGAACGAGACGACACTACTCCGCATCGCCACTCCACTACGCATTCGCTCGTAGGCAAGCATTCGGGAGGACGTTTACCCTACGCCATCGCCATTTTGTACTGCCGGTGGCGCGTTACTAAATCCAATAGGGCTGTCACTACTACGCTCAGTAACTTTCGTGCGATATTTTAACCTCAACCCGCAAAATAGTTGTATCAATGCAAATATAGTAACCTACACGAATTCTTATTCTAAGTGACGCGCGTTCCCTATATTTCAATCGTTTAATAGGCAGTTATTGTCCAGTGTATTCACATGTTTCGTAACCGTAAACGAACCTATTGCGCCGTCGCCGGATGCGGGAGCAACAAGACTACAAGTACTTTAACTTTCTTCACATTTCCGTGTGACGCTGAGAGGTAAGATTGTCATTTGTTAGTTTTATTGTGTCGTAATAGTTATTGTTTGTTACAGATAATTCAATATAATACATGATTCGGTATGTGTAGGTGATTACCACTAAACAGAAATATGAGTTGGAATATTTGTTCAATTATTTTAAGGTATAAAACCGGAAAATAGGTTTTAGTGATTATTCCAACACCCAATTGTTTAGTTGTTGGTTTAGGTCGATTTCCACTATGACTAAAAGAACTAAGGACGTCCATTCACACTTACCCCGGAGGGGACTGTTTTCTTTTTCTATAGGTAGTATTTTTTATTTTACCATCGCAATAAACGCATCTTTCTCAATTCCAACTTAAGTAATAAATAAATAAATATACCTATACGAATACATTACACAGATTGAGCTAGCCCCAAAGTAAGTTCGAGACTTGTGTTATGGGATACTAACTCAACGATACTATATTTTTATAACAAGTATATTCTATAGATAAAAACATCCAAGACCAGGCCAATCTGAAAAAGATCATTTTCCATCTTGACCTGACCGGGGATCGAACCCGTGCACCCTCGTGTCGCAGGCTGGCGTGTTAGCCACTGCGCCACGGAGCTCGCCAGTTAGTCAACTTTTGGACTACTAACAAAGGAATCAAGATTGCGCTAGGAAACTGCCTAATACTAATGAAATACATTTATTGTATTGATAGACAACCCTATTCTACCGGGCCTGGGCGGTGCGACGCAACGCAATATTACAGATTATTTAATATTGTTCCAGACATATGCCGAATACTCAAATTTTTGTTTTTGTTTTCCTTGTTCTAGACAGATATTATGCATGGAGAAGGATACTTAAATAGTTGTATAAAAACCATACATATATATTGCTTTTAATAATTTAGGCCACTTGTTATCAGCTTTCATTTACTGCAAATTCCAACACAAATACAAGTAGATATCTGCCTGTACATTAAAGACTTATATTAGAACTAGCTTTCGCCCGCGGCTCCGCCCGTGTCAATGTCAGACGATGATGATCGGTTCAGTAGTTAGGGCGTGAAAGCGTAACAAACAAACAAACTCACTTTCGCATTTATAATATTAGTAAGGATATTATGAATTGCCTGTTAAGACTGACGTCAGTTTTCTGATGCAGATCGAGTCACATTCTTCTTTGACTCAACAATGGTTGCCAGTTACTGTGACAATCATTGCAGATGTCTAATTGTCATAAATATTGCGCCTCACAACCATAGAGATAATATAATCAATGCTCACAACAGTTGTCAGCCGTTACGCTGACATCATTGGAGATGACATCTGAACGAAGTTAAAATAAGCCGCTACTCGACCGACACTGACACAGTTACGTTGGACGTATTGTCCGATGAATGCCTCCTCACTGTGCAATGCATCGTACGATTCAAAGAATGGTATTCATTTTTAATGAAAGAATAAGCTATAATGGTTGTGTCGTTAGCTACGTTACGTGACGCCATATATAGGAGTTGAAAGTGCCTTGCTTTAATTCTTAAATTTGAATGCAAATTAAAATGAGAATTTGTACGGTTTAGCTAATATTTGTTATTCAGCTATAAAAATATTTACATCACACGCACTGAACAAAATTTTTGAATCGTATGAATAAGCCATTTTTGTTTATGATTTTTTTTATCAGCATCCTAACTTTTTCAAGGACTTTTTCATTTGTGTATTCGAACTTGGTATATATATATATATTGGTACTCAGGACAATCTTGATTCACCTTTGTCAGTTGTTAAAGCGTTAGAATTTTCCTAAAATAGATATACAGTTGTATACTTACTGAATAACGTTTATGACATTATTGCGCAACGGCTTACTGATGAGTTAACATGAATCATCTGCCTCATTTCCAACAACTTATCACATCGATAAGATTAATCAATAGATCCATCTAAATGATAGCTTATCTATTGATTTATTGCCTGTTAAATAGTTATTATTTATTGAATGGTTTGTTTTATTTTAGGAGGAAAAAATGGTTGGAGCTTATAAAGAGACCCGACTTGGATAGACCCGACTTGAAGCCCAAAAGTTACTACGTATGCTCTCTACACTTTGCAGACTCGGTCATCTCCAGGCAGGAAATAGTTAAACTGGTGCCGAATGCAATACCATCTAAATTCATTGACGGCGCGGGGCCGCCGACCAACACTCTAAGCGCAAATACTAAAAATAAAAGAAAGCGTCCTTTGAATAGTCGCAATATATCAACCCAAACTGATGAGTCGGGAACTTTTTTACAATCTGGTCCGCGTGTACCGCTACCGCCTGAAACGACGCTTAACATAGATACACAAAGCGTAATACCTTCAACAAGCGCAGCGATAAAATCTGAAGATAGAGGAAAGCCACCAAGTTCAGAAACAAAGGAAGATGCACTTTCTAAAAGAAAAATGACTGTTGGTTTTTACAAACTGATGCAATGGCAGATATCTCTAAAGAACAAATATAAGGGCGATTACGAATCAGCGGAATTTAAAAAATTCGCTCTTATCTTGTATTATTCAAGTCCGCAAACTTATCGCAGCTTAAAAACATTTTTGAAACTTTCCGACGAGAGTGCTTTATCACGGTCTAATTTAAATATAAGACCTGGACTGGACGACTGGATCTTAAAGTCAATTTCTGCTAAGTTACAATCTCTACCTGACGAAGCTCGATATTGCGCGATGTGTATGGGCGAGACGACATTAAGGCGACATTTGTACTACGACATCAGACACGATGAAATCACTGGACTTCATAATATGAATGGCAAAGTTAGCAATGACATTGCTTCTAGTGCCTATGTGGTCATGCTTCGAGGAATCGCAGTCAATTGGGATTTGCCTATTGCTTATGCCTTAGTAGCATCTAATGATGACCAACAATTCCATGATTGGATAGACAACATTATCGCAAAGCTGTTATCTGAAGAACTAAGAGTGGTGGCAATTGTAACTGAAGGGAAATCGCAATTTGAAACGTACGCAAAAGGGTTTAAAGGTATAACTACTGAAAAGCCATATTTTACAGTTGCTGGCCAGAAGATTTATTATATTTTTGACTCACCGGATTTACTCAAACACTTAAGGAATAACTTTTTATCCCATGATTTTTACATGCCGGATCTAAGCAGAATTACGTGGGAATATATAAAAATGTTATTTATAATTCAAAAGGAACAAAATTTACGACTTTTGCCAAAAATTACCGACGCTCACATAGTACCTGATAGTTTCGATAAGAAGGAAGTAAAATTTGCTTCCCAGGTTTTTAGCTTAAGTGTGTTTGGAGCCCTTAATACTTTCATTTTGTCGAAATTGTTGCCAGAGGAAGCTCGAGCAACTTCGGAGTTTGTGAAACTGATAAATGACTTGTTTGACGTGTTAAATTCATCGAACAACACTCGTGAGTCGACCACATTTAATGACGATCAAATAGAAATTTTAGATTCGGCCCTCAGTGTGTTTAAGAGTTTGACTGCTGTTGATAGGGAAACAAGTACCTATAATGATATTCCAACGTTTGAAAATTTTCAAATAACTATCAAAGCTATCAAAATGTTGAGTAAAGCCCTGAAAAAACATAATATTAAACAATTTTCGCCACAAAGATTCAGCCAAGAGCCTGTTGAAAATTGGTTTAATGCAATTAGAGAACAGAAAACTAACGGAAGAGATCCGTATTCCATTCAATTAAGAAGAGCATTTTCGAAATTCTTTAATTCCAACATGTTACAAAACTCATCATTAAATGACTGTCACGAAGATCTTTTTGATTTAATGTTGAGAAGTGACAAAATTCTTACAAAGACAATAAACTCTATTGAATTTGGACATAATTTCATAGAGTCACCGTCGGGCATGGTGTCGTTAGATGGTGAGGTGGACTATCGATTTGTCTTGCCGAGTGACGGCACGGCCACGTATGTGGCGGCATATATATTGTACAAATGTTCACAAAAACACAAGTGTCAACAACTAATTACTTTTATGCAAGGTCGAATGAACTTATTTGAATTCAAAAAACATCAAAATTTTATAAAGTTCAACAAGAAATCTGCTTTTTATGGTCACTTAAAATATCCGCCTGAATACTTCGTAAACCACGTTAAAAAGCTAGAGAAACTATTTTTAGAAAAATTTGAAAAGTTCTCGTTGAAAAGTCCCGCCACCACACTTTTTACGTTGCTTCAAAATATAGTTTTTGATTTCCCATGTTCTTGTTTTCCCGCTAAATATTTTATAAAGCTTTTTATAAGATTTAGAATATTTAATGTCATGAAAAGCAATGATGATTATTTAAAAGATAAAAAATATGTTAGGCGTTACATTAGAGCTGTTCCTTTGTGGTGATTATAGTGTGAACAATAATTTTGTATGTAAAAGAATTGCTGGGCTGATGATTCAGTCAACGAATATTAATTTCTGTTTCAAATATACCAAAAATATACTGATTATAAAATACATTAACCTATGTTTTATTTTTGTTAATATCATTCCCTACCTGTCCCTATGTCAGCGATTAATAAAAGAAATGTGTACCTACATCTTTAATACCTTTAATCCATATCCATTTATAAACATTTTAATTACACACATCATAATGTCCTTGACATAATTCGACAATGCCTTGTTAACTTTGTATATCGCTAACACAGATAAAGTTGTAAGTATTTCAATTAACCAACGACATTGAAAGTTAATAATAGCGTTCGCAGTCGTCACCGCGGCAAAATCCACTGACGTGGAGGTCTACGCTGCTCGTTGGTGTATTGAATTCACTATTGTTGTTGCTTTAATATTTATATTCCCGCTACATTTTATTGCTGACACTTGCCAACCAAACATAGAAAGATTTTTTACTATTGTAATATTATTATTTGAGACTAGCTGTGCTCGCGACTCCATTCGTGTACATTTGTGTGAGGCCACGTCTTATCATAACTGTAGAAAAAATTAAAGTACCTTATCCTGTGTCCTTGTGTCCTTATCGTCAAGTCCTCTGGCTGCTCTGGCCTAGTAAGGCCCTAGTCGTACAGAGAGGGTCGTGCTCCTGTAGTGGAGACTAAAAAGGACCTGATGATGATGATGATCCTGTGTCCTGTACTTCTAAATGTTTATCTACCAAGTTTCATGAAATTCCGTTTAAGAGTTATGGACTATGAACATACATCAGTATCAGATGATACTGATACTAAATAGATGATTTTTAGATTTTTTTCTGAGCTCCAAAATATAGAGTTTATAAAAACGATATCTTTGAAAACAAAGTAACTTACTCTATAATAACATGTCCGAAACGATAAGTAGTTTCTATCACGCCTGAATCATACTCGAAGATGAAACGCGGTGGACAAATAATAAAACTTATAATATCTATTTCCTCTAGATGTATATAATCGAAAATTGCACGGACAAAGTTGCTAGTGGACTAGTGCGATATATTTAGCATTCGAAGCAATGAATGAAATTTTGCAACGATTGTCTATTCAAGCAGCGTCCTAAATAAAGGTGGCTTGTACTGTACGCTGTCATTGCGATCGCGCGCTGAGTTAAGATGGCGGATGCGTGACGTCACGGCTTCCTTTCGCGTCGCCTTCACCTTGACATTTGAATTTGATTCGAACGTGTCGCTGGTCGCGGCCGCTCATCCGTGACACGCGTTGCATAATTATACTCGCCTATGGATCGCTTGCTGCGATTTTATTGGATAGTAGTGCTAGTCATCATCCATCTGGATTATCATGCAAATGTTGCATGATAATTCAGTTGGATAGGCATGTAACATCCTCGTCTTCATCGTCACTTACCATCAGATGAGATGGGAGACAAATGCCTACTTCAACATTTAGTAAAAAAAAGTAACCTCCAAAGTACGATTAGCAATCGCGCATGTGGGGTACCGTACCACCATGCAATATTAAACTGCAATAAAACTAAGTGCGAGTCGCACATAAAAAAGGTTCCGTACAATATTTAAATACAATAAACCACGATTCTTGTACGTGACTATGTATAATATTCTCTTCGATGTAAGGTACGACGGTACATGCGTAGAACTGGTGGTAGAGTACACTAACCCTACTCTATCGATTCAGGGATTATAATATACTCTTACTAGCTTTCGCGGCTCCACCCGCGTCAATGTTGATCTCTCGGGAATAGTACTTTTTCCCGGGATAAAAGGTAGGCCTATGTCGTTCTCCGCACTCCAGAGAACTTGTATGCAAAATTTCATGATGATCGGTTCAGTAGTTACGGCGTGAAAGCGTAACAAACAAAGTAATAAACAAACAAACAAACTCACTTTCGCATTTATAATATTAGTAAGGATATGGATTAAGTTAAGAAATCAATATCTACTAATAATAAATCTGTAAAGGTTGGTCATGAAGTAAGTTAATTTGTTTTCAGAGATATTGCGTTTATAAGCTCTAGGTATACATGATACTGAAACTAAATTGTAGATTTTTTTACCGTTTTTCTGTATTTGCGTCATGTATGTATGTTCGTCCATAACTGTTAAATTAATTAACAAAATTTAACAAAAATTTAGACATACATGACATGACACAGGATAGGCTGCTAAAATTTTTTCTCCAGTTAAGATAAGACGTGGCCCTCATATGAATGTACGGGAACGGAGTCGCGTGCACGGCTAGTAATAAATGAGAGTATATCATAATAGGATAGTAAATGCATATGGTGGAGAGTACGATACTGAGCAGCCGAACTTTGCTCAAGATAAAATGCCGTTATCTGTCCCGAACTGTCTGCTTTCCAAAATGTTTTAATTATTTTTGTTTATCACTTGTTTACATAATTGTGTAAACAAGTGACACTCATTAATTAAATGAACAACACGCTGATAAAGGCATAACAACAACCACAGAAACATAAACCAACACAGTATGTGGTCACTAAGACTTATACATATTATAAAGAGGAAGTTTTTTTGTGTTTGTTTGTAATTGATAAATTAGCCGTGTGGTTTCCGGCAGAGTAGAGTAGGACCACTCCTAGTCTTCCCATGGAGGTCGTAAGAGGCGACTTAGGAAAGACAAGCTAAACAAAGTTCATAAACATCTATGAGACCTCTCCAACCCGTCTGGCCAGCGAGGAGAGTAGGCCAAATCCTCTGTCTGCTCTGGCCAAGTATGGCTTCGGTAGTACAGAGAGGGTCATGCTCCTGCAGTGGAGACTAAAAAGACCTGATGATGATGATGATGTAATTGATAAATTCAAAAACTACTAAATTTTAGATAACAGCTAGTGACATATATATTTTTTTAATTATTGTCATGGTATGCACCTGTATGTAGATATATGATACTTGTATGTTTTATGTCTGAATAATGGACTCTGGACGTGCTAAAGACCTACGGCGATGGGTTGAGGTAGAGAGGCTCGGTGTGATGCTCACTGGGTTTTGTCTGATTCCTGCACGTAGGCGGCCTTGGGGGTGTGGTAGAAACACCGTGGTCGTTTTCCTGCTGCTTAGGGTTGACAGTGGGGACTCGGCAGCACCCAAGGTGACAAAGCAGCCCTATTTAGGGAGGCACTGCTTTCCCTGCTTAGCCGGGGAGGGGGCTAGAAAAGGTGTTAAGGGATGGTAGTTACCACGGCTGCCTCCGCATCTTCTAACACGTGGTCGTTTGAACAAGAAAAATGCAAATAGAACTATAAAAACATATAATATGATTTTCGGCGCTTGGAATGTGCGAACGCTCCTTGATCGCGATTACAATGCATGTCCTGAAAGGAAATCTGCTATAGTAGCGCGAGAACTTCGTCGCTTCAATATAGATGTTGCTGCTATAAGTGAAACACATCTTGCTGACGAAGGAGAGCTAGTAGAGCATGGCGGCGGCTACACTTTCTTTTGGAAAGGCACACCTTCATCTGAGCCTAGACGGTCAGGAGTAGGTTTTGCGATCAAAACAACTATAGCAAGGCATTTAGCGGAATATCTCATCCATATATCCGACCGTCTAATCACGTTACGGCTTCATCTAGGAAATAACAGATTTTTAAATATCCTAAGCGTGTATGCACCTACTATGAAGGCGTCTGATGATATCAAGGAAAAATTTTATGAGGAACTGTCACATTGTCTAACACGCATACATCCTACGGAAAAGATTTTGCTGCTAGGGGATTTTAATGCAAGAGTTGGGCGGGATTTCGAACTTTGGCCCAAGGTTCTCGGGCGCCATGGTGTTGGTAAAATGAATAGTAACGGGCGTTTGTTACTCAGTTTATGTGCCGAATTCCATCTTGCAGTAACTAACACCATGTTTCGATTGCCTGCAAAGCACAAGACGACGTGGATGCATCCAAGGTCTAGACACTGGCATCTGATTGACTACGCAATTGTTAGGCAATGTGATATATCGGAAGTGCAAGTAACGCGCGCTTTGCGCGATGCAAATTGTTGGACTGACCACCGTTTAATCATCAGCAAATTGAAACTTATACTCCGCCCTCCTCGTAGATCTCGGATCTCAAAGCTGGCATGTCTAAATGTAGAAAGATTAAAAGATCGACATTTCAGAGATAAATACATTGAAACCCTTGCAGTACCAACTCAGACCTTTGATACCGATGATACTGGTACTGCTTGGCAGGCTCTCGTTTCTCACCTTTTAGACTCTGCCACAACTACTTTAGGTGTAAAGGTCCGTAAAAATGAGGACTGGTTTGATGAAAACGATGCGATCTTAAAAGCAGCGATTGAGAGTCATCGAAAACTACTACGAAAATCGCACGGTAACAAGCCAGGAAGTTTGGGTGTTAATACGAGTGGTCAAGAACTACGAAAATTATGTCGACAAACAAAAGAGTCATGGTGGCAGGAGAAATCTCGACACATGCAATGGCTATCAGATACTAATCAACTCGGAGAATTCTACTGTGAGGTCCGTAAAATAATAGGCCACTCTCATCACGCCAGAGTACCACTGAAGTCGGCTGATGACGAGAGCCTCCTGTCGAGTAAGGAGGATGTGCTGAAGAGGTGGTCAGAGCATTTTAACATCTTGCTTAATGTCGACCGACCAGTGGATTTGCAGCATATCAAAACCTTACCGGTGCAACAGATATACAACGAGTTAGATATGCCATTGACTTTGGGGGAGGTCACTACTGCCATCATGCAGCAACAAAATAACCGGGCGGTTGGCATTGATTCGATACCCATTGAGCTGCTAAAATACGGTGGCGACGAGTTGCACATTCTTGTATGGAAATTGTTTTGTCATATGTGGGTTGAAGAACAAGTCCCAGCTGATTTTAAAATATCTCGTATCATTGCTCTGTATAAGAATAAGGGAGACCGCTCCGATTGTAACTCTTATCGCGGTATTTCACTACTTACAGCTCCTGGCAAGATCTTTGCCCGAGTATTACTTAACCGCCTGGTGCCTCTGTCAGAAAATATTCTCCCAGAGACCCAGTTTGGCTTCCGCCCTCACCGGGGTACCTGCGAAGCTATTTTCTCTATCCGTCAACTACAAGAAAAAAGTCGAGAACAAGGTCGCAATTTGTCTTTGTGCTTTGTTGACCTAGAGAAGGCATTTGACAGTGTGCCCCGTGAAGCACTTTGGTTGGTTCTGGAGAAGATTGGATGCACGGAAAAGTTATAAGGCTCATCAGACTTATACATGATGGTATGACTTGTTGTGTCACGGTTGATGGCGAGCAATCAGACTTTTTCCCCGTTACCTGTGGGGTTAAGCAGGGTTGTGTTTTGGCGCCAACGCTATTTGCATTGTACTTTGCGATAGTTGTAAGAGAAGTTACATACATGGCATCAGAGGGAGTCCACATCCGTTTTCGTACAAACGAAGGATTGTTTAATCTTGGTCGCCTCCGTGCCGAAACAAAAGTGTCGTACGCTTTAGTAACAGAGATTATATATGCTGATGATCTATGTTTCGTTACAGAATCCCCGGGTGACCTTCAACAACTTATGTCTGAATTCATCGAGTCATGTCTAAAGTTTGGCCTTAAAGTTAATGTCAGAAAAACAGAAGTGATGTCTTCGGGCTCGCTTGGTCATGACCAGCTGGCCATAAAACTTGGTGATGAGGTAATGAACCAAGTCGACACATTCCGATACCTGGGGAGCACTATTTCATCTAAGTGCGACCTTGAGTCAGAGATTAACTCTCGTATTGGAGCTGCTGCTGCAGCATTTGGCAAGCTGAGTCACAAGGTCTTCCGTTCACATGACTTAAAACTAGAAACCAAGATATCGGTATACATGGCGATAGTCATACCCAATCTGCTATACTCCTCAGAGACTTGGTGCGTGTACCGCCATCATATCCGCACCCTCGACCAATTCCACCTCAAATGTTTACGAAAAATTTTGAATATCCGTTGGTACGATCGTGTGCGAAACACCGAAGTGTTGCGTCAAGCTAACGTTGGTGGCATCGAGGCGTATCTCATGCGGCGACAGCTTCGGTGGAGCGGACATGTGTCTCGTATGGCGGATGAGCGACTGGCAAAGCGCATATTCTTTTCAGAACTCAAAAATGGTAAGCGAAAACGCGGCGGCCAGTATCTCAGATACAAAGATGTTCTTAAAAGGCACTTGAAAGGATGCGATATTGAAGTCTCTCATTGGGAGGCCATGGCAGGACAGCGAGCAGAGTGGCGGAACTTATTAAACAGAAAGGTCAGTGACTTTGAAGAGACACGAAGATCCGCCCTTGATCAAAAAAGAGATGACCGTAAGTTACGCCCTCGTGCTGCAATTTACTATAACTATGTAGATGGTGTGCTGACGTGTGCTTTATGTTTGCGCACGTTCTCTGCTAAGATTGGCTACATAAGCAAATCAAAGAGCTTTAGAACCAGGCTCTAATCAAAATTGAGTCCTAAGCAGTCGCTGTAGCCGAAAACGGCTGGATATATATATATATATATATGTTTTATGTAATACCTATCTATCATGCATTGTTATGCAAGTGTATGTGATATAGATATATGTATGTAAATTACATTGTCTCTTCATTCCTAAAAAGTTCACCGATCTTTAAAAGTCAAATGAATCATTAATTCAACCAGACGGCGTCGTCTTGTCACCGTCCACTGTAGTGGCGAATGGCGATTCTTTATCATTTGCTAGTACATACTATACTCCTTTGTTATAAATATGTGAAAGTGTAGCCCTTCAGGCACGTAGGGACCAATACTGGACTGAGTTTCTTTCAGCGTATTCTTCTCAGCAGTGGTCGTTTCGAAACGCTAGTAGCTTATCGATTTTGCAAATATTAAAAATAATAATATGACGTTCAGAAAGAGATACATGATATCCAAATTTGAATAAAATTCTATTTCATTTCATTTCATTTCTACGGCTACCTTGATAGAGGTTCTTGATTAACATCCTTGCAATCGCCTATCTTTTTCTTTTTTTAAGGTTCCTTACCTCAAACGGAAGAATGGAACCCTTATAGGACCACTTTCCTGTTTGTCTGTCAAGACTCTTTTTATCAGGAACACGTGGAGGTATCAATCTGAAATTTATATCAACCACTCGGGTCTACTGTCCCTTGGAGCTGTGAAAAAATCAAACTTGTAAGCCAACGCAATCAAAAGATACAGTTGTTTATGCCGCAAATTTTCGACATTCGCAAGGGAATCAAAACCTACAGGGTACTTACCGTAAACTCAGAATCTTGAAATTTGGTACGAAGCATCGTCTTTTAGCACAGATAAAGGAAAAATTGCGAAATGCATACATTTTTTTGTTACATAATATAATGAAAATACTTTTAATTATTTTAAACTTATTATACACAATGGTACGGAACCATTCGTGCCCGAGTCCGACTCACACTTGACCTGTTTTTTTTTAAATTTTTATTATTGGTTACTTGAGTGCGTAGAGTAATGTTTGGTTTCAATACATCTATTATTATCACTTATATACTCACGTAATATTATTATCTCTAACTATTATTAGTTACGTTATGGCATGGCACGAGTGTTTTCTATCAACCATACTTCAAAATACAGTACAATTCTTATGTTTCTTCTACTCGTCTAGTACTTACTTTAATTATTTTGTCCATTTTTCAAGTTTTACACCTATCTACCTCAACGTTTGCCTCAGTGACGTCACGTTATGAGTAGATAGATGGCTATGACATATTATCAACAGTAACAGCCTACGTGATTAAAAAACTGTTTACGAATGCTTGCTGGATCATCATCATCATCATTACAGCCGCAAAAAGTCCGCAGATGAACATTTACCTCTCGCAAGGATTTTGTTCCATGGGATGATATTGCCATAGTCACCACGCTTGGCAGGCGGGTCGGCGAGCGCAGTTTCTTTGGCTTCTTGTGCTTCTGTCGCTGCTCATCATCAAAATTTAAGAGCAACGCTCTTGTCGGTGGAGCTCCCTCCATCTTGGTCTATTCTCTGCCAGTCTTTTCACATCCTGGTACGAAACCCTTTCCAATTTTTCCTTTATCTGTTTAAAATAGCTGTGCCTGGGCTTTCCTCTCCCTCTCCTTCCCTCTATTTTGCTTCTATAATAGTTTTCATAAAATGATCGTGTCGCAACAAGTGTCCTATCATATTACCTCTTCGATTTTCTATCGCAGTTAAAATAGACCTTTTTTCTCCTACTCTATTTAAAACTTCTTCGTTAGTTATCCTATCTATCCAGCTAATTTTCTCCATTCTTCTCCAGCACCACATTTCAAATGCTTCCAACTTTTTCCTTTCCTTCTGTGTTAAGGTCCACGTCTCGCAGCTGTAAAGAGCAATGCTCCAGATGTTGCTACCCATCACAAACTTTTTTTAGCTTGGGAAGGATAGGAATCTGTTGGATTTGCGAAGGGAATGAAAGGTATTGGAATGCTCACGAATGGGGGGAAAAGCAAGTAGCAGCTCGGCAGGACGCGCGTACCGCCATATCTGCAACCACCGGACATCCGGACTCCGGACAGTTGATGATGACACTCCTGACCTTACTCTCGCTGGATAACCCAGGTTTATTTGTTATTTCAGTCATTATACATATTTGTTATGTCAGACTTTGCCTGTGATTTGTGTCTTCAACATTTGATTTCCCCTATCTCTTGCTGTCTTGCGTGTGTCATGTCGTCACGCGGTCTTTTGTCATCGTCTTGGCCTGTAGTAGATAGAAGGTGGCCATTACTGTTATCAGCAGTAATAGTCTACGTGCTTACAACACTGTTTACGAATGCTCCCCCGATAACCCACGTATCTTTGTTACGTTTCAGGGTTCGCTCTCTGATTGCGGGGTCATACGTGATTGCGTTTTATTCCGACGTAATTGGCTGTTTTGTTTTTTACATGTCGTAGCTAACTATTTCAATTATGTATACAGATATTCTCGCAATTTCCTCAAAATGCGTACGTGTAAATGAGATTATATAAAATACAAGCTTCGCTCGCGTACTGGGATGAAATGTAGCATATGTCCTTCTCCGTAGTCCAGAAAACTTGTATGCGAAAATTTCATGATGATCGATTCAGTAGTTACGGCGTAAAAGCTAACAAACAGACAAACTCACTTTCGCATTTATAACATTTTTCATTACACACTTTCTTACTCTGCTCCGAGTGGGGGAGAGGCTGGTGTACTGAGATACAAGCTCTGCTTAGTTCAGAGTTTCAGACACAAGTCTCTCACAATCTTAAGTTATGTTACAAATAGTTGTGCGATGTCTTAGTTAAGTTTAGTGTTAAGATTGTGGAGAACAAATAAATAATTATTACTTTTTCACTTTTAATATTAGTGAATATTAGTTTATGGAAAGTAAATTATTATTACTTGCACTGGATATGTTCTATCGAACCACTGTGTAGTTACTAGCTCATTATTGTAGTCGTCTATGACAAATTGAATCATGAAAGATTCTTTATATACCCTCTTCAATTAAATGAGACATCTGATTCGCAATCCTTCGATTGCGAATCGCGAGCAACAAAGTTCGTACTTGCTTTAATAGATACATAATTTTTTTGAAACCTGCTCTCATAATACTCGTAACACTGGCATTTTTAACACGCCGCTATCAATAAACGCAGCCTTCACTTTTATAAGCTTGCATAAATCGCTATACCACGTGAAATTAAATATTCTGTGTATGGATCGATAGCATACGTTCTAAATAAAGGTCCGTGACTCGCCCGATAAGGCTAGATAAACTAGCTGCGCTTGCGCAGGCGCGCAATCTTATCAACTCGTGTGATTAAAGCCTTGTGCACACTACACTCTATATGTGCATTTTATGTGCCTTCATGTATTTGAGGTCGTCTTATTTTATAGAGAGGCTACTGCCTTTCTAAGAAGAAGAGTAAGGTTAATGACTGTATGCTTTCGCCATTTTTATATATTTTGGTATTCATTGTAAAAAAAGCTTTTTTATTCACATTGACCATATAGGCAACAATCTTAAAAAGACACAATGGTAGAGACAAAAAATATAACAATAAATACATTAAATCTAACAAAGAAAGGTAAATTATATCTTTTATTAAACAAGTACTCATATAATGTACTAAACATGCACTTCAAATAACCTCGCTTAATATGTATGTGAATTTTGATGAATCAATCATGAATAACAATGATGATATAATGGCCATTTAAATAACAATTAAATGAAACCGTGACACCACAACCGTGATAGTAGTTATAGCTATGATTTTAATAATGCGTCATAAAGTTCAGTAAAAGGCAACAATAATATAAATGAGGAAAAAGATTTCATAAATAATAATGAACTGGCAGGAGAATAGGTAACTTTGCCTCGGCAAATGATTATTATTTCTAGTGTATTAAAATTTAAACAGATATTGTTAACATCTGTGGTTAACATACTTATTAACACACAACAAACAAACCGCATTCTGACCAAAGTAAGACAAAAAAAAGGAGGCTGTGTCGGTTCACACTGAACCATCTATATCAGCGAGTCGCTTTGAGTGTTAAAGACTGAAAAAAAAAAACCAAATGCCGCAATGCAAAATCAAGGTCTTAGCAGCGAGCCGACTAAATACGGTAAATTATGTCACTAAATTTGTATTTCTGTGATAAATAGTTATTAATGTCAGACGATATAGACCAATTCGTTACGGTTCGATTTTCTGACATGGTACCCCGTGTAAAGTACCGATTTTAAACACGTTTCACGTCAAAATCTGATCTGAAAACCATCAGAGAAAGAACCTTGATCAGATTTGGTGATCACATAACGATTAATTACATGTACGATCAGCCGCACTGTAAATCCGTTGTAGTCCTATACCAATTGTACTACTTGATTCGATCTTGGAGACATAAAATAAGGATAGATTACTTTCTTTCTCGAAACCCGCTAAAATATACATGAAATCATATATTTCAACGTCAGTAAACAATTACCTGTTTGGAGATAAGCATGTAACGCATATACGCATAGGTAGAGACACCGTCCAACAAACAACTGATAAGTTTATCCACTATCACGACAGCCATTTGCGTACGCGATACTATCTGAGGAACTGTGCCTGTGACTAGCTCCGTGGCGCAGCGGTCAACACGCCAGCCTGCGACACGGAGTGACCGGGTTCGATCCCCGGCCAGGTCAAGATGGAAAATGATCTTTTTCAGATTGGTCTGGGTCTTGGATGTGTATCTATATTATAAAATACTATTTGTTATAAAATATAGTATCGTTGAGTTAGTATCCCATAACACAAGTCTCGAACTTACTTTGGGGCTAGCTCAATCTGTGTGATTCGTCCGTATATATTTATTATTTATTATTTATAACTGTACTGATAAGCTGTTACATTTATATAAAAGATAGCCACGTACGAAGATAGGATATTAAAGATTATATATTATAGGTTTTAAGTGGGAATTTTTACTATCTTATTATTTTATTTGAAGATTAACATAACTTTGTTAAGGGTAGGAATGACAATTACATTACGGTCAGGTTTGTCATCCTCAACTGCCTGTCTGGTGGTTGCAGGCGTGGCATCGGGTACTCACTCACACACACGAGCTGCTACTTGCTTTTCCCCCATTCATCTGATTAAGTAGTATCCCAACACCTTCAATCCCTTCCCAAATTCAACAAATTCCTATCCTTCCTCAGCTTAAAAATGCTTTCGATGGACAGGACAGTGAGTATGGCAATAACCTCCCATGGAACGTATAGTCCATGGTAAAGTTGTTTGTCCAGTAGTAGTCAGTTTATATACGGCTAAGATGATGACCTGAAACGTAATTTGTTTGAGTAAAACAGATACAGCGTGATTTTGAACCCCCTAGCTATATTGAAATCTGGGAATCAGAATCCCTAATGGAATACAAAACTGTAAGAAAAAAGGTAAAAAACGAAAAAATAAATTAAACTTTTCATAGGAATTCGTCCAGCTGATCGGCGAGTTTGTATGGGAAACCTAATTTTCTTTTTCGTTTTTTACCTTTTTTTCTTACAATTCTGTGTTCCATTAGGGATTCTGATTCCCAGATTCCAATATAGCTAGGGGGTTCAAAATCATATTGTATACAAAACATAACTAAAAGATTTCCTCATAGAACAAAAAGAATATGATATATTTTTATAAAAAAAAATGTTTAAAAATGAAATTCTAACTATTATGATGACAAATATGCATATCTTACAAAACATGTTTATGTTAAACCACTAAAAATATTATTATAACATACTATTATCTGTAATGTTTGGCTCAGTTAATTGGCTCGCTCATTAGGTTCGATATCGGTGGCTGCCTCGTTGCGCTGGAACTATTTACAGCCACGTGACGTATGACATCATTAAACACGATAAGCCTGCATAGTTAATCCTCCGTCGATTCCTGCTGCTGTTACTCATCATCCGAAAATATTACGTTAACCTTTTGATGTGACGTATGACATAATACGTGTTGATAAGATTGATTTACTCCTTATACATATAAGTACATTAGCACTGTATCGGCCAATTAAATTAAAATAGTTATGATTAAATGTATATTTCACTTCATTTCCTTTGCATTATTAAAGTGAAATTTGGATGAGTCGTTATCAGCTTTTCTTAATGCAGTCATACAGACGTGAACATCAATTTCAATATAACAGTCGCACTGGACTGATTTCGACGTTCTCTTTCATTATGATATTGTCAGTGAATTCATAGTAATTCCAACAATCATTTATCTGTGCTCAAACTTAAATGTCCTACTCCTATTACATGCATTTCCATGAAATATTTTTTATCTGATCGTCTCGTCTCGTTTACTCGAAGACACCTGACCTACCGATTAGGAAAATTCTTTTTTAGATTTTATACGTAAGTGTATAAAAAAGATACTACAGACTTCGGAATAGATCCCAAAAATTTGTGTCATGAATGTGAGATGCTTCATATCTAACTAATTTGTTTGGCAAAATTATTTTCCGTCCGAGCATTATTTGGAAAAAATACTTAACGCATATTTTTTGCAACTTTTTCCTTAACAACTGTATCGGACTTGTAAATCTGGCTAAAAATAGATATCTCTATCGTACGATTAACGGACTTGCGAAGATATAAATGTGCGTCTTTTGAATATATTTTTTGATAGCTACTTGTTTATATTGTGATAGCAGCTGTTTTACTGATAATTTTCCTGACTTGTGACAGGATTCATCTTCTGTTCTATATCTTCCAATTTGTCGTATTTCTTTATTTCTCGCTAACATGTACATGACAACAATGTGGTGGTAAATATTTTGTTAGTACATGGATCCAGGCAGGGCGTTGCGAAGTTTTATTATTGAGTAAGCATAATATTCTAATTTGTCAATTATTACGTATTGATTTCATTGTGTTCCTATTTCTTTATTGATAATTAATTCAGCTTTGACAAGAAAGTAAATTATGACCAGTTCTTGGGCACCTACAGGCTTTACGCAACAAGGATCTTAATAATTTGCCAAATGAAATGTATGGAACGTTTACTCGTACTTACCAACATTCTTGTCACTGTTTCTGTGTTGGTATGCCATTGTCGTCTCCATATTTCGTTTTGGATAACTTGTATTGTTAATTATTTTAAACTATTATGTTTAGAAGTCTAAAGAGAAACAAAGATAGTGTTATTTATAACCCAATATTTTTTTACAAAATATGTGTTGAGTTATTTATATCAGTCTTGTTTTTCGTAACCTTTAAATTTGTGGTTAATTAATAGTATTTACTAGTTTTCCTTGCATTTTATTAGTTGTTCATGATTCAGTAGTAACTGTAGCCGTGTTCACACAGCGTTTTCCTTATCCGCGCAAACATCCGGCCGCGAAATAACGTTCACGAACAAACAGCTCCAAAGACAGCCTTGTGGCGTGCCTGTGGCTAATCTTCATGTGTAACAACTTGAACATTTGAGCGGACAATCAGAGTAGATAAATCAAAGCCTTGTCTCTCTACGTACATCGCTTGTAGGTTTGTACAAGCAATCATACTATTATAATTGTTTGCGCACCACGATGGACGTATACGTATACACAGCATATCTGTAGACAAATTGCACAACAGCTTTCCCTCTTTATACTATTTCATTTTCTTTCGTCCAACATTACTTACGTTTTTCTCGCAAATCTTATAATCATCAATATCTGCAGCTGTCACTATTTCGTCTTTCTGTCACTGCTTCGTCAAAATCTGTGTAGCTGCAACATCGGCAACATTTTATAATGGAATACAATCCAGCCACTGTCATGGACACCAGCTAATTTGATAGCATTCGTGCAAGTGGCCAACAGGAGACTTACACAGCACGTAAGTGCTTAAAGACTGACACGACCGGGACCTTCAACGTGCTTTCAGAAACACAGATAATTTTAGATATTTATACGCCTATTATGTCACTTTTTATCAAGAACAATAACCCGTGTGGTTGCATAACATGCGTAACCGCTGCTTACACTCGCTGTGCCATCGAGCTCTTCAATCAAAAACATGACCGCAGCAGTGGAAAGTTCCGGCGAAGCTCCTGATAGCGTTATCGGCACGCGGGCGCGACGTGCGCTTATCAGGACAGGCAACCTTTCGACGTGATGATAGTTACGTCGTTATCCGCTTGCTACATTGTTCTATTTATAACACTATCCAAGCGACTTGATAGCCCGTGTATTATTGGTGCTTACTGCTCATACATGGCAAAGAATGCCCGACGAAGATTGGTTAAAAGAGGTGATGACCGAGTGGTCTAAACTAATATGCGTCTCAAAGGATCCGCATTTAATACCAAATATTAAATGCGAAACAAGTCATTACAACTGAGACGCGGCTCTAAATTTCATTGACATTTTCGAAACCAACACTGTCTTCTTATCGTTTCGGGGGCTTCAAACTCAAGTCATCTAAGAATTTCTTGTACTTTTCCTTCCAGTTAATTCCCCAGCCACGCCACTCTCTGAGGTAGAGTTGAGAACCATCACTTGGTGTTGATGAAGGAAACTATCGTGAGGAGACCTACACACTAGTTGGCTTTCACAAGTTTTTTATTCATTGCTGGACAAATATAGAATTAAAGATTGTGTCGTCTCATCTAGGCAGTGTAATACACTGCCTAGATGAGACAGATGGGACGTTACATAAATCTAATGTGCTCATTTTTGAGAGGTCTTTACGAAGAAAAATAATGCATGTTGTCTTTTGTGTTGCTAGCCGCTCATCGCCTTCCGACGCGAACGGCCAAAACGCAAAAGGCCAATACAATCATTTTGGCGAATCGCTTGTTTAAATCCTCAGATGTTCGCCCATTTCCACGACGTGACATTAAAAAATGTTAGGTACTTACTTACATCGAGCTACAAATGTGCCTAAGTCGATATATTACGTTATCGCGTAATCGGAGATATGCAAACCAAATGTTTTCCTAACATATCAGAACTAAAATTCATGACTTGTGAAATCCGATCCTGTGTAGGTACTACAATAGATTCTTTGACACGATGCTAAGCAACAAAGATTACATAATCGCGTTATGCCTAGATTACATGGCTTTAGTTTAGTATCCAAAGTTTATTTATTAATTAGACTAGCTTTCGCCCGCGGCTCCGCCCGCAGCTCCGCCCGCGTCAATGTCGATCCCTCAGGAACAGTACTTTTTCCCGAAATAAAATGTGTCATATGTCCTCCTCCGTACCCCAGATAACGTGTATGCAAAATTTCATGATGATCGGTTCAGTAGTTACGGCGTGAAAGCGTAACAAACAAACAAACTCACTTTCGCATTTATTATATTAGTAAGGATAAGTTGACAGACTATACGCCTTGTAAAACTAGTCAACATTTGACGGCCAACCAGTTTATATACAGTTTAGTTTTTTTTATACTAAAAGATGCTTCACAAATAGATATATCTTCTCTTGTATTCCTATCCGTGATTATCGTTGGCTGCCTAGACTAGCTTTAAAAGATACACGGCTGGGATAGAAAGTTATTGTAGCTCTTGTAGAGTCAAAATGGTTCCATTTAATTAAGTTTCATTTTACCAGTATTTCGCTACGCTGATAGCCTTATCACTGCCCCCATTGAGGTCTTGTACTGTGCAAGTAGTACGGCAGTTAGGGCACAAAAAACAGAAGATGAGGCATGGACTAACTGGCACCGCAGTCACACAAACTGTTGGTAGAAAAACGCCAACTAACTCTATTTTCTCCACATCTCCCAACACCAGCCCGTAGTCGGTTCCAGACTGCCCAGGGGAGATCTCCACCGGGTGAAAGCTTAGGGGTTTGTTTGGGATCTTTACTCGCCTGCTTTATAAAACTTCTTCTCTTTAGAAGGCGATGGTGGTGGAATTTCACCAAAGAACATATTTTATCTTAATCTTAAGTCTTCTATTTCCACCCTACTACTTCTCGCCTCAGTTGAGGCGGGGCTATCCCGATTAAGTATAAAGGTGGGTCGCTGGTGTAGGTTTTACTCGTAGTAGCTAAGACCTTGTAATTAGATGCCCGTTGTGCTATATTAACACAATTTGTTTGAGTTTCATTTCAACCAAAGATAATATAACCACTTGATTCCAACTGATAAAGACTACGCTTTTCAATATCGCGAGAGCCCCGAATTTAATAAACCTTTATTTAATTATCATGCTCTATTATGTATCGCGTGTTATATATTACCATAGTCTATAGGGTCTGTGTTTGATAACTTACTATCTTCCATGCTGGTTTGGGAGAAAAGAAAAAAACGTAGAATGTGCCAGCTGCTTCTCTTTCCGCGCAGACCGAAGAAACCGCTCAAAGGAATGGGCAAAAACTTAAGAATCATGACAATAGGCGATGCGGCTAGCAACCCATCACTATTTTGATTCCGTTTTCCATCTTTACGCCCACCAGGACGCTAAACGTGGCCTTTCGGTCTTATGACTTAAGGCTATGTCTACCTGATAAGGGATAAATACGTGATAATATGTCTGTATGTATGTATAACTTACTAAGCTGCTAGTCGCTAAGCCCGTTTAAGCTATGCGCTCCGTGCCTTGTTTACACAATTTATGTATTTTCGTTTGAACTGATAAAGTGGACTACGCTTTGCAATATCGCAAGAGCCCGGAGTTTATTCAAACATTTATTCAGACTTCACCGTTGTGCCCGTATCATGTGTTATGCATGTCTGCCTGCGCGTCTGTTTTCTGACTACTTGAACTTCGAATCTCTTATTGAAAACATGCGCATCTTAATGAAACCCCTCCCCATGAGCACACAAAATGCTTCTGATGTCAACAGTTGTTATAACGATCTTAAAATTTATAAGTATGAAATTTATTCAAAATCATCACCATTCGAGTGTTTCCCCGGTTTCGTGAGGAAACCCAAAAACATGCTCGGATAATGATGAATCTGTACTGTTCTAACATCATTCATGCTGTAAATAAAGTTTTTACGGCCGGGTGCCTGCGTGACGCCATCTATATATAATTACAATTCCTGTTATAATGAAATACATGTATTTGCCTGATATCGGAAAACGAAGAAAATTAATTTCCAGATTCATGTTGTTGCCACAAATTTAATTATGTATCTAAAAAGATGTCCATATGTCATTTATAATTTTTACTTTACATATACAAGTTTTGATTGCAAAATTCCCTCGATAATTGTCTTTTCCGAAAATAGTAGTTTCATATAGCAAAGCAGAGTTTTTAATATTTTCCTTCCTTTTTACTTTCCCATATAAATCAACTACTATTCTGCGGTTTGAATTCGTCACACTAGTAGTAAGATTTCGGCGTAAGATCATTCTGACCCCTTTTACTTCGAATGCCCTACGATAGCTCTCCATTCCTCCTGCCAAAAATAGTCATTTCCATGACGACAACAGCCTCCGTGGTTAAGGCGTTTGCCTGTTGACTCGGGGGTCGTGGGTTCGATTTCCACCGGAAGCATACTTTGTTTAGTTGTTTCCAGTTTGGTTAGGACATTGCAGGCTTGAATCACCTGATTGTCTTATAAGAAAGATGATTCCGTGCTTCGGAAGGCACGTTAAGCCGGTGGTCCCGGCTGCCATCTAGTAGTCGTTAAAGGAACCACGTCAGAGGCCGAGAGGCGGTTCCGAAGAACTCTGACACCAGGGTGTGCATGGTCGATTGACCGTGACACCTACTCGAAATGATGATGAGATGAGAGCCGCAGAATCAGTCCTTCCTTTGCTGTTTCTAATAGTGTCACGTAGATCCTATTACATCGTAACTCAGTTACGCAGTCATCTGAGTTATATATAAGACAGTTACGGCGACTGTCATATATAACTCAGAAGACTAACCACTAATTTCGTTGCTACCTACGATGACGTGGCTTCCACGAAACTCGATGACTGCTAAGCGAGCAATTACGAAGAATTCAACATTAAACGTGATTAAGCTGATGTCTGTCACGTTGTGTAGAGCGAGGTGTTTGTTTATATCGACAAGTTCATTGACGTCTCCTGTCTCTGTGCCAAAGTGATGGTAGAGCTAAAATAAACTCTGTTAATCCGAGCGCTTTTTTATTGTTGTTGATTTGGGTGCGTTAGACCCCTATCTTGTCTGATATGAAACAGCGGTGACGTTTACGGTGGTACACGCAGCTCAAATAATTCCTATTCACGCTTGCCTTGAAATCCCTAAATTGTAAGTGTTGGAAAACAGCGACACGGGGAGAGTGTTCGGTTCCTTAGCTGTTCGCATAATGCAGCAGGAGGCGAATCAAGAGAAATAAATCATGCAATTGCTCACGCCCTGAAATGCACCCTGTAGAAAACATATAAATTTGTTACTAATCGATGGTGTTATAGATAGAGGCTCTGCAGACGTTCCTGTCTACATCCTTATCTGTAGTGCTTCGGAGACTAGGGTCCATTTTTGCTTTTACTGGTGATTTAAGTCCTATCTTGCCTGATGGGAAGCAACGATTGCAAAATTTATAGACGGCCGGCTTGGGCTCCCTGACGCCAACCCTCCTTGGCTAAAGACCTGGGTTAAACTCACTTGAGATCTTACGAAATACAAATTCAGAAGGATCTCCATTGTTTTTCACTTTACATAATACAGGTACAAGTACAATTAGTATCCATAGTAGCTCTTGGCTAGCTCCGTGGCGTAGCGTTCAACACGCCAGCCTGCGACACGAGAGTGCCCGGGTTCGATTCCCGGCCAGGTCAAGATGGAAAATGATCTTTTTCAGATTGGCCTGGGTCTTGGATGTGTATCTATATATGTATTTGTTATAAGATATAGTATCGTTGAATTAGTATCCCATAACACAAGTCTCGAACTTACTTTGGGACTAGCTCAATCTAATTTGTCCGTATATATTTATATTTATAGGAAAGTGATTTATTATAGTTCTAAATTCGCGTTATCTTGATGTTCTTAAGGAGGATTATTTATCAACTAGCAACGTCTTTGCCAAATCACATATTAGTGATGGTGTGAAAGCATAAGAAATAAACAAACTAATTTCCGCACTTATTAACGTAAACGATACGAGTAACTTTGGGTGTACCCTGTATCTGTTCGGGCCAAAACAAAGTTAATTTTATAACCGTTTGGTGGACACGCGTTTACATCCCTCATGTTTGGGAAATCTACACCATAAATCGCTAACTAGAAGGTTTCATAACTGTGCAAACAGATTCAGAATGGAATTGTCCAACTTTGCATGAAATATAATACTAACTATCAAACAATCTCATGTTCACAGGCATCAATTTTGCGTTCGTCAACAACTCCAGGGCCGAAGTTGATACCGAAAACCGATATCGCCTACCAGCAGTCTCACCTCGCGTTGTTACGTTCTCATGTTGTTGTTTGTCTGCGCCTCGTGTTCTAAGAATATCGACCTCGGATTCCTAGAACGCCATTGGAAACCTCGAGTGTGCTAAACCTAGTTTACACCATCTTTGTTTGTTACGGATACTTGCTACGCGTTTTAAACTGACTTGTACGATGCTAACTATAGGATGTCTTAAAAAACAACGTGAAATTTTTATCGTTTTGGACCCATAAAGGGGGGACTCAGGCCATCAATATAAACAACTTTTTCTATTGGACCAATGCTGGGAACTCAAAAAAAATTTCGTCATTTCCATACAAAAGAGTCCGGCCGCCCGGCCAGTTTGTATGGGAATGTCGAATTTTTTTTTGAGTTCCCACCTTTGTTCCCATAGGAAAAGTTGTTCATTTTAATGGTCTGAGTCACCCCTTTAAGGGTCCAAAACGATAAAAATTTCACCATGTATAAACAGCAGGATTGTGGAATGGGCCCCTACCGAGGTTTTCCCTGTGTGCTATGACTTGGAGTGGGGTCCTTCAAAAGGCCTGGTATCTCAAGAGTCGGCAACGCATCAGCACCTCCTCTAGTGTTGCAGATGTCCATGGGCGATGACCATTTTCCATCAGGTGGCTCGTCTGCTCGTTTGCCGTCAAACATATATTTAAAAAACTCTATCTCCTAAACATATGATTCGATGAAAATATAAAGACAAATTCTTTATATTCTGGATATCAGAATTAACCGAGTATGACAGCTTGTATATACATACCGGTACTGCGTCAAAATAAAAATAAAATGGCTTACGTAGCATACAATGCAATCATGTATCTTATGCTATTTCTATTCTATAACCTCGCGGTAAAAACTAAAGATCTTTTGTCTTGTCGGTTCAACTTAAAACTAAACTCTATTAAACCAGGATTATATGATCTCTATGATAATTACTAGCTCTACTACCATTACTATTACTAGCTTATTGATAGGACTAGCTCCGTGGCGCAGCGGTCAACACGCCAGCCTGCGACACGGAATTACCGGGTTCGATCCCCGGCCAGGTCAAGATGGAAAATGATCTGAAAAAAGATTGGCCTGGGTATTGGATGTGTATCTATATATGTATTTGTTATAAAAAATAGTATCGTTGAGTTAGTATCCCATAACACAAGTCTCGAACTTACTTTGGGGCTAGCTCAATCTGTGTGATTTGTCCGTATATATTTATTTATTATTTATTTATTTATTACATATTTGGTTTATTATGATTATTCGTGTGCCTCTGCCAACCTTCTTGTATACACGAAACGAATCAATGGCAGAGGTGCGTATTACATCTTTGAAAGAATGTACGCTTTCTTGACTCGTTACTACTTATTTCTTTATAGATGATATGTTTTTGGAATACATTTTTTTTTTCACTTTCTCTGATGTTGTCCCGTTGTTCCCTGTCTTTATCGATCAAGAATAGACAATATATAGTTCTTTATAATGTTGATGTAAAAAGCGTACTACTGTGTCAAAGAGTTTCTTGAAGTTGATAGCCGACACAAACAGCCGATATGTCTGTAACGTCTTGTTTGTACGTCGCTGGCTATCGCGCTGGGTTCTCGGAATCTCCGCTGGAAACTTTACGAGTATTTACAAAGACGCACACTCATTCCGATTCGCTCGAGTAGGTTCAGTGAGACTATTTGGCGGGGCCTTATGAGTATCTGCTTCAAGGCGTGTTGTATCGCTTTTGGTTTCAAGTTTGGTCTATTTTGGTTTTGTTGATCTAAAAGAGTATATTTTTTTAAAGAATCGCTATTATTTTCATTAAATCAGTTGACACGGTTTTATTGCGTAATTACATTATTTTTATACCGTACTTTCCGAAAACTTTTCAATTTTCATGTTCGCAGGTAGACTAAGTTGATATTTGTCTTTCAAATCTATATGTTATGTCGTTGGCTGGCCTTTTCTTCTGGATATTTTTGCTCAATATTTGGATCATCTTTTCCTTTACCTTTTTTTCTAATAGCTAATAGTAATATGAATGTATTCAAATTGATACATCATATTAAAAAATTGTTTTCTTGGTAAGTATTCTTAGTATGATCTTACAGCTAAGTTTCATGTCGCTTTGTAACTAAACACATTTTCTGATCAGAGTTTTCTAAAGACATTTCTAGCCCAAAGTCAATCATCCAAATTGGTTAATAGTTTTTACAAAGGCATTCAGCCAAAAAAACAAACAGCTATTATTTGTCTATACCGTCTACGCGAAATCACAACGAAACGTTATGCTAATGTTTGTGTAGAATCTATTTAGTTAATTTCAGGTTAATTCCTAGCTCGATGGTGGGTTGCAGATTGTGGAGCAAGCGGTTTTGTCAGGCCGTATTTTATTGTACAATTACTTAGTTGTAGTGTGAGAAAGAGAGTTAGTTGGTTGTTAGTTCGTGTGGTTTCCGGCAGAGTAGAATAGGACCACTCCAAGTCTTCCCGTGGATGTCGTACAAGGCGACTTAGGAAATACAAGCTAAACAAAGCTTATAAACATCGATGAGACCTCTCAAACCCGTCTGGCCAGCGTGCAGAGTGTAGGCCAAATCCTCGGGCTGCTCTGGCCAAGTATGGAGTAGTACAGAGAGGGTCGTGGTCCTGTAGCTGACACTAAAAAGACCTGATGATGAGTGTGAGAAACAAATCAATAAAATTTATTTTATTATATTTCCAATATTTTACGATCACGTGCTACAAGAATACATTTTCGCAATATTATATTTACCTATCTAATATAATATCCTCCATTAAAGTATTGCGCAGTATTGCATATTTTTCCTCCTTGTTTATGAAAAGTTATAAGTCGAGGATAAATGTAGTTCCCCTCCGGACGCCAAACAGGCAAACCGCAGCTTTACCAGTCACCCAACATTATATCAACCAGAATCTTCGATACTCATATTATAAAACACTGGCCAAGTGCGAGTTGGATTTATAGACACACGCTAAGGGTTCCGTGCCACAGTATAATAATCAACAACAACAACCACACTAGTTTCGGTCTGTTACGAAGACCATCATGAGGGAGTGTGTTAGGGGTGGTGATGGTCTTCGTATGGATTTCGATAAATTCAAATGCTTGGGTGCGGGTCTATTTGTTATTTTCATAGGTATTACACGTAAATGCCTATAAGAACAGAACTTTTAGGGAACCCTAAAAAGAATGCGAACGTGGGATATCCGTCGAGGACGAAGTTCATTACGCTTTTTCTTTAACACCAAATGTTATTCGGGGTAAAACCGCTTATTTATATACGTATACGTATTATTTTGCTTGGAATAGTTGTAATATATGTATGTAATGGTAACTTATAATAAAATCTTTGTTAACATAGCTATCATCTTTCGGGAAACAGTCTTTGGCAGCCAGCGTCTGCACGGCCCCGTGGGATCAATAGCCGGGCGGCCCGCGGGATCCTTGGCCCGATTCCCGGTGGCCGACCGCGCCTGGCCTCCGCCTCAAGTGCAGCCTATCTTAGCATATCTTAACCACCGATCGAAAAGAGGGGTGTTAAATGTTTCACCTGTTTGTCTGTGTTTGTGTATCAGTGGTTCAGTGGCATAGTACCCACGACGCGCCTGGCACGGGTGGACGAATTTGTATGCGGGTTTCTTTATCTGGAATTGGCGGGCTAGATTTTCAGCTTTGCTTGTGGCCAGTGGAACGTCCATTTTGGACTCTAACGTTTTGATATATCAAGAGAAATCCATTTTAGTACATCTTGTTATGTCAAGTGGAACACCAGGTCAGGACGGGGCTAGAATATTATACTAAGTATATATAATATTTAGGCTGGGGGCTAGAATATTATACTAAGTATATATATATTTTCTATAGGGATTGCAGATAACTAAAAAATAGAAAAAAAAAGGCATATGGACACAACTTTTCACTGAAGAAATCTTACCACTTGCCTCTTACATCCAATGCAAGGCGTTCGCTCAGAATACAAATATAATAGGTACTTCGGAAAGACAAACATAGAAGAGCAGTTGGTAAACACCAGCCCGCTGGTCAGATGACATTGTTCGAATCAGGATGAGACAAGCACAGGATCGTGGAACATGACGTAAAAAAGAAAGACCTATGCGCGGCAGTGAGCTGAAAATGATAATGCTGAGAAGGCAAACATAGGCATTGCAAAACATAGTGTTTAACTTTAACCTCAGTCAGCTACAAAAAACGACAGAACAAAACATCTTCTATGCTGGTCTGGGAGAAAATAAAAAAACGTAGAATGTACGAGTTGTTTCTCTTCCCGTGCAGATCGTAAAAGCCGAACGAGCGAATGGACGAAAACTGAGGAATCATGACAGTAGGCAATGCGGGTAGCAAACTTTTGATTCTGTTTTTCATCTGTACACGCCCACCAACATGCTAAACGCGGCTTTTCAATCATGAGATACAGCCTGGTGACAGACGGACAGACAGAGAGACAACAGACAGACATACAGACAGCGGAGTGATATTAATAGGGTCCCGTTTTTACCCTTTGGGCCATACCCAATGGGTAAAAACCCTAAAAATATAAAGATGAATGTTAATTTGCGGGATCGGCTTAGTCGGATACAAGTCAGATAACATCTAGTATACATTTATTTGTCTTCAAAAATCATCAGCATCCACAAAATTTCTCAGCATCCTGCCACTTTACCCCAGTTTGCAGCGGACTGATTTCCGACCTTAGCCCGCTCCCAAGGCTCGGGCGACACGTGTACGCGAAATAGATCAAATTCAACAGGTAGGACGGAAGTAGGCAACGGGGCCAAGGATGCCGCGCCCAACACGACAGATGCCCGAGATGGGGCGAGACCTCTACGTGAAGGGTGCACATTTTAAACAAGGCACCGTGTGGGTAAAGATGGGACAAAGGCAGCATGCTGGATTTCTACGATGATTTTACTATTAATTCATTTGTTAAAAAGCGGACAAGTGCGAGTCGAACTCGCCATAAAGGGTTCCGTAGCAGCAAGTAACATAATATAAAAGTCCTGGTTATATTTGAGTTGATTGAATGAAAAGTAAATTGCGGTTTTCGATTTATGATGTACCTATTAAAAAAACTACTTACTAGATCTCGTTCAAACCAATTTCGGTGGAACTGTGCATGGTAATGTACATCATATATTTTTTTTAGTCTTATCATTCTCTTATTTGAGAAGTTACAGGGGGGGCACATTTTGCCACTTTGGAAGTGTCTCTCCCACCACTTTGGAACCCCCAAAATTTCTTGTTTTATTTTTCTATTTTTGTGTGTAAATCTTATAGTTTCTTATAGTTTCGGAAAAGTGGCTGTGACATACGGATGGACAGACAGACCGTCATGTCTGTCTGTCCGTCCGTATGTCACAGCCACTTAATATAATTTAAATTGGACTAATTCAAAAGGAAGGTTATAACTTCCAAAACTTCCAATCAATTAAAAAAAATAATTTATCAAATTAATTTAACTCCTACGTTGACTCCTACATGTCGGAGTTATGAGGTAACGTACGTAATAAATAAATAAAAGTTTACAACAAGGCGAGAACCTCCTTATTTTATAAGTCAATTAAAATGATAAAAAAACAGCTCACGATGACTCAAGGCTACAGGCGAATAATAATGAACAGCAGCAGTAAATAGGACGCCCAGCAACCTAACGCGATTACGCGGCTGCAATAATTGTTTACGCATTAAACAAGGAGTACTACAAACCACAAACGGCCGCGCTTGCGTATACAATGCCGCTTTAATGCGTTCAATAAAAAAAATATGCACTAAAAAACCGCAATGTACATAAAAAAGCGTTCGTGGCCGTTTATGTACCAGGCTTGAAGTAAGCGCAGCACAATCAGTCGTAATCGTAAAGTGCGTTGCACTTCTGTAGTAAAATGAAACCTGATTCATTTCATTATTTTCATATTGATTTTTTGTTATTTTGCTGTATTATTGGCACTTTAAAGGTTCTTTCTTAGGAACCCTTAAAGTATCAATTTTATGACATGTCCTTTTGCACCAATTTCTATTCCAATTAGTTCGACAAAAAATCCTGAATGATAACATTAAAGCTCCCTAACATGTGTGTCTTGAAGGTCGGGGGTGTCATCTTCAACTTCTTAGCTGGTGGAAAGCTAAAAAGAACTCCAAGGAAACTGCGCTCGCCAATGCGCCTGTCAAGCGTGGTGAGTATGGCAATATCCTTCTATGTAAAAATCTAAATAAGTTTGTCTATGTTAAAATCGAAAATATGTGATGAAAAAAAAACAGTGGTTCATATGTTGATAGAGCATCGACGGGCTAGATGTCGAAGGTTGTAGGTTCAAATCCTACTTTTGGCGAAATTTTTTCATCACATATTTTCGATTTATATATTAAACCGAGCATTGTAATGCTATTAATATAATTAAAAGTTTGTCTATGTGCTTAAAAACTACGTCATACCGCAGGAATTCATACTGCCTTAACATCCTATCATGAATATGTAGGATCACCCCTACGATATGGAGTTTTATTATGGGAAAGCTCAACACTAAATTAGACAAAAATGCGTACATGCGATGTGTCTGGCATTCGTTTGACCCATTTAGGCCTTTATTTATGAAATTAAAATTATTAACTTTGCCATCTCTGTATGTTTTAGAGGCTGGTTAATTTGTAAAAAGCCTGCACCCAGGACAGCCGTTCACATAAGTAAACACTTGTCAAGAGATCCAACAAAATTACTTTTGCCGTGTTCTATAAGTAGGTAGTTCTCGAATAGATCCCAAGATCTGTTCGAGAACTAACTTTAAAACATTTTAGAACGGAGTTAAATAAATGGCTTATAGAGAAGTGTTTTTATAAAACTAATGAATTTATGACGACTAAATAATATTTCATATTTTTGAATTAATCATTACATATTAATTCATATTTAATTTTACAAATAAATTTTGACACGTTTTTATTCTGATTTAATATTTTGACATGTTTTTACATATTTTAATATTTTCTATTAATACATTGTAATAATGACCATGTCATTAACAATGACTAATACTAATAAATTTGCATGCTATGAATATAGCTAAATAGACTTGATCTTACCACGAGTGTACCATGTTCAAGGCAAATAAATAATTTTGATATTTGATTAGATTTCATGGAACGAATAATTCTTGGAGGAGGCCTCTGTCCAGCAGTGGTCTGATAATGGCTGTTATGATGGTGAATGATAATGAAATAAAGTGAACATGTTTAGCAATGACATATTTAATTTACCCGAGCGTGATTTTGAAACTCTGAACTATATTGAAGTCCTGGAATCAGAATCCCTAATGGAATACAGGATCGCAAGAAAAATAGGTAAAATTCTAAAAAAAATTGACTTCCATAGATATTCGTCCAGCTAATCGGGGCGACCTAGTATGGGAAAATTGTTTTTTTCGAGTCTTCAGTCTTTTTCTTGCCATTATACATTTCATTTATGGATCCTTCTCATAAGAGATTCAAAATGAAGTATATATTTTTGGGTAATCTATGATTTACCTTATTTGCTAAATAACACAAATGACAAATTTTACTAGAAATAAGAGATTTATATCCAAAGGCAGTTCACCTTAATGAATAAAATGAAATCATCAGTTGTTCCCGCCCCAGCCTCGGGCCTCGCCAGCGCGCGGAGGCTGCAGCATCCTTGGCCTGGTTTCGCTGACCGGGGCTTTGCCCGGCGCTCGCGGGTCACCCGCTCCGATTCCGTTTGATACGCCTGAGCGGACTCTTTCACTTGCTCCCAAGTGCTCTGTCGGTTTGTTTATAAATCACGTGGGTTTCGGTTCGGAAACATCTCAAGTGAAAATGTATCCAGCCGGCCTATGATATGATAGACACTTCAAAATACATTACGTTTTATAAATCTTAAACAATCTTACGAAAACCGCAATGTATTTTGACGTAACTATGAAAACGTTTCATATTATTTATTTTTATTTAAGTTATTTAACATTCCTTTCTGTGAATCCAACTATTGAAATCAACAAATTGTATATGTGAATATTTCGGTAGCCCAAAAGGCATACGTAGTAGCGGAAGCGGTCCTCACATATACTTGGGCATTACAAGTTATTTTAAATCTACTCTAAGTACCAAATATTATGTTAAGGTTTTCAGAAGAAAACTTTTCAATTTGTATCTGTTTTCTGTGAAGTTGAAGGACGACAATTTATTTTCATACTGTTACTCTTTGTCGTGTGACCTTAATTTGTATCACTATCAGGATAGATACATGGTGGTGGGTGACGGATATATCGTTGCTGTATACAAGTAGTACTGATAAAAGCGGACGTCGATAAGTCGAGTGGCTGATAGCGTATCGATCGGCTCGCCGATGAATAATATTTTTCTTTTTCCTCAACGAAGATGATGAAACGGATACAGATAGTAGTTTGATAGCCGCTATGTGGACGATATCTTATCCCGTTCTCTCTCATTTAAGCATTTTCCCGGCGACATCCTCCGCTGCGGAGCATCGGAGCCCAGAGTTCGCTTTTATGACTGCATGCATCGTATTCGTATAAATATAATTTGGCAAAGTTTATACGGCTGGCCTTCCTGACGCCAACCCTCCTTGCGTAGCTTCAGAAGCGAAGGGTAGAACCTAAATGGAGCTACCAAAGAGGCGTTGGCGTCGCAGGTATTTGTCTTTACAAATACTTGTAAAAAGGAAGTATTCGGCCTGACTAGGAATCAAACCCAGAGCCTGTCGTTCTGTTACTGACGCCACGGAGACAGTCGTCTCTTCTTTTAAGATCCTTTTAAGATCATAGCAAAGAAAGAAACATAGCAGAGGCAAACATAGCTATGGTTACATCGTTGTGTCTATCATCGAACCGTGCCTCCGGTTGCATTATCAGCTATGCTGCCGAGCCAGCCAGCAAGGACCACGATGTTATTTTTGTCTAGTTGACCCTGATATAAATCCTCCTTAAATATATGATGAGTCCTTCATTAAAGGGGGTATTATACCAAGCTGAATCGCATCCTAAATCGGATCCGATGAGAGGGATGCCGCTATACGTGCGATACGCTCGTATAAAGCGCTCTTTGAGCTAGTTGAACCCTCACCATTCCTCCATCGGACTACGAGGCGCAGACAGAAATTTCACCCTTTTATCGTTGGAATACCAAAGAGTCGAACTAAACGCTTTGACAGTTCCTTTTTGGTTCGAGTAGCTAAGGTGTGGAATGAACTGCCTGCGTCTATATTCCCAGACAAGTACAGTCCCGGGACATTCAAAAGTAGAATAAATGGGTATGTCTTGGAAAGGCATGTAACATCCTCGTCTTCATCGTCACTTACCATCAGGTGAGATGGGAGACAAATGCCTAATCCAACATTTAGTAAAAAAAAAGATACGATTGGAGATATATCGTGTCTAACGTATAGCGGCGTCCCTTCCATCGGATCTGATATTCAGGTTGGTTTAATAGGCGCCTAACCTCATACAACGCCAACGGACCTCTTTTCTACACTTCACACCATTTGAACCTGTACTGTAAGTCTGAAGGGAGGCCATTTTAAAAATATATATAACCACTGTATCCACTAGCGTAGCCCGCACAAGCCGCGCTTTATAGCCCGTTTATCAAGCACCTTTCTGTTTTTATTGCTGCATCTGAAGTACGGGTATCGCGCGGCTGGTTCACACAACCACTTAATTGCATTTTATACGATGCAGATATTTTTAATCAGTTAACATAAATATCTAATGGTTATACACGGTACACGGTAGAAAATAATCTTTCATATAAAAACCGAGTTTTATCAAACTCCTGACCCGATTGTGATAAAATTTTAATGGGACCAACTTGAAAGCATACCACTTCAGACATTTTTTTTTTTTTAAATCGGTTTATAATATTAATGACAGAGTTCTGAGGTAACAAACATAAAAAAACAACGGGTTGTACTTCAGGAGTGCCGGCAAAAGTGAAAACTCGCCTTTGCGGCGGTCTCAGGTCACGTGTCCGTCTTACGAATGTTTGGTCAGGTCACGTGTCCTGACGCGAGTTTAACATTTTTTTTCCATCCCAAAAAGTGCACAACGCCGCTGATTGAACCCTAATTTTTTTTTTTGCCAATTCATAAAAATGATTTCTTTGACACAGGAAACTAGCCTATCGGTTGAAAATCCGACCAGTAGAGAACAACCGCACAGCAGGACATGTGAAAGAATTTTTGCTCGACCTGAAACAAAGACGCTTTGCGCTTGCTCTGTCAACTGATACATGCTATACATTATTTGCGTTATTCCCAAAGTACCCTATTCTATTGTTCTCAAAAAAAAAATATCTCATACAGTAATTCCCAATTTACTCCGCGGAATAGTTATTATTTAAAAATCCTGGTTTTTTTTCTTCTTCCCATTGCCAAATTTCTTCCCATTCTGCTTCATTGGTATTTCGAATAATTCTCAAAATACCCTATTTGAAATCAATTCTCACACTGCTCCATCAAAATGATTATAAAGTGTATAGGTAAAGTCTGTTATAAAATTCCTTGAGCACTGTGTGTGACAATATCGTTCGGTTATTTACTTCTTGTTCTGTTATGGTAAATGTGTCAAAAATTCTAATGTAACAAATGTGGCAAACTTTTGAAGTAAAATTAAACATTAAAACAAGTAATTGTTTAAATTGATTGCTTTTTGATTAAATGGAGTGGAGTACTTTTAAAAAATTTTAATGTTATCGTGGAGTACAATGAAACTTAATTTAACTATTTTTTGCATCTTGTAGTTTGGGAACTTCTTGCGGAATACTTTGGGATAACCCAATTATTTGACGTGTGTCTTTCTGTCCTTGCTCGCTTTTGTACGAAATGCGTAAGCACTTTTCGCGGTTTAGTTGCCTCTCATCATCGTTTCGAGTAGGTGACACGGTCAATCGACCATGCACACCCTGGTGTCAAAGTTCTTCGGAACCGCCTCTCGGCCTCTGACGTGGTTCCTTTAACTACCAGATGGCAGCCAGGACCATCGGCTTAACATCATCGTTTCGAGTAGGTGACACGGTCAATCGACCATGCACACTCTGGTGTCAAAGTTCTTCGGAACCGCCTCTCGGCCTCTGACGTGGTTCCTTTAACTACCAGATGGCAGCCAGGACCATCGGCTTAAGTGCCTTCCGAAGCACGGAATCATCTTTATTATCAGACAATCAGGTGATTCAAGCCTGCAATGTTCTAACCAAACTGGAAACAACTAAACAAAGTATGCTTCCGGTGGGAATCGAACCCACGACCCCCGGGTCAACAGGCAAACGCCTTAACCACTGGACCACGGAGGCTGTAAAAGTTGCCTCTAACGACATCCAATAGGAAGCACAAGCAACCTTAATTACTACAGGGCGGTTATTTTGAGCCGGGCGGTGCAATGTGCATGTTCGCGTGATTCGCGTCTACGCTCAGAGAACGATCGATATCGACGGATCAGTACCCGGCTGGCGGCGCAATGCATGCAATCCGTAAACTATACGGTCTCGATTGCGTCGTTGTCGGATGGCGTTGGGTATTTTACGAATATTTCAAAAGTATAAGGAACCGAGTTTTACACACTCAAAGCTAATGTTTTATTAAAAGTATCGCGAATGCACGCTATTTGAACTCGCTTTCGAAACGCTGCATGATTTTGCGTTCGAAATACCCAAATAAACTTATTTTAGTACCGATGGTATTATGATGCTTTATATAAACATTCAACTTTTTTTTCTACATTTCAACTTAGATTCAACATTCAAATTAGGAATAACTTCATCATCATCATCAGGTCTTTTTAGTGTCCACTTCAGGAGCATGACCCTCTTTGTACTACCGGAACTTAGAGTTAATTCAACATTCAAATTAGAAGTAAGTTACTCCCTAACTAGGATAAGGAAAGAAAGGAAGGTTTTGTTATAGAAAAAAATACCGTTTCTGCAACGCAGCGGAAAATAAAACTTCCTATATTTGAAATTCGATTATAAGATAATAAAATTATGTACTTATATTAAATTGCTTCAACAATTCAATTAATTAGCCGTTGATGAACGTCGTAATAACTGAGACATGTGATGCAAGTGCGGCGGCGTGCACCGCGGCGGTTTGAGCGATCAATATCGACACGGGGATCGGTTACCCCCTGCTACCTCCTTTAGATAAAGCTAGTGTATTGCAAATTTAAGATGGGACACTTTCCAATAACCATTATTATTTACCTTCTATGTTTTGGTTTACAACATATCGACAAGAGGTGTTTCCTAAATAATACTCTAAAGAGGAAATATTTAAGTGTAATAAACTTAAAAACGAATTAACCGTAATTTAAAAAAATGATTTGCTGCTGAATTGACGATAATTTTACGTAATAACGGTGGAATAGAGATAGATGCGTCACAAGCTGAACGCTTTAGGTCGATCGTGCTTCTCTATCGCTTGTTCCGTGCTCTCGGAATTCCGTGCTTCGGCTTGCACACGTAACGTGACACTTTTTCGTGCGTACAGCCAACGCGGCGTTTATCGATTTATAAGACGTTATCACGTCAAAATTCTTTTACTTATAGAAATGTATAGATAACTAGCAATTTTTCCCCGTTTTCAAAACATTTTTTATTCCTGCTTCGCTCCTATTAGTCGCAGCGTGATGTTTTATTGCTTATAGCCTTCCTCAATAAATGGACTATCCAACACAAAAATATTCTTTTAATTTGAACCAGTAGTTCCTGAGATTAGCGCGTTCAAACAAACAAACTCTTCAGCTTTATAATATTATAGTATAGATTTACGCGCAAGAAATCGCGGTAGAACAGGTGACCTGTTATACCTTCTACTGTAGAATATATTGAGACTTCACTCTACTCGAATCTGATGACAATGTAACGCAGTATAGATAGTGGAATCAGGATAGATAAAAACTATAAAGCTGAATGAAAAATATACTGCGCCGACGAGTTTCATGGCACTGATTAAACAAAAGGAAGATAGCCGAAAACTCTCCAGTACAATAATAACAGCATTGGGCCTAACGTTAGGATATTGCTTACGTAGTCCTAAGCACATATAACCTGTCTGCCATCGCAGGCTCCATTAGCCGAGCCAATTATTATTGCGTAACATTAAGCCACACGTTTGAGGATAACAACTTTATTTATAACTGCGTCATTTCGTTATATTATATAATTATAATAACTATTTACGTGATATACAGCAGGCATTATGTACCCTGTGTATGACAGTGACAGTGTTTTGTTCTTGGGACGGGATAACTGCAATAGTATGGGAGCTAACATGCTTCATGTTGATTTAATTTTTGTATTATTTGACATTTATTTTAGTTTCTTTGTCCTTTATAGTTATATTCAATGTTATGATGCGCACGTTATAATATTCCAAATATGTATAAATTAGATTTAACTTATAGATACATATTTAGGTCCGGTTCCAAGTACAGCGGTTGTAAGTCACAATAAATTTAATCATAATCAATTTTATCTTTTATAAAGATTAATTATGTATAGCTTCAAGTCGCGGAAATTTTTGCGGCCATTGCGAGGCCTTAGATAACCCCTCAAACTATTTTATGAACAACTATTTACAGATCAAAATAAGAACGTCAAGCGTCTCTTAGCATTTTTTGTCAAAAGTGCAGTTTTTGGCATAAATGGACACGATAAACTCATGTATTCACTTGACTTATATGTATGTAGTCTACCTAACACTTTTTCGTTCAAAGATCAATACAAACTTCAGGGCCTTGCTTATGTTTTGCCGATTTTTATGCAGGAAACGCATCAGGCAAAGAAAAGTGAATCCCTTTTTATTAAAATGTAAATCAAACTGAAAAAAACTAATTTAACGTCTTTAAATATATACAGCTTATTAGTTCTATAACTTTATATCTAGATCCTCTGGCCTACCGCCCAACAGATACTGACACCCGCCCGCCCAACAATCAACCGCCCAATCGATACGCTGCGCATGCTCCCGCCCGCCCTAGGCCGCTCGATACTGCGGCCACGTCACCCCTAGGGGTAACGACTCGCGGACGTTAACATAGGTCTTGAATCATGGTTCAACTGCGGATAACATTATTACGGGTTATGGCTAATGAGAAAGTTGCCTAACTTACACCTGTTGTACCTGTACTAAAGTTGCATACCCCTGTATGCAGGGAGATTCTATATTTTAGCACTATAGAGGGGTTATAGAGAAGATTTTCATATAATGAAATTAAGCCAAGATGGCGGTTGTTGCATTGAAGTGTAAAATAAATATATATATATATATATATAAAAATAAGATATAGATTATTTTTTTTGATATTATTTGTTACATATTTTACATATTTGTTACATATTATAATTGTTTTCTTTTTTTGTTGCTGCTATTTTATTTTGTATAATTGTCTTAAATCAACTCTCAATTGTAAAACATGTATATGTTTGCGGTCAACGAGTGTCGACAATTAGTTTTCGAGTTTTGTGCTTGAGATCGAGTAAGTCATGCTCACTAAAATGTTCAAACTGGTGGCGGCGTTGTGTGTCGGGTCGTCGAGTTCCCTCTAATATGGTTGAGCTCAGCGATGGCTGATCCATGCGTCAACTCGTGAACGGGTGTTGCCAGGGGGGACAGGTCTGCTCGGCCTCTTTGAGACTTTTATCATATCTGTTGTTGTTGCGCGCTCGATCGCTTACATAACGTGTTCCACAAAAATATGTAAATTAAAATTGTATATAACATGACATCAGAAAAAAAAAGAAAAGGAAAATATTAAATATCATACAAAGCCCTTCAGGCAAGTAGGCGACCAATACTGTTGAAAAGAGTTTCTTTCGGCGTCTTCTTCTCTGCAGTGGTCGGTTCCGAAACGCTAGTAGTTTGTAGCCTTTGAACAATAATTAATAATTTGAATATAATATAATATGTATTATTTAAAATGTGAATTGACGTGAAAAAGTGCCTGAAAAGGCCTATTTTCTGAATAAATCTTTGAATCTTAAGGAACACAAGTCAGCATACTTCTTAGAAAATCTTACATTTTCTTGTTCAATAACTGTTTCACGATGATCCTCACCTGTCACTGAATTGTACCAAGTTACGCTTTCGTCCTTACCATAGAGATAAGATAATCCTGGTCCTTACTATTGGCAACATTTTAGTTTCTATTTCCTCTTTGTAGTAGTTATTATAACCTCTTTGGGCGCATACATATTTACGATTGACACAGGATCTTGTGTAACATCACTACATAGTATAAAACACACTACTTAGATCTTTAAAACTACGCAATGGACTTTGATGCGGTTTTTTTAATAGATAGAGTGATTCAAGCGGAAGGTTTATCTATATCTACATTGCACCCGTGCGAAGCCGGGCCGGTCACTAGTCTAATCATATGAAAGTTTGGATGTTTATCTAAATCACTTCTCAACTGCTAAACTGATTTGATTGATAATGTATTTAGGCAGCTTGAATAATCTGTGTTGGCCACTTACACACACGAGAAATAAGAACAGTGTTAATTAGCATAAACATAGTTTATGTTCTAACTTAACATGTATAGATAAGACATTAATCTTTTTAATGGTAATCAAGTTATGAATAAACTAACAAAAAGATTACATTAATAAGATGTTTTTTGTATTCTTAGCAAAGTTAGGCGTGCCGTGCATATCCTTACTAATATTATAAATGCGAAAGTGAGTTTGTTTGTAACGCTTTCACGCCTAAACTACTGAACCGATTATCATGAAATTTTGCATACAAGTTCTCTGGAGTACGGAGAAGGACATAGGCTACCTTTTATCCCGGGAAAATGTACTGTTCCCGAGGGATCGACATTGACGCGGGCGGAGCCGCGGGCGAAAGCTAGTCATATAATAAATAAGATTGATTAACGATTTTGTAACGTTTAATTTATATAAAGTTTATGAGTAATATTTAAGGTTATGCCTGTTATGTTAACACATCGGTATGTCATCAGAGTGCGTAAGTATAACTCTGATTCATCTTTGTACTGCAAATAATTTATTTTTAAACATATCCTGATCATCGTGGCCAAATCTGGCATAGCAAGCAAAAAGAGATATTGAAATCTTATCTTTTCGACTCTCTCAGACAATTATCATCATCATCATCAGGTCTTTTTAGTCTCCACTGCAGGAGCATACTACCAGAGCCATACTTGGCCAGAACAGACAGAGGATTTGGCTTACACTCTCCTCGCTAGCCAGACGGGTTGGAGAGGTCTCATTGATGTTTATGAGCTTAGTTTAGCTTTTATTTCCTCATCCATGGGAAGACTTGGAGTGGTCCTTCTACTCTGCCGGAAACCACACGGCTATTATAAAAATAGATTTTGCATACTGTTTTCAACAATTGAAAAGGCTTGCTCTATTTTTATATGTATAATATCTGTTATTGACCCTATTTTAGCAAATAAAGTATTTAGGGGAATGGTAATGCATTATATCGTATTGGATATAGTCAAGGGATATTAAGGATCGTGATTTTGTATGTTCTAATCGATACATGAAATCAGATAAAAGAAAAGAGAAAAAAAAATAAAAACAATTTGACTGTCTCTATAGTTGGTTTACGGTCGATCAAATTTGTGATAACGATGAGAAATAGATGCGTGATAGATACTACTTCTGCTACTGCTGCTGTTGCTGCTGCTGTTGCTTCGGAACGTGACATTTTTCATGCGTGCAGCCGGTGTTCACCGATTGATAAGAAGTTATCACGACAAAAAGATATTAACAATCATACAAAGCCCTTCAGGCGAGATTGGCGAACAATACGATGAAAAAAGTTTCTTCAGGAACGCGTAGAGGTATCAAGCTGAAATTCATATCAAATACTCAGGTCTGCTGTCCCTTGCAGTTGCGAAAAAATCAAGCTTCTAAGCCAACGCAATCAAAAGATACAGCTGGTTATGTAGCAATTTCTCGTGTTTTTTCGACATTCGCAAGGGAATCAAAACCTACAGGGTACTTCCCGTGAACTCAGAATCTTGAAATTTAGTACGAAGCAACGTCTTATAGCACAGATAAAGGAAAAATTGCGAAAAGCATACATTTTGAGATTCATCATATAAAAAATTTTTATTAATTTTAAACTTATTATATACTAGCTTTCGCCCGCGGCTCTGCCCGCGTCAATGTCAATCCCTCGGGAACAGTACTTTTTCCCGTGATAAAATGTACCCTATGTCCTTCTCCGTACCCCAGATAACGTGTATGCAAAATTTTATGATGATCGGTTCAGTAGTTACAACGTGAAAGCGTAACAAACAAACAAACAAACAAACAAACTCACTCTCGCATTTATAATATTAGTAAGGATAATGTACGGAACCTTTAGTGCGCGAGTCCGACTCGCACTTGGCCGGTTTTTATTTAACTTTCGGGCTGCTGCTGATATTGATAATCAAGAGCCAGGCTCTTGTCGAGATAATGACACCGAAGTGTGAAAAGAAACACGTATAACTCATTTTGGCGAATAATAGTGAAGTAGTTTTCCCATTCCCTTCTCCATTTCACACACTATTTGTGTATATACTTGTGTGCATTTTCCTTCACTGAAAGAGATAAAATTTATTGAAAATGAAATAAAAATTATAAAATACAGAGGACGACTGGTACAAACTCGCCTGGGCGGTGTATGAACCCGGGACTTTTGGCTTATGTATCGCGCTTATCATAATATTGTCGTCTATGGCCACTAAGCCGCGGCCTCTTCTTTTTAAGTTTTTGCCCTTACCTAAAATAAAACAGTGCAGTTCAGTAATTGTTATATGCTGCACTGTTTTATTGTTCTTGTTGTCAAACCAATCAAAAAACATGTCATATTTACAGCATAAGAGGCGAGGGGTTTGGGTCAAAGTAAAAAAAAATACAAACTGATATATTTTAATAGCAAATGTATATCTTATATGCAAATCTTAAGGGCATTTTTTTTGTCCCATTCAGGCTGAGGTCCACGTATTTCTTTAGAAATCTGACGGAAGAAGTTGTTTGATTATCCAGTAAACGGTGCAATAGTGAAAGAGTATTGGACGATTTGCCTTTAATTTGATCGATGTTATTAATGTCGATTTAAAAGTTCGTGCTATTTTAATTCCTATATACGTTATCTTTCTCGTAAACTTCATATTTTAAAGTTCTTCCAATAATCAATTCTACTGGTTTATAATAAATAACATTAGCTTCAGGCGGTAATTGCTTGTTAAGCCAAGTATTTGCAGCTCTTACAGATATTTCTAGTGCTATCACATAAAGGGCTAGACTCCCATTGCAGCGGGGTTGGGCGCGAATCGATGCTCGATGCCGGCGCGCGCACGCGCGGGCCGCCGCGCTTCACACGTGTCAATGTTTATTTACGTTCTGGGCACGTCCCACACTCCACTCTGTTCGAGTGCTCAGTAGCTATGAAATGAATTGGGGAGCTTATAACTACAAATTAAGAACATTCTGCTAACAGCGAGAAGATTCTGCGCAGAAAGATCGAACATATTTGGGAAGACAGTAGGAAGATTCGTGGTTTAGTTTAACAAAACTAATACAAATTTACGTGCTGGCGACACATACATACTCCGCTCTTTAATCACAGTCCGTTGGCCAGCGGTTTAGGCGTTTGCCTGAAGACCCAGGGGTCGTGGGTTCGATTCCCACAGGAAGCATACTTTGTTTAGTTGATTCCAGTTTGGTTAGGACATTGCAGGATTAAATCACCTTATATTCTGATAATAAAGATGATTCTGTGCTTCGGAAGGTACGATAAGCCGTTGGTCCCGGTTGCCATCTGGTAGTCGTTAAAGTAACCACGTCAGAGGCCGAAAGGCGGTCCCGAAGAACTCTGACACCAGGATGTGCAAGGTCGATTGACCGTGACACCTCGATGAATGATGAATCACAGTGCTTACTTCGGTTGCCCCAAAATGCTGTAGGAACCTTACAGCTACAAATTAGGAGCATTCCACCACAGGGAGAAGACTCTGCCATGAAATAGAGATTGCACCCCTTTGGTTTTGGGTTGTTGATCTAATAATTACTCGTATTAACAGCATTCTTAGATTTTTACGTTCTAGGCACGTTCTGCACTCTGCTCTCAGCAGCAGCCGCTTCCTGATGAAATGGGTATAAGGTATACGATATTGGAACGTTTTGAAACTAAAGGACTATCTGCGCAGAAGCTCTTCCAGATGTTTTACATTCTGTCTCCCTTTTAGGAATGGCAAAAGTCTTACGTCATTTCACAGTATGAATAGTAAATATCATAGATATCGAATTTCAATAAAATAGGTTGACGATTTACCCAAAGTCGCGGTTCGTAGAACATATCTGTACCAAAGAGGCCTAGGACTGAGATTGGTGGCGTAAGAAGGGCTTAGATAATTATGGTTAAACTTCGAAATACTACCGCTATGGATAAAACCGAAAACATGCTGAGAGATATCAGACAGTGCAAGACTCTTTCTTAAAAGGCTATATTTAGCAACATGGCTAACTTTAAGGTCCAAAGGAGTATTAAGATTATAGGTAGCCCTTGACTATTCAGAAATTATCCTAAGTAACCTATAAATAATCGTAAGCGAGTCCCCTTTGAAAGGCTGGTAGCATCCGAGCTAGAAGTGACGAAAAATTAAATTTACGTACAAAAACTGTAACTAATAGTGTAGGTAAAATTACTCTTGGTGTTACTGGATGACACTACCTCTACTGTGGTAAAGTTCATACCAAAAGAAGAGACGTCCCTACGAAGCTGATGTAAAAAGAAACATCAAGAAATATGACAATGTTTTTTTTTTTTTTATGTATATCCGACGGCAAACGAGCAGACGAGCCACCTGATGGAAAGTGGTCACCGTGGCCCATGGACATCTGCAACACCAGAGGAGCTGCTGATGCGTTGCCGACTCTTAAGATACCTGTAAACACGCCTTTTGAAGGACCTCAAGTCATAGCACACAGGGAAAACCTCGGGAGGGAGTCCATTCCACAATCCTGCTGTACGAGGAAAAAAACCACGTGACGCTCTGAAAATCTCTGAAAACAATGTCACGCAAAGCAGTATTACGTAAGAAGAAATCGCGGTCTCTTCAGGTTTTAAGGTCGATGTCGCTACCTATAAGGTCTGGGTCTTTTGTTACGACGATAAAATCTGGGATATCGCGTGCTTGCTTCTGGAACTTGTATTTGCCACGAAAATATTGCGAGCCCTGAAAACCAAGTTACATCATCGTGATCGAAGTCGAGTGGGTGAGTGAAGTCACGATACCCTTAGCGACAACGTTTTTGTATAGTCTGCTATCAGATCTTAGTGTTTACTCATGGAAACGTATTCCTGTTAAGTATTTATTGTCATAGTCTAAAATGCTTACATACTCATAAAGACTTCTCATCCATGCTACACCGTTGTAATATTAGTTAGCATAGGTAGTTGTGTTCTAACTTATGTAATAAATAAATAAGTGGCTTTATATATTTGTTTGTGACGTTTTCATGCTTTGACTACCGAATGAAATTCATCATGAAATTTTGCATCACATTGCCAGAAATACTGAGATGGATATAATCCAGACACAAAGATCATCTTAAATACGTTTTTAAGATAATTTCAACTCTGAATCTTTTGTATGCAGAGTCTGATCTCTTACAACTTCTTCTTAAGTATATATACTATATGGTAAAAATTGTTACTAATGAGAATTCGGACAGTCTCCGAAATAAATCATCCAGATTCTGGGTTTCACCTGCGAGCCCATTCCAAAATAGCATCTAGTCCTGCGGTCCAAGGCATATCTGTACAAACTTCTTTTTATATTTTCGCCTTTTAGGATGTATATTACGTTATGTTGAAATGTTATCAAGTTACAAAAGGGCTATAAATATACATACGCTACGTCTCATACACACATTACATCATGTTTTAGTAGAGGGTCGGATCGATTCGTGACGTCACGTAAAGATTTTTATACTTTTCATCCCCTAAAACATTAGCTTACTTTTGACGTATGTTTATTCTTTAAACAGGTCATAGATTCATAGATGTTTTCTCTCTGAATGTTGACATTAGAGGTCAACGAGGGATCTAGTGTAAGAAGATGTGATGTAACTTTTCCTATTTTAGACAGGCAGCCACAAAAAGCAGAAGCGTGGATGCTAAAATTTATACTAGAATGAAATAGGTAATGTCGGAATTATATAAACGAGTACGTGTGTGTTACTTAAGGTATATCATCTATCTATCGTGTCAAATATATTAGTTATTACCTACTTCTAAACTTGATAAAGTGTCTAACCTGAATTGTGTAAATAGTATAAAGATGAGTATTTAGAATTTCCTAACGTTTCTAAAACTACTAATCAAAGCAGAATGACAAGACTTGTCTTGTTATCGGATCGCAACTCCACGAGGACCAAAGATCGTGACGTCACGCATCGATCCGCTCCTCGACTTCAGTTACATGATGTAACATCAACAGTTCTTTGTTCCGACATGGCTCTAGTTTTTGGGAAATGTGATATCTTAACACGCTATTTTGGTGCCTAACAGCATACTTGATTTATTCTTTCAGATGCCACATTTTTTCTATGTAGGTACTCCTGTACTGTGTCATGTATTTATGTAGCTTAAGGACTTACGGATATTAATGGTAAAAAACCAGATCGCAAAGAATACCACCTCTTATTTTTTAACGTATTTTTTAATGTCTAAACCAAATGATTTTTACTATGTTTTTCATTAGCAATATTAATATATGATCTTGATTAAGTACTGCTCAATTTATTGTACAAGTTCATTTCAAGCATACTCGAAGCCAATTTGTCATCGCAACGATATTATTGTGATTTTGACGATACTTAAGTACATTGAATAATCATAGTCCATAGCCACTCGAGTGCAAAATCAATACGGCAATCAGGGCGCAGTCCCTAAAGACATCAAGTAATAACTTTCGCGCTTCCCGGCCGATCAAAATGCAAATTGTCTAATAAATGCCGCAGTGAATGCTAAATACGAGTTATCCAGTCGTGCGGAGGAGGCAGGGAGCCGGCTAGAAATGCCCGTCACGTAAGCATTGGCGCTGGGAGGAAGGGGCTGCGCAAGCGTACTGTTGCATGCATAGGTACTATGTGCTCACATTCATGTAACCATGGATTTATGATACTTACAGTGCATATTCTGGAATATTATTGCAATGCGTCTCTCTTAAGAACCTATCCTATATCGACTTTTGTCATTTTCAGTTTTATAATTAGTAGATCACTATATAATACGTGTTTGATTAGTTTTCTCTGTAACAAAAAGAGTTTTAATTATTATGACAATTCCAATATAGAAAATTTCATGAAACGAAAAATATATATATAAACTTTCATAATGGAGTGCTCAATAAGAACAGTCGTTTGATTGATTCATTCTTGAGGATATTTTATTTTCCGTCCGTTTTGTCGTCATGTTTGGTAACATGACATGTCATATAATCATGTCACTAAAATATCCCAGAGCTGACGTCTTCAATGATTAAAAATAATTCGTCATACTTATGACTTTCATATGTCCATCAACTGCCTCAATGACGCTATAGTCCTGTTCGTTTATTGCACTTTTTCGCTGAATGTTATCTTTTGTTTTATCAACAAATTGCTATCAGAAAGTACTACATTTGATAACACAGTAAGTGTTCCAAGAGAAAAACAAACACTATCATCAGCACTCATGTAATTTGTTTTTATCTGTCTGACAGCTCTGCAGATAAGCTTTGCTCCATCAAATAATTAAGTTCTATAATTTGATCTCCAAAACATTCAAATTCCGTCGCTTTGTCCTAAATTACTTGACGGCGAATCGAATTTCGTCCGTTAAGCTGGAAGGTGAATTCGATTGCTTGATTGCAAAATGGACAAATTGAAAAAAGCCTGGAGCTTTTCGGGACGCCTTCGTTATGCAACGGAGACCGTTATAACAGCTCGCTGCTACGAATCATAATTTTTACTTTTTGGAACGAGTCTCTCTTTGTATTTTCGACCTTTGCTTGTTTTATTTTATATTCATCTTGGAAGCCAAATGTATTATGCCTTTTCAAAGAGGTTATAAATTAGTCAACTTGAATATTACAATTTCACTAATAAACTATAACCAAAATCCATAAAACTCTGTAACTTTTCCGTTTGCGACTTCCTCCACTTTCATAAAACTGAAGAACTTATTCCTAAAGAGCTACAAGTAGCATACTTCAGTTTATTGTTAATTTTATCGTTCAGGTGTACCTACTTAAAATTGCACGTGTTATTGATCAATACAATTTTCTAGTAAATGAAGACTTCTTAAATTAAAAGAACCTTGTTTACTTCGTGTAGGTACACTTTCTTTATTCAGTTACGGCGTGTTCGCAACGAAAGTATTTTCAGTGTGTTTACCATTAGGCACGCCTCGTGTATCGCTCCGTGTGAATGTTATCTCCTCGGCTCGAGTGGCTCCGAGGCCGCGGCACCGGTTCGTCATACTCGTTTACCTGGCCGCATAACTGTTTTTTCTCGATCTCCGGTCGCATACAAAAAGCGATGAGCTAGCTGCCTTGCGCCTTCATTATTATTAAAGCACAACAAATGAACGGCAACGCGGCACGATGCGCCGTTGCCGCACTGCACGCTCGGCTGACTCGTCACGTGACGTCACGTCTCAAGATGGCCGCCACACCGGTCGCTCCCCCCGCTCCCGTCACCCGTCTTCCAACCGGATCCGTTTCGTGTCGCTCGCTCGGTAATGGTAATAATAATTTAGAATGCAGCCGGCCGAAAGGAAACCGAGCGGGAATAGATTCAAATTAAATGCATCGAACACGTCGCTGATACGTGTTCTACATTCATTGTCATTCCGAGACTAACAGAAGCTGTTTACTTTCAATGAATGTACTCGCTAGAATCGAGGGCCCGGCCCAACAGCGAGTGTGTTCGTGACTCATTTGTTTAATCGCCTTTGACTTCGACTGCTATTATTATCACCATTGTTTTATGTTCTGCGGTTAAGTTACGTTATGCTAAAAGTTTCCACGTGCAATTAAGTTTTCTTTGTTTACGTTACGTACATGAATATGTAGGAGCGTTTAAAGTTGGTTTACAACATGATTTTCTTCACAAGAAAAAATACGTTTGCAGACTGCAATCGTCCATCATGCCTACGAATTAAATTGCATCTGGCAGGCCCTGAGCGAGTGCAGTGCAGCGCTTGTATCGTGTTTGTTATCGGGCGAGCGTGCTGTGGGTATGTATGTGTGGTGTGATAGGTGCAGGGCGCGGGCGAAGCGGCGCAGCGGCGTGGCGGCGGCGCATCCGCGCGTCGCGGCTAACGGCTCGCCGCGTCGTCTTGCGCGCGCTGACGTCACCGCTCGATAATGGCCGCCGCTCCCCGCCGTACTCCCCCCGCCTGCACGCCCGACATTGTCGAGCTCAGTCTCTCCTCGACCCGCTACCGGAGCGAGTGCCTGAAACGTTGTTCGTAACACGCATCTCTGTCCAGTACTCTCGGATGTGAATCTGATTAGTGCACTTGTGTGTATACCATGGTGACAGTGTTTAATTCAAAGAGTTGTAAAAATCTGTGAAAATTTTCAAGAGAAACGAGGAAAGCCGATCTCTCGCGCTCCGTACTCCGTCCGGCGGCGAGATGTCGGTGATGCAGAAGCGGCAGCATTGCTACCTTTGCGACTTGCCCCGCATGCCGTGGGCAATGTTGCATGAGTTTTCGGAGGCAGTGTGTCGTGGTTGTGTTAACTATGAGGGGGCCGACAGAATTGAGGTCGTCCTCGACACTGCCAGACAGCTGAAGCGAGCGCACGGCTTCCAAGAAGGAAGAGGCCCGACACATGCAAAGGCTGCTCACAGAGCACCTTTAGAAGCGCATCAAAATGGGTCTGAAACAACGACTAGGGGGCAGCCCGCGCCTCCAGCGCATCACGCGCCTGCAGCTGGATTTACACTACATCATCCTAGGCCAACAGCAAATGCTGGACTTTTGACGGAATATGGGGGCCGGCGCGAAGAACACGAAACTAGGCGGTTGACACATCTATCCGCACATCATTTGCCAACCCACGGTGGAACCCGAATTGCACCAGGATTGACGCTAAAACGACCATTAGATGATGATGACCATCAAAATCACCACGAGCCCGCGAAAAGGCTCCTGGAGGAGCATCCCAGGCCACCCCTGACCCGCGGTGAATCTCTGCCGGCGGTGTCACTAGCCGCTCCTTTTGCTCCCGATCGGGTGTTCAAGCAGGAAAAGCATCCCCTTCGTACACCGTCTTTCGACGCATCTTCGTTCAAATCTAGTGGTGAGTTTTACACTCTTGATATTATTATACTTGTCGGTATTGAAGAAGATAACTTCAGGAACATTGCTCCTAAAACACTGGTATCTATTCGGTCAATTAAATAAACTGTAACACTGTAATTGCTGATTGATTTTAGAAATATGTACCTATTTCAGAATGATGCATAAAATAAATAAACTCTCTCAACAATATAAATAATAACAAGACAAAAAAATAAGGAATCTCGTGTTCTTCACGTTCACGCCTAATAAAATTTGCCATACATTTGTTCTGTAAAACAGTAGTCGATTTTTCTTCACAAAGCGCACTACTTGAACATGAATATACAAAAGAAGCGGTTCTATTGATGATAATAAATGTTACGCTATCCAAGTAAATACTTAATTAAATTGCTGAATTAATGTACGATAGAAAATCCATCTATGTAAATTATTCTTACTTGTAAACCCTTTTGCTAGGGGTTAATAATCCTTGTCGATTTTATTTCACTTTATAGAGTTCGCTAGTTTGCCGCCGAGTAAATATTTTAAAGAAAGTTTCCGCGTTTTAAAATGTTACTGCAAATCCAAATCTTGAATGGAATTTCGTTGTTTCAAACTTTTAGAACTAATCAATTTCACGGAGGGAATAAACTAAGGTAAAAAACTTATGTTTGTGTGATAAATGCTTCATCCTAATAATAATCAATTAACATGTTATAGTAACGCGTTCTACTTAGGTAAAACTTAGCACGGAAAAGTATTTTATCTATTGTTCATGTTAAATGTACAACATATTGCTAAACATGCATTAGTCCTTGCGGGAAGCTTACCTACGCTATGCATAACTGCATGTTATTTTTGTCTAAATTGTATCATCTGTTTAACTCGGGTTCAACGCATGGCTGTTTGGATGATGTAACATCAAAGCTACTCTGTTTACCAATACCGATCTAATATAGGTTAACATTGTCAACATTCTGGGAAGTAACGCATAGTGCACAGCACGGATGGTGGCTGGCACGCGTGAACGTTCCCCGACGGATGATTGTGGTCGGTTTGCGCAAGCGTCCGCCACGGGATTAATATCTAGGTAGGTGCATTAACTCGGTCCATAAATACGAAACCGGTCCGACTGGTTAAGCGTTCGTTCTCGAAAGCGAGCCCGCGCCCGCGGCCTCTCGCACACACGCTCGCTACGTACGAACACCCACGTAATGTAAACGCGGCACCGGCACTGAATGCACGACGCAGCGGTGTGGCAACGTCGCGTGACGACATTTTCGCTCGCGTACGTATGTAGGTAGGCCGGCGGGTGAAAAAATATAGCGCCTGCCTACGCTTGGCAGAGCGGCCCGACCACATTCCGCTGGCGTGTGTAGGGAGTTGAGCTGCCGGCCAAAAAGGTCACCGTGCGTGACGTCATCACCGCCATATGGGCTGGGCGGTTGATACTACCCTGAATACCCCTCTAAACAATGTTTACGCTCCATTTAATTCGTGACTGAGAATCCATTGTTCAAATGAAAACGTCGTTAATGTACTACAACATGCAATCAATTAGTATGAATTGTGTCGTCGTCATCTGCAAATTGTTTTCTTAATCCGTTTTGATTGCTTTCTTATTAATATTTACGTAGCTTCAATAATATAGTTAGTCATTCAAGTCCCGATCTTGTTAACTGTAACTTGCTAGAAACCTTTCTCTAGATCCAGAGTTAGATAAATTTTGGCGTTATGATCTTTGAGTCATACATAACGAACATTTCACAAGCCAACGACAGTCTATTAGCATCGCGTCCGTGTGGGACCGACATAGGGAGTAATTTGGCAACGTCGTATACAGCAATACACTTGCGTACTGGAGAAGCGACTAGGACCATTTATCATACTTACCTACCCACCACAGTACAAAGTAACCCGAACGAGATCGGCAGAGCCGCTCTGACCGAGAGTGACACATCGCTACGTAATAACACACATGCTATTTATATGACATTAGATGCGTGTTCAAACGCGTGTTTACTATCAGTCGGTCTGCAAACGATGTGTCATCTAACATTGAATGTGAGGTTATTTAGACAAATTGAAACGACGCCGTTCATCTCTGATGCGCCTTAGATATCGCAGTGACGTTGATTGCCAAATCTATTCTTATGCTGGCCAGTGTTAATTAAATTTTACTTTTGTTATCTACGCAATCGACTAGTCCAAGACGCCGTATATTTATTCCTTTTCAGTTTCAAAGAGGATGCAAACCAGTGGTGATCTCTTCCTCTATTACATAATTTACGAGCAATGTTCCTGATATAATAATATCTTTGTCTTTTACTTCTTTAATACTGACTGTTTAATCGCTAAACTAGCGGATAAGCTTACTGTTCTGAAATCAAACCATAATCCGTGATGAAGGTAACCCTGTCACAATACTGTTGGCTTTAGCCTCTGAAAGAGGCTCTAGGTGCCAGTTCAAAACTATTAAGTTGTTAACGTTTGTGATTTTCCTTGTATGCCTATTCGAGTTACTGACAAACTATGTTCCGCAGGCTACGGAAGCAGCACACCCCTAACCAATGGGTCCGCTGGTTCTCCACTGGGCCGCGCGGCTGGGTCGCCCCCAGTGTCCGGGGCCGGTGCTGGTCCGTCACCCATGGCGGCGCTCATGTCGGTAGCTGACACGCTGCCCCCTGGATCTCCTCGGTCAGCTGGAGGATCTCCTCCCCAGCCGCCGCCACAACGATCAGCTAGTCGCTCAAGCCAACACTCGCCCAACTCATCAGGTAAATACTCTTCCAAGTTACCTTTGTCTTTTTTCTAATCCTCGACTTTCAATTCTGTGTAAACATAGTTTCACAAAATTTTAATACGACAGACGGTATTAACTTTCTATAATAAAGTTTAAATTTGTTAAACATTTCATTATTCACATTAATTATATATGAACTCTATTTTTAAAATTAATTTATATATAAACATGGAATTGGGTCAAGCACCCTATTAAATTGTCTTGGTCTGGTGTCACGTCAATAAATGACGGCGGGTCAAACCGAGCGGGCGTCCGATCGCTGCGCCGGCCGCAGCCACGGCCTGGCGCCCGACGACCGCTTGCGCCCAACCTTTACCGCTACACTCTGCCCGCGATGTCTTAATCGCCGATAGCACTCAAGGACTGATCAATTTCCTCTCTAAGTTTTGTGGCTGAAATGCAGGTGCGCCACGGATTGTGGCCATAGACTTCTAAAAGTCTTTTTTTAGAAGTCTATGATCTTCTGCGCCGAACTTTCGGTCTTCCTATATCAGCAGACGGTAGCTAATAGTCGCGTTGGTTCGGCAGGGTCGAACGGCGGGCGGCGGTCGTCGGGTTCCCGGCACGTATCGTCGACGACGTCGGTGTCGTCGTCCGAGACCGGAGAAGGCGCCGACGCGGCGGCGCCCACTCCTGCGCCACTGTTGAAGTGCACGCTATGCCAGGAGCGCCTTGAAGACACGCATTTCGTCCAATGCCCGAGTCAGCCGCACCACAAGTTCTGCTTCCCCTGCTCCCGGGACTCGATCAAGCGACAGCAAGGATCAGAGGTTGGTCACTTTCTTTTTACATCGCTTTGTTGTCCGTTGCTTTAGTTATGCGACCGTAAATGTAGTTCAAGTTCTAAATATTGGAATTTTGCTCTAAAGGCCTATAGTTATTATCAGGTAAGATGTGTTTTCTAAACGGTAATTTTCCTTTTCCCCAGGTATACTGTCCAAGCGGGGAGAAATGTCCACTGGCCAACTCGACGGTGCCATGGGCGTTTATGCAGGGTGAGATCGCGACGATCCTCGGCGAGGAGTTCAAGCCGAAGAAAGAGCGGGAGACCTAGGGCAGCGCGGCGCCCGCTCGACTCTACCTCTTGTCCCTCTCAATGTGAGCGAATGCCACAGAGAGAGCGCGGTGCGCACGAAGGCCGCGGCCTCCGGGCTTGGTTGTCCGTGGCGGGCGGGCCCATCCTGGCCTGCCAACTCGTACCGATCACTTGTATATAACTTTGTAAATAGTCAACTTTAAGTTTAGTCGCCTAGGGCTGTCGATGATCTAGAAGACGCGACGGGACTGTCGCGAGGATGAGCCCTGTTTGGAGTGTCGGATCCATCATGGACCGATTTGTAGAATTCGAATTTTGATTCGACGTTCTGAATAGAGTACATATCCTTTTTTGAAGATTTTTCGACTATTTTTTGTCTTGATGTTGATGCATCGTTTGCAGTCGGTCCGCGGACCGGCGTCGGGAGTTACAACTACTTGTCGAGGATGGTACGCTGCTTTTTGAGCGGATTTTCTTCGGATGCCATTTTCTTAGTTACCTTTAGGTCCCGAACCATAGTGAACTTGGCATTTATTTATGTGATTCTTATATACTATACGAGTATTATACGATATATGATCATGACATGTTATAATAATGTAGTGAAAAGTACTGAATGTAAAAACATAGTTCGAATATCGGAGGCGCATCGCTCCACGTACATGTACAGATCTTAGCTCGATGTATATTTGTATTTATGACATACAACGCATGCGAAATAGTGTTATTTTATTTCGAGGCGTTTTGTTCAGAGTGGCTCGAGTTCCGTTATTGTCTTGCATTCGACAACATCGTTCGGCACGTTTGTACGATTTCTTTGTTTATGAAAATGTTGATGTTCTTTATTTTAATTGGAAATCATTCGAAATTCTATTTCGGACTTGGCGTTGCAGAGTCTGTATTTGAGTTGATTAATTTGTAAGAATAAGTTAATGCGTTAGTTCCGATGAGCTGGGCCGCCACGCCGCGTCGCTTCGCCTCGCCGCCGCGGCGCCGGCGACGCTGGGCTACAGTATTAGCGAGATCGCTTGGCCTTCCTTTGGGGGCGTAACTAGTCATTTTGTGAAATGTCAAATTGTCAGAACCGCGAACACGCGGCCTTTATAGGAACTCTTAAAACTCGCTGCTATATTTGTATAAAGTGAAGTAATTATCATTATATAATTATCATTAAATGTCATAATGTTAAACAGATCGTAGTGCGCGTCAATTTCGAAAGCTATCAGGAGATGCCGGGTCGGATCTGGTTTTGTTCTACTGGCTTCCTCTCGCGCTGAGGTGGTCAGTTTCTGTCTGGTCCTCACTCGGGTCGCCGGAAGGTAGTCGTGGTAGTTTTACGCTTCGTGCATGTGCTCTTGTTTGTAACGGCAAATCTTTAACATAATTGGTCTTTTCTTTTTAGCTCTTTATCTGTAAGTCAAGACGTATGTCTTTAAACAGTGCATATTAGTACATTCAATTAAATTGACATGTCCATTATTTATTTTAGATGTATCTTTGTGTACATATACGTATGTTGTACATACTTCGTCTACTTGTAAATATTAAGATAGCGTGAACCGCCAACTTTTGAATAGATTCATCTCCAGTATTAGTGAGGACTGCCGGCGTTAGCTAGTTGTTTACATACCTTTTTAAATTTTTATTTAATTCTGCTCATTGTATCGATGTAATCCGTGTAACATTTAACTTAACATTTCTAAGATTAACAATACTTTTAATGATAATAATGGAATTCATTCTATTTCATGGGTGCTGCCTGTCCCATTGATTTTTGATATATGTATAAAATATTTATTGTTTCACCTGCGATTGGCAGGAAAATGTAATTATATTGTATCGTTGTGATAATACTTTATGGTACAGATTTTATTATTTTGTGAGCTGACGTCGCTGATAGGTTCGAAATTGATCGTTAGTATTATCTCGGCGACGCAACGCCGCGTCGGGGCGACATGTGTCGGCGAACGTACATTGTAAGCACAAAGTGTGCAGTTTACTTTGGAACTGCCGGTGTGTTGAATGTGCTGCCCTGGCCTCGTTCCCGTGTCTGTCACTGCTGTAGTGTTCGGCTTTCGATCATTTCGTTTGATCGCGGGAGTCAGTATCGAAGACGAGACACTGTCGCAATGGCGAGACTTTGTTTTACAGTGGGGTACCACAGGGCTCTATTCAGGGCCCGCTTGTTTTTATATGGAATATTTGGCCTTTATTTTCGGTGCTCATTCAACACACCGATATGTTTTAGTCCGCCTCTACCCATAGGCTTCATTGTAGTTGTCGATAGAGATCGACACGATATAATACATATAATTTGTGAGTCGTCTCTTCTACTGTAAGCAGCAAGTGAAATGCTTCGTTTAAGACGTTAATGTACATGTTGGTGAAATACAATTGATGTGATTTTGTAAGATTGTACTTTTATTTACCCTTGCCCTGTGTTTGAATCAACTCTAAATTAATACCAACCAACCAGCTTAGAACAGCGCTTTGAACTGCAGTGAGCATGCGCAGCATATGGTGATCTTCTTTAATCGGACATTTCTGAAAATGTAAGTGAAGGAATAGTGGATTAATAACTTAAATAAACTTCACAGAATGAATCATTACAGATCATGGCCCATCTATGCGCTATATTTAAGGACTTACCATCGTACATATGTAATAATAGTATATTTTTCCAATCCTTACAAACACAAGGCCGAGAGAAATTTTATGAAAGCAACACAAGATAAATACCTGTAACAAAAAGTTACTAGATATTAAAATGCTATGTATATATCCAATGTGATCATAGGAAAGTTAGGGATGCAATAAAACTATGGAAAGGTGATGAAAAATAAACCATAAGCAATAGGCACACTAAGAAATCCAGTTTAAATATTTACTTTTACTTCACAATAAAAAATCCGAATCGTCGATTGCAATGAAATTTTACAAGATAATAGAATAGAACTTTATTTAGACAAACTTAACAACAGGTCAACATTACATACATGTGATTACGGCATATGTAACTCTCGAATAATACGATATTCTCGTTTGATAGTATTCCCGGATGCATTTGCATCTCACCGTGACTCTAGTCCATTGAAATGTAACATTTTTTTTGGGTTTAACGTGCGTTTGTCATTATAAATATTTTTTTACTTCATTAGTTAAGGTTTCCAAGGTAGCGGCCGTGGGACAAGGGTTGCAACCCCACAAACTTGGATTTAACTTTACACAATCCCCACCCCCCTTCCTATCTAGAAAATAAAATTGCGTCCTCTGACAAACGCAACCCCAAATGTAACTTTTCAATGGACTACTCTTCGGAACCCGGAGCCCGCTTAATTCCTTGTGGTGTGTGACGAGACGACACACAACTCTCATAGCTACGAATCTATAACGTAGTGCGTGACGCCACGCGTCACTGGCTCGTCAAGATGACCCCAATAAACCTATTGTTCAATGTTATCTTGTAAAATATATACTAGATAATTAAGGGTCATGTGACGTAGTATCCATTTACGTAAACATGTAGTATATAAGCCTTTAGGAAATCAACAATAAAACAAAGTTTATACCTCCGAGTCCAGGGTTACCCGGCCCACGGAGTCCAGGATTAAATATTCCACTTTTAGTTTTGGTTGTAATTTTACCTTCCTGTTGTTGCACCTTTTATGTGTACTTGCGCTCTTAAGCTCCCCTTACGAAATGGGAAATATGGTCCCAATCTACGCGGCACAGGAGGTCCTTGCAGAGGTAAACTACACTTTATAGAACTGATAAAAGGTTTGTAGAAAATTATAAAGTCCAGCACCTTCGGGTGTATAATGCACACAGATTTTTTTTGCGTTTACTTGAAACGACAACATACGATGAATGGTATGCGTAGCGCCACGCGGCGCGATGTAATGAATTTAGTCAAAATATCAACATAGTACTCATTTTAAATTCAAAATGTACAAGTTAGTTCGTACACTTCTGCTTTATGTTTTCGAAACTAACTGCACCTAAAATGGGTCTGCAATCGATATTATTAGCCACTTCGATCTGAAAACTGTCACGCGTCGGTTAGGGATAGGTTTGTATTTAACTAGTAACATTAAACATTGACCTTGTCTGCAGGCATTCCTCGGACACCTGATTTCGGGACAAAAATTAGTGCCGTCCTATATGTATGTTAAGTCAGGGTAGACCATGTCCTGACAGCTAAATCAGTCATGTACGTTTGTAAATATAAGAAATATTTTTATATGCTTTTGTTAACACGCCACAAAAGTAACAAAAATAATACTTCTACATTTAAAATATAATTAGGTTGTTGGATATTCAAAGTTACAAACCTCTTTTTTGGTCATCATGTCATATGATTATCCTGTTGACAATTTAATTAAATCTATATCTGTTCTTGTCCACAGAAAGGAGCGGAACAGCGGAGAGGATGCCGGAGCCTCTGTGCCTGACCAACAGATGAGGTTCGCGCGGCCTCGCTACCCAGTCGATCGATATTTGGTATGTTTTGTTTTCGCATACGCAAAAAGTTGCGCTTCCATATCAATAAATCTTGAATATTGATTATAAATTGCAAATTAAAATTGTAAATTAAAAATTGCTGTACTTAGTGTCCCAGCTAAATCACTGCGTAGTAGTCTGATGACAAAATTTAAATAACCTTATAAGTCAACGAGACGTAACGATGCATAAACAAGTATATATTTGGTAGACAGTTTTGCTACGCTATATATTTTGCTAAAAATAATTAGCATTTACTAGAGTTGATAAATTTCAAGATGTCAATTATTCGTATTACAGGTTGAGAGCAGCAAAACAGTGGAAATGGTTAACATCATAGAAGACGATATTTGGAACCCAGATCCGGCACTAAGACCTGAGGATGAAATAATTCTAAGAAAGCTGCACGAAATGCTGCAATCGACTGCAGACGATCTTAAATTGCTCTCTGGAGAACTGTGCAAGTACCATGAACCAGGGGTGCAAGTCAAAACGCTGCCTACGCCATTGGATGAAGAGTTTAATGAGAAAGTACATATTGAAGAGTTAGTGAATGCTAAGTTTCATGGCCATAGAATTATTGATCATCCGCAGCATAAGCTAGAACTTTTAAACAACGAGAAATCAAAAGTTGTAACTAAACTACCGCTCAATACGGCAAAAGTGAATAATGATGTGCTGGTTAATTCAGCACCAACTCTCAAGAAACCTTTTGCAAACAAAAAGCTAGCTATATCACGGACTAAAGTAATTCAAATTGAAGAAGGAAATCGAGAAGAGCCTAAAGAATATAGACAAAATAATGTTAAGATGAATAATAAGATGGCGCCGGTAAATCATAGCGAATTTTCCTATAAATATATAGAGTCTAAAGAAGAAAAAGAAGAAGACTCATTAATAAAGAAGCTCCATATACAAAAAATGCCGAGTATAAATATACGAAGTGAGTTAACAGAACAAAAAGTTTTGCACTTAGATATTTTACCTGTAACTGAAGAGGATAAACTATTATTCACTGACACGAGCAAAGTCGCCGTAATAACAGTACGCCACGAAACTATTGATGACAAAAAAACACTAACTTCATGCGAACCGCGAAATCAACAAGAGACTATTTCTAAACCCATTAGAGCCAAGGCAAGAAAAGTATCTAGAATGTCTACGGGTGACAGTAGTTCAACAAATATTAGTACCGACGCCCGGCATACTTTGCACAAACCCGTCAAAATAGGTTTAAAAACTTCGCCGAAAAGTTCTTCTCGCGTTGATAATAATAAAATATACAAGGTAACTAGTAAGAAATCGTCAGATAAACGTGTCCAGTCTAATTTAGAACAATGGAAGAAAAAATTAAATGATGTTTATGGTCAACCATCAACTTCAAGAAAAAATAAAACACTCAAGACGGGACCGCAAAAGATTTATTCTAGGAAAGGCAACATTCCGAGTAAAACGTGTACCAATGTTCTGAATAACAAAACGGAATATATACCATATTCACAATTAACGTTAGGAGGTGTAAGAGTAAGTGATATTGAACAAGAAATATCAGATTTGCCGAATAAAAATGATTTGCCATTGAGCCCTATTTTGGACAAAATACTGAGTAGTCGAGAGAATTCATTTCATCAAAATAGTCCAAAGAAAAGCAAGAAGGACGATAATCCAAAAATTCTTACTACTTCAGATGAAAACTTGCTGCAAGAAGTTATTGATATCGAAAGATCTATCACAAAAACCCTTTCAAAGAATTTGAAAAAAGTAAGCAAGTCAGAAGTATCACCGAATATAAGTGTCAGTATTAACCCTGAAGAAGTTGATAGTTACGCTGACGATTTCGAGGATGAGAAATCTGATAGTTCAAAAAATTCGGCAGTACACGATTACTCAAATGACGCTCTTTCCATTAATGAATCCCGTAGTTTGAGATCTGGTGACGAGGATCATATAGCTAAATCACTGGCAGGTAATGATGGTGACCCAGATAATAATCAGAAAATATCGACACCAGATATTCATAATAAGACTTACACGAAAAAACCTAATTTATCCTTCAAGAACAAAGTAGATGTTTTTGAATTTATTCATTCTATAGATACTCAAGACTCTGCAACTCAAAGTACTAACTCACATAAAATATCTTTGAAAGAGACGCAAACCTCGCCTAGAAATGAACGATCTAATATACAACCCATACATAATGACTTGTGGCCTATAGATCCCAGAGGAGACGTAGGTCAACTGCTAAAATTAGAAAAAGATTTGATTAAAAAGCTCATTATTGACGAATATGGAGATTTATTGGAGAAGAACCTAACCAAGCCCTCGACGTCGAAAGATAAAGAGTTGGAAGATGCGCAAAATAATGTGGTTTTATTCCAAAAGAATACACAGACGTCTCCAGCACACGTCAAAAATGTGATGACTTCACCCACCAGAACCAAAACTAGAACTACTTCTCCTTTCACTTTGACCATACCAGTGGACCGCCAGACCAGTCCTATGATTTGTGTCACGAACGAAGCAGAATTGAGATTGGAGATTGAGAATGTTGAGGAGGATCTTGGTATATCAATAAACCTGTCATCACCGCGGTTCAGTTTGCGCCTGCCACAAAATTCTCGTGAAGTTTTGACGAACTTTGAAGAATCTCACCGTCAGAATTCGTCCAATTTGGAACGAAAACAAAACAATCAAACTAAAACTTTCAGAAAATTTAATGTTAGCAGCAGTTCTGGTTCAGCTGACGCCGACAACTCTTCTTCCGAGATCAGTAGTCTAGGCGAGATCAAGTTGAAGCTCAAAAGAAGACTAAGAAAGTACAGAGTTTCGTCAGTTTCTGAATCTAGTTCTTCATCCATTCCGAGCCAGTGCAGCTCTGGTTTACAAACTGCCAGTATTTTACCTTTGCGAAGCGAAGGTGAAGTTAGTTTAGGACAAATAACTAAAAATAAATTAAATAAACGTGAAAGTGATGGAGAAATGAGTGCTGGACGATTGAGCTGATGTTTTATGAGTTCTGTTACTCAATGAGTTTTGAAAAATGTTACTGGGTTGTTTCTCATTAAGTTCCAGAATAATTTATTAGAATATATATTATGTGTTGTAGGTTTCTATCATTCCTTATGTGCCTTGGACGTGTGTTAAGTTGACGAGAATTTCGTTTCAAGTCAAAGCGTGTTGCCTTCGTTTGTTGTTACTCACCGAAAGTACAAATAGGTTATCGCAATATAATTTGTGATAATGTCGTGTTAAGTGTAAATAGTTATATTATAAGAATACTAGTTATATTTTATATCCTCGTTTATAAATATTTTCAAATTAGTGTTGTTTTTTAATTTCTGAAATAAATAACGTCAATTTGGTAATATGTTGCTTTTATTATTTTCATATCATCTTTTCAAAAATAGGGCATGGATACCGGTATTTTTCAATATAACCGACCTAATTCGAATTTACCAGTATACCGTAGAAATACCTGTATTATACCAGTAACATTTTTGGTATTTTGATACCGGTATTTGAGGATAAAATACCGTTATTTCGGTATTTCGAAAAAGTGATCTATTTTTGCAAGGGTGTTTGAAGACTACGAAGAACGTTCGATTTCTATGGTTCATGGTGTTGTTCATACTGCTAATTAGTTTTCATATGCATGAACCACGAATAATCTCGATTATAAAAAAAAACCACCACAAAATCTACTACGCAAGACACTGCATGTTTTCATAACATTGAGGCTGCCTCAAATGTTAGTTCCTTATGCGGTCCTGCCACAAAACTCCACACGTCCACCGCTGCATATTCATTTCCGTGATCCGCAGCTCCCTCTTGTGCCGCCCAGGCACGTGTGGTCTGTAATTCTTATTATATAAAAGTCTAATAATGGATTTATAGACCTGTCCTTTTAGTTTCACTGGCATTTTCGGGTCACAAATGACACCAGTCACTTCGCGGTAATTTGCTCATTCTGCCGTTATGTGAGCTTTGATGTCACTTTCGATGTCTCCGGATGCGTGAAGTAAGATCTCAGTATTTAAACTGGTCAGTACGCTCGACCACGTTTCTGCCTATGCGCACAGGTAGGGGATCTGTAACGTTGCGAGCTATGTACTCAGTCTTCGCCACATTTAATTTCAGGCCGACCGCCCCGTTCTCAAGCGACTCCTTCCACATATTCACGCGTTGCATGCTCCAGTCTTCCCCATTACGCATCTACCAGTGCGATATCGTCAGCATACAATTTTTTTTGGTTTATGTTGGATTAGGCATTTGTCTCCCATCTCACCACAACAGCTACTGGGGTTGCTCATGTGTATTTCTGATGCCGTTTGACACTTCGTCTAATATTGCACTGAACAAGAAGGGGCCGAGGACCGAGCCTTGGTAAACTCCAACTATGACAGTGAAGGGTTTGTTATCACCAACAGCAGTCCACTTTGACATCGGAGTCACGGTACTTGACGCAGATAATGTCAATGTAAATCTCGGGAACCCCATTGGACTTCAATGCCTACCAGATCATCCCTCAACACACACAGTCGAAGGCCTTCTCTATATCCAGAAAACAGGAAGTAAAGAGGCGTGTTCTTCCACCCGTATTTTTCCATGATGAAAAGATTAAAGAGTAAGAGTAAGACAGATTTTAATACCTATTTGATTGTAATACTGGTGATCTTTTTCAGATTGGTCTGCGTCTTGGATGTGTATCTATATATGTATTTGTTATAAAATATAGTATCGTTGAGTTAGTATCCCATAACCATGGATCCTAGGTCCATGCCCATAACACAAGTCTCGAACTTACTTTGGGGCTAGCTCAATCTGTGTGATTTGTCCGTATATATTATTATTATTATTGGTGCCAATGCCAAGGAAACAATATAAATCATTTTTGGATCAAATAACGTATTTTCTTATTCTTTTCAGTTTGTGGTTTCTAAGGAAGTGATATAATCATAGACATACCTTTATATTATCTCTATGGATATAATCATATAATCATAGAAAATTGTCCTAATTATCTTATCTCTATGGTCCGTCCGTTCCTTATGTACTACGCATGATATGCATCATGCATGATTCATGCATGACATCATTCATGTGTATTTTTTATTAAAGATATGGCTGTATAAGTTTTTATTCCTAGCAAATATGAAAAACAGCTGTCCAATAAACTGTCAATGTCAAACTAACATTGACATTTGCATTGTTTTCCTTGCCGGCGGTAATTGTTATTTTGCTGAAATCCGCAGTGCGAGTCGGTAATTATCAGTTATTATTGTTTGCGATGACGAAACAAAGCAAGCGGGCATAATTTATAAACAAAGTGTCTAAGTTTTCACTTGAGCGATTGTCAGTTGCGTTCTCACAAGACGATAGGAGGTCGACGATGAAGCTCATTATATTATTGCTCTGCCTGGGGTTCTCCTGGGCTAAAATCGTGACGAAGAAGGATGAGGTCCTGCCTGAGCAGGTCCACTTAGCCTTTGGAGGTAAGAAGTTGTTATATAGATTAAAAAATATACCTTAGAAAAAGGTGTAGTGCATAAGGATGATCCAGGCAAATAGGTAATTTTTTTGCATTCATTAAGTATGTATTGATTGATGTTTCTTTCATTCGAGCGGGCACGGATGTAAGGAGTGCAACGGAAATTCGGGGTGCAATGCCCTTTCCCCTGTATGAATGATTTTTACGTATGTAGCAACAAGTAGAAACTAGAATAAATTAAAACTTAGTAACCTTCATTTCTTATTTTGTGGAAAAACGTATGTTACGTACGTAACGTATTTTCTGAATGTAATGGGATTTTTTATTGGCATACAAATACAAATTTATTTATTTGCTGTAATAGAGGGAGGCCTTTGCCCAAAAGTGGGAAACAAGAAGCTAATAAAAGAAATTATAAATTGGGCATGATGCAGGTGTTTAAATAAAAAATACATGTATTAATAATTTGATTGATATAATTATTTTCTGGAAAGCATCACATCTGTATCCCTCATAATATAACTGTATGCTTTTTACAATATAAATTTAAATATTTGATTTCTATGTATTATCAATATTTTTTTTCTTAAACTTGGTACTTATCTTTTTAACTTGCATAAGTATTTTCCAGCTGTCTAAAAGGGGTCTTTCATTTCATTGCATAAGCAGCAAAGGGGGGGGGGGGGGGGGGGGTCTAGGCTTGTCCTGTTTATCATCCTCGTCTTCATCGTTACTTACCATCAGGTGAGATGGGAGACAATAGCCTAATCCAAAATTAATAATTAAAAAAAAAATTAATGTCATGGGGTTCTTGGGTATGTGATGATGTCAGTAACATTTTTCAAATAAACAAATCTTTTCTGAAAATTATACGTTGTTTATATAAGTCAGGGGGGAACTAACAAGAACTAACTGATATTTTGCCCCTAAAGGTTTTATTAACTACACAGAATTAAAAAATAACTGCTATAAATGCTACAGAAAATATTCTTATTCTTCCTACAAATATTTCTTCTAGTATTTTACAGCTTAATACCAATTTAAGTAATAATTAGGTTGATATAACACCTTTCCTGTTTTCAAGAGTCACAAGTAGGTAAGTACCTAATCAATTAAATGACATTTCCCTGTTACCAATTTTAATAATTTGTTTCTAATATTTAACCAAATACTGTTTACATAGAGAATAGAGAAGAATATGAAATAAAATTGCTAGCCATCACAGGATGGCTGGCAGATGTAAAACATTGAAATGTTTTTGTACATACATACAAATTACAACATCATCATCAGGTCTTTTTTAGTATCCACTACAGGAGCACGGCCCTCTCTGTACTACTAGAGCCATACTTGGCCAGAGCAGCCAGAGGACTTGGCCTACACTCTCCACGCTGGCCAGACGGGTTGGAGAGGTCTCTCAAATGTTTATAAGCTTTGTTTAGCTTGTATTTCCTAAGTCGCCTTTTACGACATCCACGGGATGACTTGGAGTGGTCCTATTCTACTCTGCCGGGTACCACACGGCTTCATTACAACATACTTACTATCATATAGTCTGCTGTTGGTCTAACCCCCCTGCTATAGACATTTTACATGAAAAATCATCGAGAGTTTAAGGCAGTACTTAAAAAATATTTATTAATAAAGTTCTCTAAAAGTAACTTAAAACAAAAGAAAGTATTATTCCTGGTATCAATTGTCGTGAAATCAAAGTGTTAAATGTATATTTAATAATTCTATATCAATTTGAATTTAACACAAAATATACAGTGATGTCCTTGTGGGCATTGTTGTCATAGCAAGCTGCATGGTGTTCCTTGAACAGGATGCGTTATCTCCCAACATGGCATCTGTGCCATTTGCTGTACTTATTTAATTAGTATTAAATCAGGGATTCCTGTTGATATCTATATACATTTATTTCATCAAATTTAAATGGATTTTTGAGTAAAATTCCTTTAATATTTATATTTAAAAAATATAAAAAGAAGAGGCGTTTGCCTAACAATAGCTGATTAAAAAAACTTAACCACTCAATAGAGGGTTTTGCCCATAACATAAATTTATTTTTAGAAAATGTGTCAACAAACTTTTGGAGTGAACAAAACTCCATTGTTTTCACATTATAAAAGATTTTCTCCTTTGTGTCTTCTATGATAAAAGATGTAATTCTTTTAGAAAGAGCTGTTTTTCGAATCCATTAAATATACTTCATAAATAAACGTATGTACATATTATTGTTGCAAATCCCATTTGTGTTGGCCTCAATCACAGTGTACATTTACTGAAGTGGCACACTGAATAACATCTTAGGTCTCATAAACATGATAAGAAAGTGGTGTCATACTTGACCGCTTCACACTTGATAATTATAGATATAACTTTAATTATTTGCAAAATAAAATAATCGCGGCGTCCCAGTTCGAAGCGAACTACTAGTTATTTCGGTCACATTAAAGTTGATTGTCCATTTCAATCTACACATTACACTTAGTTTTATTACACTACTGTAATTATTGTGCATTCGAGATGTGGTGCTGGCGTAAAATGTTAAGAATATCATGGACAGCACGCCGCACTAATGTGTCTTTATTGCAAGAACTTTGTATACAAACCCGTCTCTTCACAATGTGTTTTCAAAGGCTCCTTCACTTTGTCGGTCACATAGCGCGAAGTAGACCTGATAGTCTTGAAAAGATCATTTTGTTGGGCCCTGGGCGCAGAAGTCAAGGAAAACCGCCAGTTAGAGGGACTGCACTACTACAATCGGACTAATACAATCAGACAGATGAACCGCACTAACACCCAGGACGCCATACATCTAGCACAAGACCGCGCCGCGTGGAAAGATGTAGTGAGAAGAGGTACTTTAGGTCACGACCCGGTCACGCTAGGTGTTCAGCTGTCCGGTGTGTGTGAATCAGTGTGTATAAATATAAATTACATAAAATCTTTTTTTTTTTTCAACTTTTTATTAATTTAAATTTAAAACGCGTTGACTAAAAATTTAAAAAAAAAATTTCGTGTTCATTATCAAATTACACTGAGAAAGTGTTAAAGAAAATAGGATTGCGGTGATCGCCTTGCACAAAGTGGGTATGGAGTCGTTGGTCATATTTCAGACAATTCAAAGCTGGGTATCAACCGTATGTTCGTATGGCTTGCTCTTAACGACACGTCGACATCTCAATGTCAATCTGTAATGTAATGTGTAAATCCATAGATTCGTGGCCAGTTAGATTAAAGGCCTGTTTAAGCCAAAAGTGGCCATTTTGAATAGAATATTGTTTTAATTTTTGCTGAGACTTAAATAAATGTAAACATATAAGTTTTAGTAATGGGTACTACATTACTTCAAAAAAAAGTGATTTTTCATTTGTGACAGAACTTATGTCTGGACTAGGTATTTCTCAGTACTGGAGGATACATAACAATGCTTTAAGTACACATTAACTGAACCGTCTGTTGTTTGTAGGAATAATAGGCATGACTAGCGGCTGAATCACTCATTATACTTGTATTAGTAAATAAACATGTCTGCACCAAAGTGGCCTAGATGATTAATTTTCTTTGTCAAGAGTAATGTACATATATTTTCCAATATTTAACTCATTGTTATATATATTTGGTACGTAGCACAGCGAAAATAAAATAAGAGAAGGAAGGAGAAGAAATTAAAATAGAAAGAGGAGTGCGACAGGGTGATCTGGTGTCTCCAAAACTCTTTACAGCAGTACTAGAAGAAGTATTTAAGCAGTTTAATTGGGACAAGTATGGATTACATATAAATGGAGAACATCTGTCGCACTTGCGATTTGCAGACGACCTAATAATATTCTCCCCTTCAAATGACAACCTACAGTTGATGCTCAATGAGTTAGACAGGGAAAGTCGCAAGGTGGGATTAGTCATGAACTTGGAAAAAACAAAAGTTATGACAAATGGGAAACAGGAACAACCAATTTACATCAATAACACAGTTATCGAATATGTAAAAGAATATATCTATTTGGGGCAAATAATCTCACCAAATGACCTTTCCTCCAAAGAGATAGAAAGGCGCATTGGACATGCATGGAAAAGATACTGGAGCTTAAAGGAGATAATGAAAAACGCAGAAATGAGCATGAATGTCAAACGGGAGCTCTTCAACACTTGTATCCTACCAGTTCTCACATATGGCTGCCAAACCTGGGCACTCACCAAAGTCCACACAAGAAAATTAGAGGTTTGTCAAAACGCAATAGAAAGAAGTTTAGTATGTTAGGAAATAAAAAATCAGATAGAATAAGAATGTCAACCATAAAGAAACAAACAAATTTAAAAGATGTCATAATCACAACAAAAAAACAAAAGTGGAATTGGACGCGACACATTGTTAGAGGCATAGATAAATGGAGCAAAATTATTAACTACTGGTATCCCAGAGGAAAGATAAGGAAATGTGGCAGACCATACAAACGATGGGCAGATGAGATAGCGGCAGTGGCGGGCAGACTGTGGACCAGGGTAGCTCAAAAAAGAGAGACATGGAGAGAGCTTGGAGAGGCCTTTGCCATAAGGCAAAAAGATAATAACATTTAAAAATCAAAACTGTAAAAATTAAGTATATTTATATCTGAATAAAAGGCTATTATTATTATATATATTTGGTACGTAAGAAATGAGGACCTGCACCGAGACCTTAACATACAGCTCGTCGATATGGCCCGCCCCAACCCCTCTTCGGCTCCGTATAGCCAGAGGAATCCTACTATCCGAACTCCTCGCACTCGCCATCGGAACAGAGTGCGTAGAGTAGGATTAGCTCCGATGACCGCCCGGCGGTTCCGGGTGACTTGCACCCAGGATAGGCTCTTCTGGCAACGTACTCGTAGCTTTCGGCCCATAAGGCAAAAGATGAGAGTTGCTGCTCTCCAAAGGCTTTTGCCATTGTTTCTCAGATTGGCCCTTCAAGCTTGCACGTATACGCGGCCCATATGAGAGTTGCTGTCTCTCCAAGCCTTGCGCACACAGGCAACGCCCAAAGCTGAGGTCCGTCCCTTCTGGGGGCCCTTTGGTGATTTGTCTATATAGGCTGAGGACACTCTGCCCTCGCCTCAAACGGCCGGTGAAGTAGCGAAAGCTCACTTGGAGATAACTACATAGTCCTTCAAAAAAAAAACGTCGATATGATTATTAATAATTTCTTCGGCATTAGCGGAAGACCAGCGTCGTGGCCCATACCATGGTCCACGACACATGCTGAGCGAAGGCCGTTTTGGTGCATGTATATGTAATTGTGTTTAGTGTAACCGTTACGATAAATGTTGCCAAATAAACTATTTTTCTTTCTTTCTTTCTTTCTTTCTATTAAGCAGTATGCCGAAGCACATGAATACAGGTTGCTTCATCATGTGAACGTCGAGGCGATCCAGCTACTCGACAACACGGACATAGTGAGGCGGCTCAAAAGAAGTAAACCCTTTGAATTAGTGTAGTGTAAGTGATAATGACACAACTATAGTGCAGTGATAGTGCGTACAAAGACACATAAACAGAGTGCCAGAAAAGACACATTCTTAAACAATACATTATAAAACTAGTCACGCCGTGTGGTATCCGGCAGAATAGAATAGGATCACTACAAGTCTTCCCGAGGATGTCGTAGAAGGCGACTTAGGTAATACAAGCTAATCAAAGCTTATAAACATCTCTGAAAACTCTCCAACCCGTCTGGCCAGCGTGGAGAGTGTAGGCCAAGTCCTCTGGCTGCTCTTGTAGTACTGAGAGGGTCGTGCTCCTGTAGTGGAGACTAAAAAAACCTGATGATGATATAAAACTAGGTCAATGTAAAATTGTAATATTATTAGCGCATTTAAGTTTTAAATGCGATAATTTAAAGAAAAATAAATATAGTACTCAAAATTTGCCTTTTCTTTTGTATCTGCCTTGAATTTCCTTTTCTAACTTTACCTTCCTATATAAAAGGTTCTATAACAAATCATCGTGCCATATATGATATCTACTCGTCGTCATACCATATACGTCGGTACAGAGGCCAACAGATGCCGTAGAAGGGAAAATACTCCACCGATAAGTAAATCCTTCTTTAACATACTATCACGTCTTGCGGGGTAGACAGAAACTAGTTCTATAAGACCCAAAAGCCATGTTTGGGCTTATAAGTGGAAAACTTTGATTGGTTCACATTATGTGGCGACTTATGTATATGTATGTAAATATGCGAGTTAAAATGGGATGTGCGGACAAATCTTTTAAGGTTTTGTACATCTTTTAAGTAATTTAAGATTATACATTTGATTGATGAATAAATAAATAAATAAAATAAACGGTAAAATAAATAGTGATGGGTTGCTAGCCGCATCGCCTGCTTACATAATTCTTCAAATATCCGCCTATTCCCTCGATAGTATTACGATCTGCATGGGAAGAGAAGCTGCTTGGACATGCTACGTTTTTCTTTTCTATCAGACCAGTCAGCATGCAAGAGATACTTCGTTGATTCATGGCAAATTAATTTCTAGATCATACAAACGACATAGTGGTGACATGGTCCACTCAAGCCGACGCCAAGTCGGAGGTGTTGTACGGAATCCACCAGACCAACAAACGCGCCGTGGGCCGCAGCGACGTGTTTGTCGACGGCGGCAAGGAGCGCCGCAAGCAGTGGATCCACAGGGTCACGCTGAAGAGTCTCTCGCATGACACCAGATATGGTGAGCCTGTCTACGAAGGTTTAGTAATAAATAGTAGATCACCAACGAGGATCTCGCAAACATTTACTCAGTATCTCATAAACTACTGAACCGATTTTGATCTCCAAGGAACTTGAGAATTATACCAATATTACCTACGAGTACATGCGTTCCAAATGTTATCTTATCTGGAGCAGTGGTTGTAGATTTTTTCGGGACACAGCTACACACATTTCATACATACAAAAAAATATTTCCACCTCAACTCCGACTTGAAGAAGTTGTTCACTTCGCTCGCTCGGTAATTGAGTAAGACAATCACATCGTTTCGCGTTTCTTGGTAGCGCAATAGTATCAGATTAACGAATGTTTGGCATCTGACGTAGCTAGTCAACTATCATATACATGAGGATCAGCCAGGATCAATGACTTCGGAAACAAGGAGGAGCTGTGGACTTTATGTAAGTTAGTAAGTAAGTAGAACAGAAATACAATAAACACCAAAAAGATACATGGAAGAGAATAGCAAACAAAAATACTAAACTAAAAATCTAGTGTTCTCAAAAAGCTTTAAGTTCCTTTATGCTACTTTTAAGCACAAAAAGTAGCATAAAGAACTTTTAAGCACAATCCACGCGTGTAGCGCATGTCCTGAATTACTATATTACTGAACTCTTGTGGGCTATGAGGCTCCTGTAGTTGATCGTGCGTGGTTACCCTGTTACTGGTAATCAAAATACATCATGCCTGAAGATCTTGTCTCTCCAATATACCAGGTATTTTAAACAGGTATGTTTTATGTTGCGTAGTTTACAAGGCTGGCTCGAGCGCTGGGTTCTCGCAGCAGTTCTCGTTCAAGACCCCGCCGGCGGGCGAGGACTGGCCCGTGAGGATCGCCATCTATGGAGACATGGGCGTCAACAACTCTATGGTGAGTGCGTGGGGAAAATTGTCGAAATTAAATGAAAAACTAGTTCTTGACGTTTGCTTGAGCTGACAAGTTGTATACTTGTGTAAATAGGATGATACTATAGCTGCAATTATCTTCATCATTTCGTATACATCAAGAATCCTAAATATTTAATTTAATATTTTTCAGCCTTCAGCTCTCGGAGTTATGGAATGAAGTTAGCTCAGTCTTCTGAGGAAACGATGTAGTTGGCACTCTTTAGTAATATGTCGCAAAGTTTGGTCTGCTGACCCGGAGTCGCCCTCTGGAGAGTCCTTATGTTCTAATTTATAGAGATGGTGGTTAAATCTTCCGTATCGTGTCCGGAATCAGTTACATTTTACCCACACTGCTCGTTGAGCATCAAAGCGTACTGGTTTCTGGGTCCAAGGTTATCTTTTAGTGTAAGCTCGCAAGCTTCCCAAGACGACCGCGAGGATGTGACACTAAACGGAAAAAAGATGCAATATTGTAGGGTCATAACAGAGCTGGTCCGACGAAACAGTCAGTAGGTGGCCATAGGAGCACCTAAAATAGATAAACCCATCGTATCATCGTGACTCATTTGATGTCTCTTGGCAATCACTTGAAAGTCTGAATTCGTTCATAATAAAAGTTCGTCACAGGATTTCCTTTTATGTATGAAGCCTTTTCTTTCTTGTAATTTCTTTTCTTTCTTTTAATGGTCTTTTATTATGTATGAAGAAAGAATTCTTCCTTTAGTCTCTCCCGTACCTGAAGCGTGACGTGGCAGCGGGCGCCTACGACTTCATCCTGCACGTCGGGGACTTCGCCTATGACATGAACGAGGAGAGCGGCCGGGTCGGCGACCGGTTCATGAACATGATCGAGCCGCTGGCCGCCAATCTGCCCTACATGACCTGCCCGGGCAACCATGAGAGCGCATAGTAAGTCATAGTAAGCTTGGTTCGGGGGCGAACCCCCCCCATCCCCACCCCCTTTAATATAAACATAGTTTAACCAGGAAAAGGGATATTTATTGAAAATATGATTATATGGACCGCAATGTCCAAGCTACGGAAAGGGATCGGGGGACTAAGCCCCCCGCATAGTCAAAGATAAACATCCTTACTAATATTATAAATGCGAAAGTGAGTTTGTTTGTTTGTTTATTTGTTTGTTTGTTACGCTTTCACGCCGTAACTACTGAACCAATCCTCATGAAATTTCGCATACAGGTTCTCTGGAGTACGGAGAAGGACATAGGCTACCATTTATCCCGGGAAAAAGTACTATTCCCGACGGATCGACATTGACGCGGGCGGAGCCGTGGGCGAAAGCTAGTCTATACATATAATAAAACAGTAAAATTATTTTGTCTGTACATTTTGAATTTTTGACTAAAATGGATAGAGGGACACTTAAAAAGAATAATAGAAAGCAAAAAAAAATTTTTGGAATTTCTTGTCTGTCTGTCTGTCTGTCTGTCTGTATGTATGATCACGATTATCTCCGAAAATACTGAACCGATTTGCTTCAAACTTTCACCAATTGCTTTGTTTTAACTCCGTTTAACATTTAAAGTTTGTTTCATCAAAATCGGTTCATTAAAAAAAAAGTTATCGTCATTTGAATGAACTCAAGGCATAAGTTTGCCTGCAAACATATAGCAAAAATAAAATAAAATAATAAGTGACATAAGAAAATTAAAAATCCAAAGTCAATTCATCATCATTATACGACAGCATTATACCTATCCACACTATCCATAGTAATCCATATTAAAAAAAAAAGGAGAAGCTGACTGACTGACTGACATATCAACGCAGGGCCTAAACTATAAAGGTTAGGAACTTGAAATTTTGCACAGGGGTTCCTTTTATAACGTAGGGGAGCACTCAGAAAGGATTTTTGGAAATTCATCTCCTTAGGGGGAAAAACGGGTTGCAAAGTTAGTATGAAACTTTGTTGTTTTTGAAGTTATTCGAATGAAATTCAGCATGAAGGTTCTTTACTGAAAGGTATGAAACACGAGTAAAATATTTTACTCAAAAATCATCCCTTAAGGAGTAAAATAGGGGTGCAAAGTAAGCATGAAACTTTCTGTTTTTGAAGTTATTCAATTGAAATTCAGCATGAAGGTTCTTCACTAAAAGGCATGAAACACGAGTAAAAAATTTTTCTCAAAAATCATCCCTTAAGGGGATATAACGGGGATGCAAAGTTAGTATGAAACTTTCTGTTTTTGAAGTTATTCAATTGAAATTCATTATTAAGGTGTTTCATTGAAAGTCATAAACTAATGTATTCCGGGCAATTCTACTGTTCCTGAGAAATCGACACTTACGCGGGCGGAGCCGCGGGCCAAAGGCAAACCTGACTTATATATCAACGCACAGCCGAAACTACTGTGCGCAGAAACTTGAAATTTGGCACAGGGATTCTTTTTATGATGTAAATGAGCACTAAGAAAGGATTTTTAGAAAATCAAAGGGGTTGAAGTTTTATGGAATTTTCTCATTTCTGGACTTAGAAGTTAGAAAGTAGGTACGCAAGTTCTCAATTAAAATTAAAAAAGATCTGTTTAGGTCAACCAGACAACATTCTCCCTTGAAGGGGTAAATAGGGGGTAAAGTTTGTATGGAATTTTTCCATTTCTACACTTAGAGGTATGAAAATAAGTATATACGTTCTAGGTTACAATTAAAAAAGATCTGCATAGGTGAAATGTACAAAATTTCCCCCTTAAGGGATAAAGGGGGGGGGGGGGGGGGGAGTTGTATGGAAATTTTCTCATTTCTGGACATAGAAGTATAAAAATAAGTATATATGTTTACATTACAATTAAAAAGATCTGTGTACGACATTAACGCGGGCGGAGCCGCGGGCAACAGCTAGTAATATATAAGAATATATCGTGTGCAAATGGTAATGACGAACTGGGTGAACGAGTTGGTGGATTTTTTATGCCCATCTCACTAGTCTAGAAGAAAACTTGATTGTTTTTTTGCATTGGTCCAAAATAACTAGAATCCTACATTATTCCTGATGAACATAGGCTATTAAATACCTTTATCTATCCGCCGAAAGCCGGGGCGAGTCGCTAGTGTCAGAGAAAGTGACTTATTGCTACACAAATTAATCTATCAGTGATCCATCCCAGGTGCTCGCTCATCCTTTTTCTATAGCTTCTATGTGGGCCGCATTCACACAAGTGTAGATCTCACTAGTGTGTGACGTAATGTCTTGTTGCAGCAACAAGACTACGTCACACACTCACTACTATAGTCCTAATGGTAATGACGAATTGGATGAACGAGTCGATGGTGGATACCTGTTCTATTGCTTCGACGTGGGCTGCATTCACACAAGTGTGTGACGTAATGACTTGTTGCAGCAACTTCCCGCACTATTCCCACTAAATTGTTCTATCGGTTCTCCTTACCAGGGACTCGCTCGCCCCTGTTCTATAGCTTCGTCGTCGGGCGCATTCACACTAGTGTCTCTCACTAGTACGTGACATAATGTCTTGTTGCAGCAACTTCACGCACTATTCCCACCGCTTCTCCATGCCGGGGGCTCGGTCCTCGCTGTTCTACAGCTTCGACGTGGGCCCCATTCACTTCGTGTCCATCTCGACGGAGGTGTACTACTTCACGCAGTACGGGCTGAAGCTTATCAGCGATCAGTACCAGTGGCTCAAGGAAGACCTGGAGAGAGCTGCCAAGCCCGAGAACAGGTATATACATAGATAAGACATGGAAGTAAGACAATAACTGAAAATACTTGTACCATAAGACATTTGAACAGAAATTATGAACTGTACAATATTCAATTCTTATTTAGAATTGATTTGCCGAGAGAACCTTAGGCGTGCTAAAATACCGATAATTTTGAAAATTTGACTATATTATCGATAAATACCGGTGGCCGTCGCCACCTATCGACGGTAGCAGGCAAACTGCCGCCAGACGCCAGCAATGCCACTCGTCTGTATGAGTGTGTGATGTGTCATAGCCGTGTGGTTTTTTTTTATATATGGTATAGGACGGCAAACAAGCCAGCGAGACACCTGATGATAAGCGACCAGCGCTGCCCATGGACAAATGCAACACCAGGGTGGAACAGGAGCGTCGCCGGCCTTTAAAGGAGTTGGGGAAGGACACCGGGGGAGGAAATGAGGGAAGGACGGGCCTCCGGTTCTCTCACTCACTAAACGAAGCATAGAAGCGGTAAAGCTTCTACTCAAACGTCGAGTTTCTGTGGTTTCCGGCAGAGTAGAATAGAACCAATCCTAGTCTTCTAATGGAGGTCGTAAGAGGCGACTTAGGAAATACAAGCTAAACAAAGCTCATAACCATCAATGAGACCTCTCCAACCCGTCTGACCAGCGAGGAGAGTGTAGGCCAAATCCTCTGTCTGCTCTGGCCAAGTATGGCTCCAGTAGTACAGAGAGGGTCATGCTCCTGCAATGGAGCCTAAAAAGACCTGATGATGTGTCCACCAGACGCCGGCGGCCGTGGCTGCTGGTGTTCGGGCACCGGCCCATGTACTGCAGCAATTCTGACGACTACGACTGCAGCGTGGAGTACACGCGCATCGGCCTCTACGGCTTCTACGGTGAGTAACTTAAATAGTTAACTTATTCAGTAAAAGAAAAGCATGCTGTGTGTACCCACTTTTGGTCTTACAACCAGCCATTGTATCTTTATATGTTGCACGGAATTTAAATAACAAGAGGAACGGGCATAGCATATATTTTTCTTGAAAACCACTGTCGCCAAACTCACACAATAACATTTTACGCACACTGAAATTTAACGAATTAGAAAGCTTATAATTTCTTGAAATCACAAAGAAATAACAATCAGTTTGCATTACAAAAAGAAAAACCTTATTTCTTGCGCCATAAAGTAGAATTAAGCAATAACACTTTGTGGTTTTTATGACAGCGTGCATATGCTACGTCGGCTTCTTTTAATGTGCTTTTAACGATCTCAGACTACTTAGTTCAGCTATTCGCCAAAAGATGTCGTACTTAAAAGTTGTACACAATTTTACACCCTATTCACTAAGATTTAAGGTTTCAATTTGAACTCCATTATTTATTCTTCTAGAATGTTTTATCAATAATGTCATTGCTACTCAAATAGGGATTGGGTTCATATCTTTTTGCTAATGACGCTAGGAAATCGATCGATTCTAAAATTGGTGTTAATTCATTGTAATTCAATAATTATTGTTGAAAAGTAGCATTCGCCATCTTGGTTTCTAAAAATGACCTCACTGTTGTGATCTATACTGACCGACTTCAGTCGAACTCTGTGGGGCAGTAGTTCACATGCCAGCCAGCGACACGAGTGGTCCCGGGTTCGAACCCCGGTCAGGTCAAGATGGAAAATGATATTTTTCAGATTTGACGTGGGACTTGGATGTTTATCTATATTATCTATCCTTACTAATATTATAAACTGATATTATAAATGCGAAAGTGAGTTTATTTGTTACGTAAAAAGTACTATTGCAGATATTGACGCGGGCGACGCCGCGGGCGAAAGCTAGTTTATTATAAAATATAGGATCGTTGAGTTAGTATCCCATTACACAAGTCTTGAACTTACTTTATTTCTTATATTTTATTATTTTACCCCTTAAACTACCATAAACAATTAAACAATATTTAAAATAATATAAAAAATAAAATATAAAAATAATTAACAGCCTCCGTGGTCTAGTGGTTAAGGCTTTGCCTGTTGACTGTTGGCCGTGGGTTCAACTCCCACCGGAAGCATACTTTGTTTAGTTGTTTCCAGTTTGGTTAGGACATTGCAGGCCTGATCACCTGATTGTCTGATAATAAAGATGATTCCGTGCTTCGGAAGGCACGTTACGCCGGTGGTCCCGGCTGCCATCTGGTAGTCGTTAAAGGAACCACGTCAGAGGCCGAGAGGCGGTTCCGAAGAACTCTGACACTAGGGTGTGCATGGTCGATTGACCGTGACACCTACTCGAAATGATGATGAATATTTAAAATCTGTTCATCCTAGGCCAAATTAGTTTATTCTATAGAATTCAAGACAAACTAGTTTCAATAGCGGTTTCTCGGGAACATATATATATTATAAATTTTTTATCTGTATTTTATATTATAAATGAACGAATATGATTATATTTATAGGTAGGTTTTTATTTAAGATTTAATTAATTTTTAGTTTTATTTATTAAAATAATATATAACAGGAAACATCAACTGACTTTCGCCTGGAAGTCAGTAGATGTTTTCTTTGACCAGGACTGGCCTTGCACAAAAATCAGCATTACCATCTATCGTGGCAATGCTGCCAGCCTTCTGAGCATTGTAGGGCAACGAACTGCCGGGCCTTTTTGCTTGTAAATGTTGTGTAGGTTTAGTCTTAAATTTTAAGTATTATCCTTACTAATATTATAAATGCGAAAGTGAGTTTGTTTGTTTGCTTATTTGTTTGTTAGTTACGCTTTCACGCCGTAACTACTGAACCGATCATCATGAAACTTTGCATACAAGTTCTCTGGAGTGCGGAGAAGGACATAGGCTACCTTTTATCCCGGGAAAAACGTACTATTCCCGAGGGATCGATATTGACGCAGGTGGAGCCGCGGGCGAAAGCTAGTACGTTAATAACGTCAACTATATTAAAGTTAAATTATCCAGTACACAGTGACAATAAAAAGCGTGTGCATATATAATTCAAAAATTAATACTTTTACAAATCGATATTCGATGATATCACAACCCTATTAAATAGAATGGCTTACTTCGCCTTGTGTCGTAATTTCTGATTCTACCACTCGCCACTAGATGGCGTACATAGTCGAGGCATCATACAATTTTAGACTTTATCTCAATAGGCATACGTGTAATTTTTTATTTACTCTAATATTTATTTTCAATTAAATAGACAGAGGTTAATGCTAAAACAAATTTATGAAATACAGAGTAAATAGCGACTTATTGATGATAAGAAACACCTGATCGTAGTAAGTTCTTAGTACTACTATTATTTTTGCACTCAAGGATAGAGCATCGAGTCATTTATAAGAGTTTTTTTAAGAAACACGCAAAGTAATACACCGGCAGCCACACGTCGCGTCGCACCAGCAACAACAGAGTAATTGAGCCTGGTTAAGACTCGCTGTGCTTAACTGCGGCACGCGGGCCACGCCTACACGTCCCTTCCATAAGGTTTATTATTCCGTGATATGTTGAATTTTACTATAAGAATGTTAAGTTGTAATACTGTTGTATGGACCAATAAATAAATAAGGAATAAAATATGGTGAAAAAATCCACGCAGGGTTTGATTGAACCCGCGACCATAAGTCTTTGTACGATTAACCCAGATACTCCTGAAACTATTTTTTATTTTAGATTATCGTAATTTTTGGATATGTTGATATTTATGTCACCAACTGTCTCGGAAAAATACTGAAAAAAATCCTAGTCTTCTGGAAAAGTCGGAAAACTATGGGTGTTATAACGCCCGGTAGGAGAATGCCCTGCTATCGCTTATATGTACGGGGGGGAGAAATCGAAACAAAAGATTATATTTTTGTAGTTATATATTATAATTGTAACTAATATGGTTAAACTATGTCCACATGTATATATATATATATATAAATATAATAATTTATATATTATACATAATTTAACCATATTAGTTACAAATTATTATTTGTAAGTATTTTTATAAACTATTACAAAAAAAAGTACTAATTCATATTGAGTGTAGGAAAATGTAGGCTCCAGGTATGACTTAAGTAGTATTTTGTCAGTTTGTATGGTATGAAACGAAACAAGATTTAGGATGCAAATGAACATTACACTTTATACAAAAGAAATTGGTTTTCTTTTTGCAAAGAGTGCACCTGAGCTGATTTTCAAACATAGAATTAAAATAATATATCGGTGGCTGTTTATTATTGGGGACCTGAACATCTTTCCACTCTGGATAACTATTAGGATTATGACGATTACGCCACTTATAAGTTTGGTTTTTCGAGACAGTAGGGGCAACTAGTATACTACCACTTGACGACGATGTACTTGGTATGGGAAAACAGGGCTTTGACGACGATGTACTTGGTATGGCAGCAGGGCAGGGAAGCACATCTTTCAGATAATCAACAGGGCTTTGTGTAGGGGATTCTACAGTGCGTCTTCTTTTGGTGATACGAGATATGGGAATGTCGTCTTCATCGTCAGACGATATATCGGCGTAAATGACTTCGGCTTCCGCTCTTAGTTGAGTCCCTGTAAAAGAAAAGATAACGATTTTTAGTATCAACTATACTTATGTAGTGTTTGACAGTTGCGACAAAATTCTGAGAAGATTAGTGAGATATAATTCCACCAACCTCGTAAATTTTGTATGTTTACATAATCTTCATCACCAGAATCCTCATCAGTCACCTCGGCGTTTGCATTTTCTGGTGGTAAAATTGCAACTGCCTTCGGGAAAGGAACATCGTCATCAGCCGCCTCCAATTCATCTATTATTTCATTCAACTTTAAAAATTTTCTGTGCTGCAATCTGAAAACCAATAGTAAACTATTATAGACGTCCATTGTCCTACGGGGCGTTATAACACCCATGAAATTTTTAGATATGAAAGAACCTATAATTGTACGATATTAGTAACGGACATTGCATCAAATAATTGATAATACTATGCACTTACAAGATTAATGTCAAACAGATATTTTTTATACTTGATAATATAATATAATACATACCTTTTTGACGACATTATCTGACAAAAACACTTTGTAACTTTCAAATACGAATAAAGATTCAATAAGCATACAAAACAGTCACAATTACTGCACGAAATCGAAGTTCCATTCGTAATGAATCAAACAAGATAAGAAATAATAACTACCGTGCACATTTTTAGGATATAAATAAAAATATTTGTGGGTAGTTTTTTGTGGTCGTTATAACGCCCCGTAGGAGTATCTGGGTTAATAAGAGTATATCAGAATAGCATTGTGAATACAAAAAACACTTGTTAAAAAACCAAAATAGGCTAGTCTTAAAAAAATATTGAAGTCGTATTTTTTCTTTACACAATTAAAAAAATAAAAAGATATAGTGGTGTGACGTCACAGTTTGCCACAATTTTTATCAAACTGACGTCACGAACGAAGCAGCAGAACTACCTTAAGTAGTTCCAGAACTACAGACCGCAACCTGTGAAAATGAAGTGCAAGTATTTGCCCGCCCCGGGAATTATACCCGGCAAACCTCGTGTCGCAGGCTGACGTGTTAATCACTAAGCCATGGAGGCCTCTATTGCTAAATCATTAAGCTGTATGCACCATACTATTCAGTTGTTCCGAAGCACCACAACTGAGCTGAAAAAATCGGTAACACGTTTGGTGAGGTGATAGATGATTCAGAAAGTAGTTCGTCGTTGGCCATATTTCGTAACTCAAACTCAAATCTTGTATTATCATATACAGGGTTATTTGTAAAAAAAAAATAACGCAGGATTAGATAACTAACATCATAAACAACGTTTGTCCTACAATTTCTAACATCACTACATAGTAGAAAACAAAGTCGTTTCCCCCTCCCTATGAATGTCTGTCCCTTTGAATGCTTAGATCTTTAAAATTACGCAACGGATTTGTTTTTTTATAGATAAGATTCAAGAACTATGGTCGCTATTATTAACTTAATAAATCAAATAAAAATGGTCTTTCATTCAAGTTTTTAATGTCATGTCGTGACATTTGAAAATCTATCCCTCGAATACTTAAAAAATCTTGACTAATAACATCTTAAATTTTCGTGCTGTCTTTGTCTTGCTAGGTGTTTGTCTAGATAGACAGTGACAGAGATTTGAGAACGATTTTAGTTAAGATGCTCTTAAGACGGCTTTGAGTATTCGGGCGTTAGCAAAAAGAAAAAACAACGCTACGCTCGCGCGTTATCTTATATGTGATGCGCGAAAAGTTAACATTTAACCAGAAAATAAAATTAATATTTATTTATGTATAAAGTAAAATATAACAAATTATCAATAGTCGTAGAACGTTGTTGTTTATGAGGTTAGCGATCATCTAGTCTAGTTTTACAAGTAACCATGTAGATATAAAAAAAATATATGTATAAATAAATAGAAATATCACACAAAGTGAGCTAGCCCCACAGTAAGCTGCGACCTTGTGTCGTAGGATACTAACTCAACGGTACTATATTTTATAATAGATAAACATCCAAGTATAATTTATAAGAGGTCCCTTTTCGGACAGGCCTGGAGCCGCTGCTGAAGCAGTACGGCGTGGATATCGCGCTGTGGGCGCACGAGCACTCGTACGAGCGCACGTGGCCACTCTACGACAACCGCGTGTACAACGGCACCCGCCAGCCCTACACCGACCCGGGGTGAGCTACTATATAACACTTACACTCACCGCACTCTACACAACCGCGTGTACAACGGCACCCGCCAGCCCTATACCGACCCGGGGTGAGCTACTATATAACACTTACACTCACCGCACTCTACACAACCGCGTGTACAACGGCACCCGCCAGCCCTACACCGACCCGGGGTGAGCTACTATATAACACTTACACTCACCGCACTCTACACAACCGCGTGTACAACGGCACCCGCCAGCCCTATACCGACCCGGGGTGAGCTACTATATAACACTTACACTCACCGCACTCTACACAACCGCGTGTACAACGGCACCGGCCAGCCCTATACCGACCCGGGGTGAGCTACTATATAACACTTACACTCACCGCACTCTACACAACCGCGTGTACAACGGCACCCGCCAGCCCTACACCGACCCGGGGTGAGCTACTATATAACACTTACACTCACCGCACTCTACACAACCGCGTGTACAACGGCACCCGCCAGCCCTATACCGACCCGGGGTGAGCTACTATATAACACTTACACTCACCGCACTCTACACAACCGCGTGTACAACGGCACCGGCCAGCCCTATACCGACCCGGGGTGAGCTACTATATAACACTTACACTCACCGCACTCTACACAACCGCGTGTACAACGGCACCCGCCAGCCCTACACCGACCCGGGGTGAGCTACTATATAACACTTACACTCACCGCACTCTACACAACCGCGTGTACAACGGCACCCGCCAGCCCTACACCGACCCAGGGTGAGCTACTATATAACACTTACACTCACCGCACTCTACACAACCGCGTGTACAACGGCACCCGCCAGCCCTACACCGACCCGGGGTGAGCTACTATATAACACTTACACTCACCGCACTCTACACAACCGCGTGTACAACGGCACCCGCCAGCCCTATACCGACCCGGGGTGAGCTACTATATAACACTTACACTCACCGCACTCTACACAACCGCGTGTACAACGGCACCGGCCAGCCCTATACCGACCCGGGGTGAGCTACTATATAACACTTACACTCACCGCACTCTACACAACCGCGTGTACAACGGCACCCGCCAGCCCTACACCGACCCGGGGTGAGCTACTATATAACACTTACACTCACCGCACTCTACACAACCGCGTGTACAACGGCACCCGCCAGCCCTATACCGACCCGGGGTGAGCTACTATATAACACTTACACTCACCGCACTCTACACAACCGCGTGTACAACGGCACCCGCCAGCCCTACACTGACCCGGGGTGAGCTACTATATAACACTTACACTCACCGCACTCTACACAACCGCGTGTACAACGGCACCCGCCAGCCCTACACCGACCCGGGGTGAGCTACTATATAACACTTACACTCACCGCACTCTACACAACCGCGTGTACAACGGCACCCGCCAGCCCTACACCGACCCAGGGTGAGCTACTATATAACACTTACACTCACCGCACTCTACACAACCGCGGGTACAACGGCACCCGCCAGCCCTACACCGACCCGGGGTGAGCTACTATATAACACTTACACTCACCGCACTCTACACAACCGCGTGTACAACGGCACCCGCCAGCCCTACACCGACCCGGGGTGAGCTACTATATAACACTTACACTCACCGCACTCTACACAACCGCGTGTACAACGGCACCCGCCAGCCCTACACCGACCCGGGGTGAGCTACTATATAACACTTACACTCACCGCACTCTACACAACCGCGGGTACAACGGCACCCGCCAGCCCTACACCGACCCGGGGTGAGCTACTATATAACACTTACACTCACCGCACTCTACACAACCGCGAGTACAACGGCACCCGCCAGCCCTACGCCGACCCGGGGTGAGCTACTATATAACACTTACACTCACCGCACTCTACACAACCGCGTGTACAACGGCACCCGCCAGCCCTACACCGACCCGGGGTGAGCTACTATATAACACTTACACTCACCGCACTCTACACAACCGCGTGTACAACGGCACCCGCCAGCCCTACACCGACCCGGGGTGAGCTACTATATAACACTTACACTCACCGCACTCTACACAACCGCGGGTACAACGGCACCCGCCAGCCCTACACCGATCCGGCAAGAGCAAAATTGCGGGCAATATCCACTGGTGTCCATTAACAATAATCAAAAGTACATATAAAATAAGTAAGCAGATCCGATCCAACCAATGCGATGGCGTTTAAAAATCTCAGTCTCGTCTAGTGATTGGACACAAAAAAAAAATACATTGTCATTGTAACTGATTAACTTTTTTTAGTCTATAAGAAAATAGATGTTTATGTTAGGTGTGTTTAAACCCCAAAATTTTTATTTTTTCAAGTATATTATTAGCAGCCAGTTAGTCTTAGGGATACCGTGCTCACAACCTTTATGGAGAACTTAGCAAATATTGTTAAACAACTATAGTTTTTCATGAACCAAAATGTTCATATTGTTCCAAAAAAAAAAAATCAGCTCTCTGGGAGCTTCGCGACAACATGTTTTTTTAATAAATCTATTTGTAAGCTACTTCGAATTTTAAATAAAACGTTTGATTTTTTTAACTACACTACTATTTGTTTTCAACGTTATTTATTTGGCCTCTAAATCACGGCAGATATGTATCTTCATACATACTTTGCTAGCGTGTATTTGGCCAGAACAGCAATGTCGATTCATCTCAAACAAGGTTTCAAAATAATCATAGAATTTGCACGCATGTTTGCTCAAATGGGTTATATGTTTCGCGCGTATCATGTATTTAATTTGAATCACAGCCTTCATCGTTTATTACATTAATCAAATCCAAATCAAAAAACTGCAGTTTTCATGGTCGCAGGTAGACTAAGTTGACATTTATCTTTTGTGTTATAAGAACTATGCAAAACTATCTATTAAGTATATTTGTAAATGTCTTTATTACCTCACGCCTTTTAAACGGCTGGATGGATGTCGACAGTTAAGGTGTCGTGAGGTTCGTCTCAAGAACTCAAATGTTCTTTGATTTAAAAAAAAAGGGGCCGTCGGTGTCGTTAGTGATCAATTTTGAATAAAACTCCCAGAATTGTAAGTGAATAACATTTGTACATCAGCAACAGGTAAGTAGACATATAACAGGGAAGCTAAACACACATACGAGATTCTAGCTTCAATACAAAAATTAATTTACATTTACGATTAGCGCGAACGGACGGAGTGACAGTGAAAAATTTAATGCGTAATTAATTTATTTATAATATACTTAGTGACTTTAGAATAAGGTGGCCGTCGCTTTTAAAATTTTAAAAAATAGTTGCAATTCACGACTTGCCCTCACCGTAACTCCGCCTGTGTGGGCTTTACCTTTTAAGCAGCAGAAGAAATTAATTACTCGGGTGAAGCATTTTTTTGGTTTTAAATCGCTCAAATCTGCTCAAAAGATTTATCACAAACAGCTAACTTATATAATAACAAGTATGTACCTATAATTTCTTATAAGCCCCATATGCTAAATTGCTGATTGCTGAACTGCACTGTATGCCTCGCTAAGCTTGCCTGCGTCTCCCATACAATAAACATAGTTAGTGTATGTTGCGTCTTCCTGAAAGAGTCACTGCACTCTCCGATCAACCCCAGAATTACAGCAAGAGAAAATTTAGTAAACACTCACCTGGATTCGTTTGTGAACAGGATTCGAAAGGATTCGCCTTCACGGGACCTTGGTCGACCGGCCGACGACCCTTGTGCTTGAACTTTATTATTTTCTTGCTGCCTACACTTGTGGTACACCATCACACACTCGCGGATGAGATTTAAGGTTGTTTTTGGCCAGCGAAACTCTTAGGAGACGTTATTTTTTGTTATTTTATCAGCGCAAGCGACGCGCTAACATGACTCGATCGCCAGATTTTTTTGACTCTCATTTCGGCCAATCACAGGCCGTCTCGGCGAATTAGGAAATATGTATGGAAGGGGAAACGGAAATATAGATAGGTAATTTTATTAGGGTTTTAAAGTTAATGCTTACACATTTTCCCCCACCTGAAATCCACAAGGGTTTCACAGAGAATGCAAATTGAAAGATAATAAAACAAAAGCAATAGCTACGCACTATTGCAAGAATATCTAGAAATATTATTTTCGAAAGATAAAGTAATAAATAAGTTTTAACTAGCCTAAGGATTGGATAGTGTGTATCTATGTTTTAGTAATTTATGAAAAATATCTTAATTAATTGGTAAGGGACAAACCTTTACTACCGGCCTACGAAAGGTCTTTCCGTTAGCAGTTCGGAAAGTAACTACTCTGATTACTTGATCCGAACCAGCATGCACTTGCACAATACGTGCCAACTTCCAAAACATCGGCAGAAGATTAGGTTCGTTAACTATGACTAAGTTATCTATTTTAATATTTGGTTCATGTACGAACCTTTTGTTCTTTTGTTGTAATGTATGAAGATAATCACGCTGCCATACGCGCCAAAATCTCTGGGTGATTTTCTTAAGCATGACCCAACGAGAGCGCGTACACGAAATAAAACATCTAACACACTTTGACAGCACGGTACGTATCAGAAGTCTCAATCCAATTATCCAAAACTGGCGTTGAATAAGAGATTGTAAGGTTCGAGGTCCAAAATGCAAATATTTTTTATGAAAATGTTTTATTATAATTTTAGATATTGGACATTGTTTATGTAACAAAAAAGGGTGTAACGCAGATGGTGACAGATTAGCCTCATCGATGCGTTCCCCCACCCGCACGACCCCATCATCGTCCAGGAAAGGTGAAAGTTTTTGAATGGACTTTACACATGGTTCATTATCTCGCACTCGACTGACTTCGGAAGACATATAATGATACTGACTCAATTTAAATAATACTTTAGTTGACTTCTCGAGTTCAGTACTACTGAGAAATGAAAGAATTCGATTTTGCCTTGCAACCCTCGAATTTGAACTAAATCGAATACACCATGCTACAATTCTTAGAATTTTTGTAAAAGAGGAATGTCTGGCAATTAAGTCCAGAAGTGGGTTTCTCAGCTCAATCACGTGAAGACTTTTAGTTTCTAGTGGTTTGAGCTCGGGTAAGTCTTCTTTTGGAAGTAGAACCCGTTTGTTAGGCCATTGACTAGGCAAATCCTGTAGCCAAGAAGGACCTTTCCACCACAGAGGATGGTCTATAAGCTCTGGACAGGACACTCCGCGACTACAACAGTCGGCCGGGTTATCCTTAGACGAAACATAATACCAGTGATCGGTACTAATCAAGTCAGTTGCTTGAATGACACGATTGGCTACATACATTTTTAACAAATGAGGGGCTGTATTAAGCCATGACAAGGTAGTGCTGCTGTCTGAATAAGCTCGAATAGAATTAATAGTTATATAGTCTTTAAGCAAATTATACATGTGCGATAGAACTTTTGCTAGAAGCACCGCTGCGCTTAGCTCGAGTCTATTTACCGTGGTAGGTTTTAAAGGAGCTACTCTAGATTTTCCAATCAGTAAACTAGTCGCAGTAGAAATTCTGGGCTCATTAGTAACCACACAAATATACACACAACAACCATAGCCTTTCAGAAAACCATCACAGAAACCTACTAAGTGTACTTCCATCGGATTGGAAGTATAACTAACCGCGAAAGAGATTTTTTTTGTAAATCAGACAAATTGGCCGCTATTAAATGCCATTGTTTGATCAAATGTTTTGGAATAGTCTCATCCCACGATAAATTTAACCGCCATATTTCTTGCAACAGCGATTTTGCTGCAAAGACTACTGGGCATATCCAACCGAGTGGATCGAAAATGCGGGCTACTAAAGAGAGTATGGATCTTTTAGTAAATTTGACTTCGAACGAGTCTGAAAAGGCATATGAAAAAGAATCATTAATGGGATTCCATCGTATCCCTAATATTTTGACAAACTCATTTCCCGATTCATCGAAGGATTTGGAACTTTGACAAAATTCAGGAGGAACATCCTTAAGAAGACGAGGAGCGTTAGTAGTCCATTTCTCGGGTCTTATCAATATTTGCCGATACATACGACGGATGTCGGCAGTAAAAACTATTTTGTGAAGTCTAAATTTTGTCACTAAATCGACAATATCCACTTGCAGCTTAGGACCCACATGAACAATATTATTGAGTGACAGAGTATTCGAGGTCCGACTACTGGCATCGAAGACTACTCGTAAACGTGTCGTTGTACTATCGGGTCGTATTACACAATGGTGAGGAATAATATAACGGTCAGTAGACAAAGATTCAGCAGGCTGCATATGTCCCAGCTCTTCGTACTGCTGCATAAATTCCTTATATTCCGTTTTCAACTCAGTCTGGCTGGCAAGACGCTTTTCCAAGTTGAGCAAACGGTTAAGAGCCTGATGATATGATTTTCCTAAGGCTGGAGTATCATCTTTAAGCATAATTGGTACAACATAACGACCTTCGGAGGTACGATATGTGCCATTTTTATATTTTTGTTTACATATTTCATCCTCAGGACCGGAAATTTTACATTTCGACGGTTCTTCGGATTCCCAAAACCGTTGAACGATCTCATCGAGCGCACAAGAAGACGCGATGAGTAACGTAACGGGTGTGGCTGGAGTTTGAGCCACTTCACATATTTCATCCTTAGGACCGGAAATTTTACATTTCGGCGGTTCTTCGGATTCCCTAAAACGTTGAACGATCTCATCGAGCGCACCAGAAGACGCGATGAGTGACGTAACGGGTGTGGCTGGAGTTTGAGCCACTTCACATATTTCATCCTTAGGACCTGAAATTTTACATTTTGACGGTTCTTCGGATTCCCAAAACCGTTGAACGCTCTCATCGAGCGCACTAGAAGACGCGATGAGTGACGTAACGGGTGTGGCTGGAGTTTGAGCCACCACGTTTTGAAGAAACTGACCACTTATCACCCAGCCGAATACACTAGACAGTGCACATGGAAAACCAGGACCTGGGCAATAACGTGAACCAGTATATATCTAGTCAAAACAGTCTACTCCTAACAACAGATCGATCGGACCCGATTTATCAAAATCTTGGTCGGCGAGATCCAGATGTTTAAACTTTTCCTTGACAACAGACGGTAACGAAGTTGAAGGAATCATTGAAGTGATTTTAGGCAAAATCACTAATGGTATATCAAATTGGGGCGAGTCATTTGACCTAGGCACAATAGAGCCAAAAGTATAACCTTTAATATTACAAACATAATTTTGACCGAGACCGGTTACATTTAAATTACACTTTTTTATATGTAAACCTAACTGTCGCACACAGCTACTTGTAATGAAAGAGTCCATCGAACCACTATCTATGATTATGCGAGCATGCTGCAATGAACCATCCACTCTTCTCAACCGAACCACTGCTGAACCAATAATTTTGGTACTCATAGGTGACTTTGATATGTTTGGCTGAGTTGTACAAGTTAGGGAAGTGCTCATATTGGAATTCTCAGAAACCTTTAGGTCAATGGTATTAGCTAATAAACTTTTATGTTCTTCATGTAATAATGTATTATGTTTTGAGTTACAAATGAAACACATGGACTTAGACTTGCAGTCTGTACTAGTGTGACCGGGCCTTAAGCAGTTTTGACATAATTGTAACTCTTTAACTATTTTTTGTCGCTGTCCTATATTCATAGAATGTAATTTACCACAGCGATATATTAAATGATTTTCATGACAATACGCACAGACAGCCTGATTACGTTTATTATTATTTGAGTTCGAAGAAGTAATTAAGGAAGAATTTGATTGCCGAGAAAAATTATCTTTCTTTGTATTATTGTGGTTTTGTTTATTTGTAGAATTGAATGACTGTAAATTACTAGGTTGACTAACCTCTAATACCTTTATATAATTCTGTAAATAAACAATCAAATTATTAAATTTAGGAATTTCTTCGGTATTTTGTAATTCAAACCTTTTCCTAGTTTCTGTATCAAGCGGCCGAGATGCTATGTAAAATAAAAGAAATTCACTTAAATCATCAATATTTAACCCGCGCAAGGCACTAACACATTCATAAAGTGTGTTGGTTAATTGTGATAAGTTTGATAATGATGGCCGTTGGATCGGATTTAATTTTATTATTTTTTCTAAATAAGCGGTAGCTAAAATACGTTTATTATCATACCTGTCTAGCAACGCTGCATAAACAACAGAATAATTAGCTGATGTTATAGGAACACCCTTAGCTAGTGTCAGGGCATATCCAGACAGACATGACAACAAATAGTAAAATTTCTCTGTGTCCGACAACGAAACATTATTATGCACAAGCGACGTATAACTGTCTTTAAACATCTGCCAGTTCTCTATATTACCATCAAACTTAGCTATTTGCAATTTAGGTAATTTTACTTGAGAGTTGGAATGCGCATGACCTTGACACAGTTCCGAGCGCGAACTGACGTCGAGAGAGTCAGCAAACTCAATTACAAAATAGTATAACTCGTCAAATGACAACAAAGCATTATTATCGATAACAAATTGAGGATTTAGTTTAAGTTGCAACCGGTTTACACGATCGTTGCATTCCAAGAAATTATCACGAATTATATCAATTCTTTTATACCTAGCTCGAAAGGATGCCAATTTAGTTTTATTTTCTTTCGTAATTTTTGCTAAGTCATAAAGTATTTGCATATTTTTAAACTCATATTCACGTTTTTTAATGGTTGACATTAATTCTCCTTCTGCCATGTTTTCGATAAGCACTAATTGTGAAAGTACGAGTAAGGTAGGTAGGTAGCAAAAGTTTAAATGGAAACTGAGTAATGGAACAGATATTCACAAAACACGTAGGTTTTAAAACTACGGACTATTACTTATAATCATAAATACACACCTCGCTGCTATTAATTAACCTTAGGTAGGTATCTAGGCTATCCAAAATAGTTCGAAAGCCTGAGTAACAAGATAGTACCTTATGGCATACAAATCGAACGATTAAGGGATTATTACAAGGGAATTAACGAGATAAGAAGTATGTACTCGTAAGCAATAGGTATTTACTATGGTATGGCACAGGTATGGAATTTCCTGTTTGATCCGAGATTGTTAGACAAATAGACAAATGCTAGGTGGGTAAGTACCTAGTTAATTTGAATCTATAATAAGTCTATTTATAAATAAATTAGTTATCCATATTTGGAAATAACTTTAATTGAAAATATTGAAATTAAGTGGGTAAATTTGAAATAAGTACGTGAGGAATGTCCTCACAGGAGGCACCATAAATTAATTTTGCGTCTTCCTGAAAGAGTCACTGCACTCTCCGATCAACCCCAGAATTACAGCAAGAGAAAATTTAGTAAACATTCACCTGGATTCGTTTGTGAACAGGATTCGAAAGGATTCGCCTTCACGGGACCTTGGTCGACCGGCCGACGACCCTTGTGCTTGAACTTTATTATTTTCTTGCTGCCTACACTTGTGGTACACCATCACACACTCGCGGATGAGATTTAAGGTTGTTTTTGGCCAGCGAAACTCTTAGGAGACGTTATTTTTTGTTATTTTATCAGCGCAAGCGACGCGCTAACATGACTCGATCGCCATATTTTTTTGACTCTCATTTCGGCCAATCACAGGCCGTCTCGGCGAATTAGGAAATATGTATGGAAGGGGAAACGGAAATATAGATAGGTAATTTTATTAGGGTTTTAAAGTTAATGCTTACACAGTGTATGTGTCGTGTCGTGCAGGGCGCCCGTGCATGTGATCACCGGCTCCGCGGGCTGTCGGGAAGGAGTCGACCCTTTCAAAGGTACCCAATACTCATTTGTGTTAGTGAACAACACCTCTTTGTCTTGCAAGATGCACTCTTTATTTATTATTTTCTTGCAATGCTCCATTGCTTCTATGTGGGTGGAAGATGCTTTGCTTAGCCCTTTATCTACGTTGTTGTTTTGTTTTTTGTGTAAGTAGCTAACACTGATGTCAGATTTTTCACGGTGTCTGAAGACATAGCTTTATGTACGTCAGATGCATGTACTTTTAATGTTAAGTAAATCAATTTTAGGCCTCTCTTCGCTTCCGCAATCCATCTCGGTCCTGTGCTGATCTCATCCAGGAGCGATCCGCGATTTTGACTACGTCTACCCATCTCATCGGAGGACGTCCGACGCTTCTTACTCCGGTTCTAAGCCACCACGTTCTTGCTCCATCTGCCATCACTCCGTCTGGCCAGGTGTCCTACCCAGCAGAAGCGAAGAGAGGCCTATGCTCAGCCGTGGGCGGAAGCATCGTCTCCCTGATGATGATGATGATGAAATCAATTTTATTACAGGGTAAGGACCCGTCCTGTTCTTTTGTCATATAAAATGAAATTCTGTTGTTTCATTGATACGATTTGATTGTTAATAATGATTCCTCAGACCCCCCCTACAAATGGTCAGCCTTTAGATCGACGGACTACGGGTACTCGCGGTTTTACTTTCATAACAAGACACACATGAACATACAACAGGTAAGAACCATTCACACGACACTAGGCACATTTTGGTATTCCCCCCGATTCTTTCGTGTTTTGAAACAATTTTAGACATTATGGTTTGGCGGGAGGTTGCGCCCCCTGGAACCCCAACATTGGCTCGTAAAATTTATTTGATATTGTCTAAAATTGTTTCATAAACATACTCTAAGGTGTTTATGTTTTACTTATTGGGCTTATAATTCTATCCCTGGGCCTATTCGCAGATCCATGGATTAATAATACCTAGCTTTTGTTCTAGAATTCCTAAAAAATATATTAAGTCCGTCAGTTAGATAATCAAAAAATATTGGACACGCATTTTTCTTTTGTTAATTAAACCACAAATTATAAAGATAGGTACAGCCCGTCAAAGTTCCGCGTAACGTCATAGTTTGCTACACTTTTTAGTAAACGACGTCACAAGCCCCCACTCATGAACTTTGACCCGTTTTATCTTCATATTTTTTGTTTTGTTTTTTTTTCACAATAGAAAAATACACGTCCATTTAAATAAACTAGCCTATTATTACAATGTTCTGCCTGCCCCTGCCCCTGTACCGTGGCACGCGCGACAACGTGTATCGACAATCGCCATCTTGTTTAGATGTGGATAGTTCATATAAACAGCGTCGCGGGCGCCATGCTACGGGTGCAGGAAATATTTCCCAAAATCGTTCAAGTGGTTACATAATCGATAGTTGTTATACAAACACACACATGTGTGTTTGTATAACAACTATCGACGCGTAACAGCGAGCGATTTTTTAATTTATTTTTAATATATATTAGTAAGATGGGTTTTTTTATTTATATCCGACGGCAAACGAGCAGACGAGCCACCTGATGGAAAGTGGTCACCGTCGCCCATGGACATCTGCAACACCAGAGGAGGTGCTGATGCGTTGCCGACTCAGATACCTGTAAACACGCCTTTTGAAGGACCTCAAGTCATGGCCCACAGTAAAAACCTCGGGAGGGAGTCCATTCCACAATCTTGCTGTACGAGAAAAATAATCGGTGCTAATGGTTTCAGGTGGATGTGGAAAACCCATTCTCTGAGCACGGGTTAGTCATAGACTCGTTCTGGATCGTGAAGACAAGGCGGAGACCGCGGAGACCGCGCAGACCTCGACGATGAATTATACTATTTGTTAATAAAATTGTCCGAACCTTTTACTTTTTTAACGTAAAAAATAATATCCTCTTCTAAATGGCGGATACGTTAGTATATTTTCCTTCTACAACCTGTTTGAACTTGATCGCATTGTGGTAACTCTTGATGGGTCGAATGTTGCTATTCAAAAAATTTTATTGGTCACAAGTTTACCCACTTAGCTCATGTTACCGGGTCCAATCCATCATTCAGTACATCTGATACTGGAGCGCTTTTAATTTTTCTGCAACACATTTCATTACCTGGCGATGGATGATTAGGAGAGCCGACCCCAAATAGGAATGGGATAAGGCCTGAAGAAGAAGAAGACATTTCATTCATGTCAAATCTGTGAAATTAGTTAAAAGTGAGTGCTATTTTCGTGGTAGAGTTTTCGTCTAGGTATTTCCATATTCATATTTATATATTCATTCATTCATAGCCTGATAATATTCATTTATTCAAATTATCCATTCGCAAATAATAACAATTCACCATTGTATACTTGTCAAATATAGGTATATATAAGTATGAGACGACACGCTCTCATCAAAGGCCACCTCGTTTTAAACTAGTTTCGCAGGGTGGGAATTTCTTTGTCATATCTGTTTTACCATGCTCGACTTTAAAGTTAGGTACATAATATTACTGTGTGTGAATTTTAAAACATCTTGACGACTAATATTATACCTTGTTCGTAGGGCTCCAGTACACATAGTGACGGGGTCGGCGGGCTGTCGCGAGGGACGTGATCGATTCAAACGTGAGTATCAATCAGCTATTCATAGTGTCATGTCGTATGGGATATTACTATGGGGTAACGCAGCAGAAGATAATACCATATTCGTCCTTCAAAAACGCGCTATCAGATCTATATATAAACTAGGAGCTAGAGAATCTCTTAGAGAATTGTTTAAAAATATAAATATTTTGACATTCCCCGCGCAATACATATTTGCAAATATTATGTTTGTTCGTAATAATCTTCATCTTCACGCGAAAAATAGTGATATCCACAACTGGAATACGAGAAATAAAAATAAATTAGCGACACCAACTTTGCGATTACAGAAAACAATGAATTCATTTTTGGGACTTAGTATACGCTTCTAAAATAGAATTCCTGAAGAAATATTGGCTCTGTCATTAGGTAAGTTTAGGACTGCTGTTAAAAATCAATTACTTAAAAATGCCTACTATTGTACTAGTAGAGTATTTAACAGATAAAATTCCATGGAAGCAATACATTCAATAAATTGTTAATCAATATACATCAGTGATTACCTAATGTAAAATAATTCAATTGGTTATAAATATGTGAAAGCGTAGCCCTTCAGGCACGTAGGTACCAATACTGGACTGAGTTTCTTTCGGCGTATTCTTTTCAGCAGTGGTCGTTTCGAAACGCTAGTAGCTTATCGATTTTGCAAATATTAAAAATAATAATATGACGTTCAGAAAGAGATACATGATATCCAAATTTGAATAAAAGAATATTTCATTTCATTTCTATGGGGACTATTTTTGAACGCGTGAATCACTAAACGAGCGATTTACGCAAGCGTTTCTAAAAAGCCTCGTTTTGAATCGTTTTTTTATGACGAAAAATTGCAACGAGCGATAAGTCCACTCTGTTCGGGCTTTGTTCTGAGGTTCAGGCTACGGACCTTTACGTCATTACCTGACATTTGAAGGTTACTTGTCAAGTTTTTACGTTCCGTTTAACGCTACATTTTATACCTAATCAGAAAAGTTTAAAATATTTTCTGTGTGAAACGAGGAGAAATAATATCATCATCATCATCATCATCAGGTCCTTTTTTAGTCTCCACTACAGGAGCACGACCCTCTCTGTACTACTAGGGCCATACTTGGCCAGAGCAGCCAGAGGACTTGGCCTACGCTCTCCACGCTGTCCAGACGGGTTGGAGAGGTCTCTTAGATGTTTATAACCTTTGTCTTCCCGTGGATGTCGTAGAAGGCGACTTAGGAAATACAAGCTAAACAAAGGTTATAAACATCTAAGAAATGATTTAAAGTAATTTTTTCCCCCTCCATCTATTGGCCATGATTATCACACGGGATGTTTCGCAGATAACCCTGCGCCGTGGTCGGCGTTCCGCTCACAAGACTATGGTTACACCAAGTTCACTGCCTTCAACAAGACGCACATCTACGTCGAACAGGTGAGAAGTGTTACAGGATGCGCTTTAGACAGACTTCAGTAAATGAGGTTTTGTATTCAATTTCTTTAGTTCTTATCTGTAATCTTAATAGCTAACACAGCATATGGTGTTGGATTCGAGCTGTCTAAAGGTGTCAGACGTAGCTTAATAATAATAATAATAATCCCGTAAGTATAAAAAAAGAAACCAGCGTATAGCTGAGAAAACGATCAATAAAAATAATAATAATAATAATAATCGTTTATTTCAGGCAACGAGTAAAACATTACATAGGCCCATAAATATATATACCTTACAGACTAACATACATACGAAAATATATCTTAAAAAACTAGTTTTCACGTAGAGTCGGCGACGTGAGGCGCGGGATATCAGCAGGCAGCCTTCCTCGGAACTTCCGACTCCCTGCGGCCAGAAGTCCTCCTTCATGAAGGTCTCTAGATGGTGGGTCGGCACTCTCACCACAAATGAGTTAAAGCTCACTTTATGGCGAGAAGCCAACTGTTCGACCCTCAATGTGAATTTGGACTTCTTCAGCACGTAGTCTATGACGTCCTCTACCCTCGTAGACCAATGCAAGCGGGACACATACAGCTGCGTCGTCTTCACTTCGGGACGCAACAGCAGGGTCGGTTCATGCGGTGCATTGCCGTGGTGGTTACGGCTGGTGGGCTTCTTTTTTCTCCGCTCTACTTTAACGAAGCCCTCCTTGTCGCACTGGTCCCTTCGAGAACCCGATTCAACAGGCATGCGAGAGCTTGCCTGTTTCTTCCCCTTTGTGACGGGTCGCTGTGACGCAGCAGCCGGGGCGGCGGCTACGGCTGCGTAGGCACGTGTCGGGGTTGACGTGCTCTCTTAATGAAAGTAGTAATGAAAGTAGTAATTTTTACACACCAGTGAACTAGTGTGCAAGTATCCTCACAATGTTTTCCTTCATTAAAAGCAGGTAGTGGTCGATGTGAAATAAAATAACAGATTTTGACACGAACTCGGCGAAACAAAGCTAGCCGGCCAGGGATAATTACGAGTAGAAATCTTTCTTTCACGAATAACATAATTTCAAAATCATCATCATCATCATCAGAATTGTCATTCTGTGAATGTGACCAATAGAGAACAAGTTTAAATAAAAAACAAGTAACATATAGCATAACAAGTAAAAATATGTCCGATCACGTAAACATCTACCTAAAAGGTCTGTTGAGCACATTTTTATTTGATTTCGGTGTGTTTTGTTTTAAAGTTTGTTGGGCAAATTTATTTCGTAAAGTCGTTATTTTACAGCAAAAAAATATTTTGCTGTAAAATAACTGTTAAAATGTAGGTATACTCAGCCAGTTTTATTATAAGGCCAAAGAACTTTTATAAGAGTTCTTGGAGCCATGCCCATAAAAGCAATATCTGCCGTAGCTGCCGAATAAACCTCCTAATGTTCCATAATGTTTTTAGGTGTCCGTGGACTTGGAGGGGCAGGTGATCGACTCGTTCACGTTGGTGAAGACCCGCCCGCGGTTCACGCTGTGAGGCCCGCGGCCTACGCTGCCACACACTCTGACATAGCTCGTGGCAGGCGAAACTATGGCATGGGAGGTCCACCCAAACTTATTCCAGATAACAGATACCCTATTCATTTGTATGTTGTTTTTACATTAATATCTGTTCAGGCATTTAGATAAATAAATAAATAAAAGTGCGAATCGGAATCACACGCGACTATCATTTTAGTCGTATGTCGCTACTCGAGCCCAGCGAGATGGTACTTTTAGTCCAGGTAAAGGGGGGGTAATACAAAGTTAAAAATCGGCCAAGTGCGAGATGGCCTCGCTCACGAAGGGTTTCGAACAATTATCTATAAAAACGGCTAATAAATCACGTTTCTTGTATGGCCCCCTTAAATATTCATTTTATTCAAATTATGATTTTTTTATATTGCGGCAATAGAATTACATCATCTGTGAAAATTTCAAATGTCCATCACGGTTTATGAGATAGCCTGGTGACAGACGGACAGTATAGCCTTTGGATACGGAGCTCTAAAAAAAAAGATAATTATAAGTACAGTCTGCCAAAGAGTGTATGTTATTGAACATGTATAAGAAGCGGCAGTAATTTTTAAATATTTTTGAAGTTAATATTTTTCTATTCATTGTATTTCGAGGGAAGATAGTTAAACATGGGTTGGACATATCGCTAGGTTACCAATGATTTAGTCGGAGTTCAAGGAATATAGTTATAGTAAGTTAAATTTATGCAACACTGTCATTTATACAAGCTGATCCTGAACCATTAGTCCCAATATTTTTACTAAGTGATCAACACTTTCTTGGCAGATTGTAAACCGTTTTCGATAGAGAATCTATCTAACGAAAACCGTTCTATCTATATGTATAATGATTAAATCAATAATTACAAACCATACCCTTGTATACTATACAAATGTAGTATGTCAACAGGCACTCTATTTAATACGGTTCAATATATTAAAACTTACTTTTGCTGAATCTCAACGTACACGATAATAATATACCAAGCGCCAGTTAGCCTAGTGAATAGCGGTCGTTGACCTATGAATTTCATTCACGTAAATTGTATAATTCATATAGTTCAACGTTTGTTAAACTGACCAATGGTAAGGATATATTCAATTTCAGTAGATAAACAGAAACATATACGTATACAAATACAATAACTATAATCTTTTTCCGTATCACAATGTTTAGGTACAGCCTAGCGCCAGTTATTGAGTCAAAAAAGTCGTTGGCCTTTTTTACGAGTCTTAGTTCTTGTAGTACGTTTTATAGTGCCATCCTGCTCACACAGGTCAATAGCTTGTTTAACTTTTTAACTGGCGGTCGGTAATGCTAGACTTAGGTACATATTTAATAGGTATACATTGAATGTCAATTATACAAGTAAAATGCGGGTAGATAATTGTTAGGTATAATTAAAATAAACGTTAAAAGTAACTGTTATTGTTTTAATAAATCCTTTTATCACTCCCATTTAAAACTATTACAGTACGGCCACAATAACAAGCCACTTTTGACATATGTCATTACTCGATACTATGCGATTTCTTTTAAACAATGATTTTCATTTAATTTTTTATCCAAATTTGTCTTAACAACGCTTGGAATCAATATTTTTATTGAACATGTAACTAGCGCTCCCATACTAAAAACAGCTGTCAAAAGTGCGTTCTAATCCGTACTGTTGCTTAAGGGTGTTTGGTGAAAAGGTGCAAAGACTGAAGTGGTAGGGGTAGAAGACAGTAATACCAACGTATAGACTGTCCTTATACAAAAATATTGGCCCAACTTAAGGCTTAAAAGCAGCAGACCGGTTGCCGGCAGGCTGTGGTAGTTAGTTCCACGAACTGCCACTATGGGCGGCGGAGAGGGCGCTGCTGTGCAATAGTTACAGACTTTTCCACCCGTCACTAGATGGCGTTAGCCTAATCTGGGTAAAACCAAGTAAAACTGAAAGATATTGTTTTAATATAAGACAAGAATATATTTTTTTAGCTAAATCGATTTTCTTGTGAATACTGATTTTATTTTATCATAATATGGTGGTTAGATAGTTGTGAACTTGTAAATTGTTATGGCGCCATCTATGTGATGAGTCTGACAAAAATCGTATGATAAAGCGCTGTAACACATGACCTCATGCATGATAGATACCGCTCTATTGTGTTGTTTATAATACTTAGATTCCGAATACTCCATCAACAGAAACAGTACTGTCTCCGTGGTCCAGTGGTTAAGGCGTTTGCCTGTAGACCCGGGAGTCGTGGGTTCGATTCCCACGGGAAGCATACTTCGTTGTTTCCAGTTTTGTAAGGACATTGCAGACCTGATTGTCTGATAATAAAGATTCCGTGCTTCGGAAGGCACGCTAAGCCGTCGGTCCCGGCTGCCATCTGGTAGTCGTAAAAGTAACCACATCAGAGGCCCAGAGGCGGTCCCAAATTTTGAAACCAGAGTGTGCATGGTCGATTGGCCATGTCACCTAGTCGAAATGATGATGGTGATGAACAGGAACAGTTCATAATGTACATGCGGGTTTTCAGATCAGTTACATCAATCGGCTCCTCTGTGATGAGATGAGGATGGATTTGCGCTGAAGCTCTAATGTACAACTTGTCCTTACCTCGTAAACTCGTAACATTTCAAATCTTAAATAAATATTGCAACATTTTTTTTATTAGAGATCCATTTGTACCATGAAATAATGAGATTCGTACTTACACTATGTATATAAATATAATAAAACTCATTTATTAATCAAAATAAAATAACTCCCTTATGTCCACTAACTCTCCTAAATTATAAAGCATGCAAATTTGTCATATATTATGTCATTGTTTCTTCATTGATTTATGTCCTTTTCAATTCTGTGTTTGGTAATGTGCGTCCGCTGTCATCATCTGTGGAGCGGCCCTTGGGTCCAGGATAACTCTCAGAAACTCGTCCTTAGAACAACGTCTGAACATGTCGGCGGCCTGGCGCAGGTGCCACACCAACCTGCCAAACTGTTCGGGTTTCATCGCCATGGCACTATTGCTGGCGTGCTCGAAGGGATCCTGGATACACATCGGAGACTCTATGGGCAACATTTTACATTTTTGCTGTCTCACATTTTCTTTGTACAAATTTAACTCTTCAGGCACGAGTTCGAGACTCTTGAAAAGATTTCGATTTAAGGGACACCCTGTGTAGGGCGAAATTATGTTGTCGGTATATTTGTAAGCGCTGTAATACTCAAAAAATCCTCCGAGCAGCCTGTATAAGCATTTATTGTTATCTGTGTGATGTTGATAGTTCTCGTCGAAGGCGGCGTTCTATTATATCAGGGTTGATATTGCGTTGAAGTGTTGCCACTGAGGGCAGGATGCCCTCTTGCTGCAGAAAAAATATGGTCATCATTGTGAAGGCGTGGTTTGGAAAAGTGTGACAGGTTAGTCTGTGCACCATAGACCAGTATTTCAATAATATAGCTAAGGGCAATGCTCTGTCCTCCATACGCAGAAAATGTGCGATCAGTTTAGTGTCGCGGAGGCCCATGAGACAGGTGAAGTTTACATCACAATGGCGCTGAGCGGGTGCGTGGTAAAACTTCACTATGGGGACTTTAGCGGCTGGTAAGGCAGTCACCTGCTGGAATAGGGGAAAAGGGGGTAATGGGAGTCGCTTAAGCGAGCTATCAAATAAAAGCTTATTTCGAAATAATATCGTGATTAAAATTGTTTAATAATAGACTTTACTTATTTATCTACTAGTTGTTATCACTTTTCACCACTTTGGGAATCAACTTTGCATATATTTCCGCGTTTTAAAAAAAAACAAGTTTGACTCCCATTGCACTAACCTCAGTACAATGGGAATCAGACATGTGGGAAATCAGAGTCAAACAATCGCAGACATTACATTCGGCAGTATACCATCCAGTGCAATCACCAGTTGATCAGCTAGCCTATTTGGTTTTTTGTAATATCGGCATCTATAAGCGAAAAAACATAAGAATATATTTTTTGCGGGTAATGGTAATCACTAGCGGGCTCTTTGGCTCCCATTACCCAAAACCTATACTGCATATTAATTGTAAAATTTAATAACACAAAGTAAATTTAATCGCAATTTAATATGCTAATTTAAATTTTGAATATCAAGGATAAATTTATCCATAGTTATTAATTTGGTACAGCTACAACGTCTATACTCACCGTTAATGTTGTTTTGACGAAAATTTACACCGACGAGGCGTGAATACGAAACATAATTGTCACTCAAAAACGCGTGGAGCTACTAGCGCGAGTCATTCGTACAATGGGCATCGGGTACAGAGCAAACTGAACATGTCATTTACCTAGATATCGAACGTGTAGTTTTGCTTAGAGGCACCTGACCCCGATTGCCCGCTGACTCCCATTACCCCTTTCTCCCCTACTCCAGGCCTCTTCATCATCACGTATTTGGCCGTCATAACGCATTTGTCTCCCGGGATCTTGAGGTTTTCATGAATGGAAGCATGGCAGTCCATATCGCTTGTCTTTAGACCTAAGCCTGTCATTACCGACCCCAGAGGGATGACGACACATCCTGAAACATTGTAAAATTCACATGATGAGTGTTAAGTTGCGGGATGTTTAAATCATTACTTAGAAGGAGTCCTTATCTTCTTGTCAAGTCGTAAGTTGCTAATCCATAGTATATAATATTATAAATGGGTAAGTAACTCTGTCTGTTACCACTTCACGCTTCAACTATAAACTAATTGCGATAAAATTTGATATGGTGGCAATTGAGGCTCGGAGAAGGACATAGGGTACCTTTAACGGAAAATCTACTGTTCCCGAGAGATCTATATTAACGCGGTCAAAAGCTAGTTACATATAACTTTTAACCAATTAGCCATATTGTTTGCATTTATGTTTACGTAAGTTATGTACGAGAAATGTGGTCCATTGTCTGAAAAGTGTGCGCAAAGTAAGCAAACTGTGTTTGATGTCAGTAGTGGGACAAAATTGTTGGGACTATGAATAAAAATGCAAAGAGCTGCCGACATAGGCGAACTTGTATGAAAGAATTACAGCAAGAAAATATATGTTCCGATTATTACGAACGGATTGTCAGGGGTGTCATCCTCAATTCAAAAGTAGAATGGGTATCTCTTGGATAGGCATGTAACAGACAAATACCTACTTCAATACTTAAAAAATTGTCTGGCCGGTAGTTATAGGTATGGCTCCTGAGCTGCTACATGCTTTACCCCCATTCGTTGCAAGTGAGTAGTATCCTTTCATTTCCTGCCTAAATCCAACAAATTCATATCCTTCCCCAGCTGAAAAATGGCTTGCGATGGGCAGCAGCGTCGGAAGCACAAGAAGCCAAAAGAACTGCGTTCGCCAACCCGCCTGCCAAGCGTGGTGAGTATGGTAATATCCTCCTATGGAACGACGATTCCTTGGGAGAGGCTCTTGTCCAGCAGTGGATTTTTGTGGCTGTAATGATGATTCCGAACAGAAATTGAATTTTAGAGTTATAAAGGAACGAATGTGGACACGTGCAAACAAAGTCACTACTTCACATCAGAGCAGAGTGGTTATTTTGAGAACACGCCCGAAAAACTTAAACGCAATTATTTCACAAAGCTATAAGGACAGCCCCGAAAGCTCTGCCGCCCGGAATCCCCGGCTTCCTCCTAATGCGGGGAATGCCGGTCAGATGGGAGTTCTACCAAAAGGGAAAGTACCGAAAACAAAATGAATGGCTTCTTTTTATGAGTGTTACGTACGAGGCTGGCTGGGGTCTATAATGAAGGGAATGGGTTAACCTTGAGCTTACACCTAAGCTCAAGGTTTGCACCATTCCCTTCATTTGGACAACCTTTGTGGCTCAGTGGCGCAGTATCAGCATGTGCCTTAAAATCGTAGGATTCCGGGTTCGATACCCGGTCAGGTCAAGATGGTAAACGATTAATATGGAGATTGACCTGGACCTTGGATGTTTATCTATTTAGGTATACATACATAGTATCACATTTTTTCCCTTGTGGGGTAGACCGAGCCTAGGTCTTTAGGACCTGAAGGCCACGTTTAGCATGTTGGTGGGCATTAGGGGGAAAACGGAATCTCAAAATAGTGATGGGTTGCGCCGCATCGCCTATTAACATGATTCCTCAGATTTTACCCATTCCCTCGATCGGTTTTTACGATCTGCGCGGGAAGAGAAGCAGCTGGTACATTCTACGTTTTTTTTCTCCCAGACCAGCATGGAAGAGTGCATTTAGGTATATATTATACAAATAGTATCGTTGAGTTAGTACCTTACGAAACAAGTTTACAACTTAGTGTGGGGCTAGCTTAATCTGTGTGGTATTAAGCATCATAATCAGTGTGATAGTAAGCGACCACCACCACTGCCCATGGACAACTGCTATACCAAGGTGTGACAGGAGCGTTGCCGGCATTTCAAGGTTATGGGGGAAAGGATGGGCCTCCGACTCTTTCTCACCGAACGAAACACTAAAACACTTAGAAGCGCTAAAACTTCTACTCAAACGACGATTTTCTGTGAGAGTGTACTTCCTCGGCCCATGTTATTAGCAAAAAAAAACCGGCCAAGTGCGAGTCGGACGAAGGGTTCCGTACCATTATGTATAATAAGTTTAAATTTATTAAAAATATTTTTATTATATGATGTCACTAAAAATATATGGTTTTCGCAGTATTTCCTTTATCTGTGCTATAAAGGAGTGCGTTACCCCAGCCGACTAAGTGCTCCTTTTAAGAATTGATAAATGCAAATAATTAGATCATTACTTCGTGTAAATGTCCCCGAAAGTAAATAAGACACCCCGCCGTTTCAGAGATAATGAGGAAAATAAAATTCGGCTGGCGTAACGTTACCCCAGCCGACTTTTTTTGATCCCGTCGGTTTATCTGGATAAAAAGTATGCACAAAGATAGATTGAATTTGCTCTCAAATGTCCCCGATAAAATTAAATTTGATACCTTTATGGATTTCGAGTTATTTAATTTTCTGCTGCGGTAACGTCTGGTCAATCTCTGTATCTCTGAAACCGTAAGACGCAGAATCATGAATTTTTTCATACGTATAGAACGGAATTTGTCTCAATTTGACACCTAGATATCTTAAATATTAATAATATGGTTTGCGAGTAATAAATATTATTCTGAAAACCATATTTTCGGTTCTAGTTCTTAAACGAGGAAACCCTGAAAATTCAAACTAGTACTAATAGATGCCTTTTATAGAGACACACAAAACATCAAAACTTTCATTAGCCTATCCAAAGCATTGGCAAGTTATAATGATATTACTGGTTCCAGAAAGCCAGATTCTGGGCTCTCAATTTAAACGAAGAAAATAATAGTTTCCTTCCACTTGGCTGATTCCATATTTAAACAATAATTAGACACTTTAACCAAAACTATACATACAATTTTTCAGCTTGATATACTTTCGTATATAAGAAATAATAATTAAAAACTAAACCTAGATAATTTTTCCCGATTACCCGACCAAGTTCAAATGTGCATCTAAAAGCGGCCGCACGATACATAACGTATACCTTCTAAAATCTGCACAATAATAATAAGTGGTTGGATATATTCAAGTAGAAAAATTGTTAGGGTTAATTTTAATATTATAAAGACTCGTATTTCATAAATGAAACCTTAGGGTCAACAGCAGAAACAGCCTCCGTGGTCCAGTGGTTAAGGCGTTTGCCTGTTGGCCCGGGGGTCGTGGCTTCGATTCCCACCGGAAGCATACTTTGTTTAGTTGTTTCCAGTTTGGTTAGGACATTGCAGGCTTGAATCACCTGATTGTCTGATAATAAAGATGATTCCGTGCTTCGGAAGGCACGTTAAGCCGGTGGTCCCGGCTGCCATCTGGTAGTCGTTAAAGGAACCACGTCAGAGGCCGAGAGGCGGTTCCGAAGAACTCTGACACCAGGGTGTGCATGGTCGATTGACCGTGACACCTACTCGAAATGATGATGATGATGAATGAAACCTTAGGGTGACTTACAGATTTTCTCTTTCAGCAATACTATTACTTAAATGGCAATGTCTACATACTAAGAATGTAAATAAAATATTTTTTTATGCTTTTTTTGTTTGAATTATTTTAAGGCAGACCTCTTAAATAGGGGCCTGCCGTCTGCATAATAGTTCAATCCAACTGTCACCGTAGTTGGTAATCAAAAACCAACGCAAACAAGGTTATATTTTATAATGTAAGACTATCAAGATATAAATAAAAAACATCTTGAGTGTTATTTATTTTTGCTGCTCTCCCGTAGAAAGTGTCAGTTTTACAAATTAGGAGTAAAATGTGTATCCATCAACTAGAAAAACGCGTCGTTATTAGCTAAACAAATGAACTAGAAGTCTGTATTTCTTTTTCTATATTATGTACTGCTTGTTTTATTCTGCATTACTTTATGCGAAGATGTAGGGGACATCTTACAAAGATTTGTTCGAAATCAAAAGTAGTCGGTACCACAGAACAGAGTATCAATACTTTTTAGTGTCCTTCCTTGAAAATTAATATATATATATATATATATATATATATATATATATATATTTGTTATTATGCGCGAGCAAAACTAGGGACTATCGCAGTCCCGCTGGCGCACATTAGCCAATGAAATTGCAGTACCGAGCAAGTGCAGTTGTATTTCTTTTTCTAATTCTATCTAACAAAGCAAGTATTACATACTCGTATTTCCAATATTACCTATAGCTGCCTTCGGTCTTGCAATAATAGACTTGGTCAATCCCGTTAGGAATCAATAAATGATAAAGTATAAGTATGGAGGAAATAAGTTATTCCATTATATAAGGCATATATTTTTTTACAAAAAAAATTCCACTCGCCTGTACCATTCAATTTAGAATACAATGCCGTCGAATATGGAAGTATATCTAGTAGTATGACGCAGCCGCTTTCGGATGCACATCAGAACTTGGTCGGGTAATCGGAAAAAAATATCTAGGTTTAGTTTTTAATTATTATTTCTTATATACGAAAGTATATCAAGCTGAAAATTGGTATGTATGTTTTTCGATAAAGTGTCTAATTATTGTTTAAATATGAAATCAGCCAGGTAAAAGGAAAGTATTATTTTCCTCGTTTAAATTGAGAGCCCAGAATCTGGCTTTCTGGAACCAGTAATATCATTATAACTTGCCAATGCTTTGGATTAGGCTGATGAAAGTTTTGATGTTTTGTATGTCTCTATAAGAGGCATCTATTAGGACTAGTTTGAATTTTCAGAGTTCCCTCGTTTAATAACTAGAACCGAAAATATGGTTTTCAGAATAATATTTATTACTCGCAAACCATATTATTAATATTTAAGATATCTAGGTGTCAAATGGAGACAAATTCCGTTCTATACGTATAAAAAAATCATGATTCTGCGTCTTACGGTTTCAGAGATACAGAGATTGACCAAACGTTACCGCAGCAGAAAATGAAATAACTAGAAATCCATAAAGGTGTCAAATTTAATTTTATCGGGGACTTTTGAGAACAAATTCAATCTATCTTTGTGCATACTTTTTATCCAGATAAACCGACGGGATCAAAAAAAGTTGGCTGGGGTAACGTTACGCCAGCCGAATTTTATTTTCCTCATTATCTCTGAAACGGCGGGGTGTCAAATTATTTACTTTCGGGGACATTTACACGAAGTAATGATCTAATTATTTGCATTTATCAATTCTTAAAAGGAGCACTTAGTCGGCTGGGGTAACGCACTCGCTATAAAGACGTTGCTTCATACCAAATTTCAAGATTCTGAGTTCACGGGATGAACCCTATAGGTTTTGATTCCCTTGAGAATGTTGAAAATTTGCGGCATGAACGGATGTATCTTTTGATTGCGTTGGCTTAGAAATTTGATTTTTTCACAACTCTAAGGGACAGCAGACCTGAGTATTTGATATGAATTTCAGCTTGATACCTCCACGCGACATGTGGTCAGTTGCAAATTTTACTAGATGAGATCGCGTATTTCTCGTGTGTGTAGGTAGCAAACAGCGACATGGCTTAACGACTGCCATCAATTATGACAGCCGGGACAAACGGCTTAACGTGCCTTCCTAAGCAGGAAGAAACAATATAATGTCCAATCACCATCATTTCGTGTAGGTGACATGGTCAGGTCAATCGACCACGCACACCCTGGTGTCAGAGTTCTTCGGAACCGCCTCTCGGCCTCTGACGTGGTTCCCTTAACGACTACCAGCCAGCCTATTTGCTAATTCAGTGTACAACGTTTTGATAGTCATTTGAAAGTACATTGCGGCTTTCGTATGATTGACTATTTGTATTTAAGATACATAAAACGTAATGTATTTTGAAGTGACTATCAAAACGTTGTATACGGCCAACGGCTATCGATCTCCTCTTTGGTGTCAGGATTGTAAGAGATTTGAAACCGCCCTGCATGTACTGATGTAGCCGGTGCGTGGGGAGTCAAAACGCATAAACAAATCGACACGATGAAGAATCGCATTAGCAATCGCCCCAGGGAACTTATATGCAAAAACTTGTAGGTTTAAATAATTTTAGGTTTATTCTATCACTAGATGTTGCCCGCGACTTCGTCCGCGGCAATTTCTGTTATTATGATTAATTGTATTGATGAATAGTTTTTTCCCCCGTTTTCAAAATATTTTTTATTGATGCTTCGCTCCTATTAGTCGCAGCGTGATGTTTTATAGCCTAAAGCCTTCCTCAATAAATGGACTATCCAACACAAAAAATAATTTTCCAATATGAACCAGTAGTTCCTGAGATTAGCGCGTTCAAACAAACAAACTCTTCAGCTTAATAATATTAGTATAGATTACCTACCTGGCCAAACCGTGCGCAATGTCTGCTCCAAGTCGCACAACAGCCTCCTGAGATGGTCCGCCTCCCGTCGCGACAAGGTCACTCTCTCAAGTATATTTCTGACTTGCATCTCAAAATCCCCATACAAATTAACATCGCACGCTTGTAAAATGTCTGAAAAGGTAAGCTTAGTAAACATACTCATGTGCCAGAACAAATTAGGTATATGGAGTCCGCGCAATATTTATTTTCTTATAACTTGGAAATAGGCTTAGTAAACTTTATAAATAAGAAGGAAAATATTGGTACTACTTATTTTTAGGGGAATTGATTTTTATATCGTTTAGGTACTCACCCGGTGCCATTTTAAAAGTTCTTATAACACAATTTTGACTAAAAATTAAATATTTTTAAAATATGTTGAGTATAGGTATACGTGCGGCGAAATGATATGGACAATTGGAATTAATTGGACGACCATTATCTACTGAGCTTGTCTCAAAGTGGACTAGTGTCGGGGAATCCCAGGTATAAAGAAATCACGTTGTCTATGCTTGAGATTGCTTGTGACTATAAAGATTGCTAGATTTTGCGATTTGCGCAACTTTTATGGTATGACTATCCTTACTAATATTATAAATGCGAAAGTGAGTTTGTTTGTTACGCTTTCACGCCTTGACTACTGAACCGATCATCATAAAACTTTGCATACAAGTTCTCTGGAGTGCGGAGAAGGACATAGGCTACCTTTTATCCCGGGAAAAAGTACTATTCCCGAGGGATCGACATTGACGCGGGCGGAGCCGCGGGCGAAAGCTAGTATTGTATAAAGCCGTACCTAAGTACCTGCTAGTATTCATTTTATTTACTATTTTCACCATCAAACAAACTATATAATTATTTTATTTGAACAGATATATAACTGCCTCATCCATACCAAAGACTATATATTATATTGTCTTTGTCCATACTAAACACAGTTCTCAATGTGGCCTTTATCACGGCTATACTATAAGTTAATTACCTAACTAATTTGTTTAAACTAAAATATTCCCCCGTCGTACTGTCTTAATTTATATATCTTTACATATCTAGTATATAACGAAGTCGCATCCGCTGTCTGTTCGCTTAGATCTTTTAAACTGTAGTGATTCAAGAGGAAGGTTTATATGTATAAATAATATTGCCCCATATTAGTACCTACATTCAGCGGGTCGCTGTACAGAATAAAAACATTATCAGTAATGTATGTATTCGTTTATATTTTTTATTAATAGTTACTTCCCTTCCAACGCGGGGCTTTTTTTCAGATATGAATTTAAGATATCAATTTCTATCAGGGCCTCATTTTTTTCTTTATCTCATATCTACAAAAACGGAGATGGGGTTTGCTACTCTCGAATAGCGAATTCGCGAATACGGACACCGCGAAAGGAACTTTTACAACATATCCACTAAATAATAACATGAAATCAATAAAAATCTTAGTTTTAATAGTCATTCGTTTATTAGATATTAGAGATCTATTAAAAAATTATTAGCTTACACTACTGTGTAAAATTACATAAACTTTTTTATTTATCATTGGGTCACTTCTGCGTTCTCATTTGCCGCCTCATTCTATTGGCCTCAGTGTACAGGGTGTGCAAATTCGTGTTCTTCTTCACATTAATCCTGTGCTTTGCTTTCATCACTTTATTGGGGATATTCACTTTAGGAATATTTTTAACTCGGGCTGGTGGTGGGACGACAGGAATCTGTGGAGCGTTCCTAGGATCGAGTATGGCTTCCAGGACTTCATTAGGGCGGCAGCGCTTAAACATCTCGACCGCATGCCGTATATGAGCGAGAAACTTGACGAACATCTTCTGGTACACGCCTGCCGAGCCATTCCTGCAGAGCTCGAACGGGTCCTGAACACACATGGCAGTATCGAGCTGCAACACTCTGCATTGACGTCTCCGCACATTGTTTTTATACAATGGAAACTCATTTGGTAGAAGGTCCAAGTTTTTAAACACATTCTTGCTCATTGAACATCCCATGTAAGGTGAGATTACGTTATCAGAGAATTGATATGTGCTGTAAAATTCGAAAAAGTCTTTCAGCAGTCCATACACAGATTTGTTATTTTTGGTGTAATGTAGGTAATTCTCGTTAAATGCAGTATTCCAGTTATCCACCATATGAGGTGGCATATTTTTTTGTAGTTTATACACCGAGGGCAGTATATCCTCTTGTTGTAGAAAGAATATTATCATCATAGTGAGGGCATAGTTGGGTACTAAATTGGTGCCAGTAAGTTTGTGCACTTTCGACCAGTACTTCAGTACTACTGCCAGGGGCAAAGCTCTCTCGTCCATTTGCAGTAAGAACGCCATTAACCTACTGTTCCGGACTCCGGCTGGGCTCTTAAAATTAACATCGCAGTGGCACTGGGTGGGCGTATGGAAAAACTTTACTATGGGGACTTTGGCCGCGGTTATCGCGAACAGCTGCTGGAATATGCCCGGCCTCCTCCGCAGCACCTGCTTGGCAATCATGACGTAGTTCTCGCCTGGATTTTTGAGGTATTCTGGTAAAGAAATGAAGCAATCAGCATCGCTCGTTTTTATTCCTAGACCAGTGACTATGGACCCAAATGGCATGACAACGCAACCTGAAATATTTTAAAGTGGTTTAGATACAAATGAAAAAATTACTTGGTGAAATTTTGATCGTTTTGGACCCTTAAAGGGGTGACTCAGACCATCAATATGAACAACTTTTTCTATGGGACCAATGCAGGGAACTCAAAAAAAATTCGTCATTTCCATACAAAAGAGTTCCGCCACCCGGCCAGTTTGTATGGGAATGTCGATTTTTTTTTGAGTTCCCAGCATTGTTCCCAAAGGAAAAGTTGTTCATTTTGATGGTCTGAGTCACCCCTTGAAGGGTCTAAAACGATAAAAATTTCACAATGTATATAACATAGATAGGTATAAATATTTATTTTATTTTGTTGGAAGTCCAACGTTTTGCAACAAATAACATGAAAAATACAGACATGGGAATCAGAAAGCTTTAAGTCCATACATCGAATTTTGCAGGGTCAGTGCTGTCCAAAAGTGGCAGTTTTTACCCGACTATGGCGAAACTAAAAGGAGGGTTATGATTTTAGCTGCTATGTATGTATGTTCGTTTGTTACCGCGCGTATCTCCTAAACTAACCAACGTAACTTGACACGTGGTAATAAGCTGTGTGACGTCACACCAAATCCAAAATGGTGCTCTCTAGAATACAAAAAATCGCAAATTTTCGAAAAAATTCGAAATATAATGTTTGGTATCAAATGAAAAGTACTTTTATGTAGATTAGGAATAATATAATTTATACACACTTTTATACTTTATTTATACAAAAAAAAAAATATAATCTATACATACTATATATGAAATATAACAATATATATCTTTATTTAATACCATTCTCCTGCGAAACTTCATAATACGCTTAGTATATATTTATTTATTTATATTTATTACAGCTCAGTTTTCCTTCAAATAAATTATTTCAAATTTTTATTATTTCAGTACTAGTCCCTCAAAAATTCAATACTTCAAAGGTTTTCACCAATAGAAATAAACTTAAACATCCTAAACACAATTCAATATGTCTCAATGGCCCACTAGGCGTGAGCATTATTAGCCCCGCAAGCAACCCCGGGCCCGGTCCCCACTTGGATGGATGACCGCAAGTAGTATAAAAATATCTCGAGCTCCTCCGTGCTTCGGAAGGCACGTTACGCCGTTGGGCCCAGCGGTCATCATTGACGGCAGTCGTTAATTGAAGGCAACTTGAAAATCTGACACCAGTGTTGGCCACTTGCACACACGAAAAACAAACAAACCTGGCCAAAATGTGCGCAGCGTCTGCTCCAAGTCAGTAAACAGTCGGCTGAGACCTTCCACCTCGTACCGCGTCAGGCGCACAGCTGTGAGTATATTGGTCACCTGCGTGTCGAAATCTCCATAGTAATTTACCCGGCATACCTCCGTAATATCTGAAATCGAAAAGGATAGTAAAAAATATTGGGCCAATAAGTTTTTAATATACATGAATTAAGTTTGATGTTTAGTTACCTGACGCCATTTTAATGTTCTAATAGCTGAAACAAATAAAATAAGAGATTACTTTTCAGTTTAGTATGTAATTGTGTTGCAAGCAATAACCCATTCTCCGATCGCATAGTAACTATAGTATATTTGGAAAAGTCACTCCTCAGTAAGTATGGCATCTATAGTTTATTTGGCACAGACAACTTGAAATATTTTTTAGGGTTCTGCACCCAAAGGGTAAAAAACGGGACCCTATTAATATCGCTCCCCTGTCCGTCTGTCACCAGGCTGTATCTCATGAACCGTGATAGTTGAAATTTTCACAGATGATGTATTTCTGGAGGCTCCTATACAACAAACTTGATTATTTTGCTTGTTTTTGCTAGATATTGATAACGGCAACAGGTAGACACTTGAAATATTCTCAGAATATTTAGTTATATATTCACTTTAAAAATAAATAATTAAATAAATATTAAAGGCCCATACAATAGACATGATTTATTTGCCATTTTTATAGATAATGGTACCCTTCGTGCACGAGTCCGACTGGCACTTAGCCGGTATTAAAATCCTGTGTCTATGGGACAACTACTTTATTGACTGCATCTAAATCTGGAGCAGATGCTTTATCAACTTGTATAATGCAAAAGAAAATGGCTAGCTGTTGTGTCTCCCTGCAGAAAAAAATTAAGCAAATGTTTAGACCCCAATTGAAATATGGGAGCATGATAAAACCATACATTTCATACAGGTTTTACTGTAATCTACAAGTCACATCACATCATCATCATTGCAGTTGTAAGAAGTCAATTGCTGGACAAAGGCCACTCCCAAGGATTTTAAGTTCAGTGGGAGGATCGTGCTGTACTCACCACGCTTGGCAGGCGGGTTAGCAAGAGCAGTTCCTTTTGTTTCTTGTGCTTCCAATGTTGCTCCCATCGGAAGTATTTTTAAGCAGGGGAAGGATAGGAATTTGTTGGATATGGGAAGAGAATGAAGGTATTGGGATACTACTTACTCAGATGAATAGGTGAAAAGTAAATAGCAGCAACAAGAGAGCGCATCGCCAATGCTGTACCTCAACTACTGGACAAGCAGTTGCATGACTCCCCTAATAACTATGTATTATTATCATAATTTTCAGATTGGTGGTTTTGGAGATAAGGTATGGGTAAGGTAAGGCATGGAATGGTCATTTTTAATCTTCAAGATCAACTTTAAAATAATACATTCTATAACTAAAGAAAAAATATTTTTGTGAGCCTTGCAATAATTCCTCTCATTTGATAACAGACAGCTGAATTTTTTTTTATAATTTTCTGATTAGTGACCTCAAAACTACACTTGATTCAAAATATATTTATTTTCCAACAGTATCCTTCGTGTTGTTAGGGAAAGAACCAATTGTTTAATATGGAGGCACTGGGTAAGCATGCATGTGGCAGTACCAGGTGGTCTGGGTGTGCATGGCGGGTATATCCTTAACTAAATAAATTTATTGCATTTTATTTTATATAGGGAGGGTCAGAGAAAAAGAGGAAGACCACTGCTTAGATGGGATAAAGACGTAAGCCAGGTGGTAGGAAAGACATGGCACAGAATCGCTTGTGACAGGTATGAGTGGAAGAGGCTGGAGGAGGCCTTTGCCAAAGGCATCAGACTTACAGACAAAAAGCAAGACACAAATAATGGGACTATGATAACAAAGGAAGTCTGAAAATAAGGCTAATAATAATTTTATTTTATAGATCATATATCTAATAAATAAAAAAAAATAAATAAAATCTTTATTAAATTTCTTAGGTGGTAACATATCTCAATATAAACATACATTAATAGGTACAAACAAAGTTTTGCCTGAGCTAAGGTGAAAAACACCCTGTGTTTCAGGCTTTAATTGCTAGACAAAAACTAACAAAATAAACAATTACAAAAGAAAAATAACGTTGAATACAAAGTTAAAAAATAAATTTTAAATATAATAAAAGATAAATGTTCATAATATTTATGATAAAACTGTTAATAAATCCTCTGTTTCTTCATACGACATATTGAGGAGGGCTTCTTGCAGTGTCCTTTTCGTCATACCGAAAGAACAAGGATAAAAACTAAGTTTTTTATTAAGCCTATTGTAAAGAAGGGGACCAAGGAATAAGAAAAATCTAGAAGAGAAAGTATGTTTTATATTATTAATGCAAACAATATCTTTCCGTCTTTTATAAGTAATTTCGGTGCGGTATGGCAGTGCGGCGTGTTGTTTTAGTACTGTGTTTAATATAAATAATTGCCTAACTGTTAGTACCCTACAGGATTTATAGAGAAGGTCAGTGGGAAAAAGGAAAGGGCGGAAAGTTGAGACTTTAAGGACGGTTCGCTGTGCCCTCTCAATGGTAAGCAGTGATGTTTTGGCCATGCCTCCCCATGACGTAATACAGTAAGTTAGTAATGATTGGCATAAGGCAAAGTAAACTTGTCTGATTGTTTTTGAGTCCGCGATGGATCGCAGTTTTTTTTTTTTTTTTAAGTGTTATCTATAACGGTGCGGAATTTCAACACAATTGGTCCAGTAGGTTTGGACCCTATCAAATGTGACGGATACACAGATAGACACACAAGTGGGTTCTGTTTTATGAAACCCTAAAATATTTCACTTTTTTATGTACATATTTGACAAAATTATGTATCTATTTATATACCTATATGAATTATAAATTAACATTAGTTTTGTTGTGCTATTGCAATTCTCAATATACCTATACAAGGCAATTTTTAGATATCGTCCAGTAGTCTTAGCATATGTCTAAGTCAAAGCTTAAGAAAAATACCCCGCATCGAGGGCTGACTTCGGCTTCGAGCCTTCCATAGGCAAAAGGTTAAAAGCCTTCTAACCCCACTGAACTCAGTCTCACCCACTGCTATAGTTCTATTCTATGATTATATTATTGAGTCTCAGAATACAGTGAGTACACTTACGTTTTAAGTTACAAAATTATTAAAACATACCAACCAACTCGTAAGTTAATATTATTGTTCAGTCCGCTGCAAATGACACAAAACAAACATGCTATAAAGTGTTCCTTTCTCTCGCAGGTACACTTTTTTCGTTCTTACTTTCAGTTTATAGCTCCACTCCACGATAAAAATATTTATTTCAACAATTTTGCTGTCAAAATTTGACATTGGCATATTTGGTACCTTTTGAGCTTTTACCATAGGCTTTTACATAATCGGCAAAGGAATCTTGATACAGCCAATCCTGTACTCTTAACCATTATCCAACAACGTCAAACCAAGGATATGTATAAATATTTTTATGTGTATAATCATGCTTATTATATTAAGAATGCTCTGCAGCTTACACGGTTTAGGAATTCAGTGCAAACAGGGTGAAATTGAATTCATTAGCAAACGTTTAAGGAGTGACTCAGACCATGAATCTAAACAACTTTCAACTTCAATGAATTAAATTTCATCTGTATATAAATTAACGTTGAATAGTTTTTGAACACGTACATACATACGCAGACTTGAGCCGCACTAGATTAGGTACCTGAAACCAAAAGCGCGCATTATGGCCAAGTCTGCGTTTACCTTTATCTGTTTCTCATTGTTGATCAAGTGTACAGCTACCACCGCCACATCGCAGACCTGCATCCCGCGCAAAATTTCGTTTTTAATTACAACCATTGGCGACCGAGCGGTGCCCGCTCTCACGTCTCACAGAACTCGTCGCGTCAGTGTTCAAAATACCAAAATCTCCAAAGTGAACTTTGAATGCAGGATTATTGAGTACGCAAAAATGGTTCATCTCTGGTTTTCCCATTCCTTTATGAACATCCATAATTTGCGCTTCTATTGACTTGTCAATGCGACGCCTACTTCGCTTCTTGTAACCATCTAGTATTTAAAGATTTTTCAATATTTAAATTTATAGCAATTTTGAAGGGCCTCAGACAAATGTCGATATAGGGCCCCACTAGAGCAAGCTATATAAGTTGTTCATCATTATCATATCAGCCGCAAGAAGTTCACTGCTGGACATAGGCCTCCCCTAAGGATTTCCAATACGACCGGATAAAATTAAAACCTAATAATAAATTTCCCATACAAGAAACGTGTCTTTTATCGTTATTCCCGATTATGACGAACGGTAATAGGTTCCTTATGGCATCCTTTAAATATGCAACCCCCAAAAGGAAAAAAAACACAACGTCATTTAAAAAAATATTTCTATTTATTTACACGTACAGACAACAGTATGTAACCGTATTCACGGTTACAAAATAGAGAGATGATAGTAGATTTGTATAAAACGATTAGCTTAAGAATACCATAAGTCATAGTAGCGTATCCAGGGGCGGGAGGGCCTGGTGGCGCGGGCCGCCGGGGGCCACGGTCAGGGCGGGGGGCTGGCGGCCGCCGCCTCGCCGCTGTCGTCGCTGTCGGCCGCCATGTTGCCGTCGAGGTAGCGGATGGTCTGGGCCACCTTGGTCTCGGGGTCCAGCTCGGGCCACTTGGCGTAGGGCCGCACCACGTGCGCGAACCAGGGCTGCAGCACGGACACGAGGAACTTGCCGAGCTCGCGGAAGGCCGCCACGTCGCCGGCCGCCAGCCGCAGAGACACCACGGCCGCGCGCGGCACAGGGCAGAACGTCACGGTCAGCTGGAACTGGATGTTGTACAGCTCCTTGTCCGCGTTCAGGATCTCCTCCGTGATCCGCTTGTTCTTCTCCACGAGGTCCAAATCCATCACGCTGTATATCCTCGCGAACTGCTTCCTCTTCCATATCGCCTTAGCCACCACGCCTATGTATTTTTCCTTCTCTTTCTTCGTATCCGGGTTGACTTTCTCTTCGACTTTCCCGAGCTTGATCTTGAGCATAGTTTCGAAGATCTCGAAGACGCATTTCCGGACGATGGGCTTCCAGTCGGGCTCCGTGATGTTGGCGATGACGTTCGGGAACAGGTTGGCGCGGAACTCGGGGCTGCCTCGCTGGCGGACTATCTTGGGTTTCTGAAGGAGGAGGATTTCGAAGAACCTCTTGCACTTCTTCGGCTTCTCCTGCTCGTAGGCATCGGCTGCGAACTTGATGTAGGCTCTTAGGTCTTCTGCGAGCCGAGTGCTGATTGTAGAAGCCACATTGTGACACTGTTCGAACGGGTCCTGCACGCAGATGGGCGAGGAGAACCGGATGGGATACACCAGCTCTTTGCGCACGTTGTCCTTGTACCTTTCGAAGCAGGAGGCGACTGTACCGAGATCCTTGAACAGCTCCTTCTTGACTGGGTATCCTAAAATAGAAATTTAGAAACTGTTTTATTCAAATTAGGATACATATATTTTTTACATTTGCAATCAAATTTTGTCCAATTGAACTATTAAGATGTTTCCTCCAGAGGAGTTTAATTACGCGACATCCCCAGCCCAAAAGAATGACGTTTAAGTATTTTTGAAACTGAATTTAGCGGGCTTGGCATAGTTGATTGAAATTGGATCAATCTGCCTAGCCAGGGTCGAAGACATTGCTTTGGCTACAATATTGATATACTACCAACCTAAATACGGGCAGACCATGAGCTCGTCGAAATTGAAGGTGTTGTAGTACTGGAAGAAGCCCCCGATGAGCTCGGCCAGCGAGGCCCGGTTGGAGACGGGAGGCAGCTGGTCAGGGTTGCTCTCGAAGGCCACGTTCCAGTGGTCCACCACGTCTTCGGCCACTTTGGACTGCAGCCACTGCACGGACGGCAGGATGCCTACTTCCTCCTGAAATTGTTTTTCAAATTAAGACATTTGTCCAGAGATAAGCCTCTGTTGACGCATAAATAGGCGAGTGCGTAACCCCAGCAGAAAATTACCTCGTAGAGTAATACGAGTAGAACGAAGTATTATTTCCCAATATGCTGTAAAATGTGCCCTGAATAAAAGATTTGTGACCTTTGTAATTTTGGAAAAAAAATTAAAAAGCCATTCCTGCTGGGTTAACGTTGCTCCAGCAGGAAGATCCTAAACGAATAATTGGAGCGAGAAAAAGTGTGCATGGGCAGATAGCTTATATTTGTGCTAATGTTAAAATATAATATGTGGCTATTCAGGTTTTCAAGATATTGAGTTTCCTGCTAGAGTAACGTTTTGCAAAATCGTGGATCTAGAAAACTATGTCATGTGCTCTTGAGAAAAAAATATACACGTAAAGCTCTTGATTAATGCAATTCTTACAAACATAAAAGTGTATTCGTGTACCGGTCGCTTATATTTCAAACCCTCCACCCCTTTGAAGAGCCAATCGCAGGACGCCCCGCACCAGCCTCCAAACTTTTTACACCATCAATTTAATTTTTAGTTCATCATTATCAGCCACCAGTTTAAACATGATACTGCTCCAATGGTAACTAAATGTTATCAGATATAAAATATACTTCGAGTGATATAAACACTGTAATTAAGTGTTATATTAAGAAAAAAAATATGATAAATTGCGATCAATTTTGTTGGAATCAAAATATTTTAGCATCGAAAATTCTTCAATTTTAAAGAAAATGTTATTTCTTTTAAATAAATAATTTAAAATATATATACGTTGAGAGAAAGAAACGAGTGAGAGAGAGACATAGTGTTCATTGTTCCACACAAAGAGAGATATATAATACATCAAAAATAATTTTTGATACAAAATGTTCTTATTCCAACAAAATTGATCGCAACAATCGACCTATTGATCGCAAAGAAAATGTTTAACAAGTTGTGAGTGTAATAAAATGGCCGAATATAGTATGTTACCTGCTGCAGGTAGAACACCACGAGCAGCGTCAGCGCATAGTTGGTGAGGCGCCCGCTGCCCGACAGGTCATGGACCTGCGAAATAAATAAATACATATGTTACTTCAGCGATAAAAATGAACTCCCTTCATGAGAGGATATAATTGCTTGAATGCATGCGGCGATTTTATGTTGAAAACTCTAACACCAGGGTGTGCATGGTCGAGACCGTGTCACCTACACGAAATGATGATGATGATGTTGAAAACGGAATATATCCATGCAATAATTTGATGTTTCGTCACATCAATTAGTGTGATGTCCTTGTATGTGGCGATGATGGGAGTGGCGATGCAAACAAAATCTTTCCATATGCACAAAATACGCATATAGTCACGTTACCCCACTGCACAACCGCTCTGTTGCGTGTACAAGTCATTACTGCACTATCTTCTTCTTCTTCATTACCTATTCCCAGTATTACGTGGGGTCGAAACAGCATGTCAGTTTTATTCACTTCGATCTATCATTGGTCATATCCTCTGTTACGCCCTTTTTACTTTGTTAACAAATCCGACCGTTCAGGAAAATTATTTGTTAGCAATTCTATTTTCTGTGAATTACTATTTTGGGTCTAGATAATATAAATATATACGGACAAATCACACAGATTGAGCCAGCCCCAAAGTAAGTTCGAAACTTGTGTTATGGGATACTAACTCAACGATACTATATTTTATAACAAATACATATATAGATACACATCCAAGACCCAGGCCAATCTGAAAAAGATCATTTTTTTTTAACCCGGTCACTCCGTGTCGCAGGCTGGCGTGTTAACCACTGCGCCACGGAGCTGTCAATTAGATAATTCAGTTTTAGATAGGACAATCTGTATGATGGTCAGGGGTGTCGTCTTCAACTGCCAGTCCGGTGGTTGCAGGTATGGCGTCAGGTACGTGCGTCCAGCCTCACGAGTTGCTACTTGCTTTTTCCCATTAATTCGAGTGTGACTACGATAAATCTCTATAGAAACGAGAATTAGGCCCCTGGTCTTTTTAGTCTCCATTACAGGAGCCCTCTCTGTACTACCGGAGCCATACTTAGCCAGAGCGGTACACTCTTCTCGCTGGCCAGACGGGTTGGAGAGGTCTCATTAATGTTTATGAGCTTTGTTTAGCTTGTATTTCCTAAGTCGCCTCTTACGACATCCATGGGAAGACTCGGAGTGGTCCTATTCTACTCTGCCGGATCCTATGTGTAGTGTGGGAGACGTGTTATTTTTACTAAATTTTGGATTAGGCATTTGTTTCCCATCTTACCTGAAGTGACGATGAAGACGAGGATGTTACATGCCTATCCAAGAGATACCCATTTATTCTACTTGGCGATTATTATTTACCTTGGCCCAGTACTTGACGATGACGGCGAGCGGCAGCAGCCTGGGGTCGCGATGGAGCAGGCTGGCCACGAGGCGCGAGTTGCGGGCGCCGAGCTCGGTCTTGAAGGTGAGGTCAGCGCTGGTGCCCGTGGCGGCGTGTTGCAGTTTCACGATGGGCGTGTTGGCGCGCGGGATGGCCAGCACGCCACTGAACTTCTGCACATATACCACTTACACCCTTCCATCAAATATAATGGTAGATACACGATTTGCGCTCGAAAAGTGGCACCGGCAAAACAGCGCACTAATGTACTTTCAACCAGGGATGTCACGAATATCATATTTTCGACACTCGCGAATGCGAATGCGAATATTCCGATAAATCATTAAAATAACAAATACAAAAGATAAGTAAGTAATTACAATATTTATTAATACTCATACATATTAATAGTAATAAAGGTACAGTAAGTAGGTAGGTCAACATATGAAATTATAACAATCTTTAGTATGTATTCAAATTTCCGCCCACTTCTAGCATGCACCGACTTGCACAGATTCGCATTCGCAGAACATTCGCATCGCGATGCGAATGCAAATGTTGATGCGAATTTTTAAAATGATGCGAATCATTCGGTTGTGCGAATGCGAATACAAATATTCGTAACATCCCTACTTTCAACTAATGTAATTGTTAACGAGTTTCGGAGCTATTTTGTCCAGTTTCAATAAACCGCGCTAACACTCACACGTCTCGCGATGACGAAGGTACAGTGAAAAAATGCTAAAACTACGCATCAAAAGTGAAAAAAAAAAATGGAGTTATACTTTCAGTATGTACCGTTTTTGTCGTTGTTTGTAAGTATGCATGATGTTTTGACTCGGGGATATTATTAAAGCTTCATTTTGTATAAGACTGTGTATCTACCATTATATTTGATCGAAGCTTATACCCAACATATTAGCTAACAACTTTTAGTATTTAGATACATTGTTTTACTATATATATGATTGTCCTTGCACAACCCCGTATTCTCTACACCACTTGCTTGGTTGACTGGTAGAAAAAGCCATAGGCTTTAAGTCCGCCATTACACTTGTAATTGTGTATGAAGTTATGTAAATAAATAAACACTAGCTCTTCCCGCGAACGTTTGTATGGGAGTCACGTCTTATCATAAGTATCTGGACATAAAAATTAAGTAGCCTATCCCGTGTCCCATACGTCTAAATGTTTATGTACCATATTTCATGAAATTCAGTTAATTTGTTTAAGAGTTATGGAGGACCACACATACAGAAAAAAAATTATAAATCCTCAGTTTAGTTTCAGTATCTTACTTTTAATAAAACGAAGTAACTTACTTCATAACCAACCCTTACAGATAGTCCTAAAAAAATATTCAATCAAAAATATTGAACACGTATTTTTCTTTCGTCAATTTTAAACTTACTTAAGTAAAGTACTTTTTTTGTAAGGAAATTAGATTGATACACATGATGATGATACAATGCTCTGTCATCCTCGAACAAATGGTTTATCAGAACGACCCCTACGAACGTTTAAAAAGGGTATGTCGTTTTACCACAGGAGAGAGATCCAGGTCTGCATCAGTCGCATGTTCAAAAACAACAGTCTGGACCACCGCCAGCCTGTAACCTCCATGATGTGATGTTTTTCCAGCTACCTCCCCCCCCCCCCCCCCACAATTGATGTTTTTCCAGCTACCTGCCCCCCCCCCAATTGATGTTTTTCCAGTTACCTGCCCCCCCCCACTATTGATGTTTTTCCAGCTACCTGCCCCCCCACAATTGATGTTTCTCCAGCTACCTGCCCCCCCCCCCCCCCCCCCAATTGATGCTTTTCCAGCTCCCTGCCCCCCGTACCTGCGGGTGGTGCTGCAGCACTCTCTTGGCCTTGGCGACGTAGTTGTGGTGTTGGTGGCGGAAGTGCGGCGGCACGCGCACGAAGCAGTCGGCGTCGCTGGACTTGATGCCCAGCCCCGTGGGGATCGAGCCGAACGGCACCGCCTGGCAGCCTGCCGGACACACCTTACCTCTTACTACTATTTGGGCTTAAAGAATTTATTTCTCAAAATAAATACAAATGCTATTCACTTATAGAGAAACGTGTAGAAAACGTGCTACCTCCGTGGTTAAGGCATTTGCCTGTAGACTCTAGGGTCGTGGGTTGGATTCCTTGGTTGGAACTTTGTTTAGTTGTTTCCAGTTTGGTTAGGACATTGATGATTCCGTGCTTCGGAAGGCACGTTAAGCCGTGGGTCCCGGGTGCTATCTAGTAGTCGTTAAAGGAACCACGTCAGAGGTCGAGAGGCGGTTCCGAACATCTTTGACATCAGGGTGTGCATGGTCGATCGACCATGTCGCCTACTTGAAATGATATGTAGAATAAAATGTAATATCAGAGCGTAGAGAGTAGATATGTAAATTTTCATATAAGTAGATAACAAGTAAATCGTGGTTAGCTAGACCCGTAAGTAGTAACTATTGTATGTATTTATAAAGGAAAAGCTCGACTACCCTGCCAAAAAAAATGTGACATATCACTCGGGATGGTGTAAGTATTATAATGATAACCGTTAGTCCGCATCCTTTAGTATTTAGAAGTTATTGTGTAAAAAAACTTACATTTACTTATATACTATAAACATTAATTCTAAAATAATGCACTCCATTATGTGCCGTCGCTTAAAACGAATACCTGACATTTTAACTTATGCCTTCGGCCGACCGTCCCAAACTACCCTAAAGAGTAACAATTTTCATTCTCTTGACTTTTACTTGTCATCCATTTCTGTATGCTCTACGAGCCCCCTCTCTATTAGGCCATGATTGCTATCTACTACTTCAACCCATAATTAACTAACTAGCTAGCAAACCGCGATAAACGATCACCCCATTACCAAATGATGAAAATATCATGGAGTGACTCGATTGCTTGTTTTTTTGTGTGTAAGTGACAACACTGGAGTCAGATTTCAAGCTGCCTAAAGGCATCTGTCATAGCTTAACAACTGTCAATGGAACCAATGACTTAACGTGCCTTCCGAAGCACGAAGGAGCTCGACATATTTTTACGCCATTTGCGGTAACCCATCACAGTGGGGACTACACCCAGGATTACTTAACCCATTAAGCGCGAGAAACGTAGACACAATGGATTTTCTATTGTTACGTGGCCCGATCGGCCTGCTTGGTGGTTGAGAGGTCAACATACGTAAGCGTTATTAATGGTCACGACCACTGGGCCATCGGGGTCCTCAGTGGAGTGACAGGTCCATGCACATACCGGGCCACTGTTCCTGCAGCACCTGCTCCAGGTCGGTGTAGAGCGTGCTGATCTTGGCCACCTCGTCCTGAGTGAGTCTCACGTGTACCAGGATGTTGTCCAGCTGGCGGTGGAAGTCCCCGGACAGGTCGATCTTCTTCGGGTCCAGGGCAGGCACTGTTTACAAATATGGGGTATTTTACAATATAGCCCAGCAAACGAGCAAGCGAGTCACCTGATGGTTGGATGGAAGACCTTGAGAGCGAAATAAGTCAGGCGATCGCCCAAATTAACCCAAACTATACAGCAGTCATGGAAAATTGGATAAATGGATTTGCACCACTGTCACGATGCGATGAACAATCAGTGATGTTCTACGGGCAAAGGTACCTTATGGACACTGGCAAAAATTGTTTACAATACATTGTTTTTCTTAATGTCTTTAGCGCCAGCATCCAAAAGGTACATTTCCCGTGGAACATCACTATATTCAGAATCAGAATATTTTATTTCCGTTAAATATGGTACATCAGATGTTATACACTTTACAGAATCCCATACATAAATGGCATTAGGGCCCTTAGGGATAAAAAATCAAACGGCTAGTTTATTTGACTTTAAAATTGTGCTCTTATTGTCTACAGCTACAAGGCTTCTCCCGAGAATTATTCGTTCCATGGGAGGATATTGCCATATTCCGCAAGCTTAGCAGACAGGATGGCGAGCGCAGTTTCTTTGGCTTCTTGTGCTTCCGACGCTGCTGCCCATCTGATGCATTTTAAGCTGGGGATAGGACTTTGTTGAATTTGGCGAAGGGAATGAAGGTATTGAAATACTATGCACTCGGATGAATCTGGGAAAGTAAGCAGCAACTTGGGAAGCCTGCCACGCGTACCTGCAGCCTTACCTGCAACTACCAGACAGGCAGTTAAGGATGGCAAACCTGACCATATCTTGCTATGCTCTTATTGTATTCCTTTCAACTGTGAAAGTGACTGTCTGTAACCTTTTAACACTGTAACTATTGAAGCGATCACTATAAAGTTTTGTATAAACGTGTTCACGGGTACGGAGGACTTTCCAAAGGATCTATATCAACGCGGATGAAGCCGCAGGTGAAAGCGAGGTAAAACTTACAAAGCTGTCTGTCCTTTTTCTCCTTCCTGGGGCTCCTCTTCTCATATACGGCGGGGTCGTAGGGCGAGACGGTGAGCAGCGAGCCGTAGATGCTGACCTGATCATACAAAACAAAAGGAAATTTAAAAAAATGGCCTTTATTGTCACTTTAAGTCAAGTGTATATACTCCATACATTATAAATTCACTAAATATTATAAAAAGAACAAAGTCCTCCACCGCATCTGTCTGTCTGTTCGCGATAAAATAAAAATCTGCTGCATGGATTTACATGCGGTTATCACCAATACATAGGGTGATTCGTGAAGAATGTTTAGATATAAAATATGATCTAGTACCCATGCGGCGCCGGGGCGGGTAAAATATTTAATTCATCGTGAGACATTTTAAATATCTGTTGTTGAACGATAGCTATCATTAACATTGATTGGATAATCGGGCGCTTATACACCTAAACTTCTGTCCATGAAAGAATTATATGGATATTCCTTCCTGAATTAATAAGTAATCCCGGATTCCCGGGATTAAACAATTGTGTAAAAACAATTATAAGAAACTTAATGAAATTATAACAGTGGTTATTTTTAGTAGGTATTTTTATTTTATTTAAAACTAGCGACCTGCCCCGGCTTCGCACGGGTCCGACAAATTATACAAATAAACCATACTCTTAAATCACTCTATCTATATAAAAAACCGCATCAAAATCCGATGCGTAGTTTTAAAGATCTAAGCATACGTAGGGACAGACGACAGCGGTGAGCGACTTTGTTTTATACTATGTAGTAATAAAAACGAAAACGCACACTTGAGGCTGAACGAGTCGATACTTTTCCCATAAAAATTTCGAGGGGGCTGTACTCCATTGTTTGACATTGTACATCCAAAGTTTAACATGATATCGTTTTGTCTCGTTATTAATTTTGTCTGTACGGTAACAGATTAGTAAAATAAAAAGCCATTAAGAAGTTATGACCCAACAAACTTTAGCTTTTCTTACTAATTTTAGCTTTGGGCGTAAATACGTAATAAAAGAAGTATAATATATCGAAAACAAAGACCGTACCGACAAAGTTCAATTATCGAAGATTTCAATTATCTTTATTTATAATTGATTTATGCAGTAGTTTTTTCATAAAACCCCATTTTCCAAAGGACGTTTTGCAATTTTTCACGCGCTCGGTAGTGTTTGTGTGCGTGCGACTCTGCGTATGCGTATAGATATAGCATCTAACTGCTCATCCATATTTCTGTGTGCTCATCACTGATACTATCTCTGTCGGACACAATGCTAGGTGAGTTCGAGCTCGCGACTTGTTCGTCCTTAATAAAATACACCATACATGCTTAGTACTTCTTTTTTATGACAGGGCGGCAAACGAGCAAGCGGGTCACCTGATGATAAGCGGTCACCGCTGTCCATAGACCACTGCAACCACTGGGGTGTGACAAGAGCGTTGCCAGTCTTTTAAGAAAACATAGATTCGTTTTTTGAAGGTTCCAAAATCGTATCGATTCGGGAATACTAACGCAGGCAGTTCATTCCACAGTTCGGTCGTACGTGGCAGGAAGTTTCTGTACTTTAAAAACACGCCATCTACTGGTTTTCAATGAAAATACTTGCTTTGCGTTGTCACAAAGCACGCAAGCAGACGGCGAATGAACCTTTTTAGACCATGCAAATAAAAACCTTATGTTTTGTAGGGAATTATTCAAATTCAAATCGAAATATTGATGGAATTTTAGTCTAATTGCTTTACTGTTTTTTCAAATCGTCATATTTGGCGAATTGACGTACTTAATGTCTGCTTTCGAGTTCCGCTCTACTTTAACCGGTCAACTACCAAGCGCCCCAATGGGCAACATAACAATAGATAATCAATTGTGTCTGCATTCCTCGCGATTGATGAGTTAATGTTGCCGAAGTGGATGACGCCCGCGTCAGGCCTTGTGGTTGGGTGTAGGATGTATACCGACCTGTTTACTAGCGCCGAGAGCAGTTTTGGCCTCGATGGTGGTAGGAAAGACGAGTGTGGCATGGCGTGGGGTCAACCGCTCTACTTTAACGTTGCCGAAGTGGATGAAGGCGCGCGTCAGATCTTGTGGTTGGGTGTAGCTTGGATAGCCTGGGGAAAAACAAATTAGTGAGTATAGGATCTTATAGTAGAGGATATCTAGTCAAAAACTAACCGGCAAGAGCAAAATGGCATTTGAAATGTAAAGACAGGCTTAACCAACATTTCTTTGATACGTTTGTTCATCAGAAAATATTTAAATAATGTCTTATTCACAACAGTTAGGCAAGGGCCTACCTTCACATTTCCCTTAATGTTACTATTGATGCACAAATAGGCTCCAGTGACTTATATGACGGTGGCACGACTGTCACCTAACATTGAGATATTGAGTTATGCCTCCGTGAACGAAAGTACCTATGTAATGCCATATATGGAGCGTGACGAGCGAGTCTCGCCATGACCGAAACACGCTCCCCGCGCCGCCTCACGCCCGTGTCGCTTACAAGCTTGAGCGGCATGGCGACCTTTGACGTCATTGTGGCTCAGTAGTTCCCGCAAGTGCCTTTGATTGCAGGTTACGAGGTTCAATCTCCGGCCAGGTTATGATGGAGCAACCAAACAACGATCTTTTTCAGATTGGTCTGGGTCTTGTACCGTTGAATTATTATTCCACGACACAAGCTCAGAACTTAATGTGGGGCTGCTAGCTCAATCTGTGTAATTTGTCCCAAAAAATCATGCGCACACACCGCATGATTTTGAACTTCTGAACTATATGGAAATCCTGGAATTAAAATTCCTAATGAAATATACCTAGAATTGTACGATAAAAGCCGAAAATGGAAAAATATATTAGGCTTCCCATACAAAGTCGCCAATCAGCTGGAATTTTTTTCTTGCAACTCTGTATTCACTTAGGGTTTCTGATTTCAGGATTTCAATATATTTGAGTGAGAGGTTCAAAATCATGCTGCATATCTATATATATAAAAGGAGAAGCTGACTGACTGACTGACTGACTGACTGACATATCAACGCAGGGCCTAAACTATAAGGGTTAGAAACTTGAAATTTTGCACGGGGGTTCCTTTTATGGGAGCACTAAGGAAGGATTTTTGGAAATTCATCTCCTAAGGGGGTAAAACGGGGGTGCAAAGTTAGTATGAAACTTTGCCGTTTCTGAAGTTATTCAAATGAAATTCAGCATGAAGGTTCTTTACTGAAAGGCATGAAACATGAGCAAAATATATTTTTCAAAATTCATCCCTTAGGGGGTTAAACGGGGTTGCAAAGTTAGAATGAAACTTTGCTGTTTTTGAAGTAATTCGAATGAAATTCAGCATGAAGGTACTTTATTAAAGGCATGAAACACGAGTAAAATATTATTCTCAAAATCATCCCTTAAGTAAAACGGGGATGCAAATATAGTATAAAACTTCCCGTATATTAAGTTATTCGATTGAAATTCACTGAAAGTCATGAACCAAATCCATACCAATATTATTAATGCGAAAGTAACTCTGTCTGTCTGTCTGCCTTCTTTTCACGCTTCAACCATTGAACCAATTTAGATGAAATTTGGTATGGAGGTAGGTTGAGGCCGGGAAAAGGACATAGGGTACCTTTAATTCCAGGAAATTCTACTGTTCCCGAGGGATTCACACTAATGTGGTCGGAGCCGCGAGCAAAAGGCAAACCTGGCTTATATATCTACGCACAGCCGAAACTACTGTGCCGAGAAAATAAAAACTTGGTACAGGGGTTTTTTATGTTGTGAATGAACAATAAGAAAGTATTTTTAGAAATTCAACCACTAAGAGGGTGAAATAGGGGGGGTGAAGTTTATATGGAATTTTCTCATTTCTGGACTTAGAAATATGAAAGAAGGTATATAAGATTTCTATTAAAATTAAAAAAAGATCTGTGTAGGTTAACTAGACAAAATTCCTCCCTAAAGGGGTAAAGTAGGGGGGTAAAGTTTATATGGTAATTTACTCATTTCTAGACTTAGAAGTATAAAAATAGATATATAAGTTCTCGATTACAATTAAAAAGATCTGTGTAGATGAAATGTACAAAATTCCTCTCTGAAGGGGTAAAATAGGGGGTAAAATTAGTATGGAATTTTTCTCATTTCTAAACTTAGAAGTATAACAATAGGTATATAAGTTCTCGATTACAATCACAAAAGATCTGAGTTGGTAAAATGGACAAAATTGCGCCCTTAAGGGGTAAAATTTGTATGGGATTTTTCTCATTTCTAGACTTAGATGTATAAAAAAGGTATGTAAGTTTTCGATTACAATTAAAAAGATCTGTGTAGGTGAAATGTACAAAATTCCCACCTGAAGGAGTAAAATAGAGGGGTAAAGTTTGTATGGAATTTTGTTCATTTCTAGACTTAGAAGGATAAAAACAGGCCAAGTGCGAGTCGGACTAGCACACCAAGGGTTCCGTATTATTATCTAACGTCTAAAAACGAGCCCACATAACGCGGTGGTAACTGAAGAAAGATTTATAAAGTCGTACTTCACAAGAGAAATTAGAAAAATATTATCTATTTGAGTACCACCACGAGTAGAGGCAAGCGCTGGTAACAAGATTTCGTAAGTATATACCTACGTTGATTCCCGAGCGCAATAGGTACCGAGCGGCCTCCTATCGTTCCGCTAAGCGCCGCGCGCTGTCGAACGTAAACACATTGCTATTATTTTAGGTATTATTATTATTATTAAAACTGCTATGATTTCATATTTACTTCTCTTTACGTGGTTCGAAAATTTATATTCAGTAGTTGTTTTACGTAATTAAAAACTGTCTAACTAATTTTTAATTCAATTTGTATGAAATTTTACTTTACCGAGTACATTTATAAGTTGGTCGATTATAACTCTTTAATTTATAAACTCTACTTAGCTCTCATAGTTTTCCTTTAAACTTCGTTATATATACTACCACCGTAATTTTAGTAGATAGAGCGGGGGGAGGGGGTCACTGGACTCCTCTAACAAAAATTTGGACTATAAAACCAAATATTTCCGAAACGGATAAGTAAATCGAAAAATGATGTTTACAAGCTCACAATATTTTTAAAAAGACCTATTCAACAACACCCCACACGTTGGGGAAGCCGCGAAAAAAAATTTTTACATGTATGAGACTACCTTAAAAAAAAATTTTTTCAAGATTTTATTTTACTGTTTTTCGGCATGATTAAATAAACATATCCATATCAAAATATAGTCTCTGAGTAAAACCGCGGGCGGACAGACGGACGGGCGACATGGCGAAACTATAAGGGTTCCTTGTTCGGAACCCTAAAAAAGGGTAATAAGTTCCCGATTACAATTAAAAAAGATCTGTGTAGGTGAACTCTGTCTTTCTGTCGTCTTTTCATGCTTCAACCATTGAACAGATATACTCTTAATAAATTAAGAAATAAAATATGGTGAAAAAATTTCATGCGGTTTCAAGTCCCAACCGCAACCGCCGGTTCAAGTCCCAACCGCATGAAATTTTTTCACCTAGGTCTATGTACGACCTATGCCAGAGCATACCATCGACCATCTACGGAAGACCATCTGAGCTACCGCACAATTCAATCTCGGCGCCAAAATTCTCCACCATATCCCATTTCCCCTTATACGTATTAAGGCTTACGTCACCTACACAACTACGCGACTTTTACAAGTGAGGTATTTGATTCAACTCATTTTACAATGAATTTGAAAATCAACTAATAAAACATGGCTTCCTACATATTACTTAGTTGATTAAACAATTATATAAAAACATTGAACAGATATTTGGTATGGAGGTAGTTTGAGGCCCGGGGAACGACATACTACACATAGGTATTATATAGATTACTTTTCATTCGGGGAAATCTGGGGAAATACTGTTCTCAAGGGATCGACATTAACGCGGGCGAAGCCGCGGGTAACAGCTAGTAATATATATGTATATTTATGAATGGTGACTGACCGCAGACGAGCACCCGGCAGTTGCCGTCGTGGTCCTGAGCGGGCACGCGCGGGACCTGCGCCCGCCCCTCCATCTCTCATGGAAATATTACACCACCTGCAAACAATCAAAATAATCAAATGTTCTGACAAGTATTTTTACAAAAATTACATTTTTGTGACAAGCTTTTATTATATAAACAAATCTACACTGTAAAGTGTTTGCCAAGACAAATCAAATGAGCCCAAACTCGATTGTTGTATCTTGTTTAGTAAGTGTCCTATGGCCACCTTCTGACTCCATCATCAGACCAGTGCAACGATTCGATAATATTGTATTGTCATCCGATTTACTAATGCATGCAAAATTTCAGCTTAATAGATAACCGGGAAGTGGATCAAATTTAACTGGCAAGATTTGATTACAGACAAACATCATAAATAAAAGCTTGTAAAACTGTGGCTTTTTGCAATAGGTACGAGTATGTTTCAGATAGTTTCCAATCTTTTAAAAATAAAGTGGTGAAATTTGTTAAGGGATATTTGGACTGACTAGGTAGTTTCTTCTTCTGCCGACGAGTGACGGGGCATAGCGTCCCCCTGTCGTACCTGCAGTGCCGGAATTATAGCGAATGTGACGAACACCGGGGTGTTTTTAGTGGCTACACCACATAACCAGTCTGCTGTACCCGCAGCAGAGTGGTATGCGAAGGCATTGTCACCCCGTCAAAGAAAAAAAAAAGGTAGTATGTTCTTTGTTAATATGAATGTTGTGTATACCTGTAATTGGTGCTTACATTAGAACTAGGAATTCACTGTCATTAATAATGTCTTATGTAATCACTGTTGGTGTACCTAAATAAATAAATAAATAAATGTTTCTATTAAAGAGCTAAGCACTTGTCAGTGGACTACCTAAGTTTTTTATTTCTGCTAATCGGAAGTTTTTGTGTTCCTAGTACGACCTTTAATTTGATAGTTTATTTGTTATATGGAACTATTCACTATCTACTAGTGACTGTGAGTTGCAAACCTCGCGAAACTTATACACTTACACAGCGAACAATGGTCCTCAGCGCCAGAGACCCAAACATCTGTAGTGTAGAGGTATTTGCTCATATAATCATGTAACCAATCTTTGAATAAACAGTCGTGTATGAGCATTCAAAGTGTTATCATTTAGTTCCTTCACTTCGACAATACACACACACACACGGACAATAGCATACAAAAACGAAAATTGTCCACTATTTTCACTAATCTCCCCCTTTTACATCGTTTAACAGAAATCTTTCTGTGAAACAATGTGATTCATACGGAATCACATGTTTTAACTACAACTAGGTTTAAAATAGATTGAAGTATTCTTGAAGTTAAACATGCCAGCCCTTACTCCTTTATACTTAAAAATGTGTAATATCGAAAATTTTGTTATTTGGTTAGGTTTAAAATGGTTTTAGATTCAGCCAGGGAAGGAAAACTTAGGTTAGCGAATTTATTTCTTTATCTTTATCCTACTATTCTCATTCTTATGACAAGCTTTTGATAGACAGATTTCAATCGAGATGGTGGTTGGACGTTTCGTGGAAGTTGAATAAGCTGCAAAATTATAAAGAGAGTGTGCTAAATGCTAGCTACTCACCTGATAAAGACAAAGTGTCAAGTTTACACTGTCTTACATACACACAGACGCACAATAAAATAACTTTCATACAATTAACTTAAAAATTAGAAAGTGTGCACCAATAATTATTACTACGGATGGTAGGATGCCGTGCTGCTCAAATTTTAAAAACGAAGTGGCAAATTAAAGCTTATCATAACATTAATAACTGGCACACCAATCAATACACACAATTAGATAAACTTGAAAGATATTACTATCCAAAACCACATTAACTAATTGATTTGTCGGTAAATAACCTCAAACAAAGTAGGACTAGGTACATACGACAACAACTCCAGTAGTGTCTAATTGTCTATAGTATTTATCGCAGTTGATAATCTAATACTCAGATTTATTGGAAACGAAACGTGATACTGAAATACTTGTACGGGTAATTCCCCTAATAAAGTGTTTACTGCAAAACTAAATTTGTGCTGAACTTTGGACATACTTAATCTTTTAATAAATAAAAACTTATTTTTGTATTTAAAAATGTTGTAGCCAAAATTTTTACTTTCTGCTTGATGAATATTCATTTTTTAGGGTTCCGTACCAAAAGGTTAAAAACGGGACCCTGTTCATATGGCTCCGCTGTCCGTCTGTCACCAGGCTGTATCTCATAAACCATGATAGTTACACAGTCGAAATTTTCACAGATTATGTATTTCTGTTGCCGCTATAACTACAAACCGCTATACTTACTAAAAACAGAATAAAATAAATATTTAAGGCGATTAAGTCCTCAATGACCTTGGGCGTTTGAGCTCCTCGCTCCGCGCCACAACCGCGCACCCCGCACGAAAACATCGATCAAAGACTACACGGCCGTAGGTAGGACAGATGAGCGCTTCATACATTACTGCCTATTTTTTTGAACTTTTATAAACGTATCTATATTTATTTATTTCGACTAGAATAGTTTGATTGCCTAAGAATTGATTGAGTAGAATAGTTTATTTAATAAGCGACCTAAGTCATTGACTTGCAAAAAAAAAAGTTTGTTTTTAAAGCAGAGGCGCACTTACAATTCTGTTCTATTTGATTCTATACTTAAACAGAAGCCAAAAATATACTTTGCAGTTTTTATCATAACTGTGTCATTCCCATTCGACATGTCGATTCGACACATCATTCCCTTCGTATTAGCAGGGCTTATTACTACCTATTTATTCCTAGTTAGACTATTTTAATTATGTGTAAAAGATAGTAAGTTCAGAAGCAGACTTTTCACGAACGGGGTCTGCCGGGCAGGACTTTGGAGTAGACGTCTTCAAAAACGAGTAATTTATAAAATAGCACCCTTTTCAAAAATAGCTTATCTCAAAATCTATAAAAAAACGCATCGAAATCCGTTGTGTAGTTTTATAGATCTAAGCATACATAGTGACAGACAGCGGAAAGCGACTTTGTTGTATAAGTATGTAGTGATATAAAATGAAGAGGGTCTTTTCATATGTTGACTATTCCTCTCCTGACAACATTTTAGTTTAAATTTTTTTTTCGGTTGGTAACATTGAAATTAAAGGATAGTAAGGTAGGATTTACTCAAAACATATAATTCCAATTTTTTTTAAATCTGTCATCATCATTTCGAGTAGGTGTCAAGGTCAATCGACCATGCACACCCTGGTGTTAGAGTTCTTTTGAACCGCCTCTCGGCCTCTGACGTGGTTCCTTTTAATGACTTCCAGATGGCAGCCGGGACCACCGGCTTAACGTGCCGTCCGAAGCACGGAATCATCTTTATTATCAGACAATCAGGTGATTCAAGCCTGCAATGTCCTAACCAAACTGGAAACAACTAAACAAAGTATGCTTCCGGTGGGAATCGAACTCACGACCCCCCGGGTCAACAGGCAAACGCCTTAACCACTGGACCACGGAGGCTGTTCTACTGGACCACGGAGGCTGTTCCACTGGACCACGGAGGCTGTTTGTGTGGTGTGGCTGTGTTGAAATCTGTACATACCAATGAGTACTCTTGCTGTCTTTAATAATTTAATAATATTTCTGATTAAATTCAGATTGTGCAAAAACAAAAAAAAATCGAATACACAACATTTGAAAAGAACCGCCTCAAGTATACTAACAGAATACAGGTACTATTTTAAAAATAATACATACAATATTAGCTGACCCGGCAAACGTTGTTTTGCCATATAAATAATTAGATGTTGGCCGATTCTCATAGATACCGGATAAGCACAAAAAATTTCATCAAAATCGGTCAAGCCGTTTCGGAGGAGTATGGCAACGAAAACTGTGACACGAGAATTTTATATATTAGATATAACACATATTTAATTTTTCTGTGTAGTTTTGTTCTTCGTTTTTTTCAGACTATTGTAACACTAATTAAGGTTTTTACGAGTAGTTTTAGTTTATGCGATTAAGTATGTTTTTATATGTTTAGTAAGAATAATTTTAATTTAAATAAATTAATTCAGATGTCTTCAATAAATGTACAATCGATAAAAAAATAAATAAAGTCTATGGGAAATTTATTCAGGTAGGAACACAGTTGCGGTGAACTTTGACCGCCGCAGGCACGCACGACCGTAAAGAGCGCTGCCGTTCTTTGGAACCACCTAAACTAGTTTTCGGAGAAATTGTATGGGTGACGTCATTGAACGTTCGCAGACGGACGCCGCAATCCTTGAAAATCATACCTTAACTCAGAATACAGAAATTCCTAAGTTTAAAATATGCGATGATTTTTACCGTGGCTGCCGCCCTTATATGGGTTTGCATCGTGGAATTGAAAATGAAAAGGATGGCAATCTGTTATGAGCATAGTATTCCGGAATATTCTACATCGGAGTGATTACTAGGTTTCAGAGGATGCTTATCGTCTTAGCGGTAGACGTCTAGTTTACTAAGCGTTTTCGCAAAGTGTCCATTTTTGGCAAAAATGCTTGGTTAAACTAGACGTCTACCGCTAAGACGATAAATTATACTACAATAAATAATTTACAATCTTATCTGGGGATGCTCAAACTAAACTTTTAAATTATATCTCTGTTCAAGCTCATTTCTCCGATCATTTTTTTTGAGGCATTCTGATCCACCTAAGTACAATTTGAATCTCAATCGAACGTCGTAACACGTATATACATATATGCGCTAAATAAACACAGCGAAGTTAAATTACATATTACTTTTAAAAGTAAGGTTCATAATTTTACACTAATAGATAAATTTAGGTAGATAACGAAACGAGCGAGATATCGAACGAGCGCGAACTACACTACAATACAATTGTACCGTCTGACTGCACTACTCTATGAACATACTTTATATCGTCTCAACACACACAAACAAAGAGAAAATACGTAGATCGCCCGTAAAAACATAGCAGCGAGTGACACAGCCTCCCCGTTTGAATGCCAGCGGACGACTGCCGCCTGCGCCCGTGCAGGTCACCCTCAACAACAAAACGTCGGAATTCATCTTTTTAAATAGAAAACCATGTTCGATTGCCAAAAGCAACGTATTATTCAAAGAACAAAGAATTCTTAATTTATTAGTGCAAAAATATATTAAAATATCATAGCCATTTGGGAGCAGTAGAAAATTAAAGTAAAAAATCGATGCCCCGTAATTATTTTTTTAATACACAATAAAAAGACGTAAAGAAAAAATGAACATGTTGAATAAAGTCCTTGAACTGTTGTCTCACATATATTTTTTTCAACTATTCCTGGCCAGCAATAAAAGAGGAGTAGGCTTTACAAAATGCTCATTTGACGGAAATTGAGGGATCTAATCGCCTTAAGGGAGCTCAATACAATGTGATTATTTTGCTCGTTTTTGCTTGATATTCATAACAGCAACAGGTAAACGCTTGATATATTCACATAATATTTAGTTATAAATTTACTTCAAAAATAAATAATTAAATTAAAATGAAATTAATATTGAATATTTATATCATTAATATAGAATATTCCTATAGAAAAGACCAAATTTTTGGAAAAAATAATGGAACCCTTTGTGCGCGAGTGCGACTCGCACTTTGTCGGTTTTTTATATTTTACTAGCAACCCGGCCCGGCTTCGCCGTAGGTTCTTCAGGCAATGTGAAAAATCTTGTACTTATAACTTGATTGACACCTAAATATACGACACGACACGACATTTTTCATAAGGGTAATTTTTGAACCAAAAAATTGTTCTTTAGGCGATTATACATATATTTCACCCAGGCGCTTGTGAAATGGTTAGAAATGGATCACTTTTTAACCATTTCTTAAGCGCCACTGTAAGGTATTTTAACCAGTTTACGATTTTGAGAGTCGATCGACAGTGGCGATCATACTCAAAAGTCGTAGGTATACATTGTATAGTACGAATAAACAATATGATTTATACTTTACGTCCGCATAAGGAGTCATTCAAATATTACGTAAGCAGCAAATGGGGGGGAGGGGGTCGGGGCTAGGCTTATCTTGCTGACATGGTGCCCATGATTTGCACAGTGATGACGTCAGCAACATTTTTCTAGACATGAGGTGCCTTGTTGTAGGCGATAGACATTGATTGGGACCGGTTTACAATTAATCCCCCGCCCCCACCTCTGCAAGATGTGATGATATTATTTCGTCATTAGTGGTGCACAATGATGAGAAAAATGTGAGATGGATACACTCAACACAAATTCTACCAACATACCGGTTTTAACGTCAACCACTTGAGAGAAATACTTGGGCAGCAGGAAACCACACTCATTGCCAGGAGTCAAAATGACTCCATTCTCAGAATCGAAAAAGGTTATCCCGTCATTCAAGGCCTGCTCCAAGTTAATGTAGATGTATAGCTGCACGTCTCTGCGCAGTCCGGTCAGGAGGGAAGGGTCTTCACTGTTACTTTTGGCAAAGTGTATGTGCAGACGTTTCATGCGGCTGAGCCCCTGCTCTCGGATCTGGGGCCAGCACCTTCTGTATGTGCCGTGGACTATTGTCTTATACTTGTTTGGCTGCAATGTTCATATTCAAATATGAACATTCTTTATGTAGTACTTAAAATATATCGCGCACGTAAACGGCGGGATCCCATTTCCCTTAGGCCTACAAGGCTCAGGTGTAGGTGCCTAACTAGCATAGAGGGCCGTGTCTTATATTTTTGCAATGACAACTTTTCAAGATTTTTCATAGGTATAAAAAAATTTTTCCCTGTTGCTGAAATGCGCTTTACACAATACAAATCTACTGTCTCACAACACTGTTGTGACTGGTTCGTGACGCACCGAGCAGAGCAAATTCGAATGAGCTTACGTTAAACAAATAAATACAATTTTCAAACTTGAGTCTAGTTGCAAGGAAAATGATGATTTTCTGTTGCTACTGCAAATTACATCAAACTGACTGAATCCCCATGTATATAATATGCATAAAGAAACATACCTCAAGGATAGGCTGGAGATAGAATGCAAAGTCACCAAGTTCCTGCAATGTGTGCCCTTGATTAGCCCGTATTTCCAGCACTTTGGTCTCAGGGTTCTCTCGGATGCTGTAGCGCTGCTTCCTGCAGTTCTGCACAACTCTCAAAATGTCTTCTTTATAGTAGTTTCTGAATGCCTTGTGCTGAAGTACTTTATCCAGCTCTACATAGCCATCTGGCCTGAAATACAAACCAATACATATTCGTAAATAAATTATTCTATTCAATAAATTAATAATATGGACACATGTCATTTTCCAAAGAAACTTAGGATTGAATATACAGTGGTCACCAGTTGCTTAACTTGAAATTTTACCTAATGTTATGAATGACTGATTACAGTAGTGATTTTTTCCATCAATGGAACCACCAATGGAACACATGGCAGTGTGTGTGTGTGTGTGTATTTCCTGACCGATTTCGGCCACAACAACTGTTAAACACTGTGATGAGAGCTGCACTGGTTTACTCTTACATATGCTCTTTGGTGACTACACTAGCCACCCTTATTGCTAAATGTGCACATACACTGCAGACACATCAGAACACTACCAATATAATTATATGAAATAGCTGGTTGGAGTCTAGTTTTGAGGGAATCTCATTTCCATCTAATTCGGCCTTCCTGTTTGACTCAAAGGTGTTGATTTTATTATGTATCAAAGCTCTCCATATTGGCCGACAAGTGGCCAGATCCTCTAGCTTTGATGGATCAATTGCACATCTCTTCAGGTGTCTTTTCTGAACATCCTTATATCGCAAAAACTGGCTACCTTGCTTTCGCTTGCCAGTTTGGAGTTCAGAAAAGAAGGTGCACTTAGCTAACTTGTTATCTGACATACGTATTACGTGTTCACATCAGCGGAGTTGACGCCCCATCAGGTAAGCCTCTATTTCATACACACCCGCACATCTTAATACCTCTGTATTCCGTACCTTATCCAACCATGTGATAATTAGAATATTATGCAAACACTTCAGGTGAATGTATATTTCATAGAGGTAAAAATATCAAGTTGATGGTATATTTACATAAGTTTGCGCCTGTCAAAACTTCTTTCTCTCTCTCTCAGAATATGAAGGAGACAACACTAATATTATTGGATCAAATACGTTACAAGTTTTGAACAACTATTATAAAGGAAATATTTTAAAAACTTACCTCACCGCGATTCCTTCTTTAGTTGCTCCGTGCCGTAGAAGCCAGGACAGCGTTTTACTCAACTGGGTGTCGTTCGTAGTCCTACAAACAAAATTATACATAAAGTTCCTTTTATAGTGCTTTTGGCTCCGTATTAATCGATATAAACGTTGGTAACGTACATCTAAGCGATGACGATGTTAAAACACCGCAAAATCGCACAAAACAGTTGTTGTACCTAAAATCTAGAATGTAACGGTTATCAAGTCACCATGCGGTTGTTACTTTATATCTTACGGATGTAAATTTATATACATGAGTTTATTTTCAATAGACGAAGCAACAAAATAGTAATTGATTAGAAATTTCGAATAATTTCTTGATTTCTTCAACACTAAAATTACCCTAACCAAGCGAAAACTGTAAAAAAAAACACTTTTGACAGTTGTCACTCGGTATCAGACAGACGAAGAAACGAAAAGCTCATTGATTTCCAAACAAAAATCATAGACTGTCGATTTCAGAACTGAAATGATGATAATAAACTATTCTTCAAAACTAATTAGTATTCATTTTGGACGAAATGTTTGCAATTTCAGGTAGAATCATGGTAGAATATATTTTCATAATGATTATATTAAAAAGAAAACTATATAATAATCCGGTAACCTGTGGCCTATGGACAAATGCCCTTAGAAAAATCACGTTAAATTTCTATACAAAATATGGATAGTACAACAAACATCGCGTTTTCCAAACACGAAATGCCATTTTCCATTATTTTTGAAACCGTCGAATGAGCTGAGCTGTATTGCAGTGCAGCTAATCTTTAGCAAAAAATAGTAGTTTCTCCTAACATTACAAATAAAATATTTATTATCCTAGTTCTTTACAGTTCTAGAACTTTTTTAATTTTGATAAAATCTTGAACAATTTTCTTTATCAAATTAACGTTTAAATCTGTCAGTAAGTAGACAAGTTCATTAGGCACTAAATACAATATTCCATTGTATTCATTTGTCTACCAAGTATAACACTACGGATAGAGATACACACGCTGGATATAGTATGATGCTTATTTTAAGTGCTACTAAGGAGCATGCTCCCGTCAGGGAGTATATTGTTCTATGGGAGCATACTTCTTAGTTTAGGTTTAATTATGTATGCGCCAAACTATCATGTGTTTGTACTTTACCGGTATCGTTTGTTTCTGTAGTTTCCATATTTTATGCAACCGTGCAAAAATCAATGAATTATAACATAGACAAGGAAGCATAGAGTTCAGGTCAGCTGACTTAATTTTTATCATTGGTCTTGTGATAAGTTGTCGATCTCCGCCATTCTCAGTCCGTCTATTCCGTCTTTCTCCTCCTGTGAGTTGGATTTTTATTGTATCTGATTAGAAAAAAATATTTATCGCTTTTGTTTTGCGGTGCTTGTGTTATTTGCTAAAAGGAATAGCAGCTGTAATCCCGAATTTTGGTAAGATCGTGCCTAATTCTGCCGTTGTCAAAATTTTCCTTGCGCCTTGTAATGTCACGCATATATCTATAGTTTCGTTGTGTTTTAGATCTGATTTCATTTCTAATAATTAGAACGAGCCCTAGAGTGCTATCACGCAGTATATAACCTAAGCGTCATGTTTAAATTTGTGATATAATTGGTAAATTCGTGGTCCGCCCAATGTATCATGTGATGCACTCGAGGAGTCTTGCATCAAGTATGTAGTAACTGATTGATCCAATTACAGAAGATGAATGAAAAGCTGTATATTCCCACTCTTCTTCATAACAAATATAAAACTTTCCAGTAGTAGAATATTTAGTAGTGTATCCTAAACTTCCCTGACAAAAACAAAGTGCAATTTTTATTATGATCAAAAGATTGTTTTTTCTCTTTTATGATAATCTTCCATTTGTAATTCTCTATTAATAAAAAGCATTGATTATAATACTTTTACTGTTCTTCAGTATATTTGGTTTGTATCATCAGTGCTAATACTGACAAGTGTAGGATTATGATGATGATGATGATGATATCTTATACTTATATGAGTACAATCAACTTCTATGATCTTAGTGCTTGATTAATTATTGATTGTCATTAAAAACTAGATTTACATTTGTACTAGTCTTAATCTACAACAAGACAACTACTTGCAAGTATTGGTCAGTGTTAAAAATAGTGCAGAGACAGATTTTATGTCTTAAAAAGTATATTATTTGGTCAGTTATATAAATTCATTGAGTACTGGTCAGCAAAGGTATGACGTCCAAACTTTGTATGTACTTTCATAGCACATTTAACGGTGCTACATACCTCTTCTGGTTGAACCTGTTAATGGCAGCGACGTGCACACTAGTGATGTAACGAATATTCCCATTTGCCTTCGCGGATATTCGCATATTTTTGCATACTCGCATTCGCATTCGCGAATATATGTAGTGAATAATATATATAGTGTTGGAGAGGTCTCTTAGATGTTAACCCGTCTGGCCAGCGTGGAGAGTGTAGGCCAAGTCCTCTGGCTCAAGTATGGCCCTAGTAGTACAGAGAGGGTCGTGCTCCTGTAGTGGAGACTAAAAAGGACCAGATGATGATGATATATAGTGTTAAAGTTAATATTGAGCATGTACCTTATCCCCTATTACTGAATCTAAAATATAAAAAGGATGTTTACCCATGTATTTCAAAATATCTATAAGAAATGTTCACAGTTAATTATTGGGGTATTAATTAAAGAAAATTGCTCCATGCAAGTTCCGCTCGCACTTGTCTGGTTTTTACTTTGACCGTAAGATTTGTGACAACAGACATAAATTTTTCATAGCAAATATTTCTGGGATTAATAAAATGTAAATCAGAACGAAATATTGAAGTGATAATAGCTGTAACAGCTGACAGTGACCAATCACTGTTATCAGTGACTGATGTATCAGCTGATCTGTGTAGACTTTCCATTCCACTGTGTTGATACAGTAAGTTGAGATTTTTCCAAGATTCTGATTTTTAATTAGACTGATTGAAATGCTTTACAATGAAGAAGTTGTTCGCTGCTGTATCTTAGCCCATGGCCCATTTACAATTATAGTTTTTGATAGTACTTATAGTTTTTATTTGAAACAAACACATGATTTGTTCTATAAAAGCCAATCTACTCTTGGGATTAAGGTTTCATAATTGCATATGACTGGAAAATAATTTACTATGTTACTACATACTAGAGCAAGTAATCATCAACAAAATAAGCAGTATGTTTACAAAAGACCTCTTTTTTATGACCTCTTTTTATTAACTTTAAAAATTATCAAAATATATTCCCAATTTCTACTTTATGTGAAATATCGCATAGGTTACTTGTATATCATATAAGGGCAGAATTATTGCACGATTTGTGTATTGACAAGTATTTCAGCAATGACACAGTGACATCTATAGATTCTGTAAACATTTTATGTAGAAATTTTCCAGCTAAGTAACTAAAATACTAGGTGCTATTCCTTGTACTTGAAAATTTGTGTGTTATATGAGTTTACACTTTTCATCCTCTACCCTTATTAAATTAAGAAATAAAATTTGGTGAAAAATTGTATGGTGAATGAAGTTCTTACCTAGAGAGACCTAAGGTCGCTGGTTCAAACACCGCACACATGGTAATTTTTCACCATATGTTATTTCTTAATTTATTTAGAGCTTACCTATATCAAAATAGCATAGTGAATGTAAAAAAAGAATATTTCATCCCTTAAATTGAAGATTAGAATATGTTCATGCTGCAGTCCTTGTAGTCATCATCAGGTCCTTTTTTAGTCTCCACTACAGGAGCACGACCCTCTCTGTACTACTAGGGCCATACTTGGCCAGAGCAGCCAGAGGACTTGGCCTACACTCTCCACGCTGGCCAGACGGGTTGGAGAGGTAGTCCTTGTAGTAATGAGTTACAATAAAGCAGTGAATGCATATATATGCTTGGAACACTTTAAAGGGTTCAATTGACAGTATAAAAAACTTCTAATAATGGAAAAATTCTAATTGGATTTCAAAATAAAAAATTGGCATGGAAAAAAGCAGGTATGCTTTTTTCCATCACTTTTGTATGAGAAAGATTTTTTTAGTTTCCAGCATTTGTCCCATACGAAAAGTTTGTTATGCAGGCTGAGTTGCACCTTAAAGGGTTCATTGAACACACATTTACAACTAATTTATGTATAGGATGATGATGTTTTAGTTATATGATTCTTACCTTAGTAAAAATGAATTTCCTGTTAGTGGATGTCTCATGTTAATAAATGAATTTTAGTTTCTCATAAGACAGTTTTATGTTGCAGGTAAAAGAGTATTAATCTCTCAAAATGTCGAAAGGCGGTTTGAAGACGATCGCCAACGAGGACAATGAGGACAAATTCGGCTACGTGTTCGCTGTCTCCGGCCCCGGTACGTATCATAGACTCCTAGTGTGTCCTCAGTTGTGCCAGCTGCGGTTCTATGGAGCCCCAGGTCCTCTGTCATACTGTAATATGATTTGGTAATATGATGCCAACCCTACTTGGTTATGATTTTTACACAAAATGTTGGTGCTATTGTGCCTTTTGACCATTAGTGGCCTCATCTGACATTCATATGAAAAGAAGGTTCTATTGACCTAGAATAGTTAGAAAGACTTAGAATTATTGTGCCTAATATTTCTTTATTTCATTTGAACTTACTTCGCAGACCGTAGACTACAAACTCGCCAGTTATGTATTGATTTTGGCATTTTGGCATGAGCATGGTGATTACGTCATCCCATTAAATGTGGAATGTCTCTGCACATAGTGATTTCGTATATGAACTGCATAAGTAGCGTGTTTTTTAGAAAATGCTACACTATGTTGTATACACTATGATAGACAGCCTTCTGTTTGCACGATTTGTGTTCATGATCGTTTTTTGAAGGAGCATTTTCTACAATAAACATACGTCTATTTCATCTACACTTAGAGTAAAGATTTGACTCTTTGTTTGTTTAAATTGAATAGGCTCCGAAACTACGGGACCGATTCGAAAAATTCTTTCACCATTACAATCCCACATTCCAACACAGGCTGTACAATAAATACCTATATATATATACCTGAGCCGGGACAGGCCGCTGGCAAGCAGTTCACCTGGTTTCGTGGACAATTTTCCACACCGAGGTATCTAGTTTGGGCTAATTGTGTGTGAACAGACTATCCATCTCTCGGTCTCCTGCTTTAGAGAGTCTACGCTCTGTCGCCTCTTCGTACCATTTCCTTTGGGGTTAGCAAGGAATTAATTTTGACAAATGTGTATAATAAAACATAATGCATTTTTTGACAGTCGTTACGGCGGAGAAAATGTCCGGATCGGCTATGTACGAGTTGGTCCGTGTCGGGTACAACGAGCTGGTAGGAGAGATCATCCGGCTGGAGGGAGACCTGGCTACCATCCAGGTGAGAGCGCCAAACGGGATGGCTTGAATTTAGCTCGGTTATTGGTGGGGTCATTGAAAACAAAAACATATTATTGGGGTTATTGAAAAGGGTCGTGCTCCTGTAGTGGAGACTAAAAAGAACCCGATGATGATGATGATGATGATGATTGAAAAAAAAAGCGAGGTTTCCCGAGATCCTACAGTGATAATACACTTCCCTCTATAGTTTTACATCTATTTTTAAGGTTCCGTTTCTAAAGGGTAAAATCGGGACCGTACTATTACTTTCACGGCTGTCTGTCTGTTTGTCACCAGGCTGTATCTCAAAAACCGAGAGTTAAAATTTTCACAGATGTATTTCTGTTGCCGTTGAACAACAAATACTAAAAACAGAATAAAATAAATATATATATTGAAAAGATACAATTCAAGGCGATAGTACTTGGTTCGATCTTACATTTAGTTAAACATGTAGTTGACTTATCTTAGCAAATACATATTCATAAGGAGTACATTATCTGTCAGTCTCCGTAATTACATTACAGCAAACAAAATTAGAAAGGTACTTACATATATGTTCTACACTGGTTAGAAGTAACTGAAACAGCTGAATTTTTTAAATCACTAAAAGCCAGTGTAAATATATTGCACCTATGTTCACATTAGAAGGAGAACGACTTTAATCCAACAAGAAAATATCAAGTTTAATTTAATTTAGCACTTTACTTTTATATGTAAATTATAGTCGTCAAAGACTGTTGCTAAATTAAATATGACAATTAATTAGTGTTCGAAAAAACTTATTTTAACCCTTCAAGCGCGAGAAACACAGACAATAGATTTTCTGTTGTTATGCATCCTCATTGGACGCTTAGTGGTTGAGAGGTCAAAGGAGAAAATCTTGTTTCCTACAGCAGGTTATCTTTAATCTTTCCTCTCCAGGTATACGAGGAGACCTCAGGTGTAACCGTCGGTGACCCCGTGCTGCGTACCGGAAAGCCCCTCTCCGTGGAGCTGGGACCCGGTATCCTGGGATCCATCTTTGACGGAATCCAGCGTCCCCTGAAGGACATTAACGAACTCACACAGTCCATCTACATCCCCAAGGGTGTGAATGTGCCCTGCCTGGCCAGAGAACATGACTGGGAATTCAACCCACTTAACATCAAGGTAAACTACATGTAATTTGAACCTAGTTTCAAAAAAGATTGATTCTCTGTGTTTGTTTGGTTGCGTGCAACATGAATCATGATCCTGGGATATTTTTCCAAGGCATAGAATTTACTGTCTTTTAAGGGTGTACTATACCATCCTGAATAACATCTTAAATCAGATCCGATGACGGACGCCGCTATACGTTAGACACGATAAGAGATATCTCCAATCGTATCGCACGTATAGCGGCGTCCCTCCCATCGGATCCTAAATTCAGGATGGTTCAATAGGCGCCTTAAAAAGCTTGTAGCTTTATTATGTATTATGTACTAAAAAAGGGTCACTCACGTGCTATTTTGTCGGGATTGCCGACTATAGTTTCGGACTCGTCAGGAGCCCATTTTCAAGGCGAGTCCCTAACTGTCAGTTCGGGGCCCTCCGCCGCGCGTCTCGCATCTCCTGACGAGTCCGAAACTATAGTCGGCAATCCCGACGAAATAGCACGTGAGTGACCCGTTTTTAGTACATAATGTCTGTATCTCACGTTAGTTTCAATGATATAACTTGTAGCTTTATTTCTTCCTTCTTTTATGCATAAAGGTCAAAACTAAGTGATTTTTCAAGCTGCCTAAAGACACCTGACATAGCTTCACGTCAGCCATCTAATAATGACAGCGAAGCAATGTCTTAAGATGCTTTCCTAAGAACCGTCAGTGCCAGAGTGTTATACCAACTTTTGGCCAACATGCGAGTAATGTCTATTGAGGATCTTCTAACATAGAAAATTTTTGTTTGCAGGTCGGCTCCCACATCACCGGCGGAGATCTGTACGGTATCGTGCATGAGAACACGCTGGTTAAGCACAAGATGCTGATGCCCCCCAAGGCCAAGGGTACCGTCACCTACATCGCCCCCGCTGGCAACTACAAAGTCACTGTAAGTAGGAGTTTAGTTCCACACATTTGTCTAATTTACAACTGGACTCCTCTCAAGTTTATTTATAACAGACTTATAAAAAAAGGAGGAGGTTCTCAATCCGGTAGCATTTTTTTAATGTATGTTACTGAACTGATTTAAAAAATACTTTTTGTTTGAAGGGGTATGCTTTCAAGTTGGTTCCGTTTAAATTTCATCACAATCGGTTCAGTAGTTAGTTTGACGTCGCTTTTTTATATGAAAGATTATCTCTATGTAATGTACATAACGTTCATGTTGCTATTGGTTTTCCGTTAAGTCTTGTGGAATATTCGTATGGCGGGATTTGTTGACTAACTTGTGCATCCATGACACGAAAGTGCGACAATAGATCTATATCAGTAAAGTTGAAAAGAGTTTCTTTTGGCGTTTATTTCTGCAGTGATCGGTTCCGAAGCCCTAGTAGTCTGTAGCTTTTGCACATTCATTAATAATATAAATATAACTAAACTAGCTTACGCCCGCGGCTTCGCCCGCGTTAATCCCTCGGGAGTAGTACTTTTTCCCGGGATAATCGGTAGCCTATGTCCTTCTCCGCACTCCAGAGAACTTGTATGCAAAATTTCATGATGATCGGTTCAGTAGCTACGGCGTGAAAGCGTAACAAACAAACAAACAAACAAACTCACTTTCGCATTTATAATATTAGTAAGGATTAGTTCCTTTTAAATGTGATTTAACGTGAAAAAGTGCCTGCGAAGGCCTATTTTCTGGATAAACGTTTTGATTTTGAGTAATGAAATGCTTTAACATTGTCATTAATGATTGTTTTCGCTCTCCTAGTTCTTTTCAGCTGTCAAAATCCGTCAAACAAAAATGATGAATAAACAAGTGGTGGATTTTGACAGCTGCTGTCAAAATAGCTCTTGTGACAGTGCCGCCACCTGGGGAAAAACACGATTCCTATACACCTTATTCTATCCATTACATACAAGACAGTCCTGTTATTGATGTTCTTGTGAAGTATCCAAAGAGGAAAGTTTATAGGACGTGACTTTTCAATTCTACCTTTATTGGTAGATACTTATAAATCATTGTTTAATTATTCACTTTACCTTTCCCATACTAACATTGACCTAAAGTTTCCGGATAGGGCAATCAAATCTTGCAGCAATTGATTGTTCGAAGACGGTGTAGGTGTAATAGTATTATATCTGTTGTTAGAATTTCAGTTCTCATTCAGGAAACTCGTCAGTTTTGTAGTTTGGGTTTTATATTATAATTATTATTTATTTCGAGCCATCATGTGTCCCACTGGGCAAAGGCCTCCCTCCACTTCTTCCATTCAGTCCGGTCCTGCGTTATTTCTTTCCAATCATTCTTAAATTTATCTAGCTCATCGCGCCATCGTATTCTTGGTCATTCTTGATTTGGGTTTTAGGAAAGTTTTTTTTTACTAATTATTGAAGTAGGCATTTGTCTCCCATCTCACTTGATGGTAAGTGACGATGAAGACGAGGATGTAAGGATGTAAAAGTAGGTTTAGTGTAAGTTCTGCTGCTGATTTGTCGTTATGTTCCACGCAGGACGTGGTGCTGGAGACAGAGTTCGACGGCACGAAGGCGCAGTACACCATGTTGCAAGTGTGGCCCGTGCGCCAGCCGCGCCCCGTCACAGAGAAGCTGCCCGCCAACCATCCGCTGCTCACCGGCCAGCGGGTGCTTGACTCCCTGTTCCCGTGAGTGCGCATTTCTATGACCAGACCTTCTTGCCAGGCCTTGCTAGGCCAGGGCATGCCATTCTTAGTTAAGACTACTGCCTGTCCGGTGGCTGCAAATATAGCTACGGGTACGAACGCCTGAATCCCCGAGCTGCTGCTCACTCATCCCAAATTCAGCGAATAAGTAGTATTCCAAATACCTTTATCCTGTTTCCCTCGTTCCAACAAACTCCTAGCCTTCCCTTGCTTTAAAATGGTTTTGATGGGCAGCAGCATTGGAACCAATACCACCAATAATGGTGTGATGTACCAGTAATAAGTGTGATGAGTATGGCAAAACCCCCCTAATTATGGACGATATACCAAGGCCCCCCCGTCCCCGGCAGCCCTGCTATTTCGACTCCGATAACGGTCATGGTAACGGCGGGGCAGAGGGTACGAAGAATAAACACATATATTGCCACCGACCAGGTGGTCGGCTGACCTGACCAAAATCGCAGGAAGGCGCGGGATGCAGGCCGCAAACAACCGGTCGTATTGAAAATCTATGGGGGAGACCTAATGTCCAGCAGACTGCTGGACATTAGGTCTGCCGCAAGAAATCCACTGCTGGCAGCAGTGGATTTCTTGCGGCTGAGATGATGATGATGATGATGATGACGACATAACACCTCCATTCATGCATTAAGTAGTAAAAATAAAATAATGCGCCATAGAGGTCATTCAAATATTACGTAAGCAGCGAATGGGGGGTGGGGGTCTGGGCTGGGCTTATTATTGCTGAGAAAGGGGTGGGGGGGGGGGGAACGGTCTGCACGGTGATGACGTTAGCAACATTTTGCAAAACAAACATATTTTGTAAAAATTATAGCAATGTTTACGCAAGCTTGGGGGGCGGGGGGAAGAGCTTACTTTTGCTGACAAAGGGGAGGGGGTTAAAAATAACTGATATAGTGCTTACGTAATACTTGAACGGTCCCACACCCATTGCTCACTGCTTTTTTTTTTTTCTAGTCTATACCCACTAAGGTTAGTGACGTTAACAATTTATTGTCTCCCCACAGCTGTGTCCAGGGCGGTACCACAGCCATCCCCGGAGCCTTCGGTTGCGGCAAGACTGTGATCTCGCAGGCGCTGTCCAAGTACTCCAACTCTGACGTCATCATCTACGTCGGTTGCGGGGAGCGTGGTACGTCAATGTTTCTAATCATTTGGCGTCATTAGGATTAAACCAGTTACCGATAATGAAGATGTCAAACTCTTTCTAATGTATGATTTGATGCCTAAAAAATGTTTTCTTTTTCTTTTATAAAGTATTAAAATTTAATCATGACTTCGAATTCATTGTAGCTCAACTTCAATAGAGCTTAGAGAACATATTTAAAATACCTGACCTTAAATTTTTATGATAAAATTATTTTTTCCTAATCTAGTATTATATTCCTAAACAGCTTGTTACAATATTTGAGGAATGTAATCCCCGTTTTGCTTTTCCCCAGGTAACGAGATGTCTGAAGTACTGCGGGACTTCCCCGAGCTGACCGTCGAGATTGAGGGCGTGACCGAGTCCATCATGAAGCGTACGGCGTTAGTGGCCAACACCTCCAACATGCCTGTCGCTGCCCGAGAGGCTTCTATTTACACAGGTACAATACTCTATTACTTTTACTAGCATACGTAAAGTAATGGGGCAAGGCGATAGTTCTATGAATACGTTCAACTCGACCATTAGAATATGGAAGGTTGACAGTGGAAAGTGCAGTGGGGTGTTAGTGTTCGGATACTTAAAAAACGCGTAATAATGTAATTAAATTATTACGTCTTTATTACTACAATATTATGATATTAAGAAGAACTCGATACTAAATTTAAAGAATCATATTTTTTTTACTAATTTTCAAACTAAGCAATTGCCAATATAATGTTCATGTCATGGGGATGACCGCAAGTGATGAGTATCTTTTAGGTTTATTTGAGTCAAAACCAAGTTCTATTGACAACTCTTAAACCTCATTTTGGCAATAATCATAATAAAGTTAACTACGAAAACATCTTTTTCATTACATCAGGGTTTTTGGATAAACCTTTCAACATAGTAAAGGTAACTTTCTGACTTCGTTAATTTATCCACAGGAATCACATTGTCTGAGTACTTCCGTGACATGGGTTACAACGTGTCCATGATGGCTGACTCGACCTCCCGTTGGGCCGAGGCTCTTCGTGAGATCTCGGGTCGTCTGGCTGAGATGCCTGCCGATTCCGGTTACCCTGCTTACCTGGGAGCCCGATTGGCCTCCTTCTACGAGAGAGCCGGACGTGTCAAGTGTCTGGGTAACCCCGACAGGGAAGGTACGTAGCCATTCACCATGTTCACACATGATATCTATCTCTAATCCTATAGAAAACTCAAAATTTCCTCATTTCCAGGTAGTCGGACTTATATAAGAGAAACTCATATATTTCATTTTTACTTCTTATATCAATTATTTGTCCGTCACCTGATCACATGATAATAAAAAAGTTTCACCCCGGGAGTGCCAGCAGAAGTAAAAACTCGCCTTTATCTTTTGGTCTCAGGTCACGTCTCCGTCTTACGAATTTTCGATCAGGTCACGTGTCCTGCCCTGACGCGAGTTTAAAAGTTTTTTACCCATCCCAAAAAGTGCACGACACCGATAAAGAAGTTTAACTTTAAAAATGTCGTACCCAGGTTCCGTGTCCATCGTGGGAGCCGTATCGCCCCCTGGTGGTGACTTCTCCGACCCTGTGACTTCCGCCACCCTGGGTATCGTGCAGGTGTTCTGGGGTCTCGACAAGAAGCTCGCCCAGAGGAAACACTTCCCCTCCATCAACTGGCTTATCTCATACAGGTAATATTAAAACCTGATTTATGTTTATTCGCGGGCCAGTTCCTTCAGATAATGTAAATAGTCAAAGAAGAAAAAAGATAACACTGGGAGTTCTTGGCGGGAATTTCGGCGAACTGCACGGCTTTTATTTTGGAATGTTTTGCAATTGTTTTTAGTGAACTTTATAATGTGAGAACGGTGTAATTTGGTGTTATAAATACCCATGTTTATGAACAAAGTGTGGAATAACTAAAATAAAGTTTCATGGTGCGGCTGTAGTGAGATTTACTTAGCGGGCTGATGTTTGCTCGCCTCGTTGCGCCGTTTATGATCAAGCCAGTGGATTCGTGGGATTTGTCACCAGTCTCCGTCGAAATCAGCGAAATGAATCACACCATCATTTCGTTGATACACAAGCGAGAATAACTCGAAGAATAACTAGACACTGGCTAACATAAGCTTCTGAATGAGGTTTGATGGCTAAATAGATAAAAAGAAAAGATAAAACACTGGTTCATCTGTCATATATGCTTTGCAAATCTATTTTTCGATTCCTGGTAGGGTCGCCATGTATAGACGGACAAGTTATACAGGAATCTCAAATTATTTTTATCGGGATACCAACATCGGGTCTATACCAGATGTTGTTATTTTTGACGGGCTCAGTAGCCCCTTTATGTGTCAAGTGTATAATTGTACTTACAAGCCTCAAAGTGCTTTTTGGACCACTGAGGGGCTGACATGATGATTTTTGTTTGCAGCAAGTACATGCGCGCGTTGGATGACTTCTATGAGAAGAACTACCCCGAGTTCGTGCCCCTCAGAACTAAGGTACCTATATTTCCATTTTATTTTACTTTTAACTTGAATTTCAAAGTGAACCTTCCTTAAAACATAAGGTTCCATACTATTCCAATATGGTAAATCATTTTTATCTTCCATGCGTTTATGAATGATGAGCTCTGTGGCACAGCGGTACCGTAAGTGCCTATGAATCGGGTCCTGGGTGCGATCCCCGAAAACGATCTTTTTCAGATTGACATATATTGTATTATAAATTATAGTATCTTTGAGTTAGTATGTTAGAATCCACAAGTTCACAAGTTACTGTGGGGCTAGCTCAACCTGTGTGATTTGAACTTATACAATATGTTAGTAAACCTTGTCCGATCCTTGAAGAGGTGATTCAGCCTGCCGATATGAACAACTTTTCCTATGGGATCAATGCTGTGAACTCAAAAAAAAAATTTGACGTTCCCATACAAGTTGATCGGGGGGCGGAACATTTTTGTTTAGACATGTTTTTTTTTTTATTTACCTGATTTGATCCTTTATGAAAAGTTGTTCATATTGACGGGCTATATCACCCCTTCAAGGGTCTACTAGCTTCCTCCCGCGTCAGTGTCGATCCCTTAGGAACAGTACTTTTCCCGGGATGAGATGTATATCCTTTTCCGGACCCTAGATCACGTGTTTGCAAAATTTCAAGATGATCGGTTCAGTAATAAAGGCGTGAAAGCGTAACAAACAAACTCACATTCGCATTTATATTATTAGTTAGGATTAGGATTGATTTACTATATTTACGGGTACTTGTTTAGTTAATAGATAATATGAACGAAAACTTGTGTCGTGCAGGTGAAGGAGATCCTGCAGGAGGAGGAAGACTTGTCTGAGATCGTGCAGCTGGTGGGCAAGGCGTCTCTGGCCGAGACCGACAAGATCACGCTGGAGGTGGCCAAGCTGCTCAAGGACGACTTCCTGCAGCAGAACAGGTCACTGCCGGCGTTATTACTACCACCCATTAGACCAAACCATCTAACAATAATAAAAAAATAACGGGTTGCACTACGGCAGTGCCGGCAGAAGTGAAAAGTCGTTGTGGTACCGGCAAAATTCATTTTTGCTAGTATCATGAATGGGCCGGCTCGTCCGGGGAAGTACCACACTCTCACAGAAAATCGACGTTTGAGTAGGAGCTTTACCGCTTCTATGCTTCGATCGGTGAGTAAGAGAGCCGGAGGCCCATCCTTCCCCCATTTCCTCCCCCCATGTCCGTTCCCAACTCCTTGAAAGGCCGGCAACGCTCCTGTTACATCCTGGTGTTGCAGTTGTTCATGGGCAGCGCTGGTCGCTTACCATCAAGTGACTTGCTTGCTCGTTTGTCGCCCTATATAACATTTTTAAAAAACTGCACGGTAGAAAGAGGGGAATAATCCTCTCCTATGCCGCGCTAACGGTCTCAGCTCACGTGTTCGTTTACGAATTATCGATCAGGTCACGTGTCCTGTTAGCCGTGTGGTATCCGGCAGAGTAGAATAGGACCACTCCAACTGTTCCCATGGATGTCGTAAGAGGCGACTTAGGAAATACAAGCTAAACAAAGCTCATAAACATCAATGAGACCTCTCCGACCCGTCTGGTCAGCGAGGAGAGTGTAGGCTGCTCTGGCCAAGTATGGCTCCGGTAGTACAGAGAGGGTCATGCTCCTGCAGTGGAGACTAAAAAGATCTGATGATGACGTGTGCTGACGCGAGTTTGACATTATTTACCCATCCCAAAAAGTGCACAATGCTGTTAAAGGAAATTTTACTTCAAAACTCTCCCATCTCAATTTTAATGAAACTTGCACTATTTCATAAGTTGTGAAAAATTAATAAAATGGTTTATTTGTTAAAATAAAATCAATTTAATACGGTATTATCGCGTATATTACATTATTTTTACACTTAACGTTTCGAAAACTTTAAAAATAATGTAATATACGCGATAATACAGTATTAAAGTGATTTTATTGAAATGTGTAACAATCGCGAAAACATCAGAAACCATAATGGTTTATTTGGTCCACAGTTACTCGGCGTACGACCGGTTCTGCCCGTTCTACAAGACCGTGGGCATGCTGCGGAACATCATCTCGTTCTACGACATGTCGCGGCACGCCGTGGAGTCCACGGCGCAGTCCGACAACAAGGTCACCTGGAACGTCATCCGCGACGCCATGGGCAACGTGCTCTACCAGCTCTCCTCCATGAAGTTCAAGGTCGGTGCTGGCCGCAATCTATACTAATGTTAAAAGCTGAAGAGTTTGTTTGTTGATAACAAATACAACAAAACTACCTTTTTAGGGTTCCGTACCCAGGGGGGGGGGGGGGGGGGGGTTAGCCGTGTGGTATCCGGCAGAGTAGAATTGGACCACTCCTAGTCTTCACATGGAGGTCGTAAGAGGCGACTTAGGAAAAACAAGCTCAACAAATCTCATAAACATCAATGTTAATAAAAATCAAATTAGCCGTGCGTGTGGTATCCGGCAGAGTAGAATAGGACCACTCACACACCAAGTCTTCCCGTGGATGTATGTCGTAGAGGGCGACTTAGGAAATACAAGCTAAACAAAACTTATAAACATCTGTTAGACCTCTCCAAGCCGTCTGGCCAGCGTGGAGAGTGTAGACCAAGTCCTCTGTGTCTGCTCTGGCCTAGTATGGCTCTAGTAGTACAGAGAGGGTCATGCTCCTGCAGTGGAGACTAAGAAGGACCTGATCATGATGATGAAGGGGTAAAAACGGGCCCTATTAATATGGCTTCGCTGTCTGTCCGTCTGTCACCAGGCTGTATCTCATGAACTGTGAAAGTTGAACGAATTTCTGTTACCGCTGTAACAACAAATACTAAAAATCAGAATATTAAAGGGGGCTCCCATACAACAAACGAGATTTTTTTCTCGATATTGATAACGGAAACAGGTTGTGTTAACTTTAAAAATAAATCATTAAGTTAAAATAATAATTTAAGGGGGGCTCCAATACAACATACTTTGATTCTTTGCCGTTTTTTTAGAAATTGTACGAAACTCTTCATGCGCGAGGCCAACTCGCACTTGGCCGTTTTTTTTTTTTTTGGACATTGTCTTTCTGTGTGGCCATTTTGTGTGATGCAAGATTCGAAACCTTTATAACTAATAAGTAATATGAGTATCCGTTTGTTTCCAGGACCCCGTAAAAGACGGCGAGGCTAAGATCAAGGCTGACTTCGACCAGCTGCTTGAAGACATGTCCGCTGCTTTCCGCAACCTCGAGGACTAAACACACACACCGCTCGCCTCGCGGCCGCGCCAAGCCAGACTCTAATCCAACGAAACAAAGCTCCATTTTGTATGACCGTAGAATCTGAGGAATTTGTTGCTAAATATACAAAAATAGATCAATTTGTATGAGAGATGCCTTTTATATTTGGCTTCAGGTTTCGTGATTCGTTGGTTGGTGAAATATAATTAAACGTAGAACGAGAACGCGTGGTCGCGTAAGCGTTTTGTTAATAGTAATGTAATTTATGTAACGAACATCTACGTAGAGTGCATAGGTCTGTATTACTCGCGCAATCAATTCGTGATTCCATTGTTGAAATCTGGTCGTAGGGACTCGAGTGTTGGCGGCGCGGCGCTTGTACATACTTGTGCTGACGGCGCGCCTGTTTACACGGACTTAGCGGCTAATGACACAGTTAAGTCCGTCGATCTACATGACTAGTACGTTAATTTCCTCAAAGAAATGTAATTTTAAAAACAAGTTGTTAAACCCCAGTTCGAGAAGTTAACGGCTTAGTGACTAATTCCGTGTAAACGCAGCACAGCGCGCCGCGAGCGCCCGACTCCAATTTGAACTAGTTGTTATTTATATTATTAAATATATTCTATTTATACACTAACAATGAATTTTTTGCCCATTGATATTCTGTGTGATGAGATCGTCGTTATCGAGTACCCTGTTGCATTCCACGATAATTTTAGTATAACAATGCCTGACCGCTTTAAATTGTCGTACGAATTATGAATCGTAATATGATTGGCGCGTCAATTTCAAGTGGCCGCTTAATAATTGTTGTATCAGCCGCTTGTCTCGACGAACGATTTATTTTTATGATGTTACAGTATTATGACAGTAACTGGCAAGTGCGTGCACATTCGCTTAGTAACTTAACAGTAAGTCTTCAATAAGATGTGTACAAAATATAATCGCAATAAATATATACTTGCTGTTTGGTTTTCTGTGACGTTAAGTGTTGATAGGAGACGAAAGTTATTATAAATAATAAAGTTTTAAAACTTACGTTGACTTTGATTCTAAATAACCATTTTTTTATTCTTTTAGTAATTATTTATTAATTTCACAATAAGTTAGGCTCTGTACAGACGGACCGCATTTCAACTGCAAATTTCAGTTCAACTGCGGTTTCAATGCAGTTGACACGACTGCAATAGAAAGAATGCGAGCGTGAATGGTCTAGACCGTTATCTCTATGGTCTAGACCAGGATTATCTTATCTCTATGGTCTAGACGCAGAGGTTAACGCTCAGAACAACTATGTTAACGTTCAGAACAACTATCAGGTTAACGCTAGCAGAACAAGGACTCTAGCTACCTGCCATTTTTTTTATCTATGCTTTTACAAGACGCATTGTTTTAATCCACGCGGGAAAATACTTGCGCTTCATTTGCATAGGTATTTGTTCGCGTTTCTGGAGGTGTCAATAATCACGGCTTTACTTTGTACGGTGATTGCTAGACAACAAATCATATTGTTGATGCGAACGATCTTGCCGAGGAGGTGGCCGAATCCTGGCCAAGACCGGTTTAAATAAATAAATAAAATATATACCAGATAGAGCTAGCCCCTAAGTTAAGTTCGAGACTTGTGTTATGGGATACTTACTCAAGTATACTATATTTTATAACAAATACATATATAGATAAACATCGAAGACCCATAAAAAAGATCATTTTCCATCTTGACCTGACCGGGGATCGAACCCGGGCACCCTCGTGTCGCAAGCTGGCGAGTTAACCACTGCGCCTCGGAGCCTCGGAGCTCGCCATGGAAGCCATGTAATAACCATTTTGACTCGAGAAGAAGAATCAAATCATAAGAGGTGTCATACTTTCTAGTCACCTATATCTATTCGTATGTATTATGTTTCCAATTTCAATTCCAACTCCTTCACCGTTCAGGCTGTTCGTTTATGGAATGCATTGCCCCTTAGTATTAAAAAAGCGCAAACTATTATGTCATTTAAAAGTCAAGTCAAGGCACATTTCCTTTCCTCTGTTCAAAATTAGGTTTCCCATCTACTCGTATCCCGTATACGTTACTCGTTTTTGTTTCTTTTTTCTTTTTATTCTATTTAATGGTTACTTACTCGTGGTACTGTATAGTATTATATTTGTATGTATGTATTGACAGCTCCGTGGCGCAGTGGTTAACACGCCAGCCTGCGACACGGAGTGCCCGGGTTCGATCCCCGGCCAGGTCAAGTTGGAAAATGATCTTTTTCAGATTGGCCTGGGTCTTGGATGTTTATCTATATATGTATTTGTTATAAAATATAGTATCGTTTAGTTAGTATCCCATAACACAAGTCTCGAACTTACCTTGGGGCTAGCTCAATCTGTGTGATTTGTCCGTATATATTTATTTATTTATTTATTATTCTATATTTATCTAATATTTATGTATTGTTTATGTAGTATATAATTTACTGCGCCGCTCTGATTAGATTTCTTCTATATTGATCCTACCCTAAGGTAAAGGTTGCTTGGAAGAAATTGCATAGCGATAAGTCCGCCTTTGTACCTATTATTATTATTTTTTTATTTTTTTTTAGTCGTTAACATATTTTTTTTCTCTTATGATAATGGTACAATAAAGAGTATTTCTTTCTTTCTTTCTATCTATGACACTATAAGAGACCTTTATCGAGAGAGAATTTTATTGACACTTTAAATTTGATTATTACTTTAATTATATGTTTAAGAACTCTAAAAATTGATAATATACGTAAGTTAAATTTAAATTTGCTTTCAACACAAATGTATGAAATAAAGAAATAAGACCTCAAGGGCTCGTTTGGACGACTGTGCGTTTAGGTAGAAACGGGAATCAAGATATTAGTGGTGGGTTGCTAGCCTCGTCGGCTATTGTCATGAGTCAGTTGTCAGTTTCCCGCCCACTCCATCGAGGTGGAAAATAGCTTCTGGAGCGTGGAACAAATATAAGGTCAACTTAAATTAAGCGCAAGTATTTTAAATGTTGGCATCTACTCGTACAAGCTAAAATGCTTTAGAAGCAAAATAAGAAAAAAAACGACACGCTAGTTTTCGGGATATCAGGACCTGAACATTCAGAGAAATAGACGAAAAAAAATCCCTGTGTACAGTCAGCCAATGAGATATCTGACCCCCTACAACAGCGCCATTTTTCGCAAACTAAAGAAACATCCGTGGTTTAAACCCAAAGATAAAAATATACAAGTGTAATATCCTTTGCGACTAGTGCCATCTATTGAATTGTGAATGAACAAATAAGGTTAATAAGCAGAAATCTGATACCCTTGACGACTAATGCCATCTATTCGATTTTTGATAAATAAAACAAGCCCTAGCATACGATACGCTTATTTCAAAGATACTTCAATAGTTAGATGTGGCGCAAGTGGTAGGCACTACGGTTTAATAGTTAATGTGATTATGAATGAACAGGGTCAAATCCTCCAAAGCTTTTTATTTTTTACAAATATCACCAACTTCGTATTGTGATGTTGGTGTAATTTTGGTTGTTTTAACATAATGTTACCGAGCTAATTACTGTGAATAAAAAGCATTTTAAATTTTTAATTACTTTATTACATCAAAAAAATGTAACAGTGAAATAAATACCTGCCTACTTAATTCAAACTATGATTAATCTTCTGTAGAGAGAACCAACATGTTACTTAATAAGTAACAATTTACATCTCTCAACTTCTTTTTAATCATAGTATTATAATTTTTTTAATGTGTAGGGTCAAATAGTGCTATGTGAATAACTTTGCTTCGATAATAGTATAAGAATGAATATAAACCTATGGCATTAAATGAATTTTAATATGGGAGAGGGTGACCCCCATTTTGAAGCTTTTGTTCAAGTCTATTTGTCATTTCACTTACCATGTTAGATCAGATCACATATCACTTATGCGCATATTTATTAATTTAGTATAACCTTTTTGTCTAAATTGATTTAAATCAAACTTTACTCGTGTCTCGTGTCCCAGTTAAGCACTATTTGACCCTACAATCTGGGATTTTAATTGGTCACTCAATAACAGTTAGATCACAGAACAATTGTCTTAAATAAAATATATTCTACATTGCAAACTGTTGGAATCACCACATCTCATAAATTTTCCAAGTATTTTTCTTTATTCATCCGGCCGCCGAATTCTACCAGCTCCCCTGGGCCCATTGAAGACATCTGTCCCCAATAACCTGCAAAACAATAATACGATCAGTTACCTATTATTCTACACTGCGTAATACACGAGGTATTAAATATTATTATTATTTTACTTCACTATTTAATGAATATTTTTACCTAATGTTATCCTGCCACTGTTCTCAAAGGCAAATTATTTTGATGGCTATACGCTGGCCATGTCTTCTCCGCAATATTTTTCTGCCATCATCATCAGACTTAAAACTTTTTTCATCAGAATAAAATACGATCTCGTTCTTGTTGAATGTTTCCTCACTGTTTCAATTGAAATATTGTAGTGTATATGTTACGCCAGTTGACTCCGAATCCACAAACGGACGGTGTTTCTCTGTAAGAGATATATTTATCTTAGACATTTATCACAAACCCTATGTTTTACGGAACAAAAAATAGTGTGACAATTAAGTAAGTATATTAAATACTTATAATTTCTACTTACCGCGATACCTAACTCTCTAGATATAGATATTTTAAATACTGTGGTTGTCTTTACAATACAATATTAGCTTTCACAAAATCTGCTATATAAGATGAAATGGGATGCCTAATAACTGGTGGGGTTTTGGATCACTACACAGTAATCGCAGTATCTTATTTGTGACGCGAGTGAACAATATTTTTGATTAGTTGGTATCAGGTATAAATAAATCTGATAGATTACCCTCAATTTATTTGTTAAAGCAATGCGTTGCAGTTGGTGACAATGATGTCATAGCAGTAGAAATAGATAGCCAATTTCGCCCGAGACGTCATATCGTCGGTTGGCGTATTGAGATGAGCGCTAGCTTCTCAAGTCGTGGGTCCATGGTTCGAATCGAACTTTACGTAGGATTGTTTTTGATTCTTTCTTGTTCTTACCATTGATGATTACTTGAATTATTAGCTGAGATTATTAGAAACACAAAATTTGCAACTGAGCAGGTTATCAGAAACAAGTTTATACCAGCAGTTGTCTGTCTGCTTGCCAAAAATCACGGTAGGTGGCGCTTCACAGCAAAGTGTGAATTTACGTTTTAAAAGTCAGGGGGTCAGGTATCTGCTTGGCCGACTGTACAAAAAAGACTTCTTGTAATAAGGATTGACGTCATATTTGTATGCCATGTGGCCATGTTCATTTCCGACTATTTATGTAACATCTACAATACATGTATGTACCTACTTATATGTAATGTAAACTTTAACATGTTTCACAAATAAAATAAAAAAAAAGACACTTCTTTGGCGAACATTTTTTTACTATTTTTATATCTATTTTATTATGTCTACTATGGATACAATACAAGTCACTGACGTCGATAATCAAACAGGTTATTTTTTATAAAATTTATCGATTTTAATAAAAAAAAAAATATTTGTATGAAAAAACTAGCGTGTCGATTCTTGAAATTTATTTCTTTGACCTAAGAGACCTTAAAATATTTGCGCTTAATTTAAATGGACCTTGTATAATGGCCAGGTGCGAGTCGGAATTGTACACAACGGGTTCTGTACACCATACATATCAAACAACCAAAAAAAAGTTTTTGTGTATGGGGCCCCTTATTTTAATTTATTTTGTTTTTATTTTACAGGGGCAACAGATATAGGTGGTTCTGTAGATACAGCCCTTAAGACAAACGGACTAATGGACGGACATCGGCGGCTTAGTAATAGGGTCCCGCTTTCACCCTTTGAGTACTGAACCCTAAAAAGAAGAGTTTACTTAAAACTGGCCATAATTTCTGACAGAAGTGACAGTAGGAAGTGACACTGATGTCAAATCAAAATTGACGGCATTATTTGTAGAGGAGTTTTGTGGATTTTCTATAAAGTATATAACTCGCCATGGCTGATGCGGGCAAGAGACGCACGATGGGGGAGGTGTCTCCGTCCATGAGCGCCACCTCCATGCTCGTCAGCGTCGAGGACCTCATCCACATGGCCATGGGACCAGAGAACGTAAGTTACCACCATGATCCTCCATCTAACAATGTGGGTCACAAAGAGGATAATAGTCACTAGTCACGTCTGCAAAAGTATTCATAGAAATATCAACTCAATATGATTAGAAATACGGTGTAATTTAGGTCGCGTCACAACGCAGCACCTTTTCGTTCAGATACCTACAGAAATCCATTGCAATTGCAATTCAATTTTATTACATAAAACCGACTCCATGAGCGATGAGTAGCTTAATGTAGCCGTTAACCCAGAAGGGTTGGCGGCTACCATAAGTTACTATCGCCATGTACATTGGTAATAAAGGTAAGTAGGTACGTTATTATCTATGTACCAAGACGATCTCTGTGGTCTAGTGGTCGTCATGCTAGGCTGTCACACTGGAGGCTCCGTGTTCGATCGAAAAATGAGCTTTTCAGATTGACCTAGGGTATAAGTTTACTATCATTGGCCGGGCGGCTGAATACTAATGTATGGAAATGTCGGTTTTTTAGTCCATTGAGGAAGGATTTTTATCCCATCATCATCCCTTGAATGTTACATTTAATGCGTATAAAAAAATCAAATTGCCCAAAGAACTTTTTTTGGTCCAAGTAGTTTGTACGGTTTTGACGAACCCACAAGTTCGTAAAAAACAGTTACATATTAGGACGTTTGTGCACTACATTAAATTTTACTGTCCGGCAGTCCGATTTTTTACGGTCCGATCTGGCATTAAAAAACGGATGATGGGCTTGTGCACTTGTCCGTAATAACTCGGAGGTGCAGCGCAGTAAAGAGTAGCTAGCTCTGTTTAAAACTCACGCCACACACGTAAATCTCTAGAAACTATGAGTTTCTTTGAACGTTGGCAGTTACTTGCTTTATTACTCTACGTGCGAAGACGTAGAAGACAAAAATAATTTTGGGTTCATCTTTAGATTCAACAAGTTCAATTAGCGTATAAGTGTCGTACTTGATTGTGAACTCGATCACGCCTGTTTGAATGAAATGAGAGAGAATAATGAATATCTGATGTTAAGTTCAAAGTAAAAACCTTTTTAATAAGCTTATGTACGACGTCGCTTTATGTTTCGAATTATTTTCTGCGAGCCCTTTAATTTGACAGGTATCCATATTGTCAAGTGCATCAAAAATAGCTAGTCCGTCATCTTGAGTGTTCCGCCATGTTGGATTTAAAATGACGTCACACAGCTTATCATGCATTGTCATCCACACTAAACAAGCATACAAAATTTCAGCTCAATCGGTGGAGGATATCTGGTTGATTTTCATTGCTGCCCCCTCGGATCAGAAAAAACGGCCCGGTATAGGCAAAAGTACAATACATATAAATTTATGGTCTGCTATATCGGACCGTAAAAAATCGGTCTGCCAGAAATTAAAATTCCTTGTAGTGCATAAACAACCTTAGCCAGATCTAGGCTATCTTTAGGTGACCATCGGTTTCATGTTGCCTGAAAAGTTTACTTCGATATTTATCCAGCTCTCGGACTATTACTTATGTTTTGGGGTTTGTTTTCTAATACTAGAGGCACAGAGAAGGGCTGGGCGGTGATAGTGGCACAGACCTTCCGACCTTTTAAACATGTTTTGATCATTGTAGGTCGACTTACTAAGAATCCTGTAAGTCATAACTGTTATACATAAAATAAAATATTTATCAATAAAATTAAGACTGTGTTCTTATAATTTTCAGGTAAATGTGATTAACTTCAAACTATTGCAAACAGTTTTGCATATACTAGCGAGGCAAATGCGATTACTAGAGCAGAGAGTGGAAGTCAAGATTTCTGACTACATCACCTTGAAGACAGACGAGGCAAAGGAAGAAGATGCAGTTCGATCCGCGGCCGCTGACGAAAAGAGGCGTGCGGAGAAAGAGGCTGCTAGAGCAGAGAGAGAAGCTGCTAGAGCAGGAAAAGATGCTGCTAAAGCAGAAAAAGAATCTGCTAAAGCAGGCGCCAAAGCAGAAAAGGAAGCTGCCAAAGCAGAAAAAGAATCAGCTAAAGCAGGTGCCAAAGCAGAAAAGGAAGCTGCCAAATCAGAAAAAGAATCTGCTAAAGCAGGCGCCAAAGCAGAAAAGGAAGCTGCCAAATCAGAAAAAGAATCTGCTAAAGCAGGCGCTAAAGCAGAAAAGGAAGCTGCCAAAGCTGAAAAGGAAGCTGCCAAAGCTGAAAAAGGGGCACAAAGAACAGCTGAGAAAGAAAAGAAAGATATAGAAAAAGCATTAGCTGCTGAAACCAAAGAAAAGGAGAAGCAGGAGAAAGCAGCTGCTAAAGGAGAAAAGGCTGCAGAAAAAGAAGCTGCTAAAGGAGAAAAGGCTGCAGAAAAAGAAAAAGCTGCAGCCGAACGTGCTGCATCAAAGGAGCGAGAAAAAGCTGCTAAAGCTGCTGGAAAGGGGGGCAAAGCCGGATCAAAGAGGGGTGAATCTGATGAGGATGACGAGCCCGATGAAGAACTGAGAGCAGGGCGGGGGAAGGATGGAAAGGGTGGTAAGGCTGGAAAGGCTGGCAGGGCGAAAGATGAAAAAGGGGTGCGCATTTTTAAAATATCTTTTTAAGTCCTATTTTATCGAAAGTCCGAAAATCTATTGCTCATGCCATTTTACATCATAATACCTAATGACCGACCCTTTGCCACCCTTTGCCATAACCCAGTAGGCACTGGCCTACTGGGTTATGGCAAAGGGTCGGGCACCTGCCATTATTATTATTATTAAATACTTTTATAAAGAGTGATTAGGTAGTCACACAAGTCCACCCAAATAAAAAGCCCTAAAACCTTCTTATTTCTATTTTTAAAATGATATAGTTCCTCCTCCAGCCAAGACCTGTTCAAGGGTTGGTATTTCCAGGAACGGGTCATCAACTTCTCCAAAGGGCCTCTACGTATTGGATCTATATCCTAACGCAAGCCTCGCAAAGGACCCGGTCCTTAACAGTAACACCAGTGAAACAAAAGGAGATACAAATAATAATAATCATTTTGAGTTTTCAACCGCAATAGAATGTTTGACTAGGCCCACATTAACCAAACATAACCATCTCCACCCAAAGTCAGCCATAGAAATAGAAAGTCTTCCCAACGCGATTTTCTGATGTATAACATAGTGTCTGGGGACTAAATATATGGACAGGGACTTCAGCGGGTGCCGCGCAAACGAAAAACGTCGCTACTGCGCAAGCTATTGGGCTGCGCAGAACCATTCGGCGATTAGGAAAACAAGATGAAAAGTCTTAATATTTTCATATTTATATCTTAATAAAAAAAAAAATAAGAAAGGGGGCGACCTCCGAGATGACATATAAATATTGTCATGTGAGAATTATTGTTTTAGATGTAAAAATTAGAAAGTTTTCGAAGAAAAATGCTTTTAGGTATCATACCATATATAATATATCATTTTTAAATTTCATATGTACTTATCTGTTTCAAATTCCAACTAGGGGGGGCGATCTTGTTAAAAGATTGATCTAAATTATACAAATACTTTTGATGTATTTAATTAATTCAGCGCATAGTACTAGTGATTTAAAAAACACGTCAATTTTCACAATTGCGTTCAGTGCCGTCTTCAGAGTATATCAGTATAGCTTTGTGTATGCAAAAAAACACTTATAAAACTATTGTATGACTTTCTATATATTAGTAAATTTTTAAATTAATTGTTAAACCAGTTGAATCAAATACCTCAGTTGTAAAAGTAGGATAGTTGTGTTATGTAGGCAAACCTTAATGCGTATATAGGGAATGGGTTAAGGTGGAGATTTTCGATGCCGATGGCAGAGCGTAGGTCGTACAGAGATCTAAGGTCGCTGGTTCAAACCCCGCCCGTTTGGAATATTTTACCATATTTTATTTAATAAGAAATAAAATATGGTTTGAAGTGGCAGTGGGCGGGGCACATAGCTCGTAGAACCGATGGTCGATGGGGCAGAAGAGTTCTCGAATGGCGACCACGTACCGGCAAGCGCAGCGTCGGACAGCGCAGCGTCGGACATCCACCGACCAGATGGTCGGATGACCTAACTAAGGTAGCAGGAAGACGCTGGATGCAGGCCGCTTCCAACCGGTCGTATTGGAAATCCATTTGGGGAGGCCTATGTCCAGCAGTGGACTTCTTCTGGCTGATATGATGATAATGATGATTTAATAAGAGATTGGACTATCTACATGTCAAATTTCATTGGTTGAAGCGAGAAGAGGTAACAGGCAGAGCATATAAAATAATACTATGGATTTTTTTCCAGGTCGGTGCAAAAGGGTCCGAAACCAGTATCATGATTACAGGTACGTCTTACAGAGATTTAAGATTAACGTTTAAACTGAGATGTTCTGACTAGCCGGTAAAGCCGAATATCCGGCCGTTATGACTATATCCGGCCGAATATTCGCCAACTAGTCGACGACTAGTTGGCGAATAGTCGGCATAGAGCGCCGACTGTCCGGCTTCTATTTTTTTGTATGTATATATTTTATAATAAGTAAATATGCAGGAGGAAATAGGCAGCAGATTTTTTTTTTAATTCTTAATATTTTTATTTTTTAATCTGTCTTTTTTTACACATTTTAAAAGGTTCTTAAATCAAAGCAGTCTTTACTTGTAATCAGTCTCTTAAATTACTTGCTTTTAAAGAAAACATTTTCTGAATTAACAAACTTCAATAAAATAAACGTTTGACGGAAATGCCCGTCACCGTTATCGGCGCGGCCGAATAGTCGGCCTCTTCACAACCGATTAATCGGCCAATCGGCTAGTCGGCCCAAGTCATGATCGGCTATACACTTGATACATCGTTGGTATACACGATTGATTAAACTAAGTAAGCACGATTACATAAAAAGATCTTGTTTTGTTCTAGAGGCTGAACGTGACAAGCAAAAGGTGTTAGTAGGTAAAATAGTCTTATTAGATAATAAACTTGGCAATTTCTTATTAACTAATGCTGTAAGTTCAGTAATAAGTTATGTTTTTCATTTTCAGTTGAGAAAGGGCCAACTACTCGATCTGGTATGTAATTATACTGTTGTCAACAACAAATTTGTTTTTTACAAACAATTTTTTTATTTAAGTAAAGATTGTTGACTTTGTTTCACCTCAGCGTGTTCCAGGTTGCATACCTATAGTCTCGGGTACTCGCGTAGAGTAAGTGGTAGACTACACTAACTCACTCCTCTAATCCAGGGTTCTTCAAATTTTTTTAAAGTAGATGTATACACATAAGTTCATATTTTGTTTGTAGAGTTAGAACGCTGCGGACGTTACGAGTACTCTTAAATTTGCTCTACAAAGCGTATATATTAGTAGAGTAACCAAATATTGATGGAGTGCGTGGTAGAGTAGACGCGGTGTTGGGAAAGGTAAATGGTGGAGTAGCTTGCTCACGCTGCTCGTCACTATACCAATTAGACGTTGTACTCTACCACAGCTGTTTACGCTGGTATAGTTAGAAGCATATATTTAGTACTCTACAGTCTACTCTACGTGTGCGGTTTATATATGCTTTGGATCCCGGAGTCCGCTTTTCAACTTATTCTTCTTCTCGTCACATTCTTGCTCCATAGATAGACCATTACCTAGTATAATACTTGGCAATAGTTTGGTTTGTCGCGGAGATGGCATGGCCAGACATTTGTTAACCTAACGAAAGATATGCAACTCCATTGTAGTTTGTTTGAAAAACGGTTTCTGTAAACGGCCATGCGAATCTCGCTAGCCGAGAAGCTGTCTCTTGAATAGCAGCTGTCCTGGGTCACCTGGAGCTCACTGAATAGGTTTCGCGTAGGCGTGGACAGTCCTGTGGGGGGACCGTACCGAGTGGGATTGCTCCACAACCGGCAAATATTCATTTCGCGCTACACAGACACCGAACCATTTGTCGTGCCCCAAATATACTCTCTGGCACAGGGATCTGGTGCGGCATTAACTATATATTTGGTGACCACCTAGCTACCACCCGCGGGTCCACTTGCGTTAATGTTGATCTCCCGGGATGGGGCAGTATTTATTTTTGGGATAAAATGCACTCTTTGTCCTTCTTCATACCCCAGACTACGTGCATCCAAAATTTCATGATGACAGTAGTTAAGTCGTGAAAGCGTAGCGAAGAAGAAGTTTGCTGGCTTTGTGATCATGTTCACTCCTCATTACCTATTTTCCAAAAGCGTCAGTGGGCGGAGCCGCGGGTTCCCGCAACATCGAAGTGGTGACGCGGTCGCAGTTCGACCTGCTAAAGGATCTGGTGAACGACCTGGCGGAGAAGGCGGGCCCGCTGCCCATGCCGTCGCTGCCCAAGAACAAGGAGCTGCTGCAGCGGCTGTCTAAGGGCACCGCCTCGCTCACTGACATGATGGGTGCCATGCAGGTATAAGTTATATCTACCTACCTATCCACCCAACCATCTTTGCCCATTTCCCCGCTCCCTATGAACTATTAGCTGCTGGTTGTAGGTATTTATCTTATGTCAGTCTAAATCAGTCTTCTTCCATGCTGTTCCCGGTGAGAGGAAAAACTTAGTATTTTATATGGCTAAACATGTGCTCTTCTTTATTGCTAACACCTCAATATACGAGTACCACGTTTTATATGAATAATTATGATTACCATGAACCAGCTGTTTCTCTTCCCGTGTAAATCGTAAAAGCCGATCGTGGGAATGGGCGCGAGGTAGGGACGGATTCTGAGGAATAGGTGATATGCCTAAACCCATTACTATATACTCGTATGTGATGCCCACCATTATGCTGCACGTTGCGTTTGGGCCTTGTGGCCTTGTGGCTCTGTCTACTCCGCAAGTGAAGTTTCAGAAATACACGTACAATATTTTTAACACAGGTGAATGCTCGAGTGAAGGCAGCAGAGCAGGCGATCGGCCGGATGGGCGGCATCCTAACACAGCTGGCTACGGCAGGTGCCCTGCCCGAGGACATCGCTGGCCAGGTAAGGACACTAGACAAAATGGCTTAGTACGTATTATTAAATGCATATGCCCTTTTTAATAGTTTAGGTCTGCCACAATGATTTTTGCTCACGTCATATGGCTTTAGAAACTCTGGAGAAGAATACGAAGCTATCGACACCTCACACTTCAATATCGGTCAAGCAATTTAGCCTAAAGGAGGCGACAATAAGATAGACAGTGATTTTTTTTAAATAGTCACTCACACATACAAAATATTACACACAGAAGAGAAGGGAATAAAAATGAGTATTTGGGAGCAATTAAAATTAAATAAAAATAATAAAATGTTCTTTTAAATTTTTCCTTTGATGAATAAACATATAGATTTGAATAATTCCCCATTATTAAATATATTTTCAATTCAATATCAAAATAACGATCAACCATCTCCCACTATAATATAAAAGGCGGTAATATGGCGTAATCTTTTTTCTTCGGCTTGAGAGTTGCTCCAAAGGCTTTTGCCATAGATTGACTCATCAGGGAATATGAGGGTTTGCTGTCTCTCCAAACCTTGCGCACACAGGCATCGCCCAAAGCCGTGGTCCGTCCCTTCTGGGGGCCCTTTCTTTGGTGATGTTGTCTATAAAGGCTGAGGGCACTCTGCCCCTATCTCAAACGCCAGCTAAAATATCAAAAGCTCACTTGGAAAAAACAAAAGCAAAAAAACTTTGTTATTCGTTGCTTGGTATTCAAACGACCAACATCTAGGTTTCACTGCCTGAAGATGCCTCGTGTAGAGGCGAAACACGTGTCGCGAGTACGACGGCCGACATTGCTGCAGCCTCAATGGATGCAGCAGTATCGGCCAGGGTTGCGTGCTTGAACTATTGGTGGCGGGCATGAAGGGACTAACAGTAGTGGGTGGGCGCTGGCCAGCAAAAGTTTGCAAGAACTAACTGGTGGCGGAAGCACGCAAAGTAAATTATCTCAAAGTAAATGTAGCTTTGACTTACAGGAAGAAGTAACACCTGAATCTATAAGTGTCTACTTAAACTTTTGATTGATTCAGATCGGGGAGGTGACGTCAGAGCTAAAGGCGGAGCTAAGGGAGGCCGGCGGCGGTGTTGGGAGTACTGTTGCTATTGGAATCGGCCGCGCCTCGCAGGACGCAGGTCTAGACGGACCGCGAGTTAGTCTCTCAAACATTTTCCTCTCAGTACTTCATCATCATTCCAGCCGTTAGAAGTCCACTGGACAAAGGCCTCTCCCAAAGATTTTTCGTCCCATCACGCACGCGGCACTGAAAGTTGTTATTGTGAGTAAGTAACGATGTGTAGGAACTTTCATTCCGTCTGCTAATCGCGTGGGTTAACTGTTACTAGGTGACAATGATGTTTGATTTCTATGCTGCCTAAAGGCATCTGACAGCAGTATTTTTAGGGTTTCGTACTTAAAGGGTACGACAGGATCCTATTAAAAAGCGTGCGCTGTCCGTCCGTCTGCCGCAGGAATTTATTGATTACCGTAATATATAGACTATATTTTTTATTATAAAAATAATATAATAATTTTAAGGGGGACCATTCAAAGAACGTGTTTTCCGAGTGCTTTTTGTAGTTTTAAATATCGCATAGTGAATTGGAAACGTTCGTGTCGTGTGCAATTATGACGCGCACTAGGCTGGTTTTATTTATTACAAACAAGTTAACAGACAGAAACCTAGTGCTAGTTTTCTCTCATGTTTTCACCAGTCCCAGTGACACATATATAAATCAGATTAGACTACAAATTCTCGACGACGACGGGGTCAGACGCACGGGAAGCAACCACGTCCGTTCACAATACATGCAAATCTTTGGTGCAAATAAATGGGTATCTCTTGGATAGGCATGTAACATCCTCGTCTTTATTGTCACTTACCATCAGGTGAGATGAAAGACAAATGCCTAATCCAACAATTAGAAAAAAAAACGCGAGAAAAAATAGCAATATAGTAAACGTTTAATTTGTAACGAGAATTAAATTTATTTAGGTACATATTATTCTTATCATTAATGGAAGAATTTAAATGTAAAATCCTAAACTTTTCAGGAGTCAAAGTCCGCGGCATCTGCGGCGTCCCGCAAGTCCATCCTTGCCACGAAGAGCAAGTATGGCACCAGAGCGTCCAGTGCGCGGCCTAGCTCGCTTTCTGCCACTGGTAGTACTATCTTCCTGCCCAAGGTCACCCATACAGAGCTGGAGTAAGTCTTTACACATATGCCGTCATATAAAGAGCAAGTAAGAGGCCGAAAGGCCGGTACAGGCACCGCGCCATTAGCTTTGTCTCTGTCGTAAGCTTGAGTACTTATTTTATTTTTTATTTTCTTACTTACTTACTTAGTTCTATTAGCTCTGCGGATTGGTCCTAGTGTGGTCCTAGTGCTATATTCGCTGCGAGGAGCAAGTACGGGCCACGTCTGACACACGACCAGCATTCGGACTAGAACCCTTTTCGGCTCTGAGAGTTCTGTCTTCTTCACCAAGATCTGGGTGACTTTGGAGAAGGAAGACAGGCACTCCAGTTACAGAGCTGGAGCATATCACCTGATCTGAGGCATGTTTTAATTTAGCCGCAATAAGCAAGTATGTGGCAGCGTCCGGCAGCGCCATCCAGCTCCCTTTCTGGCTCTGCTAGTTCTGTCTTCTTCTCCAAAGTCACACATACAGAGCTGGAGTAACTGTATATACATTTGATGTGGTCTAAGTCTATTCTCGCTGCAATGAGTAATCATATTTACCTGACGTGATGAGGAAGTTTTTAATAGATAAGTATGAGGTGGAGAGCTGACCACAATTGACATGCGAGAGAGAAAGAGGAAGATTTTATAGATGTTTAAGAGGTATCCATTAGAAAGGTTACATGATATAAATAATAAATAAATATCTAGGGAAAAACCACACAAATTAGGCCACCTCCAGCCCTCGCAAAAGTTTTAATAATTTAGCTAAAGGGGTCCATAATATAAGTGTTTATGTAACATTACCGGCGTAATAAGGCGCACAAAGAGGACGGTTCAAGGTGGAAATCTAGCGGTTCACGAAAGCCCTAGGGGGTTAAGGGTAAGGCCAAAAGCTGCTCGACTGGCGACTAAGGATGAGACACTATGGGGTTAGCTAACTAGGACAATGACATCACCAACGTTGCAGCAGGAGGTGTAGAATAGCAAAAAACTAGAAGGAGTATGCTCATTCTGGTTATAGAGGAGGCTTATATCCTGCAGCGAATGTAGGGCATGCACTGATCCTCCGGGCTTCAGTTGTGGCGAAATCTACATCCTCCCCCTGCAGACTACATTCCTGCTTCCGAAGAACTGTCCCTTGGGCACGGACTCTCATGGTCTAAATGGAAACGCTTTGATCGCCACCGTACTAAGTTAGGACGATGTAGGTATAATTTAGTACGCTTGGGTTACATCGACCGGGAAGAAGCACAGTATCAGTGTGGTCATGAAGATCAGACCACGTCACATCACCTCTCGTGCCCTTCAGTGAGACACACTGTACAAAATCTGAACTTTTCGAGGCTTCTGAAAGACGTAAAAGTAGCGACCTACTGGAAAGAAAAAAATATAGTTTTGACCCAACGACACGACAAGAAGAAAAAGGGCATGCACTAAGGATATAAGCCTCATCCTAATCTAAACGGTTGCATTCGTTACTGTGACCTTGGGATCCGCTGATATTTCTCTATTGTGACAGGGCGCCTGTCTGATACCAGCCTTTCTGGGGCGGCTCCATTATCGCAGACAACTACCTGTGAAAATGTAGTAAATCACTGAATAAGTGTACATAAATTAAGTGTACATTTATCTACACTCACTAAGTGTACATAAATATTTCTATATTTACATAAATAAAGAAAAAGATATACCTATGAATAAGAATTAAAATATAAGTTTATTGGAAGAAGATGTATGGGTAACACAAAGTCATACACGATCAACTTAACTTAACTTAACTTAACTTAACTTAACTTAACTTAACTTAACTTAACTTATATAACTGATGTTGTTCTCAGCGACGCTGTCCGGGCCCTAAAGGAGGACATGACCAAGAACATGCATCAGATCACAGCGAAAGCGGCCACGTCGGCCGAGGCCGCCATGACCATGGCGAAGGGTGTTGGTGAGGATTGATGTTAATGATTAAGTAGGAATACGTAGAATTATAACAGAAAGGAGTGTTCCATACTAAAGCGATTTTTATCTGGAAGAAGTTTTCAATTGCCGCTTGTACACTTGAATGCGTAATGGATTCGTCAATGCAATGGCTGATTCGAAAGGCACGTTAAGCCGTTGGTCCCGGCTGCTATCTGGTAGTCGTTAAAGGAACCACGTCAGAGTCCGAGAGGCGGTTCCGAAGAACTCTGACACCAGGGTGTGCATGGTCGATTGACCGTGACACCTACTCGAAATGATAATGATGGCTGATAATCACATATTCACAGTTTTCGCGATTTTAAGGCGAGCTCCGTGGTGCAGTGGTTAACAAGCCAGCCTGCGACACGAGGGTGCCCGGGTTCGAATCCCCGATCGGGTCATGATGGAAAACGATCTTTTTCAGTTTGACCTGGTTCTTGGATGTTTATCTATTTATGTATCTATTATACTATTATAGAATATAATATCGTTGAGTTAGTATCCTACGACACAAGTTGACAACAACTGTGGGGCTAACCTGGCTCAAATTATGTAATATGTCCCTATATATTTATTTATTTATTATTTATGATTCATCGTAGGTCACGTTTGGTAAGGACAGTTACACATGTAGGTAAAATTGCCTACATCAGATGGTTTCACATGTCGTGCCTCGATTATCTCTCTGTGTATAAAAAATACCTTAGTCACTCATACACACATACGTATTGTCACGTCTGTCAGTTATGGGGTAGACATTATACATATTTATCCGTTGGTTTGCACGCTTTGAAAGCGATGCCGGCAGCCGACAAAAGAAGTGTCGGTGCTTGTCAAAGGCGCTATCGGCAGCTTCGAAGAGACGGCACGCGCTGTACAGACGCACGTTGATGAGTCGCGCGGATCTCCTGTTTAATTTTGTTACGCACCGAGTAAATAAATACTAGAATATTTATTTTTCGACCTAGGGAATATAGAGGCGGTTCTTAGCAATTTGTTTAATTTTTTGTAGTAAAAAAAAAAAATATTTTTTCAAATTAACTAATTTTATTAGGGACAATATTATTTGATCTTCTACTAATTGGTCTATTTTACATAAGCATTTTTAAAAATAAATGTTGTGTTTTTTTTTGTTTAATCTTTATATAAATTATTGCGTCTATATCAGTTGATCCACGGATAAATTATAAATGAACTTCATTTAAGGTAACATAATAATTATGTTTAAATATACTCTTTTAATATTTGGTATACAAAAATAGTAATTGATCCTCTTTTTTATTTAATGGTCTTTAATTTTGTTAATTTGATGATTTTTATATCAAGTTTGCCTTTAAATATTGATCACCTAATAAATACATTGCGATGTGTATTATAACTAAACTTTAAAATCTATTTGATCAAACCAAAAATATTCTTGGTAAATATTTGTAATGAAAAAATATGGAAAGTAATTATTTGGGCCGCTAAATAATTATTTGGGCAGCAGATTTTTCAATGGGGCAGCAGAAAAAACATTTGGATAAGCTTTGGCTTACCACCTGGAACGACTGAGGGCAGAAAAGAAGTTAGGTTCAGGTTATTTTTTTTTATGACCACCCGGAACAACTGAGGGCTGAAAATAAGTGCCTTTAAATTGTTTCCTTCCTTTGACTACAACTTTCCTTTCTTTAATAAAAATAAGTACCCTAATATAAATATATTGAAGATTATGCGATATAGTCGAAAAAATATTTAGATAAAACGAATTATATAAAAAAGTATCACATATTGAATATTTGGAACTGGGCAGGACACCTGGCCAGACGGAGTGATGGAAGATGGAGCAAGAACGTAACCGAGTGGTGGCCTAGAACCGGGGAAAGAAGCGTCGGACGTCCTCCGATGAGATGGGTTGACGATATAGTCAAAATCGCGGGTCGCTCCTGGATGAGATTAGCACAGGATCGAGACGGATGGCGGAAACGAAGAGAGGCCTATGCTCAGCAGTGGGCGGAAGACGGGCTGAGATGATGATGATGATGATGATGATTGAATATTTAATGCTAATTTTTCTTAGTTTTGACCACAAACAAGTAACGATCAGACGTAATTTCTATATCTCATTTTTTTTGCGTAGGTATAAAGACATTAAAATATCGATTGATTTAATTTATTTATTGAAGGAGGATCAATCATTAAAATAGATGATCATTTAGATTTTTTTCTTTGCTGTTTTTGCAAAATTAAAAAGATCATTTAAATACATGCCATTTTATTATTTTAATTTATTTTCCAAAATCTCTTGTGGGTGTACTGCAAACCATTTGCCCGGACAGACTTTACCCTGTCAGGGTATCGTGATACAAATTTAAACTTATTATTAAATAATTATTAATATTAATTGGAATGTCAGGACGTAAATAAGTCAAAGTATTAAAATTAGTCAAAGTTTTACATAACACTTTTTTTTTATTAGATATTTAGGTCCCACTTCTGGGCAAAAGCCTGTCTTGCCATACCTCATTAAACGCAAAAGCTTGTCCCTCCATCTCGTTCTTAGCTTCCCTCTTGAACGCCTTCCATCAGTACGTAGGTACATAATATATAAAATTAAATATTTAATACACGTAATTTTAATAAATAAATAAATATTTAAGGTCATATCACACAAAGTGAGCCAGCCTTACAGTAAGTGGTGAACTTGTGTTGTACGATACTAACTCAACGATACTATATTTTATAATAGATACTTATATATAAACATTCAAGACCCAGATCGTTTTCCATCATGACCTGACCGGGGATCGAACCCGGGCACCCCGTGTCGCAGGCTGGCGTGTTGACCACTGTGCCACTGAGCTCGCCTTATATTTTACGGTCTGCGCGGAAAGAGAATCAGCTGGCACATTCTATTTTTTTTTTATGTTATAGGATGGCAAACGAGCAAGTGAGTCGCCTGATGGAAAACGATCAGCGCTGCCCATGGACAACTGCAACACCAGGGTGTAACAGGAGCGTTGCCGACCTCAAGGAGTTGGGAAGGACATAGGATGGATGGGATGGAGGAAATGGATTAGGCCTCCCGCTTTCTCACTCACCGAACGAAACATAGTAACTAGCAAAAGTTAATTTTGCCGGTAGCTTGGCTCTACCACAACTAAAAAAATGGCACATTCTATGTTTTTCCTTTTCTCCCAGACCAGCATGGAAGATACTATTTTATTGATAAGATAATATTTCAACCTATCCACAATGTCCTCCTCAATGGTCTTTGTCATTTGGTATTTTATTGGATCCTATGAACTGTTCTTTCTCCTCAGCTGAGAAGTTGGACGTAGCTACGAAGCTGAACGGAAGGATTACCACGCTGTACTCCCAGGTCAACGACTACGCGGATCAACTCAGCGGGTTTGATGCTGGCCTCTCCACACAGGTTGGCAAATAAATATAATAATAAATAATAATAAACAAATATATACGGACAAATCACACAGATTGAGCTAGCCCCAAAGTAAGTTCAAGACTTGTGTTATGGGATACTAACTCAACGATACTATATTTTATAACAAATACATATATAGATACACATCCAAGACTCAGACCAATCTGAAGAAGATCATTTTCCATCTTGACCTGGCCGGGGATCGAACCCGGTCACTCCGTGTCGCAGGCAGGCGTGTTGACTGCTGCGCCACGGAGCTAGTCAAATTATATCTGGAATTCATGACAGTATTGCGTGATTGACGGGAATTTGGACTAATACTTTCGTCGTGTCCAGTCCAGTGGTCAGTGGGTCCTCACGACGCTGGGGTACCAGCTGACACGAAGCATCAAGGCCTCTCCTGCTAATCAAAGATTATTATTGTTCATTGTAGATCACACTAGCAGCTTTAAGCTGATGCGTGTGCGTCTTCATGTTTAGAGATTTTGCCTCTGTCTAGTCTATTCTTGAAACTATTTACTGATGGGGCATTTATAGTTGCTTCTGGGATTCAAAGATTTATTCAGAAAACAGGCCTTTTGAGGCACTTTTCCATGTCAATTTACATTTTAAATACCACAAATATTCAAATTATGAATTATTGTTCAAAAGCTACTAGCGTTTCGGAATCGACCACTTTCCATCAGGTGGCTCGTCTGCTCGTTTGCCGTCGGATATACATAAAAAAAAAAAAAAATATAAGAAACGCCTGAAGAGCTTTGTATGATCCTAACTAATATTTTAAATGCGAAAGTGACTGTTTGTTTGTTACGCCTTCACGCTCTATTCGATTCTATTCTGAACCGATCGTCATTAATTTTGCATACCCGTTGTCTGGGGTACGGCGAAGGACATAGACCCGGAGAAAAGTACTGTTCCCGAGGGATAGACATTGACGCGGGCAGAGCGGCTGGTAAAAGCTATTTATTTTATTTTGTTCTTATCTTTTTTTACTATGTCTGTTGTCTGTAGATGCAAGGTTTCTCGGAGCAGATGGTTCAGATGCGCGCGGACCTGAAGCAGGGTCTCAACCTGCTCGAGTCCGTCAACAACAACTCTGAGAACGCCGGTGTGTCTTCTCTTTAATGCGTTTCTTACCTTCTGCAGGACTGAACCTGAACCTGAACCGGGATTTACCGGAAAATTCGGCACTTTCGGTACTTAGGTTATTATTAATTTATTGTGTAAAGGGCATGCAGTGAGCTCACTATAAATATGGGTGGATGTCGTTAATAAAACTATGTTTTATTTTTATATTCTGTGACTATTATTGACATTAATAGAACACAATCAGTATTGGGGTCGAATTGTCACTCGCGTCTATATAGGACTTCAATGTATTGACACATTCTGACCACCAGGAGATGTATTGTTAGAGTAAACATGTAGGGTGAATGCATTATAATTACGCGACCTAAAAAAAAGTAGACCATGTATTATTTTATTTATTAGCACCAAATGAATGTAATCACGGCGCACACTAAGTGCGGTCACATTATTGTCTGTAGTATCAATTCTTGGAATCATTTTACAGCAATTTAACCGTTTGTTCTACAGCGGTGCTGGAGCTGACAGAACGCTACGAGGGCCTGGTCACGGAGCTGGACCACACGCTACATTTTCACCAAGAGCTTACGATCCATCAGGGACAACTTGGAGAAGATCTGCGTGTTCGTATCTTTTCTAGGTTCCTTGAGGCAGATTGTTTTCAAAAAGCGATTACGTATCGGCAAGACCAGCGTTGGACTCTTACCTACTCTTACTAATGTATCCAAGTCGTTATTAAAGAAAACCTTAGAGGATGCCAATCAGTGGACTAAAATGATGATACAGAAGAAAGGTCACATGTCTTAGCCAATTTAAAAACATTTTTTGTAAGTGTTTTATTTTGCACTAGCGACCCGGACCCCGGCTTCGCACGGGTGCAATGTACATATAAACCTTCCTCTTGAATCACTCTTATCTATTGAAAAAAACCGCATCAAAATCCGTTGCGTAGTTTTAGGGATCTAACCATCCATAGGGACGGACAGACAGCGGAAAGCGACTTTGTTTTATACAATGTAATGATGATTCACAATGTTATTGTGATATACTCTTATTAAATTACGGTCTTAGGTCGCTAACGTCGTATCGTCGTAACGACCTATGGTCGCTGGTTCAAGTCCCGCCTGCATTGAAGTTTTTCACCTTAGTTTATTTCTTAATTTAATAAGACTTAACATGACTATCCATTATTATAACTGTAAATGGTATGTTGTCAAGATAAACCTCTTAAGATCCGTGTTGTAAAATATTTCCTAAGAGACATTCTAAAATGCCATGTGTCTTCAGATAAATACTATTAATAATGATCTTGTTTTAATATTACTTAATTACCGACAATTGCATAACATTTTTGAATTGTACAGGGTCTGATTGAAGCCGTGGAAATGCTCAGAGAACAAAAAGCTGATCGAGACGAGGTGCAAGATGGACTTCGGGACAAGGTAACAGCCTTGAGGAGATTATTGTTTCTACTAGTGACTTCGATTCGCGATTATGTGTTGTATGTTCCATTTTACCTATATTTATATGTATTTGTTATAATATACAGTATCGTTGAGTTAGTAACACAAGTCCCTGATAATATTTATTTTACCACTGAGAACCAGTACTTAAGAGACTCGTTTTAGGCGGATAACTCTCGCCTCGCGGGTCTGCTCACAGAGGAAGAGTTCGCGAGGTCACGCATGGAACTGGAGCGACGACTCGCTGTGTGTCACAACAAGTTCAGTCGCCAGGACGAAGTTTGGATGGTGAGGTTCTGTCTGTCAGATTTTATTTACTGAATGTGAATTGTTATGATGTTTTACCTGCCCCACGTGTCAATGAAAGACAATACTGTAGACCCGGGGGTCGTGGTCGTTCGATGCCCACGGGAAATATACTTTGTTTAGTTGTTTCCAGTTTCGTTAGGACATTGCAGGCTTAAATCACCTGATTGTCTGATAATAAAACGATTCCGTGCTTCGGAAGGCACGTTAAGCCGTTGGTGCCGGCTGCCATCTGGTAGACGTTAAACGAACCACGTCAAGACCGAGAGGCGGTTTCGAAGAACTTTGACACCAGGGTGTGCGTGGTCGATTGACCGTGCCACCTACACGAAATGATGATGAACAAAAAGGGTCTCATCAAACAACAGAAACATAGTGAGTCACTCGGTACTACATCCTTGTCGTGAACCTAAACCTTCACAATACCATAGTGCAGCTAATATTATGTCCAGAGAACCTAAATATTTGTGGGTCGTGTGCACCAACGATTGTCGTTTCATTTTCATTCAATCGTTTATGTTCATCTTGTGCCTTCATCTATATCTATTAGGAACTAACATCCCTAAAGCTGTGATCCAATACGTCTACCTGCTTCCAGCTTCGAGGACGAGGTCTTTCGACGAATCCGACTCGGCTGGGCAGCATCCGAAAAGATCCGCAGTGTCTTCTCGTCGCATGTTTATTCCGTTTTCCATTCAATACATCCACTAAATATACTATACGCTAAACTTGGTCTTAGGATCAACCTACCCCGCTAGGGACAAAGACAAAATTTAACCATTTGAACACGATCAAAGAACAATTAAGGCCAATATTTTGTTAAAATAATTTAGTCTTTACTTGAACAAACTATACAGATTCGATATAGTCAGTAAAGGCGATTAAAATTTTATTAACTTCAACAGCAAGCCATCAAGGAGTTGAAGGGCCTCACGGACGTGAAGGCTGATCTGATCCAGCTGTTAGGATTACGAGACGAAGCACAGGAAGCTCTGCAGATGCTGCACCAGATGTGCCAGAACCTAGCGCTGGTGTTAGGAGACCCGAAGGTTTGTGGTTTCTTCGAAATTATGAAAAGGTTGATTTGATCCAGTTTGCTGCAGTGCAGGAAATTCTGCAGGCTGCACCAGATGTGCCAGAACCTATCCATTGGTGTCGGGAAAACCAAAGATAATCTAAATTACTGGGAGACTAGCAAATTTTACTACTATTTTCGAATAAAGTTTATGATTTGTACTGGTTATAAGTGCCCGGCAATTTCAATAACAATTGTGTAATAATAGACGCACTGCCCAATTAGGCCTCTTCTGCCTTGAGCACCTTTGTGTTAAAAATTAGGATTATCGGCCTTCTGAAGTACGCACAGCTTGATCTGAGTACATCCGATCAACCCAAGTCAAGCGAAGTTAGCCATGCGCGAATACTACAAAAGTTCATGCCGAGGTTATCGAACTTCTCATTGACGAGTCAATACAACGTGTTAATCCAAAAAGATTACTGGTCAGTTATGCCAATGTGGAGACGTTCAAACAATTAGCCATTCAATCTTGCTCTAAATACCCAGGCACCTGCACAATGGGTGACCTGATAGCTGCTAATGCAAGCGCCATTCAGGTGGCTAAGTATTCGCATGATATAATTTAATTTACGATTTTAAAGTTTGCCACTGACTCGAGAAGAAGTATTAGGTCTAACTATACCTAAATAGGTCTAACTCTGTGAAAATTGTAACTATTGAAATGTGATTGAAATGAAGAGATGGGGGTATACCAATTATATTAATTCTTCGTTCTCTTTCCACGTGAATCACCAGGCGGCCATTATTACCCGCAAACTGACCCGCGGCGCGACCTGCGGGCCGTGCTTTGCCCCAGCTCTCATGGATGCCGAGGACGAGTACGCGGGCGCCCCGTTCCCGCTGCCCGCGGCGCGCCCACATCCCACTGGAGCACCCTCGCTCTATGAAGAGCCTTGTGAGGTGTTCAAACTGCCGCAACCTCCGGACACCAGGTAGGCTTTTAAAGTTTACTTCATTTTTAGGGTTTTGTGCCCAAAGGGTAAAATTGAGGATAACTATATGAAGGTTAAGACCGATAGTTCATTATTTTAGGTTCTTCAGGTGAGTTGATGATGAAAGGTAAAATTCCTCAAAGGTTTGTACGCGATGTAATTTTAGTAAATTAAAAAAAAAAATTTTATTTACCGTATTTAAAAGCTATGCCATGCCAATAGGTCGTAGGGTAATCGTCAGACTTGAAATAAGCAAAATTGTTCGTTTTAGCAAAATCATATTTAGATCGATACCGGACCCATAAATAACGAAAAAAAATAATGGAGCCGTGGAATATTCTCTGTCGCTGTCATAATTACTGGAATGAGGATCGTCGACTCAGTATTCCATTGACAGCATTTAGATTTAATTGACCAGGAATATCGTGAGCCTCTTTGTTGCAGAGAACACATCTGCCACCGTTGGGTGGGGGGGTCGCACACGCTGGTGGTGCCGGGCGTGGTGACGCGTGCGCACACACAGCCCATGACCTACGATGCCGTGCCCACCAACAGATTCACCGGCTACGGCCAGGATGGACGGGTATGCCGCTGCTTATTTCGTTGGCTACTTAGTTGTTTGGGCGGTCGCTATGCTGTTCGTGCTGGGCATGGAGACGCGTGCCCACGCGCAACTAACCCATGATCTATGACGTGGTGCCTACCAACAGATTTATCGGCCATGGCCAAGCCCAAGATGGACGGGTATTTTTTTCTTTTTTTTTTAAGATATTTTTGATTGAGTACGGCAAACGAGCAATCGGGTCACCTGATGGCAAGTGATCATCGCTGCCCATGTACAACTGTAACACCAAGGTGTGACAAGAGCGTTGTCGGCCTATCAAGGAGTTGGGGGAAGGAAATTATACAGTCCCGGGACATTCAAAAGTAGAATAAATGTAACGAGTAACATCCTCGTCTTCATCGTCACTTACTATCAGGTGAGATGGGAGACAAATGCCTAATCTAACATTAAGTAAAAAAAAATGGGGAAGCGAGGGGGAAGGATGGGCCTTCGGCTCTCTCACTCACCGAACGAAGCATAGAAGCGGTAAAGCTACTCAGACGTCGATTTTCTGTGAGAGTCCCCGGACGAGCCGGCCATTCATACTACTAGCAATTCATTTTCCATGGTGTTCGGTTGGGTAGGCGTTTCACCATAGGCAATGATGGACTGGTATGGCTTTTTCTTTTTCATTGTATATTCCCTGTGGGCGTGGATCACGACACTCTCCCGGCCAGCGCAGTGACGCGCGCCTTTATGGTACCCGGGCACATCAACAGATTCATAACCTTGGTGATTAATATTGAACATTGACGGGTACGGCGCTCCTAAAGAATTATGAATTTATTCCTAACGGGTCAGACACGGCCGAGGGTAGTTAATAGATTCAGGTGTTACTTTGCGGAAGTCAAAGCTACATTTACTTTGAGACAATTTACTTTGCGTGCTTCCGCCACCAGTTAGTTCATGCAAACTATTACTGGCCAGCGCCCACCCACTACTGTTAGTCCCTTCATGCCCGCCACCAATAGTTGATAGCCTCAACGGATGCAGCAGTATCGACCAGGGTTGCATGCATCAACTATTGGTGGCGGGCATGAAGGAACTAACAGTAGTGGGTGGGCGCTGGCCAGCAATAGTTTGCATGAACTAAGTGGTGGCGGAAGCAAGCAAAGTAAATTGTCTTAAAGTAAATACGGCCGAGGGTAGCAGTAGTCCATTGTGTACGTTAGCGAGATGGTGGGCCTGAAGTAGAAAACAGGAGCAGTTTCTAACAGTTAGCCTATGTGGATAATCCGCACTTGTAACAAATTGCTGCGGCCAGTTACTTATCTTTTATTTTTAATTTAAAATGTTATTTTCATAACTCAATTCATTCTTCAGCTGTACATGATGGAGGAGGAATTGCAGCCGTGTATTGAATGCAACAAGTTGTCAGACGAGGCCGAGGAGACAGGAGGAGGAGACAGGCTGGCAAAGACGCTACCCCCTATTGAAGGTAACCTTTTTAATCTGCTTTGAAAAGAATCCGCCTTTGCCATTCAACCAGCTCAGTCTACACACCGATAGCGATTCCTTGGGTATTTCGTCCGTTTGGAAAGTAGCTGCCGACTTAAATGGCCACTTTGGCAATTCATCTGAAGGGAATTCGTATTATTTTCAACTTTAAATAATATTTCCATTCAGCTGATTTCTAATTTTAAGGTTTCTAATTAAGTTGTATTTGTTTGTTACCTAATAACTCTTCATATACCTATCGACAATTTAGAATTTTTATTTTTAATTTTAAAGTGTTTTATTAGTCCCATTAAAGTTTAGTCTAAATTCAGTAGTTTTTTTTTTATTTGAATGATTATATATAATCGTATAGTTAAATGTTTCTTGGATGGAATGGATTTATTATACATATGTTTAAAAGCGCTTGAGTTAATTTTGGTATATTCTTGCAAACCCTACTGTTATATCTCATAAATAATTAAGTATATACTTATTTTGTTTTTCAGGTTAATCGGACTAAGCCACTGACTAAATAACGAAGAAATTCCAGCAGGTGATATACATATATATTTGTTAAAGTATGTTTATGCAATGTTAATAAATAATGTTTTTCGTACACTATTTTTCCTGTGATGTCTCTATAAGATAGTAGGGGATGTTTGATGATAAAGATAGAAAATAATTTATATAAAGTAACGCTCTGTGACGAGTGAACATTGAAAACAAAATATAAATCCATTAAGTTTTAATTGTAAAAATAAATAAATAATTTACATTCCTCTGAAGCATATTTACAACTTACCAACGCGTTCTAGTATAATTTAAATAAATATTTCGTATAATTTAAGTTACAGTTACGATTTGTCAGAATTATATAATAATCATCTACATTAAACACACATAAGGAAATTATTATACAGAAAATATTATAACATTGAGCTTTGGAGATTAAATAAACGTAGAAATCAAGATTATATAATTATTACATGGACTTAAATAAATTATAAAGTAAAAGATAAATAAACATTAGATTATAGCGATTCAATACACAATAAGTTATTTGGTAACAATACATAATAATGCAAAATTGATTTAAAGGTGGAATTGTTCATACAGACAGTTGAAATGTTGGTCCTAAGAAGGCTTAAAGACTAGACAAATAAACTATCAAAATGCAAGATGTGATGTATTTTTTTTTATACCGGAATAACTTTTCTCACTGTCTGTATTCTCTTGGTTGGTAATTAATAATAAATATCGGATTGTGAACAATCTGTTAAGTAAAACGGATTTATGAGTACTTTCCAATAATATACAATACAACATTTTATTTTACTTCCCGCCAAAAAAGTACTCGACAAATATAGAATTAAAATACGCTTTAAAATTATTTTAAAGATACAGAAATCTTTACGGGCGATGTATTTTTTTGTGGCAGACGCCTGATTAATCTTGCATATTGCTTTTTGTCTCCATAACATATTCACACAGATTATCCATAACATAGCATTCCATTTTTTGTATGGGAAATTATATGAGTATCATATTTGTAACCACAAATAAAGATACATATACAATACGTGTTTTATCTACTAAGTTCTTGTTGTTGTGTGTTCGTTATATAAACTTCCATGGAGTTTAGAGACAAAAAAGATAAGTTGACGCACATTATATTCCTTTAAATAAAATAGATCTATCTAATAGATTACCAATATCTTATAAATTAATAAATAATTGTATTCAGATGCTGAATAACTATTCTAAACATTGTTACACAAGAAAACATACTATTTGTGGAAGTAGTCCTTTCCGTACGCTCTGAGAAGATGCCGCAAATAACTATATTCTTCGAACTTCGAAATCTGTAATTTTAGAATTTTCTGTAGGATCGTCTATTAGACATGATTTTAAACGAGTTTAGCAAGATTTTTCGAAACTATAAGCCGATACGTTGATAAAAGATGATATTTCAACTCCCGCACAAGGTGGCATTGACAAGCCAACAATAATAAGTATATCATATTATAATCTATCTCCATGTCGCTCGTTCTTTTTCCTTAGAACATTAAGGACGATATTCCATAGCGAATGCAAATGCCTTGCGAACAGCTTTCCAAGTTGTAGCCAACAATCATCTTCCCATTAACGCCTCGCCGAAATGTAAGGCAACTTATTCCACCGTCTTCTAAGCTAATTCATATTGTTTATAAAGCTAACTTAAACTAATAATAAATAGAAAACTTTCAAATCCCTAGACATTTCACCAGGAAATGTTTAATGATTTACAATAAACGGCGTGAATTGCAAACCAAGACCATTTCAATTCTGTACCTGCTAAATTAATTTTGAATACAAAGCACTCCCTTTCGCTCATAACGGGTATTGTAGTTTCATTAATTAGCAGTTCATAATTTTCTAAACGAAACTCAACACTAATAGTTTGCAAATATGAATTATACATGAGAGTATTAATAAATTTTAGTTAAATTATTTGTATTAAAGGCAGGAAGACTAAGTAAGTAGACAGTCATTGCTGAAACATCGGATTTAACGTAGGTTAACTTGATTACGATTGTGAATTCTTTGTGTGAAGCGTATTGTGAATTCTTTGTAATCGATTTGTTTAGATTTTTTATTAATTGTCTTTTAAATTAATTATTTATTTTAAAGTTTATTCGATTCGTAATTCATAGCAAAAATAAAGTAATTTTTTAATAATGTATTTAAAAGTGCGTTTGCGTGATTTTTTTCTATTTATGACTACAAATACGAGTATAAATGACTAATCCTCTTTATCTTGGTTTGCAATCACTCCTGGCGCCATTCTTACATTATACCTACTCTTGCTCTAGATTGAATGATGATTATCTAATTGTTTAACAACACGTATAAATCTCGTGATTCATAACGTTATCATTAAATCTACTAAATATTTGACACGCTAACAACACTCAATTATTGTAAATTCATTGACTTTGATAATTTGATAGCCGTGTATTTTTTATTGTTGTGTTGGGTCAAACCTGGCAATATTATATTAAAGTGGCAACATTCCTATTTTTCCGGAAATGCAATATTGCATATAACAAATGCCACAAGTAAATATTGCTAAATTCCCAACCTGAGCCTTCGACCTATCTTGTTAATAAATAAGGAAATATATTACTTATACATCTCATAGGTCTTAAACTACGAAATTATGTAGATAATTAGACATTAAGCACATAACACAGTTTCGTTGCATCACCATTCCAATCACATTGATTGGATCCCGGCGGCTAAACATTGAATGTCCTGAGCAGTCCGTTGATCACTATTATAATGGCGCGTCCATACTACACAGTATCGGCTGCCCACGAAAGAGGCGGGGGATGTAGCGATTTTTTAAGCATTGATCCTTCAAACGATTTTCTTTTATAGGCACGTCAAATATAAAGAAATGTTTGTCCTGTATCATAATAAGTTAGTTTTTTCACGAAGGTCATCTTTGTAGCTTCGTGTTTCAGTCATAACAAAAATGTACTATGATAATCATAACAAGAATTTAGATGATATAATCTATGTATGTCCAGTGTCTTCATGCAATCTTAATCAGGTATTTTGGTGTAACTACTTTCACAATATATATTGCTACAGGCACTAAATTGGAAAAAGGCGAGTAAGATTGACTTGGGAAAACCTACGCAGACCTAATTTTTAATTTTACAGGACCAAATCATAAGTAGGCTCTTAATACGTTTGACGCATGCATGGCCATTTAGTCAAATGCAGGTACATAAGTAACTGCTAAGAGACCAGCTGATCAACAAATCATGGTCAAAATTGTTGACTAAATGCATTGACCACTGTCTCCTTAATGCCTTAACCGCCACACCACCGCTCGTCGTGCGTCAACTCGTCCGCGCGTTTCGTGGCCTCAGTGCGCGTCACAATGGAAGCGGCCGCAGTCGTGATCGCGGCTCGCGGCCATCACGTCCCCGAGTTGATGCGCCACCGACGCTGCGCTGCCGCTGCCGCCGCGTGAGATCCTAGAACGAGGAGAAGACATCATCAGTAAAAATCCAACAGCTTTTATGTTTATCGATTTCGAGTGAGAGAGATAGAGAGAGAGGCTGGGCAGGGAGTTAATCTACATCTACACTAATATTATAAAGAGGAAAGTTTTGATTGTTACTTTACATTGAATAGGCTCCGAAACGACTAGGCTGATTTGGAAAATTTACCATTAGAATCCTACATTATCCTTGATGAACATAGCCTGTGCGAAGCAGGCGGCGGGCGAAGAGCACTCGGAATATATGTATGTCATGCTTGTATGACATACATATATTCCGAGTGCTCTTTAATCTGTTGGCTATATTCACGCAAATTAAACCTAAAATTTACTACGCCATTCCCTTAAAGGGGTGACTGAGCCCTTTCCGTACAGCGATCGGGCCTGGCTAACCTTCAGGACCAGAAAGTCGAATTCTTAAAATGTTGAGGTTGCAAAAGTAGGTACTGCTAATTTTGTGATCTGCACATGTATAAAATCAGATATTTACGAGCCAAAGGTCATTTGTCGAGTTGTCAATGTCTTGATTGATTTTTATAGTCCTTGTCGGAAGAGGAGCAGCAGGCACATTTCATGTAAATATGTACTCTACGAGTAGTTATGGAAAGCGAGTGACTCAAGTATTAAAACGCCTCGCCATACAAATGGCGAAGTGTGCCAAGGCCGCCTTTAGAACGTTATGGCCGTAAAGTTGGAAATTCCACTGGTTCTGCTGGGCGCCCAGCCATACATCAATATTGACAGTCTTCACAGGTACAGCATAATGGTTATGGAAATTAATATAATAATAATATTGGTTACGGTTATGTCGTTATGTATTGGTGTGTGGCCTTTGCAGGTGTTATTGTGATGTAAGTGAATCGCTTGGTTTCGTTTCGTTGGTTATACTTATTTGCCATTGTTCAAATTTGGATGATTTAGGAGCGGCATTTAGATAAAATTAATACAAGTTTCAGTTTTTTTTGTCATCACAATGAGTTCACGGAAAGTTAACAAGTTTGCGGCATAGTATTTAAATTATTGAAAGCAGTACTTTTCGTAACTTTTACATGAATATCAAAATAACACAAATCACTGGCCGAAGTGCGCCACGGAGCTGGCGAGCTCCGTGGCGCAGTGGTTAACACGCCAGCCTGCGACACGAGGGCCCCGGGTTCGATGCCCGGTCAGATGAAAAATGATCTTTTTCAGATTGGCTTGGATGTTTATCTAGATTAAGTTAGCCCTAAAGTAAGTTCGAGAATTGTGTTATGGGATACTAACTCAACGATACTATATTTTATAACAAATACATATATAGATACACATCCAAGACCCAGGCCAGGGCAATCCGGGCACTCTCGTGTGGCAGACTGGCGTGTTGACCGCTGCGTCACGGAGCTAGCTTTAAGTGGAGAGAATTGGAAAATATCCAATCCATCCATGTTACATGAGTGAGAGTTGGTCCCACAACATATTGGTACCAAACTAAATATGGGAGAATTGTGTCTTTAAAAGGCAAACAGACCCTTTGCACTATATCACTCGATTAAATTTAACTTCCTCCATCTCTCCCCCGACCACCCACCTGCAGCATTACAAGTGTTAATTTCGCGAAGGGCGTGACCGTGCCACTTTTACTGCCTGATGAAGGGTTGGGCTGCTTTCCCTTCGAGTATTTACCGACTCGTCAGTTTAATCGACTTGTTATTTTGGCCTGGAATTGATAATGCAGGAAAGTTGAGAGTAAGTTGACAATTACAAGCTTTTTCAATAAAGCTGTCGGTTTTGGTGTAGCAACAAAGTAAGCGTACGTTCTTGAGGTCGTATTTTTATTTTTATACAAGAAAAATATATTATAATATTCTACTTTTTGAGCATGCGAAAGAGACGAAAGAGACGCACTCTTCAAAAATACATCTCGTTTACAGATTCAAGAGGTTTCTTTTTGACTTGATAAAGTCTTATAAATCGATGAAAAAGTGGCACGTTGCCATATGCAAGCGAGAGTGCGGAACTAAGCGTTCGGCTTGTGACGCATCTAACTCTCTTCTATCGTTATCACGTAAAATTATTGTACTTTACAGATTTTTTAAATTTACTATGTGGTACTAGACTCCAAGCGAGCTTTCGCTACTTGACCGAGCGTTTGAAGCGAGGGCAAAGTGCCCTCTACCTGTCTATACAGATAACATCATCAAAGGGCCCCCAGGAGGGACGGACCTCGGCTCGGGCATTGCCTTTTTTTTTTTTTTTTTTTTTTTTTTTTTTTTTTTTTTTTTTTTTTTTGAAAGGACTATGTAGCTAGCTCCAAGTGAGCTTTCGCTACTTCACCGGGCGTTTGAGGTGAGGGCAGAGTGCCCTCAACCTGTATAGACAACATCACCAAAGGGCCCCCAGGAGGGACGGACCTCGGCTTTGGGCGTTGCCTGTGTGCGCAAGGCTTGGAGAGACAGCAAACTCTCATATTGCCTGATGGGCCGCGTATGCGTGCATGCAAGCCTGAAGGGCCAATCTGAGAAACAAGGGCATTGCCTGTGCGCGCAAGGGTTGGAGAGGTCGCAAACTAGTCATATTGCGTGGCGCGATGGGTCGGGATTTCAATTATGCATAGCCTGTAGGGCCAATTTGATTTTCAAGACGGCACGTTCATGTCTTTTTAAAGGCGGATAACGAACGTGGTCCGGCTGGGTTTATAGTTTTAATTTCTTTTAATTTCAATCATGTTATCCATTTTATCCTATTGGGTACACATTAATAAATCAATCGGTCGATACACTATACACTAAAATTGCAAATTTACGGGAGAACATAAAGCTGATATTTCAATTGTAAGATAGAGATACTTATACAGCTTAAACAGCTCCGTGGCGCAGTGGTTAACACGCCAGCCTGCGACACGGAGTGCCCGGGTTCGATTCCCGGCCAGGTCAAGATGGAAAATGATCTTTTTCAGATTGGCCTGGGTCTTGGATGTTTATCTATAAATGTATTTGTTATAAAATATAGTATAGTTGAGTTAGTATCCCATAACACAAGTCTCGAACTTACCTTGGGGCCAACTCAATCTGTGTGATTTGTCCGTATATATTTATTAAAAAAAAAGGTGCTAGTTAATTTAATTAACTAAAAGTTTTGGTAACAGATAAACTTATTGTTAAACGGAAAAAGATAGATTTTTTTTTGTTAAAAACGCATAAGACCGGTGTAAAATAATAGTTAAAGGGAAGATAGAAGGAAACAGAGGGAGGGGAAAATCAAGGTTTATCGAGCAGATCAAAAATAAGTTACATAAGTAACAAAGCAAGGAAATAAAACATGACAACATGAGCCAACAACAGAAAAAAATTGGAAATCACCACTTCAAGAGCCAGGCTCTTAATTAGGATGAAGGCGAAACTCTATAGATGTTGACTATCCAGGAATGTGTTAAACTTTGGTAAACAAGAAATGAATAATCAAGATCTACCTATCTATGGGTAAAAGTATTTAAGAAATATCAATCGACACGACGTTGCTAGCGTTCTGTTAGACGCACAACTGGTTTCAGAAAGGAGTATTGTTTGTATTTGACGCAACTTCTTCGTCATGCCGGACACCGGACATCGTGAGTGGGGACATCTATCGAAATATTTATATCTGTTCCTAATGACTATGATTTTCAGTTAAAGACATTTTTTTTATTTAAACTTTAAAGTGGAATATATTATAATATTCTACATGCATTAACTGTTTTGTTTTTCGAATCGTATTATTGTAAAATTCTCATGAGAAGAACTCGTACGATGTTGTACGTTTTGATTAAATATGTCATAATTATTTTATTATTTTCTTATTTTTTGTAAACTTTATAATACGTAATCAAGACTAATTCTAATCTAATAATATATTCTACGTAAATCAAGCTTACTGTTGTCCGTATACATGCAAAATTTCACTTTAGTTGGAATTATCAAACCCGAAATGATACGAAAAACGTGTGTATGGAAAATTCAATTTACTCGTTATTCTTTATAGAAAACGACAATTTCATAGGTTTAAAGACTCATTGACTAAAAAGAGGAAAGATTTGATTTTTGTTTTTTGTAATGAATAAACTCACAAACAACGGAATCGATTTGAAAAATCTTTCATCTGTAGATATTGTATTATCAGCGGTAACACAACATAGCAACAACTATAATTTACACGGACGAAGTCGCGAAAAGTCGCAAAATACACATGTCACAAAACACACATGTCTGATATAGATCGATATATTGCTGCGTCCATCCCTAATCTTCAAAGTCGATAGATCTTATAAATATCAATATGTAAACCGTCGACATATTTCCAAACATTGCGATTTGTGTCAACAAGTGTCGATAGATCTCACAAACCTTGATATGATAACATCGATATAAATATTTCGTTGTCCATCTCTAGCACTCGTGTCGGAATGCCGCGCGGACACTTTCTCCCGAGTTGCGCAAGCGGCGGCAAGCAGTCTCTCGCAAAAAACACATTTTATCCGTTTGTGTCGTAACTGTTATGTGATACATGACCCGTTTTGGTCGGTTAGCATTCTTTTTGCGGCTGAATTTGGCGATCATATTTTAGTTCTGACCTCCTTTGGCCGATTGGAGTTTGGTGGTGTCTACTTTAATGTGGTCTTGGATATTAGTCTGTTAATAGAAGGAAAATCTTTATTGCTTAGAGATTTTGTTGGTTTGCCTTAAGCTTTTGGTTGCTTTGGTTACAGTCACTTGTTGATCATGTCGTTTTTAATAGGAAGGCTTCGGTTCTTTGCGCAGCTTCGTTTGGCGATGATACTTTAATTGTGAACTTCTTTGTGACAGAACGGCGTTTGGTGGTGAGCTTTAGCTTTTGGTGGCCTTGGATACAGCCACCTGTTGGTTTTTTGTCAACACAGATTGTTCCAAGCAACTTCGGTTATGCTACCGAATTTGGCAATGATAGTTTTGGTATTGTGGGCTGTTGCCTCTTTTGTTACCGTAGTTAGTCTGCTTTGTGGTGGTATGGCCTTGGTTGTAGTTGTCTTATTAATTGAACTTAAAAAAATAAGATATGGTTAAAAATACTCGCGGGTAGGATTTGAACCAGCGACTTTAGGTCTTTGTACGATCTACGCTCTGTCAATTGAGTTACTGCGCTTCAAGCTGGTTCAATATTTAAATAAAATCTTGTTAAAATTAACTTCAAGTCTTGGACGTAGTTGTTGATAGTAGTCTGTTATTAAAATAAATGCATTCGCGAACTGACCTCTCTAAGCAACTTAGGTTTAACATAAAATGCTGCTTAGGTTCTCCAATCTTAATTTTTGATCCGTTAGCAGCTTAGAATACTATTATAACCACTCGGTTATCCAGGATCCATAGAAAAAAGTCAATAGTTACTTACAAAAAAAGATAATGCGTAAATTGAGGTTTTTAAAAAAAAACTACTAGGTATAGGTACTCTAAAATGCTACACCGAAGTGTATCCGGATCAAATATACCCATTACGCTAGCAGTATTCCCCCTTTGAAAAGCTATGGCCTTATAGTTTAAGTCTAAGCTTTAAGTTTAAGCCTTTAATTTAAAATTCAGTTTGTTTGTGTTTTTTTTCATTGATGTTGATGAGCTTTGTTTAGCTTGATACATAAATAACATATATTAGTCTACATCAATATAACTGACGTGCCCCAGCGCGTCTGTCTATTATATCAATCCTGTCGTTAATAATAGGTAATTATTGATATAAAAAGGATTTTATATTCCGATGTATCAAATACATATATTTATATGTATATATCATGTATAAAAATAAAAATGCATCCTAACTAATATTATAAATGTGAAAGTGAGTTTGTTTGTTTGTTACGCCTTCACGTCCTGTCTACTGAACCGCTCGTCATGAAATACATAACCGTTCAGGATTTTTTCCCGACGCATTGACATTGACGCGGGCGGAGCCACGGCTGATACCCAGTAGATATCTTTACCGTGCCCAGTACGAATATAAAATCCTTTTCATTTCAATAATTACCTACGTTATTCTTGACGACAGCACTGATATAGTAGTTCCCATTAACCATATCACGTACTAACCACAATTTTACGGTGCTTGCACTTAATATTGAGCTGCGAATTAATCATGTTCATGTCTTGTTATTGACGCGGTGATTAAGTACTTGAAAAAATTAAGGAAACAACCACTTTTAATATCGTTGTCGTCATGTAATACAGATGGCTATGACTGTTTTAAAAGTTGTATTCAGTCCTTTCGATACTCCTTTAACAGGTTGTGTAGTTCGCCTCAGAATTGGCTACAAAAATCTTTTTTGGCTTACTCTACAAGATTACAGAAAGGTTACTTGCACCGCTTGACGAATAAACCATTTTAGGAGCGGTTAAAAAACGCTTGACTAGTGACAAAATTTTCTTGCTTGGCCAATTATACCCTACATCCTATTTTTTATTTGGTTAAATGTGTTTTTGATTATTAATTTCTTGTCCGTCGAGCCATCGCCATTTAGTTCCTCCATTGTTTAATATTTTTTCCTAGTTAAGTCTTTCGCTTGGTATTCCTTTTTAACTCAACTAATGTAATAATTGTAAAGGTGATTTAGTTATGGCTTCTGATGTTTTCGCGATTGTTACACATTTAAATAAAATCATTTAATACGGTATTATCCCGTATATTACATTATTTTTACACCTAACGTTTCGAAAACTGTAAGTCAAGTTGACATTTGTCTTTGTGTTATAAGAACTATACAACTAGCGCCTACAATATTTATTGATAACGTTTTGGATGTACGCAGTATTGGCTCACGGTGTCTGAAAGTCTTGCAGTCTTGTGATGAGCTTCAGATTTTATTAAATAGATGACAGTATCCCAAGCTGGTGGTAACTGCCAACCATACTCTCTATTGAAATTCGGATGTTTTTTTTAAATTAAATAGCCTCACGAAGCATTCTTGGAATGTATCTGTTTTATTTTGCAAGGACTTGAGGATCATCAAAACGCATGTAGTGGTTGGCTGGGCGCGGTCCCCGCTTGGATGGGTGGCCGCAAGTGGCTTAAAAATATCTCGAATTCTTTCAAGCCGTTGGTCCCGGCTATCATCATTGTTGGCTGTTGTTAAGCTATGTCAGATGCCTTTAGGCAACTTATAAAATCTGACACCAGTTTTGGTCACGTACACACCCGAAAAACACACAAACAGCACGATTTATCCAGAAACAAACTCCAGGCTATAATGCGAGCGAAACCGTAAACAAATACAAGTAAGTACTTACTTAAGTTATCATTAAGTACTTATTGCCCATTCATGTTAATAATGTTTCGTCGGCTTGTTTTTTTACGGCTTTCTGTTCACTTTCATTGACGGACGTGGCCGAATTAATTTTTCGCGCATGCGTTGTCAGGGATGCAGGCAATGAGTGGACAGTGGACACCATATGTCCTTTTTATCCATTAAATACAAGGACAACATTACGAATCTTCGGGCGCCAATAAGTACCTATGTTATAAATAGTACGTATTGCCGATTAATTATGTTTAGTCCGTCTCGTTTTTATGTTCACTTTCACTGGCGCGGGCGCGGCGAGCGGCCGCGCTGATGGATGGAGCATTTGCATGTGCGCACGCGCATGTGTTGCGTGTATTCATTGCTGCGAGCTGCGCATCACCGTTTAAGTTCTTTCCGCTGGTGGATACGTGTAGTTTTGATGGCTATCTATAATCGTATGTTCTGACTAACATGCAAAATTGTAAGTTATCATCATTTGAGTGTTTTTTGCCGGTTGCAATCTCAGCTTTGTAGCTGTAATACGATTTGGCATAGTTTTATGCGGCCGACCGCAGACTAATAACACTATATATAGGCACTACCAACTAACTATTAAAAAAAATATATTTTTCTCAGTGTAGGTATATTTTTATGTGAAACACGAATCGCGTTTGTCGTAAAGAGAGAACAGTGCAGCACTATGACGTACTATAAGATACATATAACACTATATCACCATTCATCGCATTTTAACAAAGCACTTGAAGAACCGATCTAAAATTAAAACTAACCACAATCTCTCCCCCGCTGTATTTAACTATTTTTATCTCATCTATTTAAAAAACGAAGAACGGATGTCCGATACAGGGTTTTAAATACGTTTTTATTCCCGAGGGACAATTTTTTTTATCCACAATTCAAAATATTTTTAGTCCCGTGGGAGTGAAAACAAATATTGTTTTTCTCATAGAGGGAGATGAAAAGCAGAACGTGTATTTTCGGACCTAATTTAATACTTTTACTTTGGAGTCTTCTTTAGAATCCCTCGTAATGCTTGGGATTCAATGCTAGACTTCATCGTTTCACTCTGGAATCAAAATTTCAATTTTTTTTAATTGCACTAGGAAGTATTATGTTGGGCCCTTGCGTCACATATCATCATCATCATCATCAGGTCTTTTTAGTCTCCAATGCAGGAGCATTGAGACTCTGTATTACCAGCACTGAGCACTGCTGGTAATACAGAGAGGGTCATCTCTCTGTATTACCAGAGCCATACTTGGCCAGGGCAAACAGAGGATTTGGCCTACACTCTCCTCGCTGGCCAGACGGGGTGGAGAGGTCTCGTTGATGTTTATGAGCTTTGTTTAGCTTGTCGCCTTCGTCACATATACAACTATTTAAAAAAAATACTGCCTCTAGGAGCCTAGATAGGTACTAATTATTTACTCGAGTTTGTTTCTGTGTCATGCATTTTACAATTATACCTACAAGTAGCCGCCGACGTAAATTAGTTCCAGAAACCCATTAACCAGCATCACCACGTTGGGTTCCGTGGTCGGAATCGTTGTAATAGACCCAGAGCTATCAGTTCCACATGGTTACCGGTACGCACGCGATGCAACTTTAATAATCCGATAGCCTTCCGGAAAAATACACACATATAATATATACATATCACGTCTTTTTCCATTGCGGCATAGACAGAGCCCAGGTCTTTAAGACCTAAAAGCCACGTTTAGCACGTCGGTGGGCGTTAGGTGGAAAGTTGAATTAAAGTAGTGATGGGTTGCTAGCCGCATCGCCTACTAATATGATACGTCAAATTTGCCCATTCCCTCGATCGACTTTTACGATCTGCGCGGGAAGAGAAGCAGCTGGTACACTCTACGATTTTTCTTTTCTCTCAGCATGGAAGACACGGAAAAGTCACGGTATATATTCATTTTTGAAGACTTAAAAAAAAGAAGGTTATCAATTCGGTTGTATTGTTTGACGTGATAACGTCTTATAAATCGGCTGCACGCACCAAAAAGTGTCACGTTCCGTGTGCAAGCGAGAGCGCGGAACAAGCGATAGAGAGGCACGATCGGCGTAAGCGTTAGGCTTGTGACGTATCTACCTCTCTGTCCACCGTTATCACGTAAAATTATCGTCTCTGTCCCATTCGTTTCCTGAGTATTGAACTTGGATGGAGTTTTTTTTCTTGAGCCATTTGTGCCCCACTGCTGGGCAAAGGCCTCCCTCGTTATTTCCACAAATTCCTTTCCCTCAATAAACTCTTCCAATCCTTCTCAAATTTGTCAATGTCATCTATCCATCTCTTCCTCGGTCTTGGTCTGGTGTCCATTGGGTGTTGATGTAAGCCCATGTTTCGAGATGCATTGGACAGATGTGACCCGCCCAATCCCACTTTAGTTTGGCGGCCTTCTTTCCAACATTTGAAATTTTTGTGATGGCAGGGTGGATGGAGTTGCGGGCAAAATCTAATTATCTAAGGCACGAAACGACACGGATACTAGTACGAGCGAAAATGACATTAAAGCACTTTTCATATGCGCATTGGAGCTGTAACCGACATACCCCACTGCCCAACCGTGACCATTAAAACGCGGCGTTTGGATATAATCTGTTCTATTTTTTGTATGTTTTGGCGTAAGTGAAATTTAATAATACATAATATAATTACTAGATTCCATTAATTTTCACTATTTTACTAATTACGAAAGCGAAAGTGTAATTTATAGTTATTTATGGAAATGACGGTGTAATTGTATAATAAATACACGCTTAACCATGGAAAGATTGCGGTATAAATATAATATTAATTATATATATATATATATATAGTGATTGTTAGTCGCTCAAAGGATTGAGTATATCATGTATGAAAAAGCTTTTTTATTAGTGAATTATTACTTAGTTTTTCTAAAAAGGTAGTAAATGATAAATCATCAAACGTTATAATAATATTGAAACTGGTCACGCATGCAATATTGCTCTTGTTATAAGTTATAATATAAAAGCAGAAAGTGCGAAATATCTATTAAAATACTTGTAATATACAAGAATATTATTAACTTCTGCTTTTCGCAGCAGGCAATTATTTTAAATTTTATTGCAATATTAGTAAGATGACAAGCGAGACATTCAATCTGATATATCAAACATTTTAAAAACATTTTTTTACGTGTCATCATCATCATCATCATATCAGCCGCAAGAAGCCCACTGCTGGACATAGGCCTCCCCCGAGGATTTCCAATACGAGTGGTTGGAAGCGGCTTGCATCCAGCGTCTTCCTGCAACCTTAGTCAGGTCATCCGACCATCTGGTTGATGGATGTCCGACGCTGCGCTTGCCGATACGTGGACGCCATTCAAGAACCCTTCTGCCCCATCGGCCATCGGTTCTACGCGCTATGTTATGTGTATATAATACTTATATAGATACCATCATCTACTGCCTGTGATTTCGTCTGTGACGTAAAGTGGCCTGTGTAATAAACTGTCCGGTTGGCAAATTTCATCTTTGTTAAAGCGTTTTTGCATGATTGAGTAAAACATTGAAGCTTCTAAATAAGAGCTCAATTTTAAAACTGTTAGTAGGTATCGAAACTTTCCCATTTATAATATTATAGAATTATAGAATAACAGCCACAGGTATAGTAAAGACAAGATTATACTTTACGAAATTGACCTCAAGTTTACACCCAAACAAATAATTTTGCCTCAGAAGCCAATCGCGTGATTTTGAACCTCTGAACTATTTTAAAATCATGGAATCAGAATCCCTAATGAAATACAGCAAGCAAGCGAGAAAATTGCAAGAAAAAGGTACAAAACGAAAATAAAATTTTGAACTTCCATAGAAATTCGCCCAGCTTATGGGATAGTTTGTATGCCTAAATATTTTTATCGACTTTTACCTTTTTTCTTGTATTAGGGATTCTGATTCCAGGATTTCAGCATAGTTCAGAGGTTCAAAATCACGCTGTAAGGTAAGGTTAATTTAAATTAAGCGCAAATATTTAAAGCGCTGGGTCCCATAGGTCAAAGAAATGCTTTAGTAGCAAATTTTAAGAAATCGACACGCTAGTTTTTGTTTAGTTTTTTCGTATCCTTATCCTTACTATAATATTATAAATGCGAAAGTAAGTTTGTTTGTTTGTTACGCTTTCACGCCCTAACTACTGAACCGATCATCATGAAATTTTGCATACAAGTTCTCTGGAGTACGGAGAAGGACATAGGCTACCTTTTATCCCGGGAAATACTGTTCCCGAGGGATCGACATTGACGCGGGCGGAGCCGCGGGCGAAAGCTAGTAATATATATTTATTTAAATCGACAAATCAGCTATTTTTTATTGTCGTCAGCAGTAACTTAGCACCCATAGTAGGTAATAGTAGAAAGTTTGTCGCCAAGCAAGTGTTATGTTGCACATAGGGTGATTTTTGAGTTTTCTAAATGTTCAAATCAAGATATCTGTAAACTACCGCGTCAATTTTTATAAAACTGGCTTCTAAAGCATTTTTCCAGCTTATGGGTGCCTGCCATTTAAATTGACCTTATATATAAGGATTAACGAGTGCATGACGGATCCATCTGTGACACCAATGGCCGTAAATCGCCAGTCGAATTAAGGCAGCATTGCAATTTATCAAACTTGAAAGTGGTGATCAATTCGGGTGTTTAGTTGCAACGAGTGCCGGTATCAAATGACGGCACCGTCCGATGCTTTCACCGTTTGGTTTCTCAAACAAACCACTCACTTTTACAATTTCGGCGGTTATCATAATACTTTGAAGACACCAATACTCCTAAACAATAAGACGTTAGTTGTACATCTTATATGTGTGCCAGCATGGCGCAGTTGACTCGTAATGCAACAAGTGAAGAATAGACCGAACTGAACCGAAAAACAAATAGGAGAAAAGTAGAAGAATAAAGATACGCGTGGTTAAAACGAAACAAGTTTTCATGAAAGTCTTAATTTTGTCTACCATATTTAAAAAACCAAAAATTTTACGGTAAGGTGGAGTTTTGTATCGCAAGCTAATTCGTAGTATTTGTTTTGAATAACTAGACCTGACCAAATTTCTGTACACAGACATTATAAATAAATATATAGGGACTTATCACACAACTTGAGCTAGCCCCACAGTAAGTTGTGAACTTGTGTCGTAGGATACTAATTCAATGATAATATATTTTATAATAGATACTTAAATAGATAAACATCCAAGACCCAGATCAATTTGAAAAAGATCGTTTTCCATCATGACCTGGCCGGGGATCGAACTCAGGAACTGCGCCACGAAGCTCGCCATTTTAAGTTTTGCGAGTATGAAATTAAAATAACTCGTAGAAGACATTTAAGACTTAGGCTCAAAATTGAACACCTTGGTCCCTACTACTCTATGAATGGACTGGCCGAGTGCAGCCACAATAAGATGTGGTTGCGTAACAGCGGGACTGCGTTCGTAGTCACGACGTTTGTTGACCTCTAAAAGCTAGGTTACTGCACCCGCATCCCTTTGCTACTTTTCTTTCAATATATAGTTCACACGCGGTGCGTTACTTCAGATGTTTATACTCGTACCTAATCAGAAAAAGAATTCATGTGTCGAGTTATTTGTACGCTCTCGTAGTTTTCGTGCAAATATATCTTTAGGCCTCTATATGTGATGTTAATAAAAGGAGAAACAAAGAGAAGAATCAATATAGAAAAGTCTACTTACATTTTAAGTAATGCCTCCATCTTTTTCTCCATCACGAAGATCGAATCAGACGGCTGTGACGTCAGGACCTTGCAGAAAGTTAGCTTAGCGCACTGGGAGTCCCTCCAATCAGTCTGCCTGACCAAATCCAAGGCGGCGGACGTCAGGCTCGACGATGGCCGGCTCCCGTCTATATGCTGCAAGTCGTCATCCATATCACCAGACAACGACCTGCGATGCCTCCTCTTCACCCTCCTCAACACAACTTGACTAGCATCCTCATTCGGAACGTCTCGTTTAGCTCGACCACCCTCGCTACCGTCAGGTGACATCACTACGTACACATTTTCACTTGGCATTTTGTAATTATCATCGTACACTTTTTGGCTGCTAATGATTTGTCTGTCGATGTCGTAAGGCACGCTGCCGAAAGATCTTTTATGTTCTTTTTCCAGTTCATCCTCGATTTCCTCTTCACTGAGGCCCGAGTTACGCATCAGGTTTACATCTAAAAGTCTACCCATAGCTACAGCACCCAATCCTAACGCTGCTCCTCCGGCCATTAGACCTATAGCAGGCAACATAGCGGGTGCGCCTGAGGCAGCTGCAGCGGCAACTCCTATTTTGTCCTGGGCGTATCTTTGAGACTGGATGGAATTGGACGGGTATAAACCGAGGTTGTGAGAGATTTTGTGTGTAGCTTCGACTAGAGGGTCGAAGACAGGCTGTGTCACTTTTGCGATAGGGTCAATAATGGGTCTAGTAAGTTGCTGCACTGTCTGACTCGCAGTGTTGATAGTATCTTTCATGGAGTCAGTGAATTTTTTCCAAAGCGAGGGTTCTTGGACACGTTTAATGTAGCCATAGTTATAAGGATAGGAAGGACGGTTATTTTCGTAGTAAGAAAACTTTTTGTATTCATCCTCGTAGTACCTGTTAGGATTTTGGGATCGTTGTTGTCCGTAGCCGTTCACAGGTTCCATAGGGTAAGGATGAGCACTCTTAGGTATGTTGGTAGTGTAATATTTTACTTTTCTCTCGTCTCCGTTAGTGGCCTTCGCTGGCTGGATGCCAAGTTCAGGGTGCGCGTATTGCAGGACTGGATTGCGAACGCTTTCATCGAAACCTGGCTTGGCATTCTTTGGCGTGTACATTACAGAGTTAGGAAAGTTGACCTCGCCAGGATGTTGCAGCATTCGTCTTTGGATATGACTTTCAGAGTATTCCATATCTCCATTGTGTGCCCTCGAACTCCGGCCACTAAAGTAGTCGCGTTTCAGTTCCTGCTCATTTATCTGTTTTATATATTCGATCAGTTTCGAGTTCGCTACTTTCGAATTATCGGCTTTGGTGAAAGGACCGTAGCCCGACTTCAGAAGGCTCTCCTTTTTCTGATTGTACGCATACATCGGGTTGTCGCTCGTCATGTACGGGCCGATGTTGTCGTCGTAATCGTATCGAACGTTGTCGAACTTTGTGAAAGGTCCGTCTTTATGTTCAAAGTTATCGTCTTTCGTGAAGGGCCCAAAGTTCTGTTCGGGTTCGGCGGCTCTCACGTCTGGGTACACATCAGCTTCAGGGATAGCTTTGGCTGGCTTGTAACCTTCTGGGTAAGGCAGCAATTCTCCATTGACGACTCTTGCGTTACGCCAAGTTTTTTTATCAGATTCATCATCCGGCATTCTGACACCCTGAATTTCAGGAATGCCGTCATCACCCAGGGTCAAAATTGAACGTCCACGCTTATTGTTATATTTTTCAACAGCTTTTTTCAAGTACATTGGATCAGAGCTGACCATGACCGGGTCAGGGACCTTGAATGACTTTTCTTCACGGTCAGCAACTTTAGTGCTTACAACTTCAATATAGACAGGATTTCTGTCGTTCTTGATAACAGGATTGTGAGGATCAAACCTGTAATTTTTGATCGGCGCTCCATAATCCATGAAACTTGTGGAAGTAATGTATACTTTCTTGTTTTCGGTTCTTTTCTCGTTGTCGTACGTGGGGTAGTAGCTGGACGTTTCAGGGTCAGTTTCAGGTTTACCTCCGTCCTCTTGGATGTGAGATTCAGGGTATACTGACACGGGAGACCAATTACCGTATTCAGCTTTGATATTACCTAGTTCTTCCTTGTTATTTCTGTTTAAATAGTAATCGTATCCAGCCAGATCACTGTTAAGCGGGCCCATGTAGCTTAGTTTCCTCTGGTCTCGGGTTTCCGTCTTATTTTTATTTTCCTCAGCTGTCGAATTCAAAACCGCTGCAGTGGTTTTTAAAGACGCTGTCGTGGGTGCCACAGTGGTACTAGCATGCATCGTTGTAGATTTATCTTTCTTCTTGACGATGAGCTGCGTCATGTGACCCTGCCTCGTCTTTACGTTAACCGTCTGTGTGTCATGAGGGTTAAGGCTCCTGGACACTTTGAGTTCGGTCCGGGTGGTCCGGGAGGGCAGGATGGTGGTCCGGATGGTCTTGGTGGTGGTGGTGGTGTTCTGGTCCGCGACCTCAGCCGCGACGTACGCGATGCAAACCAGCCATATTATGGCACACGGTCGTATGTGTACGGGAGTCATCTGGAAAACAAACAGATATATATTAGCTTAGGAAATAATATCAGGGTAGGTACTACAATAGAAAAGAGTGTGAATATGTGGTGAATATAAATAGCTAATTAATGTAAATAGGTATATTGTTGCACCTCAAGAAGTAAGTATTCTTCTGGGTTATTTTATTTTGTTATTACAACGAGCGAATATTTACGGCGTGCGTAGAAAGTAATGAGCATGGTCGCGCGGCGCGGCCATACAAACGGCCGATCCGCGTGTTACGTAAAGATACCGCGTTTTCTTTCTCGTGTCGTGACTCGCGTCCTACGACTCCGTCGAAAACTGTGAGGTTATGGAAGAAACCCCCAATCAAACGCTGTCTTGGAAGCAAAGGAAAAAACACGCCTACTGACTCTCATCCTCAATCGGGTTTATTCCGAAACGCTTAGTTTCTCGATTATGCAAACTTAAAAACGAAAAATACATAACAGAAAAAATGTGACGTATGTACTTTAAATTAAAATGTTGATTCTTTTATCAGTGCAAACAGTAAAAGTTGAGTTAGGGCATAGGAGTTGTTATAAGATACGAGATGATGAATAAATTAGGTGTAGCTTTGTCACCAGCTCATAATGTAGCAGAGAATTATTAAATTAGCTTTATTTGTTTTTAAGTGTATTGTTACAAACAAACACACAATGGAAACTTTACTTTTTACAACAATTATAAGCTTTCGTTTATTATCGGCAATCCGGAAAAAATTTATCTATTTCATGTTAGGTTCTATGATATAAATAACACTAGTGGTTCTGCGAGATCAGTAGACCTCGCGAGCCCTTACAACCAACATTCACATTTGCCCTGCAGTGCTCTAAAATATATTTGTTACTGATATGCTAATTGACTAAAGGATGATTTCCTTCAGTTACTATTTCCCAATCCCCGCTGCTCTTAATTAGGTACCAAAGGAAACGGAAATTTAAACCTACATTCCTCTTACCAGAAGACCCGACCAGACCCTTTTTTAAGAGGAAACACGAGGAAACTCGAGGGAATTGAAAAATAGGTATTTATAATATATATTTCTGTCGCGCCGCGTGCCCAAACAAACCCCGCAGAGTACGATAGAGATAACTGCAGCTTGGCCGGAAAATACCTATAAAAAGTACACAAAATTAACGCTTCGTAATCCTCTGATTTCTTCTCCAAAACTTAACCGATTTAATTTCTTTTTACATTAAAAATTTAAAATAAGCTATGGCTGTGTTTCTGCGTTTCTTTTTCTTATATAATTTTTTTGTCGTGCCAGTTTTTCGAAATTTAAAAAAATGGCCGATATATGGGGGTCTGAAACTTAAAAAAACTCATAGCAAAGCTATTTGGAAAAAAAATCAAAAATGTCAATAGAGTTTTTTGTTATTCTCAATAAGACGCAACTTTTTTGTCTGAACAACTTTTTTATACGATAAACTTGAACGTGTTTATAGTCGGCAATTTGCCCAAAAGATGTCGGAAATCGATTTGAAGGTGTGGCACCCACGACAGCGTCATACCTCTTTGAATAATTCAATTATGAAAAAATTTAAACATACGGATTTTTTTTGTAAAATATCATTGCTCTATTGGTACTATCCGGCGAGGAATCAGGGGACTACTCTTGTATGGAAACACGGCCCTTGAGCACCATGTTTAGTATGCTTTTGTACACATTAACTAAGTTGGAGTGATCCTCATCAAGAGCGGAAATATCGGAATAGCGAACTTGGCATGGGTGAATGGGAGGCAAAGTTTAAGTACCCGGTTTCATAGTTGTTATGTTACCAATTGCTCAAAATTTTAATAGGACGCTTATTATCAACTATTATGGCAGGCAAACATGTGAACTTTACGTTAAGAAGTGGCCGGTACCTATAAGCCCCGGGTTCAAGTCACAGGATAGCATGTGAATCTTTTTTATTTATTTTTAATTTTTATTTAAGGATTCTAAGTTTATTCAGTGCTTTGAATCATAAAAGTAATTCGCAGTATCATGCTTTAAGCCAAAAAATATTTTTCATACTTTGATTTTTGCTCCTTAGGGAAAGTTGTTCAATTTCACTCCCTCTCCCACTTCTCGTACTTCAACTTCTTTCATTTCAATTTATATTTCACCTTTGTACTACATATAGTCTGTGGGTTTGGGCAATATGGGAGTGAAGTTTATTTCTGTGTAATCTACTCATAAAGCCCTTTTATTTGATACCGCACATGGTATGTTAATATAAAAAAAAAAAAACTCTGTATCACCGTCGTCACAGTTACTACGCACCATTTTCATACTTGTCATACCATAGATTTGTGTTTACTCGTACATACTTAATGCACTAATACAACAAAATATACAGAAAATCGATTTCCGACATCTTTTGGGCAAATTGCCGACTATCGTTCAAGTTTATCGTATAAAAAAGTTGTTCAGACAAAAAAATTGCGTCTTATTGAGAATAACAAAAAAGTCTATTGACATTTTTGATTTTTTTTCCAAATAGCTTTGCTATGAGTTTTTTTAAGTTTCAGACCCCCATATATCCGCCATATTATTGAATTTCGAAAAACTGGCACGACAAAAAAATTCTATATAATTACCGAACCTGCTCACAAAATTTCATGAGAATCGGTTGAGAAATGCGACCTGTAGGCGAGAACAGACAGACAGACAGACAGACAGACAGACAGACAGACAGACGGACAAAAGAATTTTGGGCCAGTGGAAACTGAGCCGCTTCGCTCGCTCGGTCAATAAATCTCTTAATATTCGTTTACTAATGAGAATTGATGGTTTGACAGTGGCCTCTGCAATCTGGAAGTATCTATCAATATATTGGGTCTGTGAAATTAGCGTTTTCTATAGAAAATTTCGAGTAAATTGAATTTTTCATATTTTTTTTTTGTATGATTTCGGGATAAGTTTGACGTTCAACTAAAGTGAACATGTATTTACGGATAACAGTAAGCTTTATTTACGCATTATAACATTTAAAAATAGTTAGAAAAAGAATAGAAAAATTACGACATTTTTGATCAAAACTGACAACATTTAAAACAAGCTCTTTTCATGAGCATTCTTCAATAATTAAATTTAGAAATTCATGCCTTAAACAAAAAGTTTAAGGCATGCAGAATGTTAATAATATAGTCCACTTTCAAGTTTAAATAAAAAATATGTGTTTAACTGAAAATCATAGTCATTAATTTCATAGGTAAAGACCCATTATCACCAAAATATCTGTCACGATCCTCAATGAAAATCGAAACCATAACACGTAGAAAGCTCTTTTTTACGGTGAAAAGCTGGGAAACTCGATCACATGGATCACCGGCCTCTAATGAGCCAAACCGCCACTTTGCCATGCCGCCACAGAGGAGATATTACTGAGAGAGTAAGGTGCGTATACTCGTAGCTGTGTTACTCACTTTAAACATGAAGCTTTACTACTTTGCGAATCGTTCTTTCTAACAATGGTATTATATGTCTGTAAAGCATTTTCGTATTATATATCATGTATAAACCAATGTATACTGAGTCCACATACCTAATTACTAATGTTTTCAAAAATTGTGAGTTGTCGTCCTTGGAGAAAATGCGCTGTGCAGCTTGTTGCCGCTTCATCTGCACTCCGCTTTGGAAGCGGCATTAAACTTAGCCATAAGTAAATTTTTAACGTCAACAATTGTTGAGAAGTGAAATATGAAAATTAATAAGTGTTCAAATAAACCTATATTGAATAAACGTTTTAAATTTGAATTTGAATTTTGACATTTTTTATTAGTGTCACAAAGGCAATCAAACAATTTGGAGTCCAGGCATGGGAACAGTTATAATAAATAAATAAAATAAAAATGTTTATTTTCAGAAAACTATTTAGTCCATTTCTTTTGTTAGTAAACTTATATGTAGGTGTGTTAGTACTTATATTCTACTAGTGACATTGTTGACCGCATTAACAATGTGACTAGTAGAATATAAGTACGAACGCATGTTATGTCGCGGAAGGGTTGACATACTCGTGGCTCATGGGTCTTATGACCTTAGGACCTGTCTACCCCGTAAGCATAAAGACGTGATTAGTATTTATGTACGTATAATACCCAGCTTGTGTATAGTAAGCGCATACGCATGTTAAGCACGTGTTTAAGGCATGGTTTGGATTCGACCACAAGCCACATTAAATGTCACAAGTTCCTTCGTGCTTTGAAAGATATTAACGTGCGTTAACGTGCGAGAACGTTAATATCAACGTGCGTTCGAGGCACGAAGGAATTGCCACTTGTAGTGATTCAAACATATCGTTAAGTTATCTCTCTCACTCGAGCGTGTTCGCGGTTACATCTTTAGCTTAAATCAAAGACAATATAAAACTAGCTTAAATGCTTCGGAGCCCGGGGTCCGTTTAGCTAGTCTTATGTTTTGGTAGCCAAAAAAATTTTACTCTGGGTTTAGCCACTTGTACACATGAAAAACTAAACAAAAATGCATAAATTTATAGACATTCTGTGGATTCTGATTTTAAATTGTATAATGTACAGTTAGTGTGCAGCTCAGACATACCCACTAAAAACTTTTCGTGTCGTCCTTTTGTCTTCGTCGAAAAGAAAACAATCAAATGCTGGCTTGAAAGCAAAGAAGAGAAACGAAAAATAAATAATAAAAACAATTAGAATAAAATATTATTTCTGACCATCAATTTTTTAAGTCTTCCTCTAAAATCTTGGACTCTTCATTATCCTACTAAGCGATTTTATTACCACGCCGTCACTTTCTCGAAAATATGCGTCTTGATGAACCGTACAATCTTTTTGAGGCATTTAAATTCTCCGTGAACGATAGATGGGACTTATTGTGATTTTATGACGTTCTGACATTAACCAGACACAGCCATGTAATTGGGGACTGTGTTCCGGTCGTTAAGGATAAATGCTATTTTTACAAAACGTTTTGAGAATCGTGATGTAAGAGTTGATAGTTTTATATAAGTAAATTTGTTTTGAATTAATGTTATGGAGGTATACTTGCTTATAAACAGCATAAAGTTATTTGGATTTGTGTATTTGCATGTGATTGATACCGCGAGATTTTGAAACTCTGGCTATACTGAAATCAGAATCCCTAATGGAACACAGAATGGCAAGAAAAAAAAAAGGTGAAAACGAAAAGTAATTACCTTCCATAGAAATTCGCTCAGCTGATCGGCGACTTTATATGGGAAGCCAATTTTTTTAAAATTTTAACCGTTTTTTGATATTGTGTACTTTAATATTTATACTTTTATTTTGTAAGATTTTAGGATTTTAATATAGTTCAGAAGTTCGTGGACAAAGTCTGTGACATTTTCCACGAATTACACATATTCATATAAATCACGTCTTTATCCCTTACGGGGTAGACAGAGCCTGAGGCCATCAGAAACAAATTCCACGTTCAGCGTGTTATGGGTGGAAACCAGAATTTAAAATAGTGATTTTAAATTCTGTAAGTAAATTAAGGTTCCGTACCCTAAGGGTAAAAACGAGTCCCTTTTAATAAGGCTCCACTGTCCATCTGTCAGTCACCACCTTTGACTGGTGATAAAAAGACATGGTGTGTCTTTTTGTCACCAGTCAAAAAGACACACCATGTGTCTTTTGTGCCCGTTTTTGCTTAATATTAAAACGGTGGTACAGAACCCTTAGTGCGCGAGTCCGACTCGCACTTGGCCGATTTTTCTTTGCTTCCTGACCAAGGAATTCCTGAAAAGGAATATTTAGCGTAGAGATATATAATTGGCTAATAGATATTCTCTAAGCTCATTCTCACGTAACTCACGCATGCGGGTCACGCCTTCGCTTTCTCGCCACGCAATATTGACAAAAGTGTACACTGTACAAGTACGGTACAAACAAACACATTGACATCGTTCCAGTGCTTTTGTGTGCCCTCAGTTCTGTACACTATTGTCGTACGATACGATTGGTTCTGTCCTGATCTTTTGAGTTCAGTACACATTTGTATGTCATATCTCCAAGTATTTATAGGTATTTATTGAGGCATATATACAGCATGTAAATTGACCCTCGACGTTCCCTTAAAGGGTTAACTCAGCCCATTAACACGAACTACTTTTCCTAAAAGATAAATGGTGGGAACTAAAAAAAATTGGCATTTCGATACAAAAGAGTTTTGCCGCTCAGCCAGTTTGTATGGGAATGTATTTTTTTTAGTTCCCAGCATTATTCTCATAGGAAAAGTTGTTAATATTGATGGGCTGAGTCACGCCTTTAAGGGAACGTCGAGGGTACATTTACGTGTATTGGTAATTGGAAGTTATTTTGTTGTTCAGATATATAAATCTGGCGAACTTTCAGTCTGGGCAGAGATATTGCTGGGTGCAAAGTACAAAATTAAAAAGTTACTGGTTAGAGTACATACGAGGGGGGGTCAAAAAGTTCGCGGAACGGAGGGGAAGGGAGGTGAAATAAAATACTGTACTATTTTTCTTTTTCAATATATTCCCCCTTAAGACGAATACATTTTTCAGATCTCTCTATTAACTTATTAATACCGTCGAAAAAAAATGATTTGTTTTTGTCCTCGAAATAGGCCGAAATCGCCGACTGGACTTCTTCATCGTCGGAAAATTTCTTCCCACGAAGCTCTTTTTTTAATTTGGGAAATAAAAATAATCACAGGGGGCTAAGTCTGGACTATAGGGAGGATGGTTTAACATTTCGAAGCCACAGAGATGAAGGGCAGCCATCGCAACGCGGCTCTTGTGTACCGGTGTATTGTCATGCAAAAGCAGCACACCTTTTGTCAAATTTCCCCGCCTTTTCTCCTTGATTGCTTCTTTTAATTGTCTCAGTAGATTAGCCTAGTATTCTCCCGTTATAGAAACACACTTATCTTTATAATCTATTAGTAAAATACCCTCTGTATCCCAAAAAACAGTTGCCATGATTTTTCCAGCCGGTTGTGACACCCTGTATTTCTTAGGGGGTGGCTGACCCTTTTTATGCCACTGCATAGACTCTTACTTCGACTCAGGCTCATAATGATGAACCCAAGTTTCATCTGCAGTAACAAGACTTGCAAAAATTCTTTCCTTGTCGGCGCTACAGAGGTCTAAAAACTCCTTTGAATACTCGACGCGCAGCTGTTTCTGTGGTGGTGTGAGAATTCTTGGCACCCATCTTGCGCTGACTTTTGACATCCCAAGATTGTCGTGTAGAATATTTAAAATGGTTGTAGGTGATACTCCAACCTTTTCTGCAAGTTGTTTTTTCTTCAAACGAGTATCCTCCAGTATAAGATTCTCCACTTTTTCAACGATGTTCGAGGTGGTGGCCTCAATCGGCCGTCCTGAGCGAAGGTCGTCTTCAAGAGGCTCTCTGCCTTGCTTGAAAAGGCTATTCCACTTGTACACCATGGTTTTCTCAGGGCAAGAGACCCCGTATACTGATGACATTTCTTCCAAAATTTTCCGAGGTGGTTTTCCTTGCTTAGTGAGGAACTTTATGACGGCACGAAACTCGATTTTTTCCATGTTCAAGTTTTTCTTTCGGATTCACTTGTTTGATCGACGACAGGTCAAAAGTTATTTTCACAATCGGGTTCAAACTTGGCATATATACTCACAAAGAGTTGCTCATTAGTTACTACCTGCGGCAGGTCCCCCACCCCCCGCTAACCCCTCCATTCCGCGAACTTTTTGACCCCCCCTCGTACATACCAAACGCCCGGCATGGAGGAAGCAAAAGTTTCGAAAAAAGAAACTAACAAGATATTGATGTATATGTGTAACTAGCTGTTGCCCGCGACTTCGTCCGCGGTAATTTTTGTTATTATGATTAATTCGTATTTTATTCGGATAGATGAATAATTTTCCCCCGTTTTCAAAACATTTTTATTGATGCTTCGCTCCTATTGGTCGCAGCGTGATGTTTTATAGCCTAAAGCCTTCCTCAATAAATGAACTATCTAACATAAAACATTTTTCAATTTGAATCAGTTGTTCTTTAGATTAGCGCGTTCAAACAAACAAACTCTTCAGCTTTATAATATTAGTATAGATGTGGAGTTTGGTGTGTGTACACTTGCTCTTGAATAAGTGACTCATATTCGACTTAGTAAGTTATTCATCTAACTAAACTTATGTATGAACTAGCCTTCTAGTTATTCTTATTGCGAATTATTGTCCGCAAGTATTTGGTCCAATGTCCAAATTCTCCTAACCCCGGCAATTGTATACCAGACTCGGGTAGCAGATAACGTCATATCACGAACAAGACGTCGTCCAGCTGGCCGCAGACCGCAGTTATTGGAGCGAGGAAGATTACAGATCAGTCACGGCCTCACGGCTACACTGACATGTGTGGACAAATAAGTATAAACATTTACAATTTACAAAAGACCTACGTAATTCTTTTTTAATTTAGCATGACAGGATAATGTTCTTGAAGGTTTTGTGGTGTTATTGTCATTACTTTGGAAAATCCATAAAGTGGTCTTATGTTCATAAGATGAGGTCACATGAAATATACTAGTTGCTCCACTTCTTGTGCTGTGGAGGACCTACCTAGTTGAGGCGAACGATCGTGGTCAAATTCTGATCAAGACATTTGACTCGAGAAGAAGAAGAAATTAATACTAATAAGACATACATACTAAGGCCAGCCTAGGCTCTGTCTGCAATGTTACGATCCTGGAGCCATAACACCTAAATGACACATTGTAGCAAGTATTGGGTTGCTAGCCCCATCGCCTATTTATATGATTTTCCACATTTCACCCATTCCGTTGAATGGCTTTTACGATCTGCGCGGGAAAAGAACCAGGTGGTACATGTTTAGTTTTATCTTTTATCTCAGACCACGTTGAAATAAATAGGGATCTTTATTTAAGCATCAATAATTTCGTTGATTGCCCTTTAATGCTTTTTTTTATGTGAACCCTTTGTTTGACATAACATCATCAGTATTTCCGCGAAATACTAAAAATCGGGTATTGGCATTTTTTTTGTGGTATTGTCCGCCGAAGGGGTGAAACATTGATGAATAGAAATATGCTTTCAAAATGTATTATTGACGTTATAACGTCTTATAACTCGATAAACACCGGCTGCACGCACAAAAAATGTTACGTTCCGAAGCAGCATCAGCATTATCTATCACGCATCTATCCCTCACAGTACAGTAAACCGACTTTACAGGCAATCAATTTTTTATCGTACAAAAAGACATCGATGCGCGTGGAATACTTGTATACGTTGGTCTACAAATAATTTAATTACTCGTAGGCGTCGATGTTACTATTTACTTATAAAAAAGGGAAGTCTTACTCAGTAAGCTTTACCACGGTAATGATACGTTACCGTGGCTTCACCCCACGGAGTAAGCTTCACCCTCTAACTATACTATACTCGTTGGCTAATTTCTTAGCCCCACCGAAGTGAGGCTGTCAAAAATATTAAAGACTCATTTGAGTGTTCCCCTCCACGGAAATCTTTAGTAAAAGGCGAAAGATTTATGCGTTTTGAAGGGAAACCAGAGATAACTGTAAAGATGTACCGAGCCGACCCAGTCTGATGCGAAAAAACTTTGATAGCGCGTTGCAGAAAATCATGTTTTGAAAGGGCGCCATCTAGTTTGCGTTGGTGTAACTAATCAACGTTTACAATTTTACTTAGAATCTCGACTCGAGTTGATGAAAATTAAATGAACTAGTGAATAAATTTAATGAATTGTGTAATTATAAACACATTTATGATAATGTAATGGCGTTGTATTAGCGTTTGAATCCAACTTTTCCTTTGACAAGATGATTCATGATTTCCCAGTCTATCTATAGGTATAGATTTATTTATTTATTAATTTATTTAGACACACATTACAGATAATGACATTTACGTATAAACAATTTTGTAGAACCATATAAAAGCACTAGTCATTTTCCTAAATTATGTGTGTACAACATGATTGAGTGTTAGCATTAACAAAAGTGTGTGATTGACATTTTAATTGTTTCTTTTCTTAAACATAACTTATTAAATCCAATCAAAGAGTATAGTATAATTCTACATAATCTATTGTGTTAAAAAAAAAAAGAAAAAAAAAATATTAATAACCTAACATTGCATGTGACCACGATCCGATTCAGCTTCCAATGCAATTCTTTTAAACCGACCATGTCGGTGATCAAATACATCTAGATTGCAATTTAATCGATTGAGCTCATTATATAATCGACACATACGGACTACGGGATTATAAAATGACGTGTTATTTCAATACACATTAAGCACGAAAACATTAGGTTTCCGACATTTATAGTTAGTATTAATATTAATCAACAATAGAAGATCACTGCAATCAATTGTTGAGTGAATAATTTTATGCAAGTGCGTTAATAAAGTTGTTTCTCTACGTATATGTAAAGGATGTATCTTAATTTATTTGATACATCTTAGATTATTTGGAAAAAGGAAAAATAAGAAGGAGGGAGTTAATTTTTACACGATTGCTTAAAAAAGGTGATTCAAGATGGTGTATTGTGCCGTAGGTCAAATGTCAGAAAAAGTAAATGTTAAAATATCTGACCTATATCATCTTGGGTCATAGGTATAGGTTAATTAAATATAATATTATTTATAGGTTATTTCTCAGGGATTCGGCTACCATCGCTTCGTGTTATTATATATACTTTGAAACATTTTTAGGTAATCTGTTATCATACGAAACGTTACAGTGTTCTACTCTGCGCTAAGGTAACGCCGGCAGTAATTTTTATGCAGGCTTCGCCTCTGGTAGAGGTATTACGAACATAATCAGAAACGTAACGGTAACATTATATTAGAATTGAACAACATACTACGATGACGAATATATAAGGTTATTAAAAATCCGAGTTATATGTTTCCGAACAACGTTCAAATAACATCGAAATCTGGCCGTTCTCTGTTCCATCGGTAACTTAGTAGCTTTATTATCATAACTGAAAGTGCATGCAGTGCAGTGGTATAAATATTAGTATTTGTAGTGGTTTTACTTATTTATTTGGCTAATAAAGTTATTACCTGTTACTTGGTAACATTTTAGTTATAACAAGCCGTGTGGTAAACAAGGCGACTTAGGAAATACAAGCTAAACAAAGCTTATAAACATCTAAGAGACCTCTCCAACCCGTCTGGCCAGCGTGGAGAGTGTAGGCCAAGTCCTCTGGCTGCTCTGGCCAAGTATGGCTCTACTAGTACAGAGAGGGTTGTGCTCCTGTAGTGGAGACTTAAAAGGACCTGATGATGATGATTTAAGTTAACCTAATATCAGGTCAATATCTTTATAATTAAGAATACTGTTATCGATACCAGAATATACCTCACTCCTCTAGTCTCTGGTTCTTAAATAAGTACCAGTGACGTAGTAATTGTCTTCTATTTAGTTCCACGTCGTTTGTGACCCAAGTCATTGCTCCATTTCTGAGACGCGTGTTATCGTCCGAATCAGAAGTCTCGGGGTTTCACCGACAATTATCCGCGCGACGCAACTGGAGCGTTGGAGAAACGAGCTCCCAAATAGTCGGAAACATGGAACTGCACGACTGCCGGTTGCCGACACTGCAGTTTCTATTATTAGAATTCGTAGAATCTATCTTACCGCAATGCAGATACTTTCAGGTAGTAGTAGTACCAAGTAGTTGTATAGCTTGCTGTAGTGGGGGCCCTATATCAAATCCGGCTGAAGCAGCAGTGCCGTAACGATACCATCCGATACCCGGGGCAAACTCTCAACTGGGCCCATGGCCCAGTTCAGCAAATGGCTTTTTTGTGGCGTAGATTTACCCCTCCGCGCCCTTCCCCACCCTCTTCCCCAAAGATTGGTCTGTAGTTACGCCACTGTGAAGCAGTTACATTGAAAAATATTTCCGTCCACACAAAGTGACGATGGGCCACTTTAGTTTCAAAGTGGATTCTTGAGGATGGTAGCAGGCGGTCTAGGAAGCGGTTTGTATGTTCTTTATGTGTGTACCTACACTGTGGCCAACATTGGTATCAGATTTTTCAAGCTGTCTAAAGGCATCTTGAAAAGCCTGAGATCGTTGAAGTGAAGATATTAAGAGTTTAATGATCGGATGTAGCGCAAAATATGGATGTTTGGAAAGGAATGCGGAACATTTCGAAGCGTTTGCCCAACAGTGTAAGGTTAATAAAAACACAAGGTGTCGATTGTCGATTTAGGCGGCCTTTACAAATTTCGCGATCCTAGGCAATTGCCCACTTTGCCTTTAGAATAATCTGCAATCCTCTGCCGCGGCGAAGAAACAAATAAATAAATAAATATATACGGACAAATCACACAGATTGAGCTAGCCCCAAAGTAAGTTCGAGACTTGTGTTATGGGATACTAACTCAACGATACTATATTTTATAACAAATACATATATAGATAAACATCCAAGACCCAGGCCAATCTGAAAAAGATCATTTTCCATCTTGACCTGGCCGGGGATCGAACCCGGTCACTCCGTGTCGCAGGCTGGCGTGTTAACCACTGCGCCACGGAGCTGTCATACGCTTTACGTTGACAGCAACGTTTAAAAGTATTTTTAAACGTTAAACAGGTACTTTAACGTTTAAAAATACATTTAGGAGCTGTGTCGCAACTACTTATTATGTGGTATCGCCCCAAACTCCAAGCCCTCATGTAGGAACTACAACTATTCAAGGTGCACCAATCCTGTGAACAATGTTGTAGTTTCATAACTTTGGTCCGTCACTAGTGTCACTACAAATCCTAACTAAGTAGTATTTTAAGGTGAAAGTAAGTTTATATTTGTTTAAAAATACTTAATGTTACGCTTTCACGGATTAAACTACTGAACTGATTGTCATGGGATGTGTACAACATTTTGCTAGGGTAAATTCGATTGTCTTTTATATACTCTACTGAATTTTCTCCCGGGATTTGCAATACTTCGACAGCTCCGTGGCGCAGTGGTTAACACGCCAGCCTGCGACACGGAGTGCCCGGGCTCGATCCCCAGCAAGATGGAAAATGATCTTTTTCAGATTGGCCTGGGTCTTGGATGTTTATCTATATGTATTTGTTATAAAATAAAGTATCGTTGAGTTAGTATCCCATAATACAAGTCTCGAACTTACCTTGGGGCTAGCTCAATCTGTGTGATTTGTCCGTATATATTTATATACGAGTATATATATTGAACGAATCTACTACTCTATACGCTCATTTTTTTTTTTCACTAAATACCTATTTGAATATGCAATTTGACTGGCAACATCAGTGCTGTAACTACAGGGTGCTAATGGTGTGGGCCGCAAGACCGATGGGGCTACGCCGGCTACGACTACGAGTAGAAAACCGCTGGGACGAAGCCGCGCCAGCAAGGAGTCGCTCGCATTACTCAGACTCTCATGGGCCCATTGTATGAGTTGCCACGGGCTTTAAACAGTATAGTAACACTCGAAAGAATCGGCAGTACAACTTCAACGCGAATTTGTCATAAAACAGTTAAACTTATCGGCATTTTCTCTAAAACACATAGAAACTGCCAGAAGTGAGTCGAGAGTTAAAACATATAGAAATGGTAGATGTAAGTGAAAACGTCAACAGGACGCGCGTCCGGAGCCATTTGCCTGTGGACAGTATAGGTGAGACAGACGTCGTCAACAGATTTACATAAGGGCCACATTAACACATTGATCGTCACTGATTCCTCACTACAATAGAATTGTATTGTAATACCGGGTCATTATAGCCGTGTGGTTTCTGGCAGAGTAGAATAGGTCCACTCCTAGTCTTCCCATGGAGGAAATATACAAGCTAAACAAAGCTCATAACATCAATGAGACCTCTCCAACCCGTCTGGCCAGCGAGAGCGTAGGCCAAATCCCCTGTTTGCTCTGGCCAAGTATGGCTCCGGTAGTACAGAGAGGGTCATGCTGCTGAATTGGAGACTAAAAAGATCTGATGATGACCGGGTCAGTGGCGAAACTGTTTTACAGATGGTAAGGGCAGTATCTGATAATGACAAACCTTTTCAATAAAAAATAACTGCCAAACTAGACTGCTCAGCGACAGTCTGTCGATTGCGATCGCTAAAAGGGCGCCATATTCACACCTACAGGCTGCTGATCAATGAGCCGCTTTTAACTCGGAAATTTTTACGGGATACCCGTAGTGTTGCAGGCAGGTGTCCATAGGCTACGGTACCGCTTTCCATCTGGTGGGCCGAAGGCAAACAGCACACGTTTTTTACGACGAAGTAGGCAAACAGGCATAAAAATGCCTATTTTGTTGTAAAAAGTGTGTGAAAAGGCCGTCGACATGTCCATGTTGTAATACCGTAGTATTCTTTGTAGATATAGATTTTATAGATATTATTAGCGTATATGCAAAATATAAATTTACGATACGGTAATAGTATAAAAACATATATATCTTTTTATAATAAATTAAAAATTCTTATAATTAAGTAAATATAGCGATACGGTAATAATCCTAACTAATCCTTATCCTTACTAATATTATAAATGCGGAAGTGAGTTTGTTTGTTTGTTTATTTGTTTGTTTGTTTGTTACGCTTTCACGCCGTAACTACTGAACCGATCATCATGAAATTTTGCATACATGTTCTCTGGAGTACGGAGAAGGACATAGGCTACCTTTTATCCCGGGAAAAAGTACTATTCCCGAGGGATCGACATTGACGCGGGCGGAGCCGCGGGCGAAAGCTAGTCCTTACTATAATATTATAAATGCGAAAGTGAGTTTGTTTGTTTGTTTGTTACGCTTTCACGTTGTAACTACTGAACCGATTATCATGAAATTTTGCATACACGTTATCTGGGGTACGGAGAAGGACATAGGGTACATTTTATCCCGGGAAAAAGTACTGTTCCCGAGGGATCGACATTGACGCGGGCGGAGCCGCGGGCGAAAGCTATTTATTTATAAACTCCGCATTAGCTCCGCATCCACAATTTGTGTTTGAGAATGTGTATGCAGACCTCAAACCTTCGCGTTCGCGCCAGTGAAGTTTGGCACGCGTCCTGCAAGGATCATCTTGTATAATGTCAAATTAATAATTACTAAGATATGACTGTCCGATTTCAGTCAATATTTTGTTACATAAGCACGAAAACATGCCACACAGTAGTGGTGTAAGAACGTGTTGTTCTTACACCACTACTGTGTCGTTTTATAAAGAAAACATCGTTGTAAATTAGACTTTAAAGACAGCATTATTAGAATTAATAAAAAACTTTATTACAAACCAATTAAACACGAGTAAAACCAATCCTTATCCTTACTATGCTTACTAATATTATAAATGCGAAAGTGAGTTTGTTTGTTTGATTATTTGTTTGATTGTTTGTTTGTTTTATTTGTTTGTTTGTTACGCTTTCACGCCGTAACTACTAAACCGATCATCATGAAATTTTGCATACAAGTTCTCTGGACTACGGAGAAGGACATAGGCTACCTTTTATCCCGGGAAAAAGTACTATTCCCGAGGGATCGACTTTGACGCGGGCGAAAGCTAGTATTCTATAATAAAAAAAAACTTACAGCTTGACGAACGAAATACATTTTTGTTGTGATACCTGAAATTTCGGGGATTCCCATGTATTCGTCTTTGATATACGATCGACGATATATGATAGATTATCCTGGCGCCTAAGGACGAGGAGAGCCGACCCCAAATAAAGGGATAAGGCAAGGAAGAAGACGAATATGATCGACGATGTAATCAAAGAATGAATCACAACATCTTTCTCCGGATTACTGATTGGACAACGCCAATTTTTTAAATTTTGGTCGTTGACAACACAGTTACCAGAGCGTGTGTAAGTCACGTTTGTCGCGTGTTTTCTCTTTGCGGATTGTGCATTGGAAAACCCAACATCATCGCGTTCGCACGGGATGGCTTTAGAAACCTATATTGTTACGTCCGCTGGTTATGTGAACATGTCTTTGACCTATTTCGTTTCAATGTCGTATCGTAGAGTTTCATCGTTTTTCATTATCGTGCTATTTCCCTATTGTTGTATCTGATGCAACTGGGTCACACGGGCGACGCTCCACGTTTTTTGCCATAAATCAAAATTACTTTCTAATTGTAAACAAATGTTACGCTGTTGGATTAAGTCGTGTTTAATTGAATGTTTTATGGAGATTGATAAATTAATAGTGATCACGTTATAAATGATGTTGTTGATGGTAAAAAATTGCAAATCGAACGAGACAATCCTTATCCTTACTAATATTATTATTATAAATGCGAAAGTGAGTTTGTTTGTTTATTTGTTTGTTTGTTTGTTACGCTTTCACGCCGTAACTACTGAACCGATCATCATGAAATTTTGCATACAAGTTCTCTGGAGTGGGGAGAAGGACATAGGCTATTTTTTATTCCGGGAAAAGTACTATTCCCGAGGGATCGACATTGACGCGGGCGGAGCCGCGGGCGAAAGGTAGTTCATATATAATTAAAAGGTGATTGATCGTTATTTGACAGAAACAGATAAGTATATTTGTGTGTTATTCATAAAAATTTAATAATAGATAGTTATAATATTTGAGACGGGTTGGAGAGGAGGTCTCATTGATGTTTATGAGCTTTGTTTAGTTTGTATTTCATAAGTCGCCTCTTACGACATCCAGCGAGGAGAGTGTAGGCCAAATCCTCTGTCTACTCTGGCCAAGTATGGCTCTGGTAATACAGAGAGACATGCTACTGCAGTGGAGACTAAAAAGTCCTGATGATGATGATGAATATTTGAGAATTGTTGTACTACATTACATACTATACTGTCATGCTTTTCTGTGATTTCTTTGGGCATTCCTTTATTTTTAATGTTTTTTTTTTTCATTTCTTTATTTGAGTGTTGACTGTGTTTATATATAAAACGTTTACTTGACGAATACTTTCATTATTTTAAAATGCCATCCATAAAGTTTCCTAAAGAGTTAAAAGAGAAATTCAGTCATATTTTAGTAATGTTTTGCAGGCATTGGAATAAAGACTTTTAAATATAATAAAAATATACGGACAAATCACACAGATTGAGCTAGCCCCAAAGTAAGTTCGAGACTTGTGTTATGGGATACTAACTCAACGGTACTATATTTTATAACAAATACATATACAGATACACATCCTAGACCCAGGCCAATCTGAAAAAGATCATTTTCCATCTTGACCTGGCCGGGGATCGAACCCGATCACTCCGTGTCGCAGGCTGGCGTGTTGACCGCTGCGCCACGGAGCAAGTCAAAAACTTTTGAAGATAACATTACAGAGAGTTTATTTAATCATTTTATTTTTTCTTTTAAACTTATTAGTTTTAGCTAAAAAATAGTTATGTTTATTATCCTCAGCCTCTCCATATCGGTCATACAGGTTCTGCTAGAAACCCCTGCCAGCCTGGCCGTCTGGTCGGCTCTCGCGTTCACTTTCTATGGCGGCCGCGTGCTCGGGCCGACGACCTCGCCATTAGCTAATTTTAATTCGTTTCTCTTAATCTTTTATTAGTTCCTCTTCATGTTATGTAAGTGGAGATACTAACACATATAATTTATTATGTTGCATTCTAAAAGTAACGTGTTTATTTTACTCCTAAGAATATGTACTTAGTAAGAAAAAACTACCAAGTAGGTAGTTTTTTATTACTATCAAAATACTTGTTTAAATAAAGCGACTAATAAATAATACACAGTTACTAGCATCAGCCCGCAGCTTTGCTTGCATCAACATCGTTCCCTTGGGAACAGCAGCTTTTTCCGGGAAGAAAGGTAGCCTATGTCCTTGTCCATACATTAGACAACTTGTATCCAAAATTTCATGTTGATAGGTTTAGTAGTTACGGCGTGAAAGCGTAACAAACTCAATTTCGTATTTATAATATTAGTGGGGATTAACTAAACGATTATTTGGTATTTATCTAGGTAGTTACTAACTACTTTATGGATGCAAATCTGAAAATAAATGATTTGTTATTATTTGTTTACATTTTTTTTCTCCTCTGGAAGAGGGTTTACTCCAGATACGCGGGCCGAAGCCAAGCGTATAAGGGAATAAATAGAAAAGGTCGAGGTAAGTGTTGACGAAGTTACAAACTTACGTGTTATATATGCCATATTAAGAATGACGGCTTTTAAATTAAGGTTAGTGTATTATTATTAATTAATTAATAATGATTGACATATAAAGTTGTTTGCGCTCTATCTGTGTTTGTTTATGTTTCATTCATTCATAGACCGAGCGAGCGCAAAGCGTCTCCGTGACAACTTGGTCAAAAGTTATTTCGTATTTCGTCTCAGAACAAGGACTAATATTTCATTTATCTTTCCGTCCGGCCCGCTGTCCGAGTGCTCTCCTCTTCAGGGCGCATGTCTCCCTCCACTCGCTCGTGAAGTTTATTAAGCAGGTTCGATGATTAAGTATCTACATAGAACTTATTTGTCGATGAAGTTTTTGGAGGGGGAGGAAAAGGGAGGCTCGTGCCCAGCAGTAAGACAATAGCAGGCTTACAAAAAAGTTTTGGAAATTCAGGAAAAATAAACACGTTGTCTAGGCACAACGTATTTATTTTTCCTGATAACCTACGTTTTTGTAGGTTCTGTCTGTGGCATATATAACAACCACAACATAATTTCGGCGTACAGCTAAAGCTAAAAATATATGTATTTACGAAGTAGGTTTATAGGTTAGATAGCGACTTAGGAAATGTATCCTAAGAAATCATAAAGCTAATGCTTCATCTCCGAGCTATTCATCGGTGTGAATTGCTACGACAGTAATGACATCGTGTCATTGATTGCCATATTTACAGTAACTGACGCGTCATGTCCTGGCGTTTTGTGGGAGGTCTGTTGGCATAAGTACCATCAACATTAAATACCTTATAAGCTATTAAAATTTGTGTAACTTTATTATTAGAGAACATTAAGGGGTTATGATTATGACATAATTTCAGCATCCATCGGCTGTGAATTGCTATACAACAGTACTTATATAGCTGGTCATTGGCCGCCGTACTAAAACTGACTGGGTAGTTTGTTACCGGCAGTTCAGTCAATGTTAGACTAAATAGGTTACTATTTAAAATGTGTGCTACATCGATAATTATAAGGAAATTTAAAGGTCATTCATTCATCGGGTCTAAATTGCTTCGACAGTAATAAAATTGGTCGCCATACTTTAAGTTAAGTTAAGTCTTGTTAAGTTTAACCCGTCCAAAACACAGGCGTGTCTATTTTCTGCAAAAAAGAGTGCTTTCCCACTTGCACCCACTTTCCAGGGTGTTTCCTTACCGTTAGTTGACCACCTTGGGCTTTTAGGCATGACAGTCACGTCAAAACTAAGCTTCGGCCAACAGATTGAGTCAATGGCACTAACTGCTTCCAAGAAGTTGGGTATCATCTCAAAGGTTCGGCGGTACTTCAGCTCTGAACGGCTGCTCAATCTCTATACAGCCCAGGTTCGCTCTTGCATGGAGTACTGCAGTCACCTTTGGGATGGCTCAGCGAAATACCAGCTTGAAGCATTGGACTCTGTTGACCGAAGAGCCCGCAGGCTCATAAACAACGACGTGGTCTCAAATAGGAAATTGCAATCCCTGGAGCATCGCCGTAAAGTCGCTTGTCTATCGGTATTTTATAGGATCCATTTTGGAGAGTGTGCGAAGGCGCTCTTTGAGCTAGTTGAACCCTCACCATTCCTCCATCGGACTACAAGGCGCAGACAGAAATTTCACCCTTTTATCGTTGGAATACCAAAGAGTCGAACTAAACGCTTTGACAGTTCCTTTTTGGTTCGAGTAGCTAAGGTGTGGAATGAACTGCCTGCGTCTATATTCCCAAACAAGTACAGTCCCGGGACATTCAAAAGTAGAATAAATGGGTATCTCTTGGATAGGCATGTAACATCCTCGTCTTCATCGTCACTTACCATCAGGTGAGATGGGAGACAAATGCCTAATTCAATATTTAGTAAAAAAAAAAAAAAAAAAAGTGGTGCCTAATGCCATGTCGTGTGTGTGGGTGGGTGGTGGGTTAGCGTGAGTACAGTCAACCTTAAAAAGCTATTAAAATGCTTGTAACTACGAAATTGGTAAGAAAACATAGACATAGTCTCCAAACTATTCATCGGCTGTGAATTGCTACGTCATTGGTCACTGTACTAAAAGTGAGTGGTGCCTGATGTCATGTCGTTTGTGTAGGTGGTGTGTTAGCGTAAGTACAGTCAACGTTGAAAAGCTTTGGCCGGCTGCCATCTGGTAGTTGTTAAAGGAACCACGTCGCAGGCCGAGAGGCGGTTCAGTTGGTTCAGTCAGGAGTTTCGGACAGCAGGGTGTGCATGATCGATTGACCGAGACACCTACACGAAAAGATGTTGATGGTATAAGCTAAAAGAAGATTAACTTTGAAATTTGTAAGAAAATTATAAAGATGTAATGATATAGTTAAGCTATTCATCGGCTGTGAATTGCTACGTCATCGGTCACTGTACTAATTGTAAGTGGTGGCTAATGTCAAAGCGTTTGTGTGGGCGTCAGTAAGCGTTAAATCTTATTTTATTGTAGTACTTAGGGCTACGAATATATATAAAAAAAAATATATATTCAAGCATGGCGATCGATAGAGTATACTTATATGGAAAGAAAATATATTTCGCGCTAACCCACATAAATGACAACGAGTAAAGATAAAGAAAATGTAAAAGTATCAATATAACCTTTTCGTAACTACGTGAACTTGAAACAAAAGTTTTATCTAGTGGACAACATTTTTGTAAGATATTTTAAGCTCTAATCATCGTCAGGTGATCAGGTCTTTTTAGTGTCCACTGCAGTGGACACTAAGCATGACCCTCTCTGTACTACCAGAGCCATACTTGGCCAGAGCAGACAGAGGATTTGGCCTACACTCTCCTCGCTGGCCAGACGGGATGAAGAGGTACCATCAACCTAATATCATCTGATAAGCTTAACAATTACAATTAAAAGGTAACAGCTAAGTACATATCTTGATCATCAAGATAAATTTGGAAGCATATAAGAGCTTTGGTAGACACATTCGTCGCCGACAGTACTCGGCGGAAGCCGGCTGCCCTGAACTTTACAATGTAAAACTAACAGGTGGAGTTGTTACGAAACTTATTTTGTCGATCATTGTTATGGCAATTGATTTGTTAGAGCAAAGGCCTTCATCTTTACGATTTGATATTGGAATTTATGATAACAAAATACAAGTAAATTTATCGAGGCTTAACAATAGAGAACTTTCGAAGTCAACATATCTTGATCGCCCACTGTACACGGGCTAGCCGGCCTGAACTTTTGTCAGATAGAGATGTTACGAAACTGTTACGGAGATAGCGGTCATTGTTATGGCTATCGACTTGTTGGGCGAAGGTCTTCATCGCTGAAATTTGATGTTGGATTACGTGATAAGCTTATTTGGACTAAGATTGTGACTTTATTGACCATCTCTTTTCCTGCGATTTTATAGCCTTTGTTACCCGATAATAATGTAGCTTAATATAGGTGCAATAATTTTCAAAATCAGTTTAGTAGTTCTTTTAGTATATCCATCACAAATGAACCCAATCAAATTAGAAAAGGAGAAAAGATTACCAGCCAATGCATTTACATTTGTGTGAAGATTTAAAACTCTTCTACGGGGATCTAATCGATCAGGGATATTTTTTTATGGATGATTGTGTAAGTGTCAAGTTAGGCGACCTCTGTAGCGCAGTGGTACCACAAGCGCCTTTGAATTGCGGGGTCCCGGTCTGGTCAAAATGGAAAACGATCTTTTTCAGATTGACCTGGGTCTTGGATGTTTATCTTTATACTCGTATATATCTATTGTGAAATATGAATCATAGTATCGTGGAGTCAGTATCCTACGATACAAGTTCACAACTTACTTATTATGGGGCTAGCTCAATCTGTGTGATTTGTCAGTATATATTTATTTATTGTTCAGCGTTCTTGCCACCATGCCACACGGGCAAGATTTCGAAGAAATTTCTTTCTAGTGCTCCTTTTTTTTCACTTGATGTCATGTTTATATTGTATATAATTAGTTTTAATCACTGTTATTTTAAAAATAAATAAATGTCCTTTTAATTATTATTTTTATTTTACTTAATTATTACAGTTAATTACTAAACTTCTATACCTAAAGCCAATTTTTGACTTTTAATATAAAAATACAAAAAATACAAACGTGAAATCCTTTATTATTTATTTTATAGAAAGTTCAGCGTGTACTTGACACTTTCGTAACCGAATGGAGATCTTTAGGGAAAACCTTTGTCGGTAGATAAGCGGTACAAGTATATACGGCCGTTTACCGATTTAGAGACACCGTTATTAGTACATTACTGCAGAGGCCGGGAAGTAAGGGATTGCCGGACGAGTAGAGTTTCAAGGCCGATGGTTAGCGAGGCCTTGGAATAAATACGAGTCCGGCAATCCGTTTCCCGGCAAAGGCATGTATTGTGCTTTTCTCAATAAATGCGAGGAAATAATGAAAGACGTACGACGGGAATAAATTAGTATAATATAAAAAAAACGATAATAGTATGTACATTTTTGTTTTCATTTTTGTTTTAAGACATTTGGCGTTCTACGCTTTTAGCCCTTCATATTTTTCAACGTTTTATCAAAGAAATGATGGTGTAGTTCATCGACGGAGCTCCTGGCGAAAATTCCCACGAATCCTCTGGTTTGATCATAAGACGCAGTAACGCGAGCGACCACCAGCCCGCTATGTAAATCTCTAAATCTGCACCACAGCTGCACTATGACACTTAATTTTAGTTATTCCACGCATTGTTCATAAACATAGGCATTTATAACACCAAATTAAACCGATTTTACATTATAAAGTCCACTAGAAGCAATCTGCAAAACAATCCAAAACAACAACCCAACCTTGCAGTCCGCCGAAAATAATCTAATAGTATATTCCCGCGTTATTTTCTTTTTTAATTCTATTGTCATTTAGTGCCAAGGAAACATAGCCCATACAGCCCAGTCATATTTTACCCCAAAAATGTAATAGCGTAAAAATCTGTTTTCCCGCGTTTCTTTTTTTTTATTATTGGTATATTTTTGTGTGATTTTATACCAACATTTTAAAATTATTTTCATATTCATATACTTATATGCTCGATGAGTGCATTTTTTATAATGTGGTAGCCATTGGCTGTATGGCAAGTTACATAGATTAATTAAAAAGTTTTGAGCAGCGGCCAGGAATGAATTTTCATACTTACTTTCCTGGCCTAGGCCGGTAAAGTAATGCACGAGCCAAGAATTACAAACTTCGTATCCTCTTTTTACTACAATAATGCCTACATTTCCGAGCATGTTTGAGAAAAATCTATTTCTATTTCTTACTTGTTGCGAATATGGACAATAAAGGCTTATTACTTTTGACGTGATAACGCCTTATAAACGAACGCCGGATGCACGCACAAAAAGTGTCACGTTCCGTGTGCAAGCGAGAGCGCGGAACAAGCGATAGGGAGGCACGATCGGCCTAAGCATTCGGCTTGTGTCTCATCTATCTCTCTCACACCATTATCACATATTATCGTCCGTAAACCGACTTTACAGACAATCAGTTTATTTTTACAGCCATGTAATTATACTAATGAAAGTTATTAGACTACCCATAATAATCATCATCAGGTCTTTAATCTCCACTGCAGGAGCATGACCCTCTCTGTACTACCGGAGCCATACTTGGCCAGAGCAGACAGAAGATTTGGCCTACACTCTCCTCGCTGGCCAGACGGGTTGGAGAGGTCTCATTGATGTTTATGAGCTTTGTTTAGCTTGTATTTCTTAAGCCTCTTACAATATCCGTGGGAAGACTAGGAGTGGTCCTATTCTACTCTGCCGGAAACTACCAATAAGCCAGCAACCGTTTGCCATGAACTTTAAATAATGGAGAACCTCCGTTTAATTGACATTATTGTTTGCATGTTATAATAGTGTTATGATGCCATTAATTTACCTTTGTTGTGTTCTGTTGTTTATGATTATTGTTATGTTTATTTGTTGAAACGAAGGTCTTTACCAATCAATATTCTTAACTGATTTAAAAGAAGATGGCGTGATAACACGCAGGCGCGGTCCAGAATGTAAGAACAAAATAAAATACATCGCGGCTAGAGGCAGCTTTTTTATTTTCGTAAATTATTTGATGATTTTTCAATTTGACGTGTAAAATTTCGATGGGTCTCATGTCCCCTTTGACCATCGTCAAAATCGTGCCTTAGTTGCCCTTTGCCGTAATGCATTTTATGTTTTACTATTGGCGTCTTTGATGATGAAATGATAAATGAACAACAACGTCTACTCAACTAACACATAACTAAACTATTTTATTATCTAGATCCGTGGCGCAGCGGTCAACACGCCAGCCTGCGACACGAGAGTGCCCGGGTTCGATCCCCGGCCAGGTCAAGATGGAAAATGATCTTTTTCAGATTGGCCTGGGTCTTGGATGTATATCTATATATCTATTTGTTATAAAATATAGTATCGTTGAGTTAGTATCCCACAACACAAGTCTCGAACTTAATTTGGGGCTAGCTCAATCTGTGTGATTTGTCCGTTTAAATTTATTTATTAGTAGTGGCCAACTTTAAAGTTCGAGGCTGCGACCGCGCCTGATGACATGGACGCCCATATGAACGTTTCGCGGACTGTATGGTCCTTGACAGGAACACCTGGAAACAAAAAGGGGAGGCCTTTGTCCAGCAGTGGGACACAAAAGCAGGCTAATAAAACAAGACGATATCAATTCGACCGATGAGATGCCACGGATATAGAGTCAGGTTTCTCCAACAGTGCGACTGTGGTGCCATCCAATCACATGGGTCACTTCTTGGTGTGCCCAGAAAGCCCAACTTCTTGCTCTTAACAAGATCTGAATGAGGTAAAAGAACGAGCAATCAAGGTAGCAAAATATTAAATGTGTATGTAGCCATTTTACGACTCCATAGAAGAATGTATGACAAATTCTGAATTTAAAATGAAATTAATGAATTGTAATCAATGACATTTATGTGCGCTTTACTTAAATCGCACACCTGCCGCGTGACGCAACGTTATGAAATTAATTTCTGACATGTCCGGAGCCCATAAAACATCGGTGTTTACAACTACGCCATCACGCGACCATTGCCGAAGTAGCTCGGTTGTTAGTGTGTCAAACGAACTTATCAAAATGGTCAAGCGACAGTCGGAATCGCGTACTGGTGGTTCCGTACAAATTCTAAACTGGACACACAGCACAAATATATTTGTATATATAGGTGACGCATATATTTTTGAGCCGTTTGGCATAGAGACACTAGGTCCGTGGAGTCCATCAGGTCACAAACTATTCAACTTCGTGAGTAAAAGGCTGGTCGAGGTGTCGAATGACCACAGGGCTGCTAACTCTTGGCCCAAGAATAAACATAGCCATTCAACGTGGCAATGCTGCCAGCCTTCTGGGCACATTACCGCATGGCAATGACCTGCTTGACATTTTTTATTCATAGGTAGGCTTTTATTTATAAGCAGTTTTATTCTACTCTTATTAAATAAAGAAATAAAAAAGTTTTATTTAAGATAGGATTAATTGTTCATTTTTAGTTTACCTACTTTTAGTTTATTGTTTTTTTAACAATTTTTGATTTTGCAAACACGATTATTAACCTAAATTACCCCGAAAGAAACGTGACTGATCATATTTACCTTTAGAGGCACGGAATCCAAATAAGCGTGCCCAAAAACGGAAGTATTATGCATAATGAAGCGGTTACGAAAGAGGCGAGGAAACCGAATCAAATCAAAATAAGAAAGCATCGCATTCCGATATAATTACAAAATCGGAATCGCGGCGTTTGGGTGTCGGCGGTGAAAGTGTTACCTCACCGCCGGCCGCCGGCCGCCGACGGAATATAAAGGGGATAGATGCGACGACGGATTTTATTTCAGTTTTCTTAATTTTAAAATTCGATTTTGGAATCAGTCGATTGTTGTAACCTCATTTATTTATATTTATTTATTATTATTTTATTTATTGGCAAGTGAGGATGTGTCGCTAGACTATGTATAATGAACGTTCTACGTGATGATTACACAATATAATTATTATACAGTTAAAAAAGGAGGTTACTTTTGAAGCTAAAAATTATAAAGAACACATTTTCATGTGTCACTTTAGATCTAATGCTTGTCTCTAATGCTTCAATCAACAATGGTCAGGTCATTTGACCTGACCATAACCTTGGCCTTGTGCCTATACAATCGTACACGTAAAGGTACAATTTTTGTTATCTAATATCATCTCAACCGTGCAGAGAATTAAAAAAACAAAATAAACAGCACATAAGTGACAGCGCAACCTTAAGCTAAAGAAACCTTCAAAATAAGTGAGCTAGTTAAGCGATTTAGAAGGCATGTCCAACACATCATTACATAGTAAAAAAACAAAGTCGCTTCCCGCTGTCTGTCCGTCCATATGTATGCTAAGATCTTAAAAACTACGCAACGGATTTTGATGCGGTTTTTTTTAATAGATAGAGTGATTCAAGAGGAAGGTTTATATGTACATTGGACCCGTGCGAAGCCGGGGTCCGGGTCGCTAGTTAGCAATAAATTAGTTATCTACTTTTGACTGTGTCGAAACATATATATAAATATTATATATTACATATAAGTATTTCTATTACTATTAAAGTGACAACAAAGTTATCGATTAATAATCAGTAACTTTGTAGTTTTATTATGTATGGTTGACAGCAAACGAGCAGACGAGCCACCTGATGGAAAGTGATCACGGTCGCCCATGGACGTCTGCAACACCAGAGGAGGTGCTGATGCGTTGCCGATTCTAGTTTACTCTTTTCTTCTTCCATACAATACGAAATCAGCTGACATCAGATTTTATTATCTGAATTGTAACTTATGTGTAACAGGGCATAAATAAAAACTTGATCTATATTTATTTATTCTATCTATAAGTCAAGGGCAAAAGACGCGCGCGATGGAAGACGCAAAAAATCGTGGCTGAGGAACATAAGGGAGTGGACCAGAATAACGAAAGTCGAGAAATTATTCCGCTTGGCAATGGATAGAGATTAATGGAGAGGCACTAAAAGAAGAGGAATCTATAAATCAGTGAATATGATTTGGCGAAGTTCTGTCACTATTTGTAATTTACGCCGCCCAGACGCAGATGCTGCCGTGTCTGCGAACGTCAACATCCAAGCTGAAGATGCGCATTGTCCGAGGTTCCCACGACGTTACGTGATCAAATCGTGTAATCACTAATTAGAGAGCCATTTTGATATAATAGCCATTTGACGGCCATCAGAAGATACAGCAATTCGCGAAAGCGTCGCTTTTACTTCATTTTGATGGTGAATTAAACGATGAACTGTATAATCAAGTGTTGACGGGACATTTACTTTTTAGAGTTTCATACCCAAAGGGTGTTTACTCTTCTAGCCTCCGATGTTCGTCCGTCCGTCCGTCTGTCACAGTCACAGGGCCGTAACTATTAAATTATAATAGTGACATATGACAGCATAAATGCTGTCATATGTCACTTAGCTCTAAGTAAGTTATTGACGTCAACAATATTAATGTTGTAAATAATAATGTGTAATTTAACGTTCACCAAATGATATTTAAAATATCTTACGATGAATAAAATATTTGACTTTGACTTTTTATTTGACTTTGCTGTAATATGTATGTATGTATGTATGATTTTGTCTGACACTCTTCATGAATAACTGCGCTGCGCAGATGTATGTTGTGCACCAAGATTCTCATCTCATCTATACTATAATATTATAAAGCTGAAGAGTTTGTTTGTTTGAATCTCAAGATCAATCTTTTTGTGTTAGATAGTCCATTTATTAAAAAAGGCTTTAGGCTATAAAACATCAAGCTGCGACTAATAGGAACGAAGCATCAATAAAATAATGTTTAGAAATCGGGGAAAAATTATTCATCTATACTAATTTATCATAATAACAGAAATTGCCGGGGACGAAGTCACGGGCAATTGCTAGTTATTTAATATTATTAAAACTTACGCGAGATATCACTTAAATTTAGCTAGTTAAACTTAGCTAGTTATTTATAAAAATATAGCTTTTGTTCTTATTCCTCTCTCCAATTTTTAACATTGATAGAACGAGACAAAACACATTTTAACTAAAATAGGTTTACTGTTTGTTTATTTTTGTGAATAACATTTCTGTGGGGGAAGTTTTTATCATATTCTAACTTGAACGTTAACCATTCTGCTTAACAGTGCATTTGGTATCACAAATAGTTAGCAATTATCATATTAGGAAAGAAAAATGAAAAAAAAAAAAATATTTGGAACCAAATAAAACAGACAATACTTATTTCTAATATTTTACAAAACAAGGCACCAAAAGGGGTCACTCAGCATTAGGCGGTGATGAACCTGAGTAACATCACGCCGCTGGTCTTCCGTGACACCTGTTGATAAAATTAAACAGTAAAAAGTAAAAAATATAATATAAAAATAAAAAGGAGAGATAAAGTTGCTGGACAAGTTGTAGCTTAAAATATTTATATCACAACAAGTAGGTGACAATTAAAAACACAGAACTACTGTTGGTTAATAATTTGGGTGTTCAGAAGATGTCTTATATACATTTTCTTAAAAGTACAAATAGAGCTTGATGACTTTATCGGTGGTGGGAGATTATTCCAGCACTTCGTGGCATTGCACATGACCTCAATATATACCTGTCGTGACACTCGCTGGCCATTAGACACAGATCCAGGGAACACACATGATAATATTATTAACGCACTCATAAACGCAAAACATACAAACATTCACATTTAATTGCCGGAAAGTATATTTCCGTGTAATAAAGCAAGTGGAAGTAGAATTTAGTGTGCATTAAATACAACGGTCGTTAATTACAATTATAAAAGTTATTTTTATATTTGCATTTACATTTTAGAAATGTGTTAATTTACGGATGTTTCTCTAACGAACGTTTTTCACAGAACTCCGTATTGTTTGCATTGAGGTAGGTCAATATCTTGGATTACATTTTGAAAGATACAAAAAACATATACTCCTTGCAGTACACTCTGCCTTAAGCTTTAAATAGGAGGATACAACGGATTAATGAGACATAATTTTATTATAATTTGCCGTGTGGTTTCCGGTAGAGTAGAATAGGACCACTCCGAGTCTTCCCATGGATGTCGTAAGAGGCGACTTAGGAAATACAAGCTAAACAAAGCTCATGAACATCAATGAGACCTCTTCAATCCGTCTGGCCAGCGAGGAGAGTGTAGGCCAAATCCTCTGTCTGTTCTGGCCAAGTATGGCTCCGGTAGTACAGAGAGGGTCATGCTCCTACAGCGGAGACTAAAAAGACCTGATGAAGAATGAGACAATAAAATCAAGTTTAAAATTAACAGACGGCACACGGCGTTAGGAATATTGGGCCTACCATACGAATTACCGATCAGCTGGTAAATAATTCTGATTCAGTCTTTAAAATATTACCTGGGAGTTCAAAATCACCCTGTATATCGATTTAAATGAGATACTTTTTAAATATTAATAAATCCGTTTAAATCCAACTTAGGTATCTACCCCTAGACCTATTAAATTTTGAATTAATTAAAAAACTTGTATGCGTACGTGACACCTGTCATGTTCATACGTTTTCGTCATGTTAGTACTTACATGGATATAAAAATAGCTTTCGCCCGGCTCTACACTCATGAATGTCAAAATAGATTGCCTTTTACAAAGATTTTATATATATCTTAAATAAAAATAGTCAATCATATGAAAGCCGCAATATATTTTGAAGTGTCTATCAAAACGTTGTACACTAAGTTAGCAAATAGGCCGGCAGATCCCCGAGGTACTCCAGCATCAAAAGCCAATTTACCTATTAATATACATTTTTTTAAAACAAACAAATTTTTTATAAATTATTATCAATTTCAAATTATAAAAACAATAATTTTCAGTTATATTGACTAGGCTGTCAAAGCACTTGAAATTATACTATATCATTTCTTTAGTAATATTCCAATATCAACAAAATATTGTCGATCTTTGATGGTATTTTTCTATCGGACATTGATTTCTTCGATGTTTCGTTATGTTTCTGGCTGGGATGAAGGACTAAGCTTTCCATACTTAAGTACAATACTCAATCATCCACTAATGTATGTAATGTAACAGTTGGCAAAAAGTCCGACTCTTGCCCCAGTTCGCACGGGAACCAATCGGCGCAGGCGCATTACGCAACACATCTTTACACAAACCTGCGCTCTATTGTTGTGTGACATATGTGGGCCTCTTTGCAAAATATAGCGCTACATTTCTTTGTGGTGTCAACGGGTACCTATTTCTTTTTACTAATATGTTTCTACATAAGCTACAATTTTAGTAATTTACGTCAAATATATATATATTATACCTTTAAACGGGCAATTCTTGTATATTTATATGTATATAAATTTATTTCTATGATCTCGGAAGCGGCTCTAACGATTTCGCTGAAATTTGGTATATGGGGGTTTTTGGGGTAAACAATCGATCTAGATTAGTCTTATGTTTGGAAAAACGCGTGTTTTCTCGTTTTCATGCGTTTTTCTTTCCACGCAGAATATGGTCGCTAATTTCGTCCTGCCGGCCTAGTGGCCGTCTGGTCCAGCGGATTAAGACGCGGACGGCAAGAAACGAGTGTTACGGGTTCGAATCCCGCTCGGTGATTTACTTTTGTTGTATTTTTAATGTACAAGTTTATAATTTTATCTTTATTGTTTATAGACAAGTTTTAAAAATGTAGTTAATGTTTGAGATAACAATATATATTTCTCATACATATAGATGATCACCTAAACTACCACCATTTTATATTAAATAGTAATTACGTCGGCCAGGTACTAGGTATATATATATATATATAGTTATAAATGTAGTGTAAGTTTATTTGAAATAGACTACAAACAAAAAAGGAACAAAATGGCTACATAGAAACAATATCTATCAATATAATAACTAATTATTAGCAAATAAACAATTGAATAGTGTTATAGATAATATCAAAACCATCCGGAAAATCGCGTAGAGATACGGATGTAACGTAAACTCATTCATTCATAAATCCTTATCGGGTTTCATTTACAGTGTTATCACCAGCTGACTTTGTCATAATACTTCTGATACATGTATGAACATGAAATACGTAGTAGGTAGGTACAATCAGTCAGTAATGTAAGTTCATGATAATAACGTACGACATTTAAAACCCAACCCACCTTGTCGAGTGAAAATGGCAATAAGTATATGTTTCTCAAAACCAGACGGGTGTAGGCTGGTGTATGGGCTGGTTTAGTACTTAAAATTCATGAAGTACCTGATCACCCGACATGTAAAGATAGAACAAGTATCCTGGTGTTCCAAGGATTAGAACTAAAAGGGAGTATTATACCATCCTAAATCGGATCCGATAAGAGGGACACCGCTATACGTGCGATACGATTGGAGATATCTCGCATCGTTTCTAACGTATAGCGGGGATGCCGCTATATGTTAGAAACGATGATCGTCTAAATTTAGCATGGTTTAATAGGCGCTTAAGGGTCCTTCTATCATCTAAGCGTGTTCAGATTTAAATAAATAAATATAAATATATACGGACAAATCACACAGAGCCCCAAAGTAAGTTCGAGACTTGTGTTATGGGATACTAACTCAACGATACTATATTTTATAACAAACTAGCTTTCGCCCGCGGCTCCGCCCGCGTCAATGTCAATCCCTCGGGATTGGTACTTTTTCCCGGGATAAAAGGTAGCCTATGTCTTTCTCCGTGCTCCAGAGAACTTGTATGCAAAATTTCATGATGATCGGTTCAGAAGTTACGGCGTGAAAGCGTAACAAACAAACAAACAAACAAGTAAACAAACAAACTCACTTTCGCATTTATAATATTAGTAAGGAAGTAAGGATAAGGATAAGGATACATATATAGGTAAACATCCAAGACCCAGGCCAATCTGGAAAAGATCAATTTCCATCTTGACCTGACCGAGGATCAAACCCGGGGCCCTCGTGTCGCAGGCTGCCGTGTTAACCACTGCGCCACGGAGCTCGCCTCGCCGGAGATTTGCATCCTTAGTTAATAGTTATAACTGTGTGATACTTGACCCTTCGGAATCCTTGTACAAATTTATAAACAAACAAAGGTACAGATAAGACGTGTAAGTCGTAGTAGTTAATCGACTAAACGGTAATAAAAAATCGATAAACCTGAATGTTTAATGACAATTCGATTATGATTTCATCACAAACAAATACTTTACTATGTTATAATAATATTTAGTTGATAAGCTGCCTGTATGATGAAAATATTGTTGAACGGATTATACTGCAGTCTCGTACATGTGAAGATTTTTAACACAAAATCAATGAGGGCTACCGTTTTTTAGCTTAGACTACACACCAGTCTGCGACACAGAGTGACCGGGTTCGATCCCCGGCCAGGTCAAGATGGAAAATGATCTTTTTCAGATTGGCCTGGGTATTGGATGTGTATCTATATATGTATTTGTTGTAAAATATAGTATCGTTGAGTTAGTATCCCATAACACAAGTCTCGAACTTACTTTGGGGCTAGCTCAATCTGTGTGATTTGTCCGTATTTATTTATTTATTATTATTTATTTAGCTTACTATTTGGCGCCACCGTTGAGTTAGGTCCCACAAAACAAAACTGTTCCTAAACTACCTAGGGTCCTGAATATGTCCTCATTGTTTTAAATACGCACTTACAATTACTTGTAAAAGTTGATTTTTTGTTTTGGCAATAAATGTTTATTTATTTTTATTTGATATGTATGACACTTCGACACTTAAAATGGTACTAATGACCCAATAACGTTACACATACGAGTAATCTTATGAGGGAGTGCAAAGAGATATTTGATTTTGGCAGTTTATGAAACAAGTGATTTAGGGTAACTAGTTTAATTTACATTTTATTCAAGGTAATGAATGTACTTAATAATTTTTTTAAAAGACAATTAATAGTGTAGACTTAGTGATTTTTTCCGATCGCCGCATATTGCGCCCGCGCCTGTTTCTCTCGGTTCCGCGTAGACCATCTAGATCTGTGTCAATGGATTCACTCCGGCTCGGCTGACCCGCCAGAGATCTCATTTTAAACTTGGATCAGTAAATTACTTTAGTATGTACGCCTGTTAGTACTTTCGCGGACACACAAATAAATAAGAGAAAGAACAATAATTGCTTTCGTTGGACAGAGTTTAAATGATATGTACAAACAGAAGGCCTAATAAAGAAGACATAGACAAAGCAGACTACTACCATTAGGCTGCGCAGAACCATAAGGCGATTAGGAAAAAAGATGAAAAGTCTTAATATTTCCGTATTAAATGTTTATAAAAAAAATACTGCCTCCGTGGTCCAGTGGTCAAGGCGTTTGCCTGTAGACCCGGGGGTCGTGGGTTCGATTCCCACGGGAAGCATACTTTGTTTAGTTGTTTCCAGTTTGGTTAGGACATTGCAGGCTTGAATCACCTGATCGTCTGGAAATAAAGATGATTCCGTGCTTCGGAAGGCACGTTAAGCCGTTGGTCCCGGCTGCCATCTGGTAGTCGTTAAAGGAACCACGTCAGAGGCCGAGAGGCGGTTCCGAAGAACTCTGACACCAGGGTGTGCATGGTCGATTGACCGGGACACCTACTCGAAATGATGATGATAAAAAAAAATAAAAAAGGGGGCGACTTTCGAAATATAAATATTGTCACGTGAGAATTATTGTTTAAGACTTAAAAATTACAAAGGTTTTGAAGAAAATGATTTAAGATATAATAACATACCTATATAAATTTTAATTTTCATATGTATTTGTTTCAAATTTCAACAAAGGGGGCGATCTTGTTCAAGGATCGACCTAAATTATACAAATATTTTTGATGTATTTAATTAATTCAGCGCATAGTACTAGTGATTTGAAAACACGTCAATTTTTTCAATTTCGTGCAGTACCGTCATAAGGAGTAAATATATTCAATAGTTACAAGATCAAAGGTTACATACAGCAAGAAGTTGGAAAGCTGGAAATCGCAGGTAGTGATTGCAGCTTGTCCGTCGTCTATTCAATAGTATATTTAAAGCTAGGATACTGTTACACCCACATGTACTGCATTTTCCGTGAAACGTTCCATCTTTACTGATTGAAAGATGGCGAGCTGGAGTGTAACCCCATGAAAATAATTAAGATAATCTTTAAAATAAAAAAAAAACTGACTTTAAATTGAACTACTAACCCGATTTTGATGAAATTCAAATAGTCAATTTTTCAAAAAATCTAATATTTTTCCTTATCGATTCATAAATAATGGAAGAGGTAACAAACAACCTCCTCCATTTTTTAAGTCGATAAAAACGTGATAAAAATCAATGACGAGCTGAGGGCCAGCCTTGCAAGGCCTTAAATGTTAAAAAGTTATTGTACAAATGCCCGCATGTACAAGAGTATTGATAAGCTATCAGTGCAAACTTGTTATCAGAGAGTTCGACCTACTTTGGCGCCATTCCGAGGCACTGTCCGTTCCGTGTGCTCATTCACACCAATACTGTCTTTCTTTTGAAGAATTACATCTCTCTGGACCTTGTGACTGAAGTTACAAGGTGCAGAGAGATGTAATTCCACGTGTTTGTAAGTTATTGGTAGACGTGATACATAAACTAGCTTTTGCTATGACTTCTTTTGTAAAAAGCCGACCTCTGTAGCTCAGTGGTAAGTGCCTTTGACTTTCACGGTCCCGGGTGCGATTTCCGGTCGGGTAACGATGGAAAATGATTTTATTAGAATTACCTGGGTTTTCGATTCCATATAGAAGTATGTATCTATTATATAATATAGTATCCTTTTTTAAACTTTCGCGCTTTAAACACATAATTATGTATATAAACGGGACTTAACCGAACCTTTTTATTATTTGTTTCCGTTGACGTTTCATTGGAGTTACATCCATCGTGGTCGCAATGAGACTGGAGTACTGCGGTGTCATCTTGTGGTGGTGGACGCAGTTTCACTAATAATTTTTGATAATTTCACGACCCACATAAAGTTTTGTTTTTAGGCATTAGCCCCGGTACACACTACACTTACAGTGTCCGACTTTTTGTTCAACTCCGGACGACGCGGTTTAATTTTGGCAATCACTGGATTCCATGCTGATGATAATTTATGTCGGTGTCTATAAATAGTCTATGTCGGTGTCTACCGATCGCATAGCGGTGACCAGGAGACGACGAGGCTGTTTCAGTACCTAAGTGAGGCTGCTGATGTGGCCCAACAAAGGTACCCTGCCGCGCAAACCGTTTTTCTGGGGGACTTTAATGCACACCACGAGCAGTGGTTGTTCCCATATCAAAAGACAGACCATGCTGGTAGAGAGGCGTACAAGTTCGCCTTGTCCTTTAACTTTTCCCAGCTGGTTGACCAGGCGACTCGGATACCTGACGTTGAGAGCCACACAGCCAATTGCTTGGACCTTCTGCTGACCACTGAACCTGACCGATACCAAGTAGCAGTCTCAGCTCCCCTTGGGAGTTCTGACCACTGTATGGTGAAGTCCGTTTTTTTTATGTCCCCCACCCGACTCCAGCCCTAGAGGCACTAGACGGGTGTGGCGATACGGGTCAGCAGATTGGGATGAAATGCGGCATTTCCTAGCATCTTACCCATGGCTAAAAGTATGTTTTTCATCTGACGATCCGTCGAGCTGTGCAAGTGCTGTTGCCGAGGTTATCGGTCTGGCGATGGAATACTATATTCCATTCTCGGATCGACCCTCTGGTTTCAAGGCTGAGCCCTGGTTCAATGCTGACTGTTTAAAAGCTGAAGCCATTAAACAGTCAGCATATCAGGCGTGGTCCGACGCTAGAAGTTGCAAAGCTCCGGATACGCAAAAAAAGAAGAAAGCTTTTAACTTTGCGGCCAAGTCCTGCAAGAAAGCGCTAAAAAAGGCTAGCTTTGACCACATAGGCAGAGTCGGAACCAAACTTGCTTCACACCCCTCGGGGAGCAAAGCATTTTGGTCTCTAGCCAAGTGCGTTGAAGCTAACTTTTGCCGCTCCTCACTTCCTCCTCTGCAGAAACCTGACGGAACACTGGCACACACGGCGGTAGAGAAAGCAAATTTACTTGCTTCTCTATTTGCTGAAAACTCTCGTCTGAATGCAGGTAACCAAACACCACCCCAGTTAACACCTTGTGGATGTAAAATGTCAGAAATCCGCATTCACCAAAAGGAGGTTCTCAAAATTTTACGCAACCTAGACGTAAACAAAGCCAGTGGTCCCGACGGTATACCTGATATTGTACTACGTAATTGCGCAGCTGAATTGTCACCTGTCCTGACTCGCCTATATCGTCTTTCTTTTCGGACTGGGAATGTACCTAAAGCGTAGAAACTCGCCAATGTTCAACCCATACCCAAGAAAGGTAGTCGTGCCGACCCTGCAAACTATCGCCCAATCGCGATCACCTCCATTCTCTGCAAGGTAATGGAGCGTGCTATAAACAAGCGCCTGCTGGCATACCTTGAAGATAATGATCTTCTCAGCGACCGGCAATACGGATTCCGCCAGTGCCGGTCTACTGGGGATCTTCTTGTGTATGCCACGCATCTTTGGAGAGAGGCCCTTGAAAAACATGGTGAAGCACTTGCTGTCTCACTTGACATTTCAAAGGCATATGACAGGGTTTAGCATGACGGTCTTATGGCGAAACTTCCACCTACGGTATCCCCGCCAGTCTTTGTGCTTGGATTTCAGATTTCCTGAGAGAACGGTCTATTCGAGTAGTTGTTGACGGCTGCTCATCGAACCTATTGGCTATTAATGCTGGGGTACCTCAAGGATCTGTTCTTTCCGCAACGCTTTTTTTGCTACACATTAACGATCTGTTAAAACCAGGAATTATTGGGTACGCAGACGATAGCACCGTTGCGGAAAGATATTTTTCAAGTGCAAGGGCAAAAAAATCTGAAATCGATGATCTTAGAGAGGCAATGGTGGACCGCACCAATCTTACTCTGCAGGCTGTCTCCGATTGGGGCGATGCCAATCTTGTAAGATTTAATGCCTCGAAGACACAGGCATGTCTTTTCACCGCAAAGAAGAGCCCATTCAACTTGGCTCCTACTTTTCGAAATGTTCCTGTTCCCGTCACAAATCATCTCGAACTTCTTGGTATTGACATATCCTCCAATCTTAACTTCGGTAGCTATATCGAATCCAGGGCTAAGACTGCTTCAAAAAAACTGGGCATCCTCTCCAAGGTCCAACAGTATTTTTCTTCAGGCCAGCTATTGAGCCTTTACACAGCTCAAGTCCGCTCCTGTATAGAGTATTGTTCCCATCTGTGGGATGGATCCGCCCGCTACCAGCTCGAAGCCCTGGAAGCTATCGACAGACGTGCCAGAAGACTCGTCGATGATGAGATGCTTACGGTAAAGCGACTCCAGAGCCTTAAACACCGCCGATTAGTAGCTAGTTTGAGTGTCTTTTACAGACTGCATTTCGGTGAGTGCGCACAGGAACTGCACGATCTAATTCCCCCTGCACCATTCCATCTTCGGACGACACGGCGTGGACAGGGATTCCATCCATATGTGGTCGATACTCCTGCTCATCGCACCTCTAGATTCGCCTCCTCCTTCATTTTGCGAACCGCGAAAGAATGGAATTCCCTTCCTGCGTCGCTGTTTCCCGACTCGTACAATTTAGGGATTTTCAAGGAAAGAGTGAATAGGCATTATTTGAGTTTGCGTGTACCACCCTAGAGCTCATCGTTGTTTCCCATCAGGCAAGATGGAGGTCAAACGCACTTAAATTTATGAATAAAAAAAAAATTGTATCCGTCTTCTCTGTTGAAATTTTTAAACTTTTTAATTTCTACAGCTTCCCGTACTATCCTCTTGTAATAGTGCCGGTCAGTGGATAATATTTTAGGCTGGTGTAATTCAATCCAGTGGTTGCAGTTGGTGTCCATCCGCCATTGCTGAACATCTTATGGACACCAACTGCAACCACTGGATTGAATTACACCAGCCTAAAATATTATCCACTGACCGGCACTATTACAAGAGGATAGTACGGGAAGCTGTAGAAATTAAAAAGTTTAAAAATTTCAACAGAGAAGATGGATACAAATTATCATCAGCATGGAATCCAGTGATTGCCAAAATTAAACCGCATCGTCCGGAGTTGAACAAAAAGTCGGACACTGTTAGTGTAGTGTGTACCGGGGCTAATGCCTAAAAACAAAACTTTATGTGGGTAGTGAAATTATCAAAAATTATTAGTGAAACTGCGTCCACCACCACAAGATGACACCGCAGTACTCCAGTCTCGTTGCGACCACGATGGATGTAACTCCATTGAAACGTCAACGGAAACAAATAATAAAAAGGTTCGGTTAAGTCCCGTTTATATACATAATAATATAGTATCGTCGAGTGAGTATCCCACTACCTCCGTGGTCCAGTGGTTAAGGCGTTTGCCTGTAGACCCGGGGGTCGTGGGTTCGATTCCCATGGGAAGCATACTTTGTTTAGTTGTTTCCAGTTTGGTTAGGACATTGCAGGCTTGAATCACCTGATTGTCTGATAATAAAGATGATTCCGTGCTTCGGAAGGCACCTTAAGCCGATGGTACCGGCTGCCATCTGGTAGTCGTTAAAGGGACCACGTCAGAGGCCGAGAGGCGGTCCCTAAAGAACTTTGACACTAGGGTGTGCATGGTTGATTGACCGTGTCACCTACTCGAAATGATGATGGTAGGCTCTGTCTACCCGATAAGGTGTAAAAACGAGTTGAATATATTTGTGTGTGTATTAGATGTGCGTGTTCATTCTATAATTTACGAACATATTCGCGAAATAGTTGCGATCACATAATCTATTACGCAACAAATAGCAAGCGAGAGAAAGGTTATTACTCAACGGCGGAGTTCATTAATCTGCGCGATCTGAACTTCGCGTCACGAATGAGCTTTCGAGAGCAAGCACCCGGAGCTTTACGCGCTGCGAGGAAAAGACTTTAACGCGTTTCATCGACGGATCTCACCGTAGGGTTTATCGATAGCCTACATTATTTCATTAGAGTATTGATTAATCTCAAACAAAAAGAAGAAATGTAATAAACTTTACTTCAGCTACGGATCCCGATAAAGAGGTACTGTAAACTGTAAATGCCTTAGAAAGCTTTTTCAGTCTAGGATAACAAGATCCATATTTACTGTTTTTTACCTTCGTAATCTTTTTTTTAGTGTTTTATTTTGCATTCACAATGCTATTTTGATATACTCTTAAAAAATTAAGAAATAAAATCTGGTGAAAAAACTTCATGCGGGCGGTACTTGAACCGGCGACCTAGGACTATGTACGACCTATGCCCTGCCATCTGAGCTACCGCACATAGGCCGTACATAGGCCTAGGTCGCCGGTTCAAGTCCTATCCGCATGAAGTTTTTTCATCATATTTTATTTCTTAATTTACTTACTTCGTAATCTTGTTTGGTTATAGGTTGCAAAGACTAAAAAAAAAAAGATAATTTCTTTTTTTTTAGAGACGACGGAGCTTGTAGATTAGAAATTTTAAAATTATTAGGACTTGGAAGGTCGACGACTGGGTTCGTATAGATGGGATGTGTTTTCAATTACCGTACACACGATACGGATACATCAGATATATCTGTATATTAATTAAAGCAGCTTTGATCCCATAGGATAAGTTGTTCATGTCAACGGGGTTAATCACTCTTTTAAGGATCGGTCAGGGTTTTCTTTACACATTGTAAGTATATACATCATATCCTACATAGTGAAACATGGCAGAAAGCATAAATATTGACAACACGCCTTAATTTTACGTGTAGAGTACCTAATGCATCCGCATTAGGTACTCTACACGTTGAAGTTACGAGCAAAAGCTAGTCGTAACAAATAAGTCGTGACCTAATTTCCTCATCACCAGCCACGCTATCCACGCTTACGTACCCATGTATGAATCATGTAAGGAAGTCAGTTTTCGCTTTCGTTTCGCCGTACAACATTGTCTTCTCTGCGAACGGCCGGTTGGTTTTGACGATAACGTCTTATAAATCGATGAACACCGACTGCACGCACGATAAAGTGTAACGTTTCGTGTACAAGCGAGAGCGCGGTATAAACGATAGAGAGGCACGATCGGTCTAAGCGTTTAGCTTGTGACTTGCGACGCATCTATCCCTCTTCCATCGTTCTCGACTTTACAGACAGCTATTTTATTTATTTCTTATTTCAGAATTTATTTGAATAAAAAGATCAATTGAATGACACTTCACATCAGACTATCGTTATTGATTAATAACAATATATAAGATTTACTCTTCAACTCTGGGCTGGGACTAAAAAGTACAATGTCCACTAGCTAGCTCTCTTCCCGCGCAGATCGTAAAAGATCGAGGAAATGGCATAATCAGAGGAATCATATCAATTTACTAACGTGATGCGGGTAGCAAACCATAACTTTTTTTTATAAGTTGTCTACATAAAATCTTGCCAGCTTGCCGAGTTTTGTTTACCTGGGTTCAGTTTACCCGTTGGCTTAGTTGTTCGTATCTTTGAATCGCAAGTTCCCGGGTTCAATCCCATGCAGGCGTTCAGACTGACTTGGATCTTGCATGTTTATCTATATGTATTTTTTATAAAATATAGTATCGTTGAGTTACTATCCCATAACAAATCTCGAACTTCCTTTGGGGCTAGCTCAATCAGTGTGATTTGTCCATATATATGTATTTATTTAAAGCATATTGTTTAGTTGCATACGTAGTTAGGTAACTCATAAGTTGTTATTACATATTTATCTGTAACTTTATAAAATAATTTCATCAAATTCCTTAAATTCTAAAAGACGGACGGCGCCTTGAATGACGCCCCGGGTTTAGGTAAATTCATCTCATCTCGATATGTTCGCGTATGAATTCGCGAGCACAAGGTAGTTATCATTTCCCTAATACTATGGAAGGCAGACAGACTTTTATAAGTAAAATAAATAAATCATAAAGATTTATTTATTTCCCTGAGGCCTATACAACATATAGTGTGTAGGAATGCTAGTCTATGTGCGTGTTACAGTTTTTATTTCCAAAACTAACGATCTATTACTGTATATATAGTTGTTAAATCGTTTCGCCTCTGTAAGGCTGAAGTCGTAACTAGTTGCATTACTTTCAAATTAGAATTTATTGTTTTTTTTTTATTTCCACGCGAGTTCTACTTATGGTAGTTAGTTGATTTACATGTGAAAATAAAAATGTATTGGCATTTGGTCACCGAGCTATATGAGATATGCATGCAAACATACTATATATTATCACGTCTTTATCCATGACGGTGAAGACAGAGCCTGTGGCCATAAGATCCCAGGGCCTCATTTAGCGTATCTATTAGTGGGCGTGTGGGTGGAAGACGATATCAATATAGTGATGGGTAGCTAGCCGCATCGCTTATTGACATGATTCATTATTTTCGCCCATTCCCTCAGCCAGCTTTTACGGATTGCACGGGAAGAGAAGCAGATGGTACATTCTAGGTTTTTTCTTTCCTCCCAGACCAGCATGCTTTGTGAAATATGTAAAAGCTTATTAAGCTCTTCCACGCTGGTCTGCGGAAAAACGAAAAAGTTGGAATGTACCAGTTGCTCCTGTTATCGCGCAGTTCGTAAAAGCCGATCGAGGGAATGGGCGTAAATCTCGTGATCGACGCGAAATCGTGTTAGTAGGCGATGCGGATAGCAACCCATCACTATTCAGATTACGTTTTCTACCTAAGGCCCACCAACATGCTAAACGTGGCTTATAGGGCTATGTCTACCCCGTAAGGGAAAAAGACGTGAAAGTATGTATGTTATTAAGAAAAAACCATGTGTAAATGAACGTTGGTTCCCTCTTATTGATATTTAATTTATATTAGGATCATTTTCTAACATTATCATTTGCCTACTAATGTATGTATTGAGACAGGTCAAGCTAATTCAATCTTAATTAATAACGATACAAAGAGATGTGATTATGTCAAAAACTACTAAACCAATTTTGATAATCTTTCACGTAAAGGATTACATTATCAGCAGTATACTATAATTTACGCGGATGAATTTGCGGGAAAACGCTTATGTGTGTTTATTTAAATTCATTCAATATGTTTAAAAAATAAATAATAAGAAATCCGTAACAATTTGAGTTAGACACAAAATAAGATAATATTATTTGCTATTATGTAAACACGTACAAAAACATGGAAAAAGGATCGCACCTACAAGTATCTTTACAACTTTCTTACATATATATGTAATAAAACAAATAATAAAATATCCACCATATGATTTAAATACGAATGGAAAGTATAAGATCCTGTAGATTCTTCATATGTCTATATTCACACATATACCACAAGTTATCTACAAAGGCGATCCCACGAAAGAGAAACCGCGGTCAAAAGTTATCTGCGATCAACTCACCGTCAATGTGTCCCGTCTCTAGAAAGTGAAAATGCGCATCGGTCACTCACTCACTCACAGGAGCGGAATCACTCACGGGAGCGGAATCACTCACGGGAGCGGAATCACTCACTCAATAAGTCACTAATTCGCGATTTCAAAATTGGAATGTTTCTTTTTGGAACGCGATTATGTTCGTTTGAAATCCGTGGTTGCTGCTCGCGTCGTCAGGTGCGACTGCTGATGGCGAGGAGAGAGTGAGCCCACAGGTGCTCGTTGTGTAAGCACCGCTCTAAACGTGTGCATTCACATTTTGAACTTTGTGCTTACGTGGATAGGGGTGATGTTGTGATGCAGCAGGAGATGCTGTGAGGTGTGATGTTATGAAACTTCTATGGTCGTGTTTAAGGGGATTACATGGATCGGACGAAAATTTTAACCTGCAATGTGATGTCACGTTCAACAATTTATGTCTATCATCGCCTATCACATCTTATGGACCTGTTTCATTCATGTCTATTGCCTATATTAAATGCATGCCATTGGGTTTTCAAAATTTTCATTTCCTTTTTGGTTAAGTTTTAGTCATTGGATATTTTAAAAAAAGACTGCTTTTATTATAAAAAAACAGTCTTATGATATGTGGGTCGATAGAAAACCTTATATACTTATAACAAAATGTAATCTAATATTTAGAAGTAAGAAATAAACTAACATACATATGCACGAATCCTAAAAATATACTACTCTTGATTCAATTATTACATGAAATGTAGTATAAAAATAGTATTCAGAAATGAAACGATATTTTTCATACATCTTTTCCATTAATTTTTAAATATTTCTTTTCATATAATTGTTACTTAGTAAAATAAATAACTTTCAAAACTGCATTTTTTAAGGGTTACTTACTTAAAATTTGGATTTAAAACCAAATGTTTAAAATGAAGCATCATTAAACAATCACAAGTTATCTAAACTAGGTCATTGAACAGTACTTAAAATGCATAGCTAGTGGTCATCAAGGAGATAACGCCTGCACGCCACCCGTGGCTTTGCCTATTACCTCAGTACGTATCGTTTAAGTTTTTCCTCTCATTGTTAAAGTTGCTTCACTCTTTGTCTTTACTTAAATGGTACTTAGATGTAATTAGCAGAGATCGACCAAAACAGGAATACTCTGCCAACTTAGTCAAATATGTGAATAACAATGATTGCTATTATTTGTACGTACTTAAATCCACTAAATTTGATATCTATGACAGAGAGTTTAATCATGTTAGTAAATCTATACTAACATTATAAAGCTGAAGTTTGTTTAAACGCGCTAATCTCAGGAACTACTGGTTTATCATCTATAACACTTGCCTTTTTATAAACGCCATCTATCTAACTTAAACTTTTATTTTTTTATTGCTCTTTTGAAAAGTCCTCAATTGCATCGTCTAAAAACCAGTCGCGGTACTGGCGTTGGCCCATGCCCCGTGCATTGCTGCGTTCTGTATGCACCGCGCAGCGCGTGATGCAACTATTGCAGGAGAAAACTCTCGACACTTCGACGCGACGAGCGACACTTAGAATAACGATAAGACCTGTGGAGTAATCGATGACAGCTTTAGTGGCGCAGGCCCTGGGTTCGATTCCCAGCGTGGGCAAATACTTGTACACATTTTTTTAAAGAATTAAGCATTTGTCTCACATCTCACTTGATGGTAAGTGACGATGAAGACAAGGATGTTACTTTATTGCCTTAGGAGGGTTGGCGTCAGACAGGCGGCTGTATAAAAATATCGAATAATTCTATTGCATCAATGTTTGTTTTGTTTTTCGTGTATGCAAGTGGCTAACTGGTGTCATATTTTTTTAACTGCCTAAAGGCATCTGACATAGCTTAACGAACTGCCAATTATGACAGCCGGGACCAACGGCTTAATGTGTTTTCCGAAGCACGGGGAGCTTGAGGTATTTTTTACGCCACTTGCGGTCGCCATCCAAGTCAATAGTATGTGACCGGGATCAGTAAGAACTATGAACTAATCGATTAGCTTTTATTTTAATTTAAATCAATTTTCTTAAAAAAACGAATATTTAGAGTAAACCTTAATATTATACATAAGTAGTTAAAATATCGACGATCTGAGTATAAAGTAAAAACAATCGTTAATGTTACAAAAAATACTTAAAAATAAGTAAATAAGTTACAATTGCTTGTACCTAATAGGCGCAAAATAAGTACTCAGGGCAGATGAGTTGAAATACCGAAATGTAGCGCGCAAAAGTGTGCGTAGAGATGAGCTGACGGCGCATAAATATCCAATTTGAGCATACTCATACAACGCATTGCGTATTTTCTAAATACTTACATTATTTATTCTTTTAAATTATACGGACTATTGCATTACTGCATTATGACAACACGGTTTTACTCTTATTTATTTAGTCGTAATCACCGACTAGTTCGGTCTGTTACGAGAATTATCATCATGGCGAGTGTCAGGGGCTTCCCTCAAAGCATGCAACCGACTTCGTTTCTTCAAAAACCGTGTTCCTGTAATTCATTTATCTCGCGTGAGTTTTAAAACTATTTGCAATAGTGCTTTATATGCGTAGTATCGTGTAAACATGCCTTCAACCAACAAACAGGCGTAAAGATTATTATTACGTGTGTGTGTCCCATTATTTACCCAGTCCGCCATTACCGAGTTCAGCACACAAACAGTGTTTCTCCGGTAAACGACGCTGGAAAGTGAGAGTGTGGCTACTTTCGGCTGCGGTGACTCGGTGACCACTGAGTTTACAAACGCTAGATAACGCTTAATGCAATAAGCACATCGAGATTGAGTCTTTCTCTCACGCACGTTTAATGTTTGTGTCCTTGTTCTGAGTGTTTTTACTATAGGTTTACGTTTGAAATCTCTGGAAACAAGACGTTTGCGTAAAAATGCTCATCAATGTTTGACATCTCTAGATACAAAACTATAAAGATAAGATCTAGGTCTATGTACAAAACGTATGTGTAATAAGCTTATGAATGATTGACATCTCTGGAAGAAAGACGCACAGAAAATGTTGAATTAATCTTTATCCAATGAAAATTTCAATAGGTAAGAGCTGGAGGAGGAGTAGCTGTGTAAAAAAGTGTATGTCTTTGGTTAGTAAATTCATTATCGAATTATATGGAAAATGTGAGTTTGGTTAGTAGGTTTATTAAGTTTAGTTAACTTTGATCGACACACCATTGACATAAAATTTTTATCATTGCATAAAGATTGTTAAATATGTCGCAATCGGCTGGTATTCGGAACGCCAGCGCCATCTATCGGTGCTGATGGAGTCGATAACGTAGCGGCCGAGCGGTGCGTCCGTCAGTTGTCGAGTGACGGCCGAGCTGTGAGTCGTTATTGAAACCATCACGCGTTCTGTATACCTACCTAGTTATACTCGTGAGTGTTTAGTGATAGTTACTGTGCAAATCTGTACTCTGTTACAATATAGTTGATTGTGATAATTACGTTTTTTCATTGCTTCAACATAACCCATCGACGCCCATAGTTAGGAGACCAGAATTATGAACCCTGCTGTTACCCAAGACCCGATGAATCCGTTATCAGAATTGGGATCCGGACTGTTGCAGCAAAGTGAGAATCCGGAAGCAAATATGTGGCGTGCCATGTTCGAACAACAAAACCAGAATATGCGAGCACTGATTGAAGCCCTACAAGCACCGAAACCAGTCTATCGTGACAGTCTGCCAACTTTCGACCCTGACAAGCAAGATACTGATGCGAGATCGTGGTGTGCGACGGCCGATTTGTGTTTTTCTGAAAATCCGCCACGTGGAGGTCAACTCGTGCTTGCCGTCAGTAAGGCGCTCAAGGGTGAAGCATCTACCTGGTTGTCCCAAGTAGCATACGAAGGCATAACGTGGAATGAATTCAAGGTACTTTTTACAACACGATTTATTTCTACCGAAACTTTGGCGGGTACCCTCATAAAGTTAAACGGCGAAAAACCGACCGAAAAAGAATCGTTACCTTCTTATGCAAGTCGGTTAATAGCTTCTTTGACTAATAGATGGAAGGATGTTAACAAGGAGGAAATCGCCGTTGCTACTGTACTGGCTCAGATATCGCAGTTTGACCCGCGACTTCAACGTTTGGCGTTTACTACGAACATCGTTTCGCGAGAAAAATTGCAGCAAGAATTAAACGCTTTCGCGCAGTTGAAACGAAAGGTAGACATCACCGGTGAATCATCGAATACACTTGATTTCAAACGTGCGAAGTTAACCAACGTAAAGTGCTTTAACTGTGGAAAAACCGGTCATAAGCGAGCAGATTGTAGAAGCAAGACGAGCGACATAAAAGAACGAGCCACAACATCAACAACACCGAGCCCAGCAGTGCAGCAGCCAGCATCGAAGCCCTTGGTGTGCTTTAAGTGCTGCAAACGGGGCCACATCGCTGCCCGGTGTCCCAGCGGCGGCGAGCGATCGGCTGACCACGGCTCCGGCGCAGCGCGAAGCGAGCGACGTGTTGATGTGTGCGTTGTGCAACCACCATCAGGCACATTACAGCATAAAGGTGAATTGATTCATTTTATCTACGATTCCGGCGCTGAATGCTCGTGAGTTAAAGAGAGTTTTTCAGCCAAATTTAGTGGCAAGCGATTTAATAATGTTATTGCCATGACAGGTATTGGTCAAGCACGAGTATTCAGCACCGAACAAATTTTATCCTGTGTAACTATTAATGATCTCCATCTGGAAGTTTTATTACATATTTTGCCCGATAATTATTTACAGAGTGACGTCATGATAGGTCGTGAGAATATGAAACAGGGTTTTGCCATAAACATGACGGCAACCGAGCTTATCATAACCAAGGTACTTTGTGTAAATTCAGTGAATAATAATACCGCGTGTAGATTGGATTTGACTGCTATTGTGACAGATATAGTTGGTAGCGATAAGTTAAAGCTTCTGCAAATATTAGATCGATTCTCTGATTATTTCATCACAGGTCTACCTAGAACACGTGTAAACACGGGTGAGCATAAGATTAGGTTGATAGATCCGAATCGCACGGTGCAGCGGCGACCGTATAGAATGTCAGCTGAGGAATGTAGAGTCATTCGTGAACGCGTAAGAGAACTTTTAGACGCGAATATTATTAGGCCCCGCTGCTCTCCATTCTCGAGCCCAGCTGTACTAGTCAAGAAGCATGATGGTTCAGACCGCATGTGTATTGACTATCGCGAACTCAACAGTAACACTGTACCAGACCGTTACCCACTACCTTTGATCTCTGACCAAATTTCACGGCTTCACGGGGCTAAATACTTCTCACAATTAGATTGCGCAAGTGGATTTCATTTAATTCCAGTAAATGTAGAGTCCATAGAGAGTACTGCTTTCGTAACAAACGAAGGGCAATACGAGTTTTTGACTATGCCTTTTGGCCTCAGGAACGCAATCTCAGTTTTTCAACGTGCTATCATGAGTGCGCTTGGTGACCTTGCACACGGTTACGTGATAGTCTACGTAGATGACATTTTGATAGTTTCTCCCAATGTAGAGTCAGGCCTAGAGCGGCTTAACATTGTATTGGAAGCTCTGAAGAAAGCTGGTTTCTCTTTGAACCTGAAGAAATGCTCCTTCCTTAAGACGAAGGTAGAGTTTCTAGGGTTTGAAGTAGAGTCTGGGCAAATTAGACCCAATCGTAGAAAGATAGAGGCTCTGACATCTCTACCACCTCCAGAGACCGTCACTCAGTTAAGGTAATTCATAGGATTGGCTTCGTATTTTCGACAATTCATGCGAGATTTTTCTAGAATAATGACACCCCTGTATAGACTGACCTCATTAAAGGGCGAACTAAGTTGGAAACCTGAGTATGAGGACATTCGTCAAAAAGTAATTACAACATTGGCAAATGGTCTAATTTTAACTATTTTTGACCCAAACTTGACGGTAGAGCTCCACACGGATGCAAGTAGTTTAGGCTATGGTGCAATTTTATTTCAAATCATGGCTGATGGTAAGCGAACTGTGGTAGCTTACTTTAGTAAGAGAACTTCCCCGGCTGAGAATAAATATCATTCTTATGAATTAGAAACGCTAGCAGTTGTAAACGCTATTAAACATATCCGACAATATCTTCATGGTAGGCGATTTACTGTGATTACGGATTGTAATTCATTAAAATCATCCCAAACAAAAAAATAGCTGACTCCTAGAGCACATAGATGGTGGGCTTTCCTGCAGTCTTTTGATTTTGATATCACGTACAAAGAAGGAAAACGCATGTCACATGTAGATTTCTTATCTCGAAACCACGTTTCGTTAGATTCAAGACCCATAGAGTCGCGTGTAGAATCGAAACGTATTGACATTAATGAGCTTTCTCCTAACTGGCTTCAAGCAGAACAACAGCTTGACGTAGAGATTACTAAAATTAAAACCGATTTAGAGGAAGATAGGTTAAACGAAAGTGTGGCTAGTACCTACGTACTTAGATCGGATATTCTCTATCGTAAGATCCAGCGCAATGGCAGCTCTAAATGTTTACCTTACTTACCCCATGCTCTCCGATGGTCAGTAGTGAATAACTTTCATGAGTCTATAGTTCATCTTGGTGCTGAAAAGACAGTTGAAAAGCTCTACAATTTTTATTGGTTCCCGGATATGTCTCAATACGTAAGGAAATTTGTGGATAGCTGTGTCACTTGCAAAGTCGCGAAATCTCACTCCGGAAAGGTACAAGCAGATTTGCATCCTATACCTAAAGTGACAACTCCGTGGCACACGGTTCACATAGATGCGACGGGTAAGCTTAGTGGGAAGAATGCAAAGAAAGAATACGTTTTTGTTCTAATTGATGCGTTCACCAAGTACTTACTTCTATTTCACACAGCAAATATAGACTCCAAAAGTAGTATTCACGCGGTGACTCAAAGCGTAGCTCTTTTTGGTGCTCCTACCCGTATAATTGCCGATCAAGGAAGATGTTTTGCCAGTAAAGAATTTCGTGATTTTTGTGTAAGAAAAAATATTGACTTGCATTTGATAGCGACAGGATCGGCTAGAGCTAATGGGCAAGTAGAGCGTATTATGTCCGTTTTAAAGTCGATGTTAACGGCAGTAGAGACTAGTAATAAATCGTGGCAAGACTCTTTAGGCGAAGTACAACTAGCCATAAACTGTACGATAAATCGTGTTACGAAATTCTCTCCGTTAGAGCTTTTGATAGGCAAAGTTGCAAGGCCTTTATCTATGATGTGTAGTGACGTAGAGACTAATGTTGATGACATTGAAAAGATTCGTGATAGCGCATCTGAGAATATAAAGCAGTGTGCAGTTTATGATAAGACCCGTTTTGATAAAACTAAGGCGAAAATTTTAAAAAAATCGGTTTGTGACTTTGTGTTATTGGCAAACGAAGTGCGTAATCAAGTAAAATTCGATCCGAAGTTTAAAGGGCCGTTTAAAGTGGTAGAAGTTTTAGATGGCGATCGTTATAAGTTGAAGGCTTTAGACTCTAATCGTACTTACAAGTACGCGCATGATAGGCTAAGGAAAATGCCAGCAAGTCATGTATCAGTCGAAAATGAAGCAAATGATGATGATGACGATGAGATTCAAGCTTAATTAGCAGTGAGAACTCGAGTAAGGGGACTCTAACGGCCGTAGTTAGTTCGACCGTACCAGTAGTTACTACGTAGTCGTAGCCCGATAGAAATCGGTATCTCCTGGGGTGACCCAGGTAGTCCGTGGGTGCGCGGTGCGCGTTTGACTCTGGCAGAGGTCGTGGTCTAGCGAGACCATTCGTGTGTTAACAGGTGTCACACGGGCGATCCACTCGATGGATATGCAAGTCGTGGTCTAGCGAGACCATTCGTGTGTTAACAGGTGTCACACGGGCGATCCACTCGATGGATATGCAAACAGATCTGATCCATGCGCTGGATGTGAAATAGCAACACGATTGCTGTTCGGCTGGAGAGCCGTGGCGTTAGATGTCTTACTCGAGAGTTATTAGTGTAGAGAATTGACTGATGGCTGTAGTACGTGACTCTGGTTATAGTATAGTGAAATATGTCCCATATTGTTTGATTAAGTTAGTTTGTCTAGAAACTAGATTTAAAACCTAGTTTAAAGATTTGTTGTTTCATTTGAAGAAAAAAGAAGAGAAATAATAGTGTGGTCAGAGATGACCGAGTGGAACAGAAACTCGTTGTTTGTTTTTTGTCGCAGATTAACCATCACACGAGGACGCGTGCCAGCAGGATGGCCGTGTCGCAATCGGCTGGTATTCGGAACGCCAGCGCCATCTATCGGTGCTGATGGAGTCGATAACGTAGCGGCCGAGCGGTGCGTCCGTCAGTTGTCGAGTTACGGCCTAGCTGTGAGTCGTTATTGAAACCATCACGCGTTCTGTATACCTACCTAGCTATACTCGTGAGTGTTTAGTGATAGTTACTGTGCAAATCTGTACTCTGTTACAATATAGTTGATTGTGATAATTACGTTGTTTCGTTGCTTCAACATAACCCATCGACGCCCATAGTTAGGAGACCAGAATTATGAACCCTGCTGATAACCAAGACCCGATGAATCCGTTATATACATAATCATTTTTATTTGGCGAGCTCCGTGGCGCAGTGGTTAACACGCCAGCCTGCGACACGAGGGCCCAGGGTTCGATCCCCGGTCAGGTCAGGATGGAAAATTATCTTTTTCAGTTTGGCCTGGGTCTTGGATGTTTATCTATATATGTATTTGTTATAAAATATAGTATCGTTGAGTGAGTATCCCATAACACAAGTCTCGAACTTATTTTGGGGCTAACTCAATCTGTGTGATTTGTCCGTATATATTTTTTTATTTATCATTTGTTAGGAAAATGATGTGACAAACTTTAGAATGTATATTTTTATTAACCGTTAGGTATGTGACATACCTAAAGGTTTCCTATCTCATAAATAATGCACAAACTATATGTGTATTATTATGCATTCAGAACCCCAACTGAAAATGTGACATACTGGGATTCCGTACTGATCAAACATCAAGAGGCATCTAGCCTAATACACAGATCATGGAGGCCACTTTCGGCTGCGGTGCGGACAAAATATACTTAATAGTGTGTTATGCTGATATTGAGCTTATCTTTATGGTTGAGGTGTGTTATGTGGTGTGAAAACTATATCTAGCTGTGGATATTTTGCTTAAGTATTTGTTACACACAAGAGGCGCCATATTTTTTTTAATCCTTCGACCTAATATCAATGATAATCCGGAATGTGTAGATAGTTATTTTCGGTGTAATTTACAATTTTTTGTCCATTTTAAATATTAACTGATGATATGATGACTGAAATGAAGACCTGCTCCTCACATTGAGGAGTGTTACATACTCTTCAATGTGAGGTGTGCTATGTGCCTACTAGATTTACTTATTTTTTATCTTATCTTGTATTTTTTATATAAACAACACCGTTGGACACGGGTGTGTATCATACGACAAACGCTATTTAGGTATACTAATGTGTTGGCAAGGTTGGCACACTGGTGTCAGATTTTGTAAGCTCCTTAAAGGCATCTAACATAGCTGAACGACTGCCATCAATAACATAACAATTCGTTGTTACGCACGGTCCACGGACAGGACCATAATTGAAAAAAGCAGGAAAATATTCTTTACCATATTATATTATTCTTTACAATGTCACCTTTCCAATGATATCAAAACCATACACACATCCAGCATAACCGAAGATATTTTACATAAATATACATTAAAATATGAAATACTTTTCCCCGACATTATATTTAGTTAGGTGTAAAAATAATGTAATATACGCTATAATAGATACCGTATTAAAGTGATTTTATTTAAATATGTAACAATCGCGAAAAAATTAGAAACCATTATATATACTTCTATGTTGTGGTGACATCACATTCGGCATAGATTACGATGCGACCAGTGATAGCTGATAGCAAGCATAGCTAGAAAGTAAAGCGGGCCGCGCGACGTCCTTGCGGCCGCGAGCTCCTTGAAGCCTCTGTCCGCGAGCAGACATTGTTTTTTTAGCTTTCGAACAAGTAGCAGGTCTAGACTATTGCATAAACAGATTAGTGTCTAGAATTACGGATCGGCTTTGGGTTTGGTGTTTAAAGAAAGCAGGAAGTATTTATTTGGCCCCGGCACCAAAAAAGTTGTCACGTAATCTCAATTTCAAATATTTTGCCGGAAATTTGACAGAATATAGGCGTGTATCGCTCTAAGATTTTGAAAACTTGATTACAAACACAGTTTATTTCTTGAACTTCTTGTAAAGTAAAAGTCATCACACCTTGTCCGCAATCTCAAAATATCAAAATGTAATGTCAAAATGTCCAAGTACGAGTATAAAGGTATAAAATAAATAAAATGTCAAAATATTGTTATAAAAAAAAACGTTCAACAAGTTGTAAATATCAACCACTTTTTTGGAGCAGAAAGAGAGATTGTAGTTTACTTGGTTATTTTTGTAATAGGTACCTACTTAAGGCAAAGAAGTCATATGATTTATTAGTAGGGGAGCTCTGCACGCTATATGTATTTACTCGAGTGTCATGAGGACCCATTGGGCTTTAAAGATTAAGTGGAAGAAATAAAAAAGTTTATAACACTTTTCATTTCACCGGTGGAGATAGCAGCTAGAGGATTTCAAACAATTAAATCAATTTATTTATTTATTTATTTATTTATATAGCACACCAAACAGTTTACAAACAAAAATCAAAAACAATACGTATACACAAAATGAGTCGATCCAGTTTATAATCCTAAAACAGGCATGCCTAAATGCTTAATTATTTAATATATCAAAATAAAATTATTCGCTAAGGCGCGCTCTAATAAGTAGGTAAGAAAATTAAACCTAAGACACAAATAACAAGTTATAGTGTGAGAATAAGCTAGATAACTATATGTTAAGATGAGCAATTATTTGCCGCCTAAACTTACAAAGTGAGAAATGATAGATATCTATATCTCTATTAGAGACTAGGACTTCATTGTATTGGCGACACATTCTGACCACAGGATTATAATAAGATGTGTTGTTAGAGTAAACCTGTAGGGTGAATGCATTATAATTTCGATTTCGAGACCTAAAGCGCGTGTTAAAGTTAATTAGACTAAGAAGAATAGGAGAATCAAGTAGACCATGTATGATTTTATATAATAGTACCAAATTAATGTAATCACGGCGCACACTAAGTGCGGTCACATGGAAGTACTCTAAGCGATCCTTATAGGAAGAAAGCGCACGGCCCATACCACGCCTGTAACTAAGGATTTTCATGAACCGTTTCTGAACTCCTTCAATCCTATTACGTAAATACTAGTAAGGTGGTTTTACAACAAGCCAAAATGTGTGTACAGCAATGATGGGACAATTTGACCATGACGTCATGAGGCCAGAGGCTAACAAAAGAAAAACATCACCAGTTGATGATAATAATTAAAGAATAACTGGGAACACATACCTACTCTGACAATAAATGTTCGTAGCAAAAAAAAAAGCAAAGTACCCAATATTAAAGTCGAATACGAGTATATGGTGGAGATAGTTATACTGTGTGAGGTACCTCATATCTTAATCTGCCAAACTTATTCCTAAAAGTGAATCTTCATTTGGTTCGTTAGAAAGGTTTTGTTACTTCCTCTTCATCTGAAATTTTTCCTGTTTGATTTCAATTGTGATGTTTTGGAGCCCGGGTATTGCTATTATATGATTTGACAAAGTTTTTTTCTACTAGTTTTTTTTTTATAGCTATGCCATGGGTAGCTATATATTATCCGCAGAACCACGGAGAAATGCTTGTCAATATGAATTACAAATATTTGTCCGCACCGGGAATCGAAACTGGTGACCATCCTGTAGCAGACTGGTGTGTTAAGCTCTTGATACTTACATAATATAATATTTCTTTTGTTGTATTATATACAACTATAAACAAGTTCTGGGTCTTTCGTCGTGTCTCCAATGTCCCACTTATTGTACAATTGAGGATCTTCGCTTCGAGGCCTACGGCAAACTAGTCTGTAAGTGAGAATACTGTTTTTAAAATAGTGAGACAATCACAATGTTTTCCATATAAACGTAACATCGTCAGGTGCCACTCCTCAAATACTCTAGATTATTGGAATGCCGCGAGGCAAATCTTGGCTCTCCATCGATATTCCATCTAATCTTTAGTCTCTGGCAAGATCTCCTTTGATTGTGGCCCAAATCGCAGTTGAGCTTGAGCACGCCAAAACAGTAATTGGCCTAATACTAAAGAAACCTGGTATCGTTAAGTGTAACTGTGTCACGGTGGGCGCGGCGTGACGTAACAATGTCATCGGGTGGCATTTCTCCGGACCAAGGCTTCTTATATTAAATAATACTTTGTTGATACTCTCACATGCAACCATAGAGATAAATGACCTATTGAGAATTTCAACCTCAATGTGACTAACGGCAAAGCAGTCAGAGGCCAAATATCGACCACCTCTGTGGTTCAATGGTACCGCAAGTGCCTTTGGATGGCAGGGCTCGGGTTCGATCCCCAGGCAGGTCATGACAGAAAAGGACCTATTTTAATTGGCCTGGGTCTTGGATGTTTATTTATATTAGGTATATTTAAATGAAGCGAAAATATTTTAAGGGCTGGCTGGACGCATAAGGTAGAAAAATGCTGCAGAAGCAAATTTAATAAAATTGACATTCTGGTTTTCGAGATATCATTTAGAAAAACAGACACAAAAATACCCTGTGTACAAAAAAACATTTTCTTGGCGTACATCTTTTTACTATTACCTAATACAACGTAATTTTGAACCCCCTAGCTATATTGAAATCTGGGAATCAGAATCCCTAATAGAATTCTGTATTCCATTAGGGATTCTGATTCCCAGATTTCAATATAGCTAGGGTATTCAAAATTACGCTGTATAGATACTGAGTCATTGGCTTCGACAACCAAAACTAGCGTGTCTATTTCTTAATATAATGGACTTAATATAAGTATCTATTATCAAATACAATATGGTTGAGTTAGAATCCCACTATACCTACTAGTTCACAACTTTACTGAGGGGCTATCTCAATCTGTGTAATTTTGCCATATATGTTTAAGTATTATTATTTATTAAATATTTCTGTCTCGACAAGAGAAGCCTGGTATCGCCAAGCGGAACTGTGTCACGGCGGGCGCGGCGTGACGTAACAGTGTCATCGGGCGGCATTCCGCAGGACAGGCTTTCACCGCACTCAAACACTTTTGTGCGCAATTATACCATGTTATCTAACACCTGTAGCCTCGCGACGTGATTCTGCAATAAATTCGATTTAGATATTGTAATACATACTTGTCCTGATATGTAAATCTGAGTTGGAGACCATCTGACTTAAGTTCGGTCATTTTAATCAACCTCTTCCTGCTTCCGGTGAAGGAAAATATCATAAGACAACCTGCACACTAGTGTATAAGTTGGAAAAGGCAATGTTTGCCATTGCCACTCTATTTTTTCATCAGTTTTTTCTGCTAAAAATGATCACTGCGTTTTTTCCTACATAATGACACCGACAGGGGCATGTTTTTGCCGATTTCTCGCCAGCAGTCTTTTTTTCAGGATGAAATCTTTATTTATACTTTTTATACTCCGGAAAACGGATATGCAAAAATTTTACGATGATCGGTTCGGTGAATGCATAACAAACCAATAAACAACTCACTTTCGCATTTATAATTTTAGTTACTTGGTTCTTATTTGTTTCTCATTGTACATATTGTGCGAGCTTATAAAACATATAATAGTAGCTATACATCTATCGGGTAAAAAACACATATACAAAGACGGACTTATCGCTAAGTAATCTCTTCCAGTCAACCTTGTTAGATGGATTGGTGAAAACAAGCAACATAGGCGTTGGTGCAGCAAAACAAAATTTGCAAGGGTGACATTTTTCATATCAATCGGCCGAGTCTCGTCGTATCTTTAAAAGTTGTAAAACTCGGTGGTCGTCCACCAACCAATACGATCAACCATAGTGTCACACTACAGGTATGTCAATCAATTTTATATTGTCATCATTTCGTGTAGGTGTCACGGTCAATCGACCATGCACACCTTGGTGACAGAGTTCTTCGAAACCGCCTTTCGGTCTCTGACGTGATTCCTTTAACGACTACCAGATGACAGCCGGGACAAACGGCTTAACGTGCCTTCCGAAGCACAGAAACATCGTCAAGCCTGCAATATCCTAACCAAAAAATTTCATATTGTATAAACATTTTAATATGAGAAAGTTGATTATATATATATATATAACTAGCTGAACCGGCAAACGTTGTTTTACCACATAAATTAAAAAAAAAGCCCATCCATATCACTAAGGGGTATACAAAATAAATAACAACCCAGAAACATCCAACGGTACTACTAGGATTCTCAAAATTGCATAAAATATCTAAAATCCATGTTTAGAACCATTCCAAAGCATTTGACATCATGAATAACTTCACGATACACTTGTAAGCAGAATAGCCCAACAAGTCGCTTCGCCTTTTTCGTTATTCATCCTAGAATAACAGCCTGTTTCGATGGTAATTCATTTTGATTAAAATTACTGTGGGAATTGTTCTAACGTTCATTATCTTGTTTTAAAAAGTGCGTACGAGGTTTTTGATGAGGCCGTTGTTGAGTGGATTTCTGATTCATTTGAAGTCAGTGACCTACATTTTCAGTTACGAAAGTTGCCATTTGATATTTTATTGCTTTTAAATATGGACGATGCTTTTAAAATGAATTATCCATACTTCCATACTAATATTATAAATGCGAAAGTGAGCTTGTTTGTTTGTTACGTCTTAACGCCGTATCTACTGAACCAATCGTCATTAAAATTTGCATACCCGTTGTCTAGGGTACGGAAAAGGACATATCACATCGAAACTAACGCGAGTGGAGCCGCAGGCAAAACCTAGTTTATTATTAATATTGACGACCTCTGTGGCTCAGTGGTATCGCGAGTGCCTTTCGTCAAGATGGAAAACGATCTTTTTCGGATTGATCTGGACCTTGGTTGTTTAAAGTTTATAAGTATTATAGTAACAACCTCCGTGTTCCAGTGGTTAAGGCCTTTGTTGAACAGGGGGTTGTGGGTGCAATTCCTAACGGAAGCATACTTTGTTTAGTTGTTTCCAGTTTGGTTAGGACATTGCAGACTTGAATCATCTGATTGTCTGATAATAAAGATGATTACGTGCTTCGGAAGACACGTTAAGCCGGTGTTCCCGGCTGCCATCTGGTAGTCGTTAAAGGAACGAAGTCAGAGGCCGAGAGGCGGTTCCGAAGATGTGCATGGTCGATTGACCGTGTCACCTACACGAAATGATGATGAAGATGTACAGTTTTTTCTACATGACTTAGTTACCATCGTACGGTTTCTCGAATAGGTGGTACGTTATCGTAGCTTTGTTTTGATGTGAATTGCGCAGAAACAATTATATAAACATACTATCACATTTACCACATATGAATATAAGTACGAGTACATACGGATTTTTCTTTACAAAGTGGATTCCTACATATACCCTCCTAAGAAAATATACCCACTGTCTCTAGACCGGTTGTATCATTAATTGTGCCTTTAATGGTACACATGCAATGTGATTTTGAACCTCCTAGCTATATTGGAATCTCGGAATTAGAATCCGGCGAAAAATAGGTGATTACAAAAATAAGTTAGGTTTCCTATTCAAAGTCGCCGATCATCTGGACGAATTTCTATGGAAGATCAAATGTTTTTTTTTTGTTTTTCACCTTTTTTTCGCAATTCTGTATTCCATTAGGGATTCTAATTCCCTGACTTCAATATAGCTAGGAGATTAAATATCATGCTGTATATGGCACCACCTATCTTATTTATATTAATTTATGCGCGTAATGATATACCAAGCTATAAAAGCTGTTCATCATTAACCATCGCCATAATCGAATTCAATCATATTTTCAAAGAACATAATTTCTTTATACAAGTTTCTACCGATTTCTATCGATTCACCCGCTGATTGGTACTCTATCAATTCTGCCAGCACAATAAACGCAGTCTGTATGTTTGTCTGGTAATCAGCGCACTTTGACTGCCGTTCATCGCGGCTATAATAGCCTATGAGTCAACAACTTTTTTGATATACCACGCGGCAGACGGAAACTAATTAAAAATGTTCATTATTTGTGATGTGATTATAGGTACTGCATTCTTGAGGTTTCACTTTTTAGTTTGTACTTCATCTTCATCATTATATTCACCATCAGGTCTTTTTAGTTTCCACTACAGGAGCACGACCCTCTCTGTACTCTAGAGCCATAGTTGTCCAGAGCAGTCAGAGGCTGGCCAGCGTGGAGAGTTGGCCTACACTCTCCACGCTGGCCAGACGGGTTGGAGAGGTTCCATCATTATATTATAGTTACAAAAATTATACTGCTGGACAAGGGCTCTCCCAAGGATTCTTCATGAGAGGATATCATTTTATTGCGCGACTTTCTAAATTACAAATAAAAAATCAGTTCACAATCATCCTAACTCTCTCCATTACTAGTGGCATAATTATTTCCTCTTCCTAACATTTCCATTCAAATAGGTAGGTACTCATTGAAACGTTTCGATAAATCGGAAGGGAAAATATGTCACATTCATTCATACGTTGGTTAGCTCAATTAGCGTATCAATGTGGTCCGGTGTACACGCCTGTAGGTCGTTGTTATGCAACGAACAAATAATTTATTGATCAAAGAAGAAAGCTTCGTTAGGGTTTCATATAAAGTTGGACTAAAACTTTTAAACGAAGTTTTGCTAGAATCAACTAAATATTTGCGTGATGTATACAACTTCAAACACTATCTTCTTGTAATAAATTAAAAAGGATTTTTAAATATATAGTGGGATATCACAATCAACTGCGACAGTATCATACTAATAACATGAAGCTGTCGTAATGGGTGGTAATACGGTGCATAATGACAGCATATCAATCAGGTCAGCGGAAACGAAACCACGCGGCAGTTTCTCCAGTTTCGCGCTTAATAATATGGATGAGAGTATAATTAGTATGGTGTAATCTGATGTGCGGTGTAGGCCAGGAGATAGTGAACGCACATTTTTATTAACAAATTATTTATGCCAAGCTCCTGGAACTAACGTTCATTTTCTAAATTGTCCGTATCTATAAAACTTTATTCTCTACATCCATAACTTTATATAATATTTAAATGTGAAAACTCTGTCTATCTATTCACCACTGTACCACAGTACCACTATCATAAACCTACAAAAGAATTTTATCATCTAACAAAACTTTAACGCAGTTCATGACTCTCTGTTATCAACACCAGTTGGCACTTAAAACTTTATCTTTTAACCAATTTGTTTTACTAAGAAGTAAAAGAGTACAAAAAATACTTGCTTCTGGTCTTTGTTCGCAAAGACATCATGTATTCACTGTTTGCAATCTATTTTACAAGTAGGTTGTCGGGGGTGGTAACAAGGAGTAACTGAAACCACGGAATCTCGGATATAACTGATTTATTCTAGTGCCACAAGCCACATAAGCGTCATGCCTACTGGCGACTGAGCGACTGAGGTTCGTCCGCTAGCCATTTCACAAACGTTCATATCTACATATTTCTAACTAAGTTTTATCTTAGAAAGATGCCTATCCCCTGGAGTACAGAGTCGACACGTCCGCAGCCGCTGTCGGCGCGGCGGCGGAAGTGCCGCGCGCGCCTTTGGCGTCCGCTGCGGACGCGCTTGAGCTTTGCGTTTTTCTAAACGGTTCTCGGTAACGCTGATCAAGGGCAGGCGATTAGCGGGTCAGGCGAGATTAAGCGGGTTTGCTAAATCTGGAATTAATCGACTTCATTTAGTTTGTCCATTAATGGGACGTTCGTAGGTAGGCTTTGTAATAAGCCGTCCTATCGGAAATATACAATTTGTGATAGGATGTTATTACTACTTGTATAAAAGGCTGTTTGATATTTTTTTAAATATACTTATTTACCTTCATTTTATTTGTTCATTTTGATATTTACTGATAGATATAAATATACTTAAACTAGGTAAATATGTTCAATATTGACTTATTTTTAAAATAGTTTTTGCCCATATGTATCCGTTGGAAGTTTAATTTGAAATAAAAGTATCATGTAGGTTAAGTCAGAACATATTCTAACTACGCGAAATATCCATCGGTTCAACGGTTAAAATGTGATTGAGTAACAAACATCCAAAAAGTAAATGATCTAGCGCGATATGATGGCAAGAGACTAAATGGATGTCTCTTGTGCCCTGGAGAGTGGCGAGGCCATTAGTATGGGACGTCATGTGTGTTGACACACTCGCGCCTTCTCACCTCCATGACATTAGTTCTAAGGCTGGCGCAGCTGCGGCCACCGCCGAATCCCTCAAACGGCGCAAATATGCTATATATATATAAATCATAAAGAAGCGGCTGGTCGAGGTATCTGGTGACCAACGGGCTGGCAATATTTTCGCACAACACATTAGCATTGCCATCAAACGTGGCAATGCGGCCTGCCTTTTGGGCACCCTACCGCAAAGCACCTGCGTGACACTTTTTTTTTTATTTATAGATAACTTTATAGTGTACGTTTAAAGGTTTAGGTTTAGTTTTAAGTAATATTAAACTATTTTTTTGTAAAAAGTTTGCTGCAAGTGTTTTATTAGCTATGTTTTACGAATGTATGAAAATGAAAATGAATAATTTTTATTCAAAGTAGGATACATGTATCGCTTTTTGAACGTCATATGTTTCTGTTGTTTATTTTTCTTTCTTTTATGTTTGTAAAATCGAAAAACTACTAGCGTTTCGGAATGACCACTGCTGAGAAGAATACGCCGAAAGAAACTCAGTCCAGTCTTGGTCTCTATGTGCCTGAAGGGCTCGAATATAACAATATATTTTACAAAAATTAAATTTAAGTACATTAAAATATACATTTAAATTATTACCAAGCATTTTTATCGAATAAATAATCTTTTATACAATAATAAGCCCTTTTAAGTAAATGATTTTTTACAGCCGTTTTAAATTGAATTAATGGCAGACCTAATATTTCTGCGGGAATTCTATTATAGAAGCGTACTCCAAGACCCAAAAAAGAATCCATAGTTTTCTGCAATCGCAATGCTGGTGTAAATAATTTATTTTTATTTCTAGCGTTTCTGCTATGTATAACACAGTTTTTTTTATATAAATGAATGTTATGGCGCACAAACATAATATTAGAAAAGATATACTGTGAAGGGAGTGTCAGAATATTAATATTTTTGAATAACTCTCTAAGAGATTCTCTGGCGCCTAATTTATATATTGATCTAATAGCGCGTTTCTGTAGAACAAATATGGTATTTACATCTGCAGCGTTTTCCCAAAGTAATATTCCATACGACATAAGACTATGAAAGTAACTAAAATATACCAAACGCGCAGTATCAACATCAGTTAGTTGTCTTATCCTCCTAACCGCGTAAGCCGCAGAGCTAAGTTTCCCTGCCAATTTTTCAATATGGGCACCCCATTGAAGCCCAGCATCAACAGTTATTCCAAGAAAAGTTGCTTTGTCTACCAATCCTACTGTTTCATTATTGACGACTATACTTGTTGAAACTTTTGCAACATTTGGTAAGCAAAATTTAATACATTTAGTTTTACTAGCGTTCAACAAAAGATTGTTCGCAGTAAACCAGTCCAACACTTGAGCTAATGTACTATTAACCTCGTCAGAAGAGTCAGTATTCCTATCTACTCGGAAGATGAGAGATGTATCATCGGCAAATAGTACAGCCTTGCATGTGTTAATATAGTACGGTAAATCATTAATGTATATAAGGAACAGAAGAGGCCCTAGGATAGAGCCCTGAGGTACACCCATCCTAATACATGATCCGGAAGATTGAACCCCATCTAAACTAATTTTTTGAATTCGGCTACTCAAGTACGATTTGATTAAGTCGAGAGATTTACCTTTGATTCCATAGTGTTTCAGCTTGGATATAAGGGTATTGTGATCTACGCAGTCAAATGCTTTAGAAAGATCACAAAAAGCACCAATAGCATTCTGTTTTCCCTCCCAAGCTTCATAGATATGTTTTAAAAGAGCTACACCCGCGTCAGTTGTTGACCGACCCTTAGTAAATCCATACTGTTCACTATGAAAATGATAATTTTTATTAAAAAAGACAATAATTGATTGAAAATCAATTTTTCAAATATTTTACTGAGAACTGGTAGAATGGAAATAGGCCGGTAGTTTGTGGGATTACTTTTATCCCCTGATTTATATAATGGTATAACTTTACTCAGCTTCATCAAGGCTGGAAAAGTACCGGTATCTAAACATTTATTAAAAATAGAAGCTAAGTAAGGTGCTATTACATCAATGATATTACTTATGACGGATACCGAGATGTCCCACAAATCTCCAGTTTTTTTATTATTTAAGCTATGGCTAGAACAGTATAATTATATATTGTTTTGAATTGAAACAAAATGTTTTGTTTCTGCTAAGTCACTTTTAAACTATTTACCTAATATAGCAACAACGCATAGCTATAATAGTTATCTTTTAAGTGTTAAATTCTAGGCTTCCTGATGATCGGTTTATTAATGAGGACTTGAAGACATAACAAACAAACATTCAAATTTTAATATCTGTTAGTATTAGATTGTAACAAACAAATAAACAAACAATTAAATCTTTCCTATTTATAATATTAGTAAAGTTAGTATAGATAAGTTATATTAAGATATATATGCCACTAACAGATAATTAATATTATAAATATAAATTATTTTTGGATGTTTGTTCTGCTTTAGCCCAACGGTCGACAAAAATTAATAAAACACATAGCATACTTGCTATAATGTATGAAACTGTGAGCGACTCTCTATTCTAATGTGCCCAACATTAAATTAAAGAGTCGCTCATAATTGTTTAGATTTATTTATTATATAACGTAAGTAACTAACATTAACTAAAGGATCAATAAAAAAAACTACTTATTTTTATTTTTCTTTTATTTCTGTTGTTTAGGAGTCATTTAATTTAATTGGCGCTACTTTGCTTTGTTCTCTTTTATATTATGATTTTTTTAATTTTACATGTAATTTTGATAGAAAAATAATACCAGTACGAACATAAAAAGCAAGAGTATTAAAAGTATACATTAGAATAGATTTTCCTTTAAAAAATATCCTGCTTTCTTATCTGTTCATGTTCACTTCATTGTGGTTTTACGATGATATTTCTATAGTTGGTTGAGTGTTATATTTTAATGACTTTATTTATTGCCACGTTTTGTCACAAATAATATTCATTATATTATTATTTGCCTATAATTAATGGTATTCTTTGATCGATCTGGAGTCTATATTGATCGCTCTGGTCTCAAAATTTTCAACAATAAATATCTCAAAAACCATTTGTTAAAAAAGAGGGCCAATAAGAAAATAATAATTGTATATTTGTATAAAAGTCTTGTTCGATCTCAACTAGAGTACGCCGTGCCCATATGGAATCCATATTATAATAAATATATTGACGCTATTGAAAGATTACAGAAATTTTTTTTAAATGCCATGCATTATAGGTGTTTCAAACGCTACTTGCCCTATCCAATGTTACTTGAGAAGTATAACATGCTCACACTTAGTGACAGACGTAAATACCTCGAAGTAAATACTCTATGTAAAATTGTTAACAACCTTTTCGACTGTACTGAAATTGTAAATAGATTGCGCTATACTGTACCTAGGAATGCTGTAATGAGGGAGGTTCGTTCTCGTCCCCTGTTTGCAATTAATACATGTCGCACGAACAGTGGACTGAGAGCCCCTCTTCATCGTATGATGAAATCTTACAATGGTGACTTCGTGGACGTTGATATTTTTGCATGCAATGTGTTTACATTTAAGAAATTGGTTCTTCAAAAGTTAGCTCTTTCGTAAAACTTCTCCCCCTTTAGTGTGCGTTTGTTTATTTATTTATTTTATTCTTACTATGTTTGTTTGTTGGACTTTTACGTATTTTCTTGTTTCACAAAAACTAATTATTTCTATGTAATGTATTTCTTAAATTATCTTGTAAGTATTTTGTAGCTAGCAGCCTAGAAAACCATTTGTTATTCTGTGAATAACGTTGTGGGCTACATTATTAATAATTTTTTTATATACAAATTCTAAATCTTATAAGTATTTATAATGTAGCTGTTTGTTGTTCCCAATAAATAAAATAAAAAATAAAAATAATTCTCTTACGGTTTTCGGTCTAAATCAATATATAAAACTTATTTACTACTGGTAAATAAAAAGCACCAGAGCGATCAACAGAATAACGTTTTTTTGGAGAAGTAGCCATATTTAGTTTGGTTAACGAATAAATATATCGATTAAAAATATTGACACATTTCCTATGGAGAACATAAGTTAATTTTATTTGAATTCTTCAAATAAAGTTTTCGGAAGAAAAGGAATCAAAGATATCACAATAAAAAAAACATTTATTTCCTATAAACCTCAAAAAAGTCAAAAGTTGTACAGCCGTCCCCGACTATCGTTGTTGTTGGCGGTTTGGTGATAGGAAAGCAGCCATTGCAGCGTCCTGGCGAGCGCCTCCGGATCCTCGCAGTGCAGCTTGTAGCAGTACTTGCCTCGCCTGCGGGGAGTTTGTCCCCTGGAAAACAGAAACTTTTATTCGAGCACCATCAGGCGCGTCGGAGCACCGTGCTTTTTTAAACACTTACAAACAAACCACATGTTAGTCCTTATTACATGTACCTAGAATATATATTCCTTTCCAACCTTTCGCGCTTTAAACGCATAATTATGTATATAAACGGTACGTAGCACGAACCTTTATATTGTTTGTTTCCGTTGAAATTTCAATGTTAGCTCATTGCGAGCACGATGGATGTAACTCACAGTAAGTCACTGTATTTTATTAAAGTCCAGAAATTTTCTAATATTTGCAAAGTCCGGCCGCAATTCTGAGAACAGTCCAAAAACCCTGAACTCTAAGGACAAATCCTGAGATATATAACCCTACCCGTAGTTGCGTTCAGAATGCAGTTCACAGAGCAGCCGCCTCCGGCAGGGCTCGCTGATGGTTTCCAGGCCGGACGACGAGCGCCGCAGCAGCGTTGAGGGATATCTGGAAACACATCATTATCATTTTACATACATACATAGTATCACGTCTTTTGCCCTTGCGGGGTAGACAGAGCCTAGGTCTTTACAACTCGAAGGCCACGCTTAGCATGTTGGTAGGCATTAGGTGGAAAATGGAATCAAAATAGTAATGGGTTGCTAGCCGCATCGCCTATTAACATGATTCCTCGGAATTTTGCCCTTTCCCTCGACCAGCTTTTAAGATTTGCGCGGGAAGAGAAGCAGCTGGTACATTCTACGTTTTTTCCTTTCTTCCAGACCAGCATGAAAGAATCGTTTTAACATGCAAGTAAAAAGTCCACTGCTGGATACAGGTCTTCCCAAGGATTCCTAAATGACAGCAGGTTTGTAAAATGTAGGTTATATTCAGTATTTCCCTGAAATTTCTTTTTCATATTTGGATGTATGGGTTATAATTAGATTTCTTACTTCATCCTACAACTGCGAAGTTTTTTTTATGTATTATTTAAGCACGTTGACCTCTATCTAATGTACCTGTTTATGTATAAATATAGCATATTTTGTCATAATGATTACTTTCTAAATCATTGTCAAGATTGAGGTTATCGATAAATACCTACAATGATTAGATTATAACACGCCAAGTGATCTAAATACACGATATTGTGCGCGATAATGATGTGTGTAAATATACATGCCATAACGTGACTCAATATAAACTTTGGTAATGTTTAATAATATATCACACACAATCGTAACTTTTCCTAAGGTACTTCTAAAAGGAAAAAAAAAACATATTTTTGTAAAAAGAGTAAGAGGGTCAGGAATGGGAATATTAGAAGTGTCCATCGTGCCACATCTTGTGACTGTTCAGTGTTTTCGGTGTCGAACGCTCAACTAATTTTTTTGTATTTAGGTCCAAAATAGGTTGCGGGCCCAGAGTAAAAATGGGTAGCTAAGTAAGTTATTAAGGCTAAAACTTGTGACTACATTAATTTTGAAATGTATCCTTATCGTTATCCTTACTAATATTATAAATGCGAAAGTGAGTTTGTTTGTTTGTTTATTTGTTTGTTTGTTTGTTACGCTTTAACGCCGTAACTACTGCACCGATCATCATGAAATTTTGCATAAAAGTTCTCTGGAGTGCGGAGAAGGACATAGGCTACCTTTTATCGCGGGAAAAAGCACTATTCCCGAGGGATCGACATTGACGCGGGCGGAGCCACGGGCTAGTAAGGACATAACTAGAAAAATACTCCTTGACATTTGTATCTTGCCCATCCTAACCTACGGGGTCAGACTTGGGTCCCTGACCAAAAAAGCTAAAGTTCTACCTGCAGGTCTACCAAAGAGCAATGGAGCGCAGAATGTTAGAAATTAAAAGGACAGACCGTGTCAGAAACACAATACTGCGCACCATGACAACATCTGCTAGGTTGAAGTGGGACTGGGCGGGTCACGTTTGCCGAATGGTGCCATTAAGATGGGCTTATAAAACAACCTCATAGTCAAGAGGCAAACCAAAAACAAGATGGTTAGACATCATCATCATCATTTCGTGCAGGTTACACGGTCAATCGACCATTCACAGATATCCATAGCATCCGTCATGGTCAGATGACTTGCCTGCTTTTATTAGAACTTGGAGAGAGTTGGCAAGAGATAGAGCAAAGTGAAAAAAAAAGGGGAGGCTTTTACTCAACAGTGGGACTTATTCAGGTAAAAAAAAGAGGGCATAACATACCTATTACTGCCAGGTCCCGTATTCTCAATGGTGATGACGCTAGGTGTGAGTGCTGAGATCAAGATGCCCACGGGGATGAAGGCCGTCACCAAGCGGAGGAGGTTCTTCCAGGGGTTGACGCTGAAAACACGTTTCAGTTAAAGTAGGGAAGTGCACGGTTCAATTCAATTCACTTATTTGAGGAGCCCGTTGGTCCAGTGGGTTTTAGCATTATTATAGCTTACGTATGTTAAGCAGCCCCGGGCACAGTCCCCATTGGGATGGGTGACGGCAAGTGGCACGAAATATCTCGAGCTCCTCCGTGCTTCGGAAGGCACGTTAAGTCGTTGGTTCTGGCTGTCATCAATGATGGCAGTCGTTAAGCTATGTTAGATATGCCGATGCCGTAAGGCAGCTTGAAAAATGTGACACCATTTTTTTATTTCATCGGCTGGAAGTATAAAGAAAGAGAATGTTTCTCTTCTCACCCGGATCGCAAAAGCCTGTCGAGAGAAACTATGTGAATATCTCAGGAACTATGTCATGGGCGATGCTTCTAGCAACCCCCCACTATTGTTAGTCCTTTTAACACCTTCACGCCTACCATCACGCTGAACGTAGCCTTTAGATCTTATGGCTTAGGCTCTGTGTACCTTATGTCAAAAAAATATGCCAAAATGGTTATACCATAGTAAATTAGGAAAAAACTTTATCCCAAAAAAGGGTCCTGCTAGATTCAGCATAGCACATTTCAAAGGCAGGTCATTTTATAGATAACGTCTCTATACTGTCATTACTTTTTAACTGGTCATGTTATTAAAAAATAATAGTTACTTAAAATAAAAGAAGCATGATAACTTTATTTCATTGTTATCCTTAAGAAGTAAAAAAAATAATATAGATTTTATGCATCAATCTTTTTCTTCCTCGCCTTTTTCCTATTTGGGGTCGGCTCTGTATGTCGACTCGCTCCATAATTTTTTATCCTTAACCATATAAATATTTACCCCCCATTCCCTCATATCCCCTCTGACACATTCAATCCACGTCTTTCTTGGCTTCCCTCGTCCTCTACGTCCTTCTACTTCTAAATGGGACATTCTTTTTGCCAGATGTTCGACATCTCTCCTTTCTACATGTCCATACCATGTTAGACGTTGGCTTTCAGGCTCCCTATTATGTACTGGTTCCGAATTTTATGCATCAATATCTTTAGTAAATTTTCACGCATATAAATATAAATAATATTCTGAATTAGGTTATGGCCCACGAGACCATCATACGGCCGCTGCCTACCCTTCTAGAACAGCAAGAAAGGAGGAAATTACACCACAATAATGACTAATTGCATCACATGTTTGTACTGTATCAGGGTCAATATCTGATAATATTCACGAATGCGAAGTTTATTGATCCAGGTCAAGTATAAGCCGTAATGTCTCGTGGTGTTAGATCGTCATTTTGGGACTAGGTACCAGAATCCGTTGCGTAGTTTAAAGATCATATTTCATATAGAGGTATGGACGATAGGAAGGGACTTTTCTATACTATGGATTGAAGTTTGGAAACTCGTTCAACTCTGCCGTGAACTATAATATATTGACTATACTCGCTAGCTGGAGCAACTCCACCTGTGACTTAATTCTAAATCCGTTTGCTGATACTACCTGAAATATATGATTCCGTGCGGAAGTCACGTTAAGCCGTTGGTCCCGGCTGTCATTAGATAGCAGTCGTTAAGCTATGTCAGATGCCTTAAGACAGCTTGATCATCATGAAAATCTGACAGCAGTGTTGGACACACTCATACATTCGAAAAACTAACAAACCCGAGATATGATTTTAATATGGAAAATATTTAACCATAAGAACTAAAGGATAGAAAAATTGAAAGAATACTTGTGTAGGTATATTCTCGATTCATGAACAAGTTTAGTGCTTAAGCGGATAATGGTGGTGTCGTGCGTGCAACGCTTATGTACTCGTGCAAACAAGGAGAGTATAGAATCGCAACTAACTATTTTACCGACATTAAAAGAGGTTATATCAAAGTCACATAATACGGGCCATCGCCATTTTTTTTTTAATCTATGATTGCGCAGTGGTTAACATGCTTACCAACTACAAAGAGATCGAAGATTCGAATTCCAGCAATCGATCAGCGCGGGCAAAGAATACTTGTCTACACTAATATTATAAAGAGGAAAGATTTGATATTTGTTTGTATTGAATAAGCTTCGAAACTACTGGACTTATTTGAAAATTATTTTCACCATTAGTATCCAACATTATCCCTGATAATAGGTGTCGACGCTTCGTTTATGGAAAATACTTAATCTGTGGAACAGGATGTCGCTTAAAACCAATACCTAAGATGCTCGCTATAGAATAAATACCTATATCTACCCGTCCGAAGCCGGGGCGGTCCGCTAGTGCTTGATATTTACAGGTATTTGTCCGCGGTTCTAGAACTATCCAAGGAGGTCTAGTGTCAGGCAGGTTACCGACCTTAAAAATTTTTCTATATTGTGTATGTATGTATGAATATATATATATATATATATATCTATTTTATTCGGCAAGAAAAAAAAACATTAAATCTAAGATAGAAAAACATAATCGCTTAAACTAAACCATTTGGGTTTTTTTGTGTGTGTGACAAATTAATCATAAATATATCGTAAACAAAACTACGAGAAAAAAGTAACAAGAATAAAAAGTATAAAGCTAATCGAATAGCCCACCCCGGAGAGTGTCTGGCTCGAAAGTGCCCAACACGCCGGCCGCGTTGCAACGCTGGATGGCCAGAAAAATGTGTTGAGTGAGACTGGTACGCTCCAGAGTGTCAGAGGGTCACAACTAGTGTTGCCAGGTGTTCTGATTTGCGCGGGACGTTCCGATCATCAGGGGTCTGGGGACGCGTCCCGATTTGTACCTGATCGGGACGCTAAACGTCCCGATTAATCAAAAAGTTAAAAAACTTTTTCATAAAAAAAAGTATATTTACGCTACGAAATTTTTACTCATTACTTTACTCTTAGTCAAATTCAAAATGGCACACATCAGCGTCACATCACATCACTAGCGCATCGCATGAACGAGAGCGCGTCATGCACTAGTAGTTTAAAATGCAATAAATTAAAGCCAGACTTAACAACCCCTTGTTTTTTGTTTACTGTCCCGATCTGCAACCCTTAATCTCGATTTTTTGACCTCATGTACCGATTTAAAACAAATCGGATCTGGCAACACTAGTCACAACCATTGTTTTAGAGGAATCATCACTAGATTATTTTTTTATGTCTGTTTTCTACATGAATAATTTGTATATGTAATGTAATTTCTTCACCTTTTACATTACATGACCAATTCTTCATGACATGTGCAGTAGCTCATGTAATTGATATTTTTTATAAGGATACTTCTTGGCTTTCGGTGAGCCATGTTCATGCACTCGTATGAACATTAAAATGATTGATTCCGGTCGCAATCATTTCCGGTCAGTGAAAGGACTCTGCGCGAACTCGCTTACTTTCCCGCTCGTTTTAATCAATGACTTGATATTTCATTATTTTTTAAATTTCATAATTTTTAAAAAGTAAGTTTTTGTGGACATTCTACGCATTTGTTCGATCCAAGGAAAATGACAGTGTTCAGCTAGTTTTAGCTTGTTACACACAGATTAATTTCAAGATTTATTTTACTGTTGGTAATATGTACAGTGTTTCGATTTCGTAATGTTCTTTATTGTTATTTATTCTTTAATGAATTATGTTAAGCTTAATCAATATATATATAGTGATTCTTCTATATATGTATTTTATTTCTGTCGGTATTCTTGGGTTAAATAAACGTTTAGTTTATAAATAATGAACCTATGTATTTTATATCCCGAATTTTAACAAATACTTAGACACAAAAAACAAATGCGTCATTAATTAGTTCTCAAAATAGAAATATTGATTAATGCAATAATAAATAACAAATTTTTCGTATTGCTTTTGCAGATAACAATGTGTCTTTACATTTATTTACATACAGACTGATAAGTAGATGATCTAATGTGTATTATGGTCAGGATGCAATATCTTTGAAATGCAATACATAGGGGTGGAGCGTGAAAGCTGGCCAACAGGATGCCTGTATAACGCACCAGCTGTCGGAGGCGTCCACTACAATCCAGCCATTGTTTAATTGTACACTCTCTGTAGTTTCCAATTCAAATGAGACTACTTCGACCCCAGCACCACCTTATTGCTGTCGTGGTGGGTGGATTCTCAGTACATTGTCAAAGTATGTCCATTGACACTTTCCTCATTCCGGATGTGACACTTTATGTAATGGTCGAAGATGATTAATTCTACGACCACCACATGAACCCATACTGGTTTGTGACAAACGAAAAAACAAAGAATCTACCAATCGCTTCTCTTCCCGCGCAGGTAGCATACAATACAAGAAATGTTCATCCTTTTTATATTACAAAATTTATAATTATATCATTGCTATAGGTATACTTCATGAAACACTACCAATTTAAATAAAAGGTACAAAAATGGTTGAAAGGTCTTAGTTATGAGGAAAAATAATATTTTATACAATAGAACAGACCTACCGGCAGGCTGACAGACCAATTTCTGACGGACCAATAGAGTGAAAGACAAACGAACAAATATATAGATACTCTTGCAACCCGCAGATTCTGGGCAAGCTTGGTTAGTTTCCGTGGCTAGTTTATTTTGAAGGAATAGTTTAAGAATATCACATCCACGAAGTGGAAAGATTTGATTACTTGTTTGCATTAAAGAGGCTCCAAAACTACTGGACCGATTTTAAAATTTCTTTCCCCATTAGAATCCTACATTATCCCTGATGAACATAGGAATATTTTCAAAGAAGGGATCTATCTGTAAAATTCGATAATGTAAATCAAGTTTTGAAAAACTAGCAAAAGAAATCAATATACATATGAGTCAAACTACCCGTGCGAAGCTGGTGCGGGCCGCTAGTCATTGATAAGTAAATGAAACACTTGTTTCGTGATAGCGTAAAAGCAGAGTCTCCTGGCGCAGGCTTTGAGGCTCGAATTAACTACAGAGTCATAGATTGCACAAGCCGGCCGTTAGATTGGCTAGCAACCCATCACTATTTCGATTCCCATCGCCATCGCTACACGCTCGCCATTACGCTAAACTTGGCCCTTAGGAGTAGCCCTAGACTCTGTGCACCCCGAAATGGATTGAGGCGTAATTTGAATGACTACGACGACTTATTGTTTACATACATATTTTTTAAAATCAGGTCGATTGTATCCTTGAAGCAGGTGTAAGTATTGCGTGGGTCGCCTCAAGTGGGTAAAATATTTTTTAAGCTTCAAGTGAGCTTTCGCTACTTCACCTTCAGCGTGTGAGGCGAAGGCACTGCCCTCAACCTGTATAGGCAACATCACCAAAGGGACCCCAGGAGGGACGGAGTTAGGCTTTGGGCGTTGCCTGTATGCGCTTGGCTTGGAGAAGCAGCAAGAGTTTGCTGTTGATGACGAATTAGAGTTCATATTGCCTGATAGGCCGCGATTGCATGCATAGACGTAGAATTATGGTTATTCATGATTGGCACGTTAAGCCGTTGGTCCTGGCTGCCATCGGTCGTTCAAAAAACCACGTCAGAGGCCGAGAGGTGGTTTCGAAAAACTCTGACACCAGGGTGTGCAAGGTCGATTGATCGTGTCACCTACACGAAATGATGATGATAATGATGGTTATTTACATGTAAATACTATATATTCATGTCTTTTTTACGTGTTTATCGCAAAGCAGACAGAGCCAACGGCAAAAAGACTCAAAAGGCGTTGTTAAGCGTGATGGTGATGTAGTTGTAAGAGAAAATCAAAATAGTGGCGGGCTAGCCGCGCCGCTCATGAAGAAGATCCCGTAGATGTTAAGCCATTCCCCCATCAACATCTTTTATTTAACGACAAATATGTCGTTTCTTATTGGCCGTTTCGTTACTACAAGAACTATAGTATAACAGAAAAGAAATGAACAGTGAATAAATTTAGGCCTTGTAGAGTTAGGGCATGTAGAGTCAGAAGCTTGGTGAACAGTCTGTTACCGTTTCTTAATCTCCGTGGAGCTGTCCTTCCCGCCCTTCACATCCCTGTTAAACTCCAGCCCGAAGTTGTCGTCATCGCCGTCACCGCCAGGCTTGTCTTTGAAGGCATCAGGGGACCTGTACAGGTCGCCTGCGGGGATCCGCACCGGGGCTTCCACGGTCGGTTTGGAGTCCAAGCTCGTCCAGCCACCCTTGAAAAAAAAAAGACGTGGAAATAACGAACTTCTACACACACCCCATAATTTGTAAAGTATAGGATGTTTTTGTAAAATTTTGTGTCAGGTCATCCTCAACTGCCTGTCCGTTGGTTGCAGGTAAGGCATCGGGTACGCGCATCCGGCCTCCCAAGTTTGAGTTGTGCTTTTCCGTCATCCATCTGAGTAAGTGAGTAGTATCCCAATACCTTCATTCTCTTCCTAGATTCAACAAATTCCTATCCTTCCTCAGCTTAAAAATGCTTACGATATAGCAGCAGCGTCAGAAGCACAAAAAGCCAAAGAAACTGCGCTCGCCAACCCGCCTGCCAAGCGTGGCGAGTATTGTTATATTCTCCCATGAAACGAAGAATCCTTGGGAGAAGTCCTTGTTCAGTAGTGGACTTATTGCGCCTGTATTGAGTAAATTTAGAATAAGAATTCGAGTATTTTTCACGCAGTCTGCATAGTTTGTACCAGCGTAAAACAACTACGCGCTTGTCATTAAGTTAGTCCCTTTCAACAAGCATCCACTTCATATTGTAATGAAGATATTAATAATGAATTACATCATTTTCACGAGTTTTTTTCACTTGGTAATGATGAATAAAAAATAAGGTTTTCATTAGTGTGTTTTAACCAAGTTTCTTGTATGGGCACTTTAATGTATAAATAGATAGGGAAAAATCACATTCGACCTTTTTCATGCGACCAGAGAGGTCGGTTGAAGTTAGCTAACCTAACCTCACAAGAGAGTTCGCATGGAGACTTCCTTGCATCGACACAATGAAAAGCTCCTTTCTTTTATAGTTGTTAGAGGCCAATTGTCCCAGAATATATATGTGTATCCACATATATATTCTGGGAAAATTGTAAGCATCTACCTATTACGGTTCAAAGGATACAGCCCTGTGACAGACAAACGGTTGCAGGTTTAGTAATAGGATCCCGTTGGCACCTTTTGGGTAAAAAATACTGAAACCTACCTTAGCTCTAGTAAAGATACTGTTCTCGATCTTGTACGGGAAATCAATTTGCCTGATAATATTCTTCGGAGGGCTGTACAGTGCGGACTTGAAGGAGTCGTGCGGTGAACTGTAAAAAACAAATATTTTTGAAGTGAAAACTTCTTAATCTCTTTTTTGAGATGTAAAAAAACTATTGAATTCGCGACACTGTTACTGTTACCGTAACCGATACCTATGTAGGTATATGTATACCTAAGTAACGGAATGTTCAACTTTTTCTTCTGCCAGCACTCCCGGATCGCGTAGTGCCACTGTATTTTTTTCTATAATTACCATCATTAAAATCTAGAGCATTTGACTTATTATGGTCATGTCAAGAGGAGTATGCTGATCATCAGACTGAAAAGATGCTCCACTTAAACGTAACAGGATATAAAGGGCAGGCCAAGAAAGTCGTGGAGGGAATGTGGGAGCAATGATAGCATGAACGGGTAGCTACTGCCGATATGGTGAATAAAAGAAAAATTTGGAGAGAGTTGACGTACAGAGCCGAACTCAAATAGGGAAAAAGCGAGGAAGAAGAAGAACTAACGCGTAGTCAACATGTAATGAAAAAAGTGGCTTCCTTTCGTTAAAGGAACGGCCGTTGCCGTACTGTAGTTAGCTGTAGTTGCTTTACGTGTGTGTTAAGCCTGGTGTCACAACTTCAAGCTGTCTAAAAGCATATGAAAAAGCTTAACAACTGCTATGATGACAGCTGGCCTAACGGTTTAACGTACCTTCCAAAGCAGGAATTAGCTGAAATACCAGGTGGTACTAGGGAAACCGTTTCGTTTCTCGTTTAACATTTCTTACGCAGACTGCATTTCTAATATTTTCAAAAGCTATTAATCAACTTAATTAGCTTTTAATTTACGACCTGAGAGGAAAAGCAATATGTTTACGTGTTATTTCTTTATATTACAGTGGAACGGAAAAATACCAGATACGTATGTTTTCCTAGAAACAGTAGGCGATTTGTAAAACTTTCGCTGATTGTTGAGCGATGGGGGCGTGGTACTGAATACAGAGATAAGATAAAATAACTGTGACGTCAATTATTAAAATTGCGTATTATCATGAATCGGAGATAAAAAATAACATTAAACAAATAATCATACAATGGAGAACACGCGTGATGTCTATGTAGATTTTGAAAAATATGTCTGATCGTCTGCGTCTGTTCCTCTCTATTGCTTGTTCCGCGCTGTCGCTTGCACGCGGAACGTGACACCTTTTTGTGCGTGCAGCCGGCGTTAATCGATTTATATGCCAGCAAAAAGGGAAATTAAAAAAAAGCCTGTATACGAAATCAAAAGAAATAGACGTGTAAAATAAACAATTAAGTAGGATAATTATGATGGTAATATGGATCGTTTCGAGATGTACTGAAAATCGCATAGAGATAAGATAATCCTGACGGAAAATCGTCATTTGACGACATAAAATGTTATCTTTCTCAGGCGGTACGCGCCGATGACGTACACCGATAAATTTTTGACCCAAAATCGTGTTCTGATTCTTTGTTTTGTTTACCCCTGATTAAAAAGATGAGTTTTATAGAAATTATACTAGCTTTTGTCCGTTGCTCCGTCCGCGTTAATGTATGTAGATAGCTTCGGAACAGTAGATGTGTCCCGGATGAAAGGTACCCTATGTCCTTCTCCGGGCTTCCAACTCCTCTATCAAATCGCAAAAGGTAACAGATAGACAGAGTTACTTCCACACGACTTCCAACTCTAAATTCAGAGTGGTAAACATACCTATATTTTTTTGTGTTCCATTTATAAAAATAATTTGATAACATACTGAATAGAATTAAAAAAAAATACATTTATAACGTAACGTAAGTTCAACAATGCATCAAAATAAAACTCGTCATCATTTTAATACGAGGGATTTACTTGATGGATAGACAGTAAATGACAATAGAAAAAAAATTCAAGCAAGCGGGATTTGAAAACACACACTGCTTGAAAAAAAAATATTTCACTATATTTTATTTGGCAAATCTTCCCGTATGTTCAATCTGCTCCTTAATTTTGTTAATAGGTTTGTAATAAACGAAAAACTTTTCTCGACAAGGAATAAAGAGGGAAACGAGGACCCCACTTGCAACTTGTGAACCCCAAATTTCTTTTACTGCCACCGTAGACCCCCGCCGAGTCCACAGTGGACTCCAGGGGCTCTACCTGGACCACGTTGGAAATCGCTGGTTTGATGTAAGCAAAGAGATCAAAAAGATAAGTACTTATACATATTTTAATTTATTTGAGTGTAGGTTTCGTAATTTCAGAGTTTATAGAATTAAATTGAAAATATGTGGCGAAGATTATAGTATTCGCTGTACATATGTGCCTATTGAAGACCTACCCACATTATTTGGTGTTATAGTAAAATGTGGTGAAAAGCGTACCTATGGAACCCCGCAGCTGGGTGTCGCAGCGGCACAAAGTTGTCTTGCGCCCCACTCGTGGGCAAAGTCTCCTCGCTGTCTTCCAGGTTGCCCAGCGGTGGGCTCGGGCGAAACTCCTTGGTACAGTTGTGGTGTTGGTCTTTCTTGGCCTCTTTAGATTCTCTAGAGTCGGTATGGTTGTCTTTAAGGTTGTCGGACAGCTTGGATTCAGCAAACGCTGCTTCGATTTTCCAAGATGTGGTTTCTGTAATAAGATACAGGTTTTATGACAATTATAATTTAATTAAACGGGGCTTATTATTGATATATTTACTGGGGTTAATAACGCCTTTTCTTTCAATATAGCGTGATTTTGAACCCCCTAGCTATATTGAAATCTGGGAATCAGAATCCCTAATGGAATACAGAATTGTAAGAAAAATAGGTAAAAAACGAAAAAATAAATTTAACTTTTCATAGAAATTCGTCCAGCTGATCGGCGACTTTGTATGAGAAACCTAATTTTCTTTTTCGTTTTTTACCTTTTTTTCTTGCAATTCTGTGTTCCATAAGGGATTGTGATTCCCAGATTTCAATAAAGCTAGGGGGTTCAAAATCACGTTGTATAATAAAAGTGGATATTATCAACTGAATTGTAATTTTTTTCCTGTTCGTTAACTTATAAGTCCATCAGTTCTGAACCGGTTTGAAAAATAATTTGCTTTCAGACTTTAAAATAATTTCTATATATGAAATCTTAATATTTGATATTTATTGTAAAAACTTACCTTTCGAACTATCAATTTTCTCTTTCCGCTCTTCGCTGGCATTCTTCGCAGCCTCCGCGACCGGGTACAGAGTAGTGGTGTTCTGAGAGTCTTCCGTGCTCTCTGAACTCTCGGTTACTCTGTGGCAGGTTACGGTGGTGATGATGAATGACCATACTAGCATGTACGGCCATTTTAGCTGAAATTATTGAAGCTTTTTTTAGTGTTATTTGTTGAAAATTGATCACTCACGTGCCGACCGTTGTTGAGTAGGTATAGTTTCGGACTCGTCAAGAGTCCATTTTCAGGCGAGTTCGGGATGCGCAAATCGGGTGAATGCCGGGCCCGTACTGTCTCCTGACGATGCCGAAACTATAGTCGGCAATCCCGACAATATAGCACGTGAGTGACCCGTATATATTTTCTTTGCTTAGTCATCAGACGTAGCTCTAGTGTTTAATATCATTGTCTGTCATATAAATAAAATCATTTAGTATGGATATGGAGACGCAACGGCGTGCTGCGTCTCTTAGCGGGTGCGGATACTAAAAGGACCCAAAAATTCCCTTCGAAATTCAAGCAAATCTCTTAAACGTTCGTATCTGTTCAGGATATCCCGACCCCAAAGTGACTTACCAGTTCGCAGACCAGCCTCTCAGGAAACCAGGAAACCAGCATCAGCTTACGACAGCGACAGTCGGCACACTCTTAAATTATCACCGTTTACACGTATATAAGGTTCATGGGTTATTTATCACGAGCGGTGGGTCTGTAACCCTGGCCAATTTAGTCATCCTTGCGGATTTTAAGCGGGCAAGCAAACTTCACAGCGTATGAAGTCACAAGCAGCAGAAGGACATAGCGTGTCACCTCTGGAGATCACCTCGCGCCACGGCGATACGGAGGATACTAGCCCCCTCTTGCGGCGTGGGTGGCGCGGCAGGCTTGTCAACTTTCGAATCGGGGTTCCAGGACAGTTACGACATCTAGTGAGATTTTGCTTGAACTATTTGGCGCAACCATCATTCCCCGGCTTGAAAGAACCTACTTTCAAAACCCAACAAAAGAGGGAAGCGAAAAGAAAGAGAGAAAAAAATTATAATCAAAATAAACTAGTGAACTAGTTGTGGGTTGCACATCGTCACAAACTCTACCTGAATCTATGAGTCAGTTACGACCCTGCGGAGCGGTATAATAGCGGTAGAATAAACTAATCTAATGCACGCGTGTGCAAGCTTATGAACTATGACCTAACCTAAGATAAGCATTAATTTAACTATTGCGTCGGTAAAGGACACAGCTTTACAACTGGGCGGTTGAGTATAACCCCGCCTTTAGTCTTTAACGAGGCGACTCTAGCTAATCCGTTTTTATCCGGAAAGAGTTCGGTAATTACACCTAGAGGCCACTGCAAGGGCATGACGTTATCCTGCATAGAGACAACTACCATGCCGACCTTTACAGGAAAGGCAGGAGTGTTCCACTTCTGTCTGGATTGTAAGGTGTGCAAGTATTCTTTACGCCACCGATTCCAGAAGTAACGTACTAATTTATCCATTAATTCATATCGCGTAACAAGGTGCAAACGTGTTTCGTCGACGTCGCGAGCGGGCAAAAACACGAGAGGTTTCGTATGCAAAAAATGCGCGGGGGTTAATGCGGTCGGTTCTGAAGGATCAGAACTGAGTGGGTACAACGGTCTAGAATTTAACAAGGCTTCTACTTGTGTCAGGACAGTATTAAGCTCATCAAAGCACAGTATTTGTTGACCAATAACTTTGAGTAAATGTGTCTTAACACTCTTAATTTCACTCTCCCAGCAGCCCCCGAAGTGAGGTGCTCTACAAGGAATGGTCTTTAGCGTAATTCTATGTTCAATGAGTTCCCTCTCCCATATAGATTTATATTCCTTAGTTAAAAACCGATAAAGTTCACGAAGGTAGGACCTTGCACCTATAAAATTTGTAGCGTTGTCGGTGTACAGAACTTCCACTGGGCCTCTGCGAGCCAAAAAACGCTTGAAAGCTGACAGAAAGCTCGCTGTGCTCAAGTCTGAAGCGACTTCAAGATGTAGAGCGCGAGTTGTCATGCAAGTGAATAGGCAAATATATGCCTTTCTGGTTTTTTGGCCTCTACCCCTCACCGAGGTGATGGTTAGAGGGCCTGCATAATCACAGCCACAGTGTGTGAACGCTTTAGGGGCGGTTTCGACGCGGAAATGTGGAAGTTCGGCCATGACAGGAAATTAAGGTTTCGGCTTGGCCCGAAAGCAAATATTACAGCGATAGGTAACTTGACGTGCAACACGTCTTGCGGACAAGATCCAATAGCGCTGCCTTAATACTGAGACAAGCAAGTTGGGGCCTGTATGAAAATTCGATATGTGATAATGGGAAACTAAAAGCTCTACTATGTGATCCTGACTGGGCAGGAGGATAGGATGACGAGCGTTAAATTCTAACTCAGAATTCGCGAGTCGACCTCCAACTAGAATAAGTCCATTATGAAGAAATGGGCTCAGTCTCTGCACTTGTTTAGAACAAAGTTGTTTGCGAGACAAGTGTTGGATCTCAGATGCGAAATGAACCCCTGTTACAGTTTCCATACGACAGTTTCGACGAAATCTAAATCAGACGCGGTAATAGGTCCTCTAGGGAGTCGTTTTGCGAATTTATAAACAAAACAAATTGTTTTTAAATATTTTTGCCAGGAAGAAAATCTAGCAGCTCTTGCGTATAATATATTCTCGGACGGAATAGTTCCGTTCGAACTCGCGTGTGAGAGCACAGGTAGAGCGACTGGCTTCATTTCGGGAAGCTCCTGTGACTCACTGGATGTGAAAGGCCATTCAGAGCGATGCGATGCCAGCCACGGCGGGCCAGTTAACCACAGAGGATGCTGGACTAACTGGGCCGGGGTAAGGCCGCGTGAAAGGCAGTCACTGGGATTTTCCAATCCTCGGACATGGAAAAAGTAATCTGCTGACAAATTGTCATGTATTTTAGCAATGCGGTTGGCCACAAACGTGTGCCAGCGGTGTGGTGCTGAATGAATCCAACTCAACGCCACTGTTAAGTCGGAAAAGGCGATGACAGCCTCAATGGCATGTCGAGGAGTGTAAAGCGAGTAAACTCTTTTAAGTAGAGTCGACAAGAGCAATGCAGCGCATAACTCGAGGCGGGACAAGCTGACTACCCGTAGTGGGGACAGTTTGGACTTAGCACAGACCAGCGACACGACCACAGTGCCGTCAGGTCTAACAACGTGGGCGTAGACAGCTCCACCGTAAGCCTTTTCGCTGGCGTCAGCGAATCCGACTAAAGATATCTTACAGTGATCTACAACACCGACGTGACGCGGAAAGTTTAATTGCGAAATGAGGGGCAACTCACTCTGAAATTGCTCCCATAAGCGGATAATTCGAGTTGGGGGAACATCGTCCCAATCGAGTTTGAGTAGCCAAAGCTCTTTAATTAGCAGCTTGGCGTATAAAATGATAGGTGCCACAAGGCCCATAACGTCAAAAAGACGTGCGACCGATGAAAGTCTGAAATTCAACAAAATGTTGAGAAGGTCCGCCTGAAGGGCGGGACCTGCGTGTAGGACCTCATTAAGCGACGTACCGTTGTCCGTTCGTGCGCTAGCGTCTAAAACCACACGTAATTTAGTGGTTGATTTATCCTCACGAATCACAGGATGATGAGGAATATAGTAGGTAACGGATCGTTCACGAGCTTGTCCTACTTGTGACATGTCCTTTAGATCATGTTTTACTAACGATATATAGCCGTTATTTAAATATTCTCTAATTACTTCATCGTAAAGTAATTTTAAATTTGCGTGCGATTTAAATTTTCGTTCAAGACTGTAAAATCGACGGCGTGCGATATCAAAGGAATTACCTAAAACGGGTATGACAGACTTGAACGGTAAAGCGGCGACATATTTACCGGACGGTGTACGAGTTGTGGTAGAACGATAAAATTTCTCACAATATTCATCATCTACACTCGAAGTGGAAGGCGGCGATACTTCTTCAATTTCCCAAAATTTGCGTAAGTCACAACAATCGGTACACGATGTTGAAAGAAATGAAAGCGTGTCCGTGGGGGACTCTGAGATAAGAATATAGCCTAACACGGTTTCCAAGACATCAGGACAACCTGGCTTATCAGTAACATGACCCGGACGCAGCAATTTAGCAAAAAGCGTGACACCAAGTAACACGTCTATGTTACCCGGCACTCCCCAAGCGTCATCAGCCAGTAATTCAGTGTCAATGTGGTGCAATTCACTAGTGTTAATACGGCATAAAGGAATTTGACCCGTTATTTCATCGAGCACCAGCGCGTTGATACTATACTTAGGTTGTGAGTGGAGACGCGAGCTAAAAGTGAAGTCGACGGAACCTCGTACAGGTTGAGAAGTTCCACCTATTCCTCGAACAATGCTTATGTCGTCTGTTCGAATACTCAAGCCGAGCATACGGACGCAGCGTGAAGTAATATAATTTTTCTGCGAACCTGGGTCAAGCAGACAACGTATTAGCACATTTTTCCCCTTTTTGTTCACTACTACCACCTTAGCAGTAGCGAGAATTTCTGTCATGCAATTAGTGCTGTAAGCTGCAGAGTGCGTGCATAAGGCTACACGATCAGAAGTGACGAGCGGAGCGGGCGGCGGGTTCGAAGAAACGTTCAATATGGCGGGTGCGGCGACGGTTTCATTAGAAGGACTGCGCGCGGCTGAAGTCTCCGTCATCGGCGATGACGACGTCTCAAAATGCAACAGAGAATGGTGCTTAGCTTGACATTCCCTACATGTACCTTTCGAATGACATTTAGAAACTGTATGTCGATGGCTCAAACAATTAAGGCACATTTGTTTGTCCTTTATGAAACCTAGCTTTAGCCGTCAGGGTTTTAAAGGTGTCACATTGGAATAGGTGATTATGCACCTTATTACAGAGTGAACATTTTGCATTGGTTGATATGTGCGCGTGAGTCACCTTGGGAGCAGGTGAAGAAGAAGAGGAAGGTGTTGCAGTCGAGCGCGCGGGCAAAGTCCGATACATGATCTTAACTTGTTCGCGAACAAACCTCACAAAATAATCATAATCAACATTCTGCGAGTCTTGTTGATATAGTAATGACATCTCATAATGCTTAGCCATGTCTGAATCTATTAACTTGAGACCCAAATGCGTTAAAATAAATTCAGCTAAGTTATCGATTTTTAATTGTTTAAGTCCGGCCACCATAGCGGTAAATTTATCAAAAACTTTCTCAACATTAGCGGGTGTCGGTGCGCCGGTAAGCTTGAGCGTAAACAATTGGTTTAAATAATTGGTAGCAAGCGCGCGAGAATCTAAATATTTAGCTATGAGCGCGTCCCATACAATACGATAATTCTCAGCAGAAGGGGTGATACCGGCAGCCACATTTTTTCGCCTTACCCTTGAGACAATGAAGTAAATAATGAATTCGTTCACAGTCCGATAAGTCGGAATTAGTATGAATAACACGTTTGAAAGTTTCATAAAAATATGGAAAACTTTCAAGGTCACCTTCGAAACTAGGAAGTTTGATTCGCGGTACCTTCATATTTAAGGTTTTGTGACCTATACTTTCAGTATGAGATGACGGTTTCGTCAGCGGTTCAACCAACGAGCTGAGCTTGTATTTTATTTCACTAGCCAAATCGTCGAATGAATTTAATGAAGTATAACTGACCTCATATTTTTCGTCTAATGAAAGCGAAATAGTATTAATTTTGTCCAGTATTTCAACAAACTCAATTCGCCATAAGTCTATCTGTTTAGCCTTAGCGATTAAACTATTACGTAATTTATCAGTGGTAAGCACTGACGAACTGTCGTAAGTTGCTTGAATATGGGCAAAAATCGCATTACGTTTAGCCGTAAACAACTTAAGTTGAATTTCTTCACCCATGATTACGAACGGTAAATAAATCAAAAAAGAAAAATAATAGCTATAAGTGTAACAAACAAATAGCTTTATGCGAGATTGAGAAGATACCAGACATATATATAATGCGGTGAGCGGAGTGGACTGTTTATTACTTTAATATGCGGAAAACTGTACAAGTGATCGAATAAAAGCATCCGAAATAAAATGCTAATCGTTAGCACCAGGCATTAGCGCAGAAAGTCAAAGTCAAAGTCAAAGATTTTTATTCAAAATTGGATACATGTATCTCTTTTTGAACGTCATATTTTTATTTCTTATATATTTTTTTATATATGCAAAATTGAAATACTACTAGCGTTTCGGAACGACCACTGGTGAGAAGAATACGCCGAAAGAAACTCAATCCAGCCTTGGTCCCTACGTGCCTGAAGGGCTCTGAATACATTGTTAACATTAAATACAATTTTTCATACTATAGATTAATTTTAACATTTAATAATTGTTAACATTAAATAAATTTATATAAATTTCCACGCATTTTTATCAGTAATATAATCATCAATGCAGTAATAAGCCTTTTTTATTAACTGGTTTTTTACAATCGTTTTGAACTTAAGTAAAGGCAGACCTAATATTTCTGCAGGAATTTTATTATAGAAGCGTACTCCTAAACCCAAAAATGAATTCATAGTTTTCTGCAATCGCAATACTGGTGTAGCTAATTTATTTTTATTTCTCGTGTTTCGGTCATGGATATCACTATTTTTCTTATATAAATCAAGATTATGGCGCACAAACATAATATTCGCAAATATATACTGAGAAAGTAATGTTAAAATATTTATATCTTTAAACAATTCTCTAAGAGATTCTCTAGCACCAAGTTTATATATAGATCTAATAGCGCGTTTCTGCAGGACAAATATGGTGTTTACTTCTGCAGCGTTACCCCATAGTAAAATCGCATAAGACATAACACTATGAAAGTAACTGAAATATACCAAACGCGCAGTATCAACATCAGTCAGTCAGTCAGCAGTACGTAACTACTATCACTAGTACAAAATTACTATAGCGAAAAGCGGAGATTAGTGTTTGAATGACATTAATTCAAACATAACAAAATTCATAACATGAATGGATACCATATACGCGAATGATATCAAACCCAGACGATTAGTTGTTCGAAATTAAAGTTGAACACTGGGCGTGCCTTGATCATGCGACGATGGGTTAAACTACCCGATTCTAAAAAGATAAATGCTATCTCAACGAAATTAACACTTTTGCGGGAATTAACTTATTAGGCGATATAAATCAATGCATTAAATCATAGTAATGTATAGATTACCTATGGAATATGCGAAAATAAGAAATATTGTGAATATTTTCAAATGCGGTAGTCAATATGACAGCATGACAAATTGAACCCTAATGCATAAGCAGGACGGTCGAAAGTCGTGTGACGATGTGCAACAAAGATATTATGAAAATAAATTTTTATCGAGAAATTTGAACTTATTATGAATCCAAATGAAATTAAATGGTTCGAAATACCGATCCAGCTCGAAGGAGATATGGAGACGCAACGGCGTGCTGCGTCTCTTAGCGGGTGCGGATACTAAAAGGACCCAAAAATTCCCTTCGAAATTCAAGCAAATCTCTTAAACGTTCGTATCTGTTCAGGATATCCCGACCCCAAAGTGACTTACCAGTTCGCAGACCAGCCTCTCAGGAAACCAGGAAACCAGCATCAGCTTACGACAGCGACAGTCGGCACACTCTTAAATTATCACCGTTTACACGTATATAAGGTTCATGGGTTATTTATCACGAGCGGTGGGTCTGTAACCCTGGCCAATTTAGTCAGCCTTGCGGATTTTAAGCGGGCAAGCAAACTTCACAGCGTATGAAGTCACAAGCAGCAGAAGGACATAGCGTGTCACCTCTGGAGATCACTTCGCGCCACGGCGATACGGAGGATACTAGCCCCCTCTTGCGGCGTGGGTGGCGCGGCAGGCTTGTCAACTTTCGAATCGGGGTTCCAGGACAGTTACGACATCTAGTGAGATTTTGCTTGAACTATTTGGCGCAACCAGTTACCTTACGGTTCGAAATCTTTACAGTTTACATGTTCGCAGGCAGACTAACTTGACATTTTGTCTATTGTGTTATATGCAAAATAATATAATAATGCAGTAATAATCGCGAAAATATTGGAAAACATAATTTCTGTCAATTGAAAACATATTTCTATTTTATGACTTCGTAAACCAGTGCTAATTCGACGCATGCGCATACCACGCTTCACGCGAGTACGTGGCCAACACTGGTGTCAGATTTTGTAAGCTGTCATAATGTATTTGGCATAGCTTAGCGAATCGCCCTAATGGTCATCATCATCATATCGAGTAGGTGTCACGATCAATCGACCATACACACCCTGGTGTCACAGTTATTCGGAACCGTCTCTCGGCCTATGACGTGGTTACTTTAACGACTACCAGATGGCAGCCGGAACCAACGGGTTAACGTGCCTTCCGAAACACGGAATCATCTTTATTATCAGACAATCTGGTGTTTCAAGCCTGCAATGTCCTAACCAAACTGGAAACAACTAAACAAAGTATGATTCGCATGGGAATCGAACCCACGACCTCCGGGTCTACAGGCAAACGCCTTAACCACTGGACCACAGAGGCAGTTATCATAAGTCAGTCCTAATGATGAGCACCAGGTAACATTAGGAATGTCTTACTCCGTGGGAGTTACTTATTTATATGTTTAGATGGTATGGCAAGCTCCGTGGCGCAGTGGTCAACACGCCAGCTTGCCACACGAGAGTGCCCGGGTTCGATCCCCGGCCAGGACAAGATGGAAAATGATCTTTTTCAGATTGGCCTGGGGTCTTGGATGTTTATCTATATATGTATTTGTTATAAAATATAGTATCGTTGAGTTATGTATTTGTTATAAAATATAGTATCGTTGAGTTAGTATCCCATAACACAAGTCTCGAACTTACTTTGGGGCTAGCTCAATCTCTGTGATTTGTCCGTATATATTTATTTATTTATTTATCAGAGTGAAGCAATATCTTTTCATATTCAAGTTCATTGTCCGCTTCGATCAATGGTGATCGAAGATTCCGTGTACTAGCAACTACTGTAGTACCACTGGGGTTCTTTCGTAGTTTGTCACACGAGGAAGCCCTCTGTGTCTAGTAGTTTTGGAATTCAACATGTCTAAGTAACAAAAAGCGATTGATGAGGCTGCATGACAAGTATTGCAGCTTCAGCAATCAAACCATCAACCTTCAGTAGTATTAGGGAACAACAGGTACATCTAGGTGTATGTTTCACAGACACGCTAGCCACGTTTTATGCAGGAGACAGCGAGCTTTCCAAGCTCAAAGCAGGCAGGGCTTCCTCCTGTGATGTATCATGTCATAAGAAGTGGCCCTGCATCTCTATTAGTGTTGGGGGTCAACGCGTCTATGTTACGCGCGCGTATTGCAGTTACGTAACGGCGAGCGGCCGCTTTCACCCAAAACAGTAAGTCACTGACCGACGCTGGTGGCCACAGTGACGCGACCACGTGGACATGGAAATTACTGAGGAAGCTCGGTAACCCAGCGGGCGGGTTATAACGCTAGCGAATGGTAAGCAATCCTGGGCATGGTTATCAGTTGGATTGGTGACCACTAGTAGTATAAACAAGGTTTGTGCTACTTGCGTGCGCTTAATGTCTTTTCTGTATTTCATTGGGTATTTAGGATTTCAGTATGGCTCGGATGTTCAAGATCACGTTTTATAAAAAAACTATCGACCCGGTCTCCGGCTTCGCATAGGTACAATGTACATATAAACCTTCCTACTGAATCACTCTTTCTATTAAAAAAACCGCATCTTAATCCGTTGCGTACTTTTAAAGATCTAAGCTTATATAGGGACAGAGAGACAGCGGGAAGTGACTTTGTTTTATATGTAGTGATGATAATATGTAACGTTCAAAAATAAATACCTACAAGATGATATCCATTCATATTTTTTTTAATTTCAATAGTTTTTCCCGCCATTTTGTACGCGTTATAATAATAAACAATAAACGCATTATTCTGATGTTTCAGCCATAGGTATCCATCCAACAGTTTTAGCGTAAAGGAGTAACAAATATATTCACATCCATGCAAACTTTATTTTATTATACATAAAATAAAGACAGATTGATGGGTTTTTTCCATACCGAATAACATTAAAACATGAAAGAAATCATGAAAAAAGAGGGAAGAAAATCAAACATTGTCAGAACGAAGAACTTCGTATGTGTGTGTGGCCACTAACAGACACGAAGTTCTTCTTTAGGGCAGCTTGAAAAATCTGACAGAGTTGACTACAAACAGAAGTATATTAACATTACTACACAAGTACAAATACTACGGGGCACTACTGATCGTAATCAACAACTGACAGAACAGATTAAATATGAGTAAAATTTGAAATTGAAATGATGAATTACACAAAATACAATTATTTACACTGTAGGCCCCACAATAGGCAACACGCCTGTCCTGTGGTAGCCTAACTACAATTCCAAATAAAATGCCATCCTTTTGGCGACTAAGGACCATCAGGAAAAATTACTAGGTATAAAAACGTTGAATTTTTTACTTGAAATTACAAATATAAGTTTGATAAAGGAAACAGATTGTGCCTTATACTGCTCCTTTTTTTTCTCTAAGAAATAGAAAGTTACTAAAATTTCCTGCGATGGCTGCAGTCAGATTTTTCAATCTGCCTGAGCAGGTGTGATTTTCGTCCATACCTTCGGCTGGCTTTTCCGTATACATATATTCTAAAGGTATGTTTTTTTAATGTGATAATGATAACGTCTTATAAATCGATGAACGCCGGCTGCACGCACGGGAAAGTGTCACGTTCCGTGTGCAAGCGAGAGCGCGGAACATGCGATAGAGAAGGTACGATCGCCGTAAGCGTTCGGCTTGCGACGCATCTATCTCTCTTCTACCGTTATTACATAAAATGATCGTCCGTATACTTTACAGACTTTACACCAATTTTTCTCTATTCCTTGACTTGCATGTTTCTTAGATCCAAGTTGTTGTTTAGACACACGCACGGCCGGCGTCGCGTCGGCCGTGCGATTGCTTAAATATGGAAGATTCTTGTACTTTTTTTAAATTGAAATGAATAGTTTAATATGACACCGTCGACTTTGTTGAAAGGAAAGTAAGTGAGAGCCAGATGACACGAGTTTAGCTAGCACTCTAGTCGGTGCATACGTAAAGTTAGTTACGTAATGTTAAAACTTGCAAGTCTTAGCTCGAAAGTAATGTTTCTAGGTATTCACTTTACGACAGCTACAGAGATTTATTGACAGTTTCATCGACACAGGCAATCTAATAGCATTGTGTTGCATGCTATTAGATCAACTTCTTATGGCAGGCGTCACAGTCTCACAGTACGCCTGTGGTGACATTTTTATGATTATCTCATTACGCGTTGATTTCTAGACGTAAAACAAAATTACCATTTTTTAACAAAAGAATGTTGTATCAAAAATTGTTAAGAAATATATACATTTCTTAATTTCAACATGTATCTTATGAGACCATCTTTTTTATGAGACCTATCTCATAAAAAAGAAGTACGGCAAACGCACAAGCTAGTCACCTGATAATAAGCGAACAACGCTGCCCATGGACAACTGCAACACCAGGGTGTGACAGGAGCGTATAGCCGGAGCTTTCAAGGAGTTGCGGAGGACATGGGCGGAAGAGGGGGGGGGGGGGGGGGGGTCTTTCGGCTCTCTCACTCAGCGAACGAAGCATAGAAGCGGTAAAGCTTCTACTCAGACGTTGATTTTCTGTGGGAGTGTGGTACGTCACGAGGCGGTCCATTCATGCTATCAAAAATGAATTGTGCCAGTAGCGTGGCTCTACCACAACTGAAACACTTACTAGCTTTTAATATAATGACAGCACTCGGAGATGCGGCGGTGGTTCATAGGGAATAGTGATTCTCCCCCGTGATTGCTTAACATGAGTAATCGCTAATCATGCGTACGTCCACTGAGCTTCCGAACATCTCGACCTTTTTTATGACCACTTCGGGTTTGAGAGATTTCCATAGTTTAGATTTTTAAGTGACGATGCAATAATTTTACGATTTATGGAAAAAAGGAAAACTCACCATATTGTCCAGCAGGCCTCGTCAGAAGACTATGCGCGGGCGCACCCGACACTATTATTTATAATATAGTGTCGGCACCCGGAGGTGTCCATTGTTCTGAATGGAGAAAACCGCGATTTTCCGCGCGGGGGCGCAGCCGACGCGACGCCGGCCGTGCGTGTGCGCAACTTGGATCTAAGAAACATGTTTGATATTCTGTTTTTGGTTGAGAGTTACAAACTGGAAGACCTTTGTTCCTGACAAAACTGATGAGTGTATTGTTATTGATCTGACAGATTGTATTTATTTGGCAAATCTTGGATGTGATATATATACTACCGGCAAAGCCCACGTCTGGGCACCACAGTTAAAGAAGAATATTCATAAACACAAAGTTTAAAAAATAATATTTATATTGATTTCATGGAGGCGAAATTCTGGCCGAAGGGTGCCAGGTATATCTATTTATTTATTTATTTATATGTATGTGAGTCTATAAGGTACGAATATATTCTATGGGACTGTAATATTCTCATGCCTGATTCAAATAAATAAAAAATCATCGATACGAAGAGAACAAGAAGTTCAAAGTTAAGTGAAGGGTATAACGCTATTCCCTCAAGATTACTTTCCCTCAAGTTTATGTTCAGTAGAAAATACTGAGAGATGTCAAATATTTTAGAGGACCAATCAAAAATCAAAGGAAAAAACCGCTTACCTACTATATAGATGAGAATATGTTATACCTTCCCGGCCACTCTGACTCTAACTGAAATTGGAAAGATATAGGAGAAGATGTAGATCCAGCTGCTTCTCCGATTATAGACAGCATCTTACCTCATCATTTCCTTCTAATGTCGATGGAAAGAAAGGATTGCAGGAATTGAACATAACCATCTTTTGTAGCGCGTTATTTGGATGCTTTTACGATCAGTAATATATTGTAAAGAATATACTGTAAACAATCAGACTTTAGGAGATGATGCCACTCTTGTAAAAAAAGCACGTTATCTGGTATGTTCATTACGGTGTTATTCATTCATCATCATCATCATCAGGTCCTTTTAGTCCCCACTGCAGGAGCATGACCCTCTCTATACTACGGGAGCCATACTTGGCCAGAGCAGACTGACGATTTGGCCTACACTATCCTCACTGGCCAGACGGGTTGTAGAGCTCTCATTGATGTTTATGAGCTTTGTTTAGCTTGTATTTCCTAAGTCGCCTCTTACGACATCCATGGGAAGACTTGGAGTGGTCCTATTCTACTCTGCCGGAAACCACACGGCGGGTGTTATTCATTATTCTATTTGTATTCAAATCATACCTATCAGCAGAACATATAAGTGCCTAAAACATTACCCAACCATTCCATAACAGACTGCATAGGATGCACTCAGTTTTTCTGGCGTTTCTCGGAGTGCACTACAAATATCTCAAAGATCTGTTATTAATTCGATATGGAGTCCTTTGAACGAAAATTGTTTCAGGTAAAGAGACGTTGACCCCTCCGTGTTAGATGACAGCTTTGTTTTTCGTAGATCTCGTACGTGTCGCGTCGCAGTGATAGTAATTATCTCCATACGTAACTCTGAGATCCGATCTAAATAAACAAGCAAGCAGAAGCCAAACTTTGCGCAACATTATGTCCGAGATCTATACTAATTTTATAAAGCTGAAGAGTTTGTTTGTTTGTTTAAACGGTTCAAATTGGAAAATTCTTTTTGTTTTGGATAGTCCATTTATTGAGGAAGGCTTTAGGCTATAAAACATCACGCTGCGACTAATAGGAAGTGAAGGATCAATAAAAAATGTTTTGAAAACAAGGAAAAATTATTCATCTATACTACTACTAATACAAAAACGAATTAATCGTAATAACAGAAATTGCCTCGGACGAAGTCGCGGGCAACAGCTAGTATAATATAATACTTACATACTAAGTCATTTTAAAGTTAACAAGGCTAATAATGTCCCAATGGATTCCCGGATACGGGTCTCCTGGAAAATGTGCATAATTGTGGACATAATATTAAGTACGTTATTTATTTTTTACATTATTTATATTTCCTACTAGCTTTCGCCCGCCGCTCCGCCCGTGTCAATGTCGTCAATGTCGGGATAAAAGGTAGCCTATGTCCTTCTCCGTACTCCACAGAACATGTATGCAAAATTTCATGATGATCGGGTCAGTAGTTACGGCGTGAAAGCGTAATAAACAAACTCACTTTCGCATTTATAATATTACTAGCTTTCGCCCGCGGCTCCGCCCGCGTTAATGTCGATCCCTCGGGATTAGTACTTTTTCCCGGGATAAAATGTAGCCTATGTCCTTAATTCTCCTTACTCCAGAGAACTTGAATGCAAAATTTCATGATGGTCGGTTCAGTAGGTAGTTACAGCGTGAAAGCGTAACAAACAAACTCATTTTTGCATTTATAATATTAGTAAGGATAAGTAGGGTAAATTTGGCTTTTGAGTTTGCATTTCTTCATTTTGTTGGTTGCCTGGTAGATAAAGGTAACTACTTCAAGTCCGCCAATTGCTTGTAAGTTATAAAGATTGAAAAAAAATAGGTAAATAAATAAAATAATACTATCATAGTTCAAATCATCTGTATTTGTTATAAAATACAATATCGTCGAGTTAGTATCCCACGACAAATGAATACAACTTACTGTACTAGTTCAGTCTGTGTGATATGCTCCTTTATTTATTTATTTATTTATATAGGTACATTCAGTAGGATAGTCAGTGTATGTATTTTCATACATACATATTTGATTATCGAAGAAGTTGTAATCACTAGTCCAGGGGCTGCCTTGGCTAGGTATTCTAAGGATTCAAGCGTCCGAGTTTTCTGAGGTTCCTGTCCAAGACACGTTTTTGTTGATCAATGGCTAGCTTGAACCGCAAGGTCTATGCCAAGTTGCGTTTTTGAGGGTCCTTTGATAGACCAGTGACGGAAAGATCCCCTCTTTTTTGGGAGGGTTGGCTTAGAGTGTGAGGAGCTCCAACCCAACACCCAAAAGGGGGAGAGGAGCCCCGGGCGATTCCGCCACCTTAAGCCGCTACTGTCTAGCCGTTATATAAGCTTCATGTTATAGCGGGAAACAAATAGTTTAAGTATGTATTTCCACGAAGGGGTTAATACATACATAGTATCACGTCTTTTTCCTTGCGGGGTAGACAGAGCCTAGGTCTATAAGACCTGAAGGCCACGTAACGATATTGGTCTTAATAAATTGTGGTGTGGTAATGGTGGAAGTGGTTAATAAATAGAAAAATATGAATTCTATAAATGTATCAGTAAGGATTACCTTAGTGATTATGCGTCATTGAACGTACAAAATACATGCGTATTGTTTACAGTGATTAGATAGAATGCCAATGTTACAATCACTAAAAAATAAAACAAGGTTTGAGATATTCTTATAAATGTGTCTAGCTTTATTTTGAAATCTTTAAAATCTTTAAATATAATTATAAATAAAACAATTGTGATAAGGTAACATCAAATTTCATATATTAAATTTAATCAAACATCAAATATTATACATTAAATTAAATTTCATTCATTCAATCGTCCTAAGATTCGAGATCCGAAAATATATTTTCCATGAGTATTGATTTAGACCGATCATTCATTTTACAAAGAGAACAATATCGTTTTCCTGAGATCTCTATAAACTCTGCTATAAGACGCAATTATTTTTTAAATCTATGGTTATAAGTCGCAATTTTATCGAATACCTATTTTTCACCGGACTGCCAAGGAGTTTATGTTACACGCGTATCATGTATGTACACATGTTTGATAAACTACTTTAATTATGTATATAAACGGGACTTAGCGAGAACCTTTATATTATTATTATATATATGTATATATATCAAAATTATTAGTGAAACTGTGTCCACCGCCACAAGATGACACCGCAGTACTCTAGTCTCGTTGCGACCACGATGGATGTAACTCCATTGAAACGTCAACAGAAACAAAAAATAAAAAGGTTCGGCTAAGTCCCGTTTATATACCTACATGATTATGTGTTTAAAGCGCGAAAGTTTAAAAAAGAAAACTACTTAAACCTGGTAACTTTCAATTCAGTTAGTTTCGACAGTTAATGAATCGCTAGTTTTTAGCAAAAACCCAATTGTCCTTACATAGGACAATTGGGTTTTTGAGACAAATAGGAGGATAAATGGGCAAATTCCTACCGCTCCAAAACTTCTGTTCCAAGCGGCTCCACGAAAATTATGATGATTGCAGTGGTCAGCAGATTAAAGTCGACATTATTTTGTATTTTTTGACGGGGAGAAAAGTCTTTTTTTTATTTATTGAAATAATACATCTTGCTCAAACATTGTTTTAAGTTTTTACGAACTTGCAATCTGAATTAAGTACTTCTAGGCTATGATTTTTGAAATTTTACATGTTGCTTCAGTACCTATTCAAGAAAATGTATACCTACCTATGTTACTAACATAGAGCTTTACGTACTTAGTCCATAACAATATAATCCCACTAGAAGCTTTTTAAAATAACTAATGAAATATGTCATAAAATAAAAACATTCTGAGAGAGCGCTTTTCTTTATATTTCTGTCAGTTCCAAATTTCGATTTGTAGGAAAACGACGATCAAGCGAAGCAAGGAAAAAAAAATGCGTTATCAGTCTTACATAAGTATCTTGGACGTTTGGATTCAATAATATTCTATCGTCTGAAAATTAAATTCACATATTTATAACATTTTAAATTACATTCAGTCATTCCTATTAAATTTAAACACAAAAAAAAAAAATGTGAAGTGTAATTTTTTTACGTACATCTAACGTAAACAATTATTAATTTCTTTGGTCTGTTTAGGTTACATGAGCATGATAAATGTACCCCATGAGTTAAATCTGTTTATGAAGTTTAAGGTATGTTTGTGTGATTACACGGACGAAACCACAGCAGCTATCATTTGGCGAGCTCCGTGGCGCAGTTAACACGCCAGCCTGCGACACGAGGGCCCCGGGTTCGATCCCTGATCAGGTCAAGATGGAAAATGATCTTTTTCAGATTGGCCTAGGTCTTGGATATAATCCAAGACCCAGGTGTTGGATGTTTATCTATATATGTATTTGTTATAAAATATAGTATCGTTGAGTTAGTATCCCATAACACAAGTCTCGAACTTACTTTGGGGCTAGCTCAATCTGTGTGATTTGTCCGTATATATATTTATTTATCATGCTCACTAACAAGTCAATCTCAAATGGTTATATCACAGCAAAATATTACTGCTATAGTAATTACACACTACAACTTTATCGTATTAGAACAAGTCATAATTACCTGTCTAATAGCAATTTTAATGAAATCAGTATGAAATTTAGGGCTTTTGCTACAGTAGACTTAACGTCTCACAAATCGGGAGATCGAATGCCAAAATCGAAGATTAGGGGAAAACAAACCTCGACTACTCTCTTTTTGAGTCCATACCGCCATAATCGTACACTTCGTAGACCGTGGCGGTTTTTAAATGCTTGATAGTTTTAATCTACCATTCGGAATTAGCATTGTACAGCAAAAGCTTTCATTATAGCCGATAATATGCGGCGGCTCTTAAATAGCGGCGAGAGGCAGGCTCTCCACTTGTTCTTCTTCAGCAGCTCTTTCAGCTTTCAACAGTTGTTTCCTGTAACTGTTGACCACTGAGGCAGCGTAGTATAACACAACTGGAAAAAAACGGTAGGTTAATTTGGGTTAATAGGCTGCCAATATATATACACGGTGAAATTTTGATCGTTTTGGATCCGGGCGATTCAGCCCGCCGATATGAACAACATTTCCTATGGGACCAATGCTGGAGAATTGAACAAAAATGGGCATTTCCATACAAAAAAATTCGGCCGCCGGGTCAATTTGTATGGGAACATCAAAAAATTTTTGAGTTCCCCGCATTGGCCCCATAGGAAAAGTTGTTTATATCAACGGGCTGAATCATCCCTTTAAGGGTCCTGAACGATCAAAATTTTACCGTGTATATAAGGCAATATGTCGAATGTGTTCCCAATGACTTTTTTAATGAATGAAATGAATTTTTTAATTTAAACTTGAAAGTGGACTATTTTATCACCATTCTGCATGCATAATTTTTTTTGGATTTCTGAATTTAATGAAAAATGCTCATGAAAAAAATGCCTTTCAGATGTTGTCCGTTTTAATAAAAAAATATCGTATTTTTTTAATTAAATTTTATAATGCGTAAATCAAGCTTACTGTTGTCCGTAAATAAATTCAATTTACTAGGAATTCTCTATAGAAAATGACGATTACATGGGTAAAATCCCTATAAAATAGAAATTCACCATCTGGCCAACATTTTTTAATAAATATGAGCCCAAACTTTTGTTGGTGGCTATGTAATGCTAGTAAAGAAGAAATTAACGAGCGATGTGAACTCACATAAAAAAGCAGGATAAGTAAAGAAGAAGATAAATAAAACACTGAGTGGTGGGAAAAGTACTCACATCCATATATCATGTAGACAGTGTAAGTGATGGCTTCCTCAGGTTCGTCATATATAAGGCCCTTGGTGACCTTGTAGATGTAGATGAAGGTGCTGCTCATTGCGAGCAGCACCAGCGCCGCACTCTGGCAGAACGACAGCCACACCCAGGCTGGGAACAGCCAGGGACTCTTCTGCCAAAAGCCATAATTTATTGATTAGATGAAATTTATAAGAAAGCGCCTAATATCGTTCTCGAGCAGAGAACGAAAAAAGGGATCTCGTAGAACGACGTCACACTTAGGCTGCGAGTAGCCACGCACTTTTGGAATACGGAATGGTTTGATAGTCTTTTTCTGATCCTAATAAGGTGCACCGTGTGTTTGATATCAGCTGTGGTTTTCTCAAACGCCTGTGGTTCTGATGCAAGTTGTGGAGGGTCAAGCAGGCTCAAGCTGCAATGTCTGTATTTCTTGACTTGTGGAAAGTACAGGGAGGGCCTCGTCTCCTTAAATTGTGCTTAGATTTTTACCCAAATGATGACATTGAGAAAGAGGGTTATATTTTTAAATAATAATAATTATTAAGAGATGTTTACAAGTGTGTATAGGTATATATAATACAGGGTGTATTATCGAACTGGGTCAGTAGGAGATTTTTTAAAGTAAAAGAATCTATTTCTGTGGTAAAAGATAAAGAGAAAAGTGGTCAAAGGAGCCATAACACCGATTTTTTGAGAATATAAAAAACTACATACCTACATGGAATCTGAGAAAAAGTCATACCACAGTTTGGCATGATGTTTTCTGAAAATCTATGCCAGGAATATATTTTTCCGATTTCGAGTAAAAAATGTGTTTCTATGGCATTTTATTTCTATTTATCTAATTTACTTGTTGAAATAATATGCTGCTTAGCTTAGTTTTGCTCTAAGCAAATGTGTAGGAGACGCGTCGGCGAATCGCGATTAAATTATTCAAGAAGCAATTATTTTAAGGTTTATTAAGTTATGCATCAATAAACTCATATTTGACAAAGCCATAAAAGAGTCTCGTGTGCTCAAAGGAGTTAATTGTTTTTTTGTACAGAGAAGTAGGACGTTTCGGATGGAGTCAGCTCCTTTGAGCCTTTTTTTAGCAAATACGTAGCCAGCTATCTCATCTCTTGGCCCTTCCATTAGTTAAGTTTAAGACGGCTGTTAAAAATCAATTATTTAAAAATGCCTACTATTGTATTAATGACTATCTAACAGATAAAACTCCATGGAAGTAATACATTCAATAAATTGTTGATCAATATACATCAGTAATTAATGTAAAAAAATTCAATTTGTTATAAATATGTGAAAGCGTAGCCCTTCAGGCACGTAGGGACCAATACTGGACTGAGTTTCTTTCGGCGTATTCTCAGCAGTGGTTGTTCCGAAACGCTAGTAGCTTATCGATTTTGCAAATATTAAAAATAATAATATGACGTTCAAAAAGAGATACATGATATCCAAATTTGAATAAAATTATATTTCATTTCATTTCTTGCTCTTGCTATTGTGCAAAAAAAGGGTGTATTTAAGTGTTGCAGAATGCTGCTACATGAAAGCAGAAAACACTTAAAGACACCGTTAGCACCGTGGCTCCCTCTGGGCCGACTCATCTTCATCCGAGCGTTTTATCCCAGTTCATCATATCAGCCGCAAGAAGTCCAAGGATTTCCAATACGACCGGTTGGAATCGGCCTGAATCTAGCGACTGCGACCATCTGGTCGGTGGGTGTCCGACGCTGCGTCTGACCAAACACGCGTCGTTCCTACTTAATTTGCCTGGTTTTACGTCTTCGAAGTGGTCGCCCCGCGTATGTATGTGTTTGATACCGACACGGGGCCTGTCAGCCTGTCACAGGTATGGCGCTTCATACGTTTAATTAAATTATGAAAATAAAATACGGTGAAAAAAATACGTAGTTGTGTTAGCTGACGCAAGCTTATATAAAGGAATGGAATAAAACGTATGGGATATGGTGAAGATCGACGCCGAAGTTCAAATAAATAATAAATAAATATATACGGACAAATCACAAAGATTGAGCTAGCCGGTAAGTTCGAGACTTGTGTTATGGGATACTAACTCAACGATACTATATTTTATAACAAATACATATATAGATGCGAGACATGGCTCGTCAAGAACGACATCCCCAGCCGACTACAGGTGTTCGTTAACAAATGTTTACGTCGCCTGTTAGGGATATACTGGCCACGAACCATATCCAATGCAAGACTGTGGCAGATAACTGACCAAAAGCCCATCCAGCAAGAAATCCTATTAAGGAAATGGCGATGGATAGGACATGTGCTGCGAAGGCCTGATAACCACCTGCCCAAACAAGGTCTCTTATGGAATGCCCAAGGCAAGAGAAGACCAGGTTGCCCTCGTAAAACTTGGAGGCGTTCAGTCGAGAAGGAAGTCGCTACAACTGGACTCAACTGGAGCGAGTTAAGAGTCACAGCCCAGGACCGTGAGAAGTGGAGAATTCTTCTGCGAGCCCTATGTCCCTGACAAGGGATCACAGGAACACATCATCATCATCACATATATAGATAAACATTCAAGACCCAGGCCAATCTGAAAAAGATAATTTTCCTTCTTGACCTGCCCGGGGATCGAACCCGGGCACTCCGTGTCACAGGCTGGCGTGTTAACCACTGCGCCACGGAGCTGTTTAAAGAGCTTAGTTCAAATGGCAGAGCATAGGTCGTACAGAGACCTAAGATCGCAGTGCCAACCCCGCCCGCGTGAAATTTTTTCACTATTTTTATTCCTTAATTTGAGTAGGTTTATCAGAATAGCATTGTGAGCATTGTGAGTGCAAAAAACAATTAAGTATAAAAATAACATTCATGCTGTTCTACTTATATTAAAGGGATAGACATTAGGATAGACATTAACACGGGTGCAAAAGCTAGTATGATATAAATCCTAAGAAATGATGCCCCATTATGGCCTGTTCTACATTTGTCCTTACCTTAATAGCTGCGTAGATGAGGGTGCAGCCGGTGACGAACTGAGCGATCAAGGTGAGGGACATTATGTAGAAGAAATAGCGGGTGGAGGCCTCCATGGGCGCGAAGAGGACGATGGGAGTACCGTAGAGGATCAGCAGCGGTACCGACAGGAACTGCAAGAAGAATTGCCTGTTGAAAGGTGAGTAAGTACTTATAAGAAATCCCTCGCCAGTCTGATTAACTTACGAGATGCAGTGGCAGATTATCCCTAAGGAAAATTAGGCGCGTGCCTAGGGGCTCGAGGTTAGGAAACAAGGTTGATGGAAGGCGGAAATAGAAAGCCTAGGGCCGACAAAATAATATCTCCATAAATACAAATATATACATACTATCACGTTATTTACACAGAGGCCAGGTCTATAAGACCTAAAACCCAAGTTTAGCATGGCATTAATAAAATCGAATCATCGAAACAAAAAAAAAATATATAAAATTATATAGGCAACACTTCCACAGCTAATATGCCATCCTCAACAACCTGTATGGTCTTAATAAATTAAGAAATAAAATCATCATCATCATCATCATCAGGTCCTTCTTAGTCTCCACTGCAGGAACATGACCCTCGAAAAATAAAATATGATGAAAAAATTTCGGCGCCAAGATTGAATTGTGCGGTAGCTCAGATGGCAGAGCATAGGTCGTACATAGACCTAGGTCGCCGGTTCAAGTCCCGCCCGCATGAAATATTTTCACCATATTTTATTTCGAGTAGGGTGAGTGGGGGGAAGATGAAAAACGGGGTAACACCAAAAATCATCTGTAACGCCTAAATAATGGTAATAGTTTAAGTGCTGACAACATTGTTTAGACCGCAATTTCCTTACGTCTCGCCCCTCATTCGGCAGTTATAGCTCGGATTGCATAGTTGTGAATAATCGACGAATTTGTGCCGAACGGTTATTTTCGTAAAAAGTTGGCGATTTTTAATCTTACCCCACCTCCTATAACTTGGATTGTAAGGTACGTACAAGAGCCTAAACAGAATACTTAAGTTTTATTTTTAATTTAAAATTGTACCGATTAGTCTATATATTGCTATTATTCATATTTTAGCTTATTTTTCGACTTTTCGTCTTTCCCCAGCAAAATTTGGCGGGGAAAGATGGAAATATAAATTTTTCGGACTTGCCCCATTTTTAAAAGTCATAGAAAAATACATATGTTGTCAAACTGTAAGTTACGAAGAAAAAATAAACGATCAAGCAAGTTGTCTCTGTTTGTCTGTTTAGAAATAAGTTTTATGTGACTGCCCGAATGACTGTGTATGTATAAAGAATTGGCTAGCTCCGTGGCGCAGCGGTCAACACGCCAGCCTGCGACACGGGGTGCCCGGGTTCGATCACCGGCCAGGTCAAGATGGAAAATGATCTTTTTCAGATTGGCCTGGGTCTTGGATGTTTATCTATATTATATATGTCATTATGAACAATTTTATGTTATATTTAGCTTTTAAACTGCACTACTTTCAAAGCTTTTAGTCATATTTGCACATGGCTTAATAATCATAAGATAAATAATTTGATTTCTAAAGTTGTAGACTGATTTTTGAATTGTTATATTGTGGTATTTTTTTTCATACGTTTTGTAGGAAATAAGATCGTGTATTAAGGATTTGGAATAAAACCCATCTTATAATATTATTAACTTTGTTCCTAAATAATAGTACAAAATGTCCCTAAAACAAAATCTTTAATTTGTATAATTTTATTTAAGGCGCTGTATCCCTTAACCGTTTGTAGCGGACATCGCGTAATATTTTATATATTTGTGTCATACCTGTCGTCAGTCTCAGTTCAAATCCGTGTCTGCCATTTTCGTGTTAATTTTCACTTTTAATTTAATAATTCAATAATTATAACCAAATATTGTATTTTTTATCCATCTTGCTCATTTAGTTATACTTTTTATAGACGTATAAAAGTTGGTAGTCGTCGCTGAAAATATCAAGAAATTCGCGACGAAAATTATTCTGGATATAGCTTTTTTGATATTTTATTTAGTTAGGTTTTAAATATTTTTTTGAACATATTTTGATGTAACCATTTATTTTGATCTTTGAACTGTACTTCATATTTTTTTCATGCTAGTATTCTTTGAAAAATAAGGCTAACTGCGCGACGAAAAAATACACGTTTTACGGTATTCTTCTGATGCACAGCGCCTTAATGATGAATGTTTCTTGTTGACACATAATTTTCTTTATTATAGGTTGTTACTTTATTTTTAAAACATTCATGTACATGCCTGAGTTTTTACTTTTCTATAATAATAAAAAAGATTTCGTTTAGAAGTTTATTTTACTAAAATCAATATGCAAAGTTTGAGAACCTCTGGCCGTATTACCACAATGGGGGGTAAGAGTGAAATATATAGTATAAAAAATAATTCATATCTCAGTTAATTTGAGGAAATTTTACACAAGGCAACCAATTTTGGTACAACCATTTTTTAAGCTATGGCTTATCGATTACCAACGTCATCTAGCATTAATAGAAAAGATTTTAGAAACTATTACAATCTTACCCCGCCACCTTTTCTTCTTCCCCCTGCTTTCTTTTTTGATAATCGTGTTTTCTATGATTTTTTTTAAACATGTTAGTGCAGCATGGAGAAGTTTTTATAGATTGGATATTAAAGGAAATTTAATGCACTTTCAAATCCTAAATTTTGTTTAAACTTAAGTTATGATGACAATTTTTTACAAAGGTTCGAATACGATCCTACATATCTCTTCAAAAAACCATTCGATCTTGCCCCCATTGACCCTATATCAGAATAGTATTGTGAATGCAAAATAAAACACTTATAAAAAAAAACCTGTATGGTATCGGCTACGTGCACATGGGGTACAACATCATTAGAATACTGCAATGGTTGACATTTTCGCAGACGAAGAATAGGTACCTACAATACTTACATAAAATCAAATTAAGCATTGCAAGTGCAGTAAGCAAACACAAGATGGCTGCCAATGACAGACAAGTAAGACCCTATTTATTTTCTAAGAACGTGTTTTAATTAACAATATCGCAATAATTAGGAAACACTGACTTCGTTATTAATATTATTCATAAAAAATATTACTAGCAAATTCAAACTTCCTCAACAATCTGTCAAAAATCACTGCGGGTGCAGTGGTTTTTATAGATCAAACTCAATATAGAAATGTTTACTATTTCGTAAGTCAAGAAACACTATACCTAGTACTTAATACATAAGTAATAATAAGTACAACAACAAAAAAGAAGAAAAGAAAAAGGTACCAACCGTATAAAAAAAGGCAATGACTATGGTACTCAATCTGAGAGGAACACAGAAACAGCAGTGCTTCAAACTGGGGAACACGGCAAATTCACACATGGCAACTAAGAGATTTTTTCCTCGTTTGTTCTAATTTTCTATAAAATTAATCTAACCCTCTCCCGGGCGCGTTTGTGTTTCACAACGATCGGACGCGGTCTATACCTATTCCTGAATGAAACATGAAAACGGCGTGCACTTTATCATATTTTTTTTATTAGGGATGCGTTTGTATTGATTTCGTTATTCTGATTGATATATTATCGATAATATTGATTAAGTATTTATATATAAAGAGCTATAAGAGTTTGACTAAGAACCACGGAGCCTAAGTACCTAAAAACATTACGTTTTGTCTAAAAGAGAATCAAATATTTGGTCCGCCTTTGCTGACCACTACAAAAAAATACAAGATTAAAAGTAAGGTAACCAAACAACGTTCAATCCACACGATCACAGTTCATTCTTAGAGAACTTGCGTGTATATACAGACATGTCCTTGTGTACAAGTAGTGATGGACATTGAATGTCTTGAATGAAGAAGTTAATACATACTAACAATAGATAAATTCATCGGGGCGAGTGTTGGGGGTGGCGACACGACACGGTTTCGCTTCCTCAAACCGACTGAACCGTCGTACCGCCGCCCTATCACTCTCCGATGATGGTCTTCGTAACAGACCGAAACTAGTCGGAGTAAACCGTGATTAAATAATGAAGAATATTGTTATGAGCTATTTCATATTAAAACTCTTGTGACCGCGCTGTTCAGAGGGTGGTGCGACCGAGCGGTGATGTGTACTATAATTTACAGAGTGTTAGACTATAATCGCAGAATGGGACACAGAAGCTGAGGGAACCGCTAGCTCACCGAAGAGACTCGTTACATTTATTTAATTTCTTTTAGTTATATAGTTGCAGCAAACAACTCTAGCTCACTTCATCGGTTCTCTCGTAATGCCTACTGCCACTCGAGATACAGGTTTATTCTTAGTTCGATGGTGGATGGCTGAGCGATGGACCCGCCTGAATGCAACCTATGTTCTTTGTGTTTGTGTTAAAGAGTTAATCGCCAAACTTGTGGGTCCGATGTTTAGAAGAGTTCCTATAATAATAATAATAAAACCATTTATTTCAGATAATTACATACATATTAATATGTTAGTAAATAATTATAAACTTATTCTAGGGTTAGTAATGATTTAAATGAAATTGGTATATATTGGCCTCTGATTATACCCCTATGCTACAGATATTGGTTTAGTAGCCAGCAGCCGGAGCATATCCAGCGACATAACAATGAGGATTGGGCAGTCTCATCGGTCGGCCACCTTCCGATCATCAGACCAGCGCAACGATTCCATAATATTACCAATATATTGTCATCCGATTTACACATACATGCAAATATTTCAGCTCAATCGGTAACCAGGACGTGGATCAAAAACTCGCAAGATTTGATTACAGACAAACATGGGACAGGTGAAACTTGGTTGAAACTATGTAAAAGCTTGTAAAAAGAAGAATTTACATAGGTACACAATTTCTACTTACACTAAGATTGATAATATATTATTATAGGTACTTACTGTACCAAAGTATTATAATTAGGCCACAATCAACGTGTGACATTGGTGTTAGAGGCACAGATAAAAATATTACAAACAAGCAGAGGTCAAAATGGCTTTAATTAGGTATTGCCAACTTGCTTGCTTGTCGTAGTATCAACACTTTCATTGTTATGATTTTGTTGTGTAGGTGGCCAACACTGACCTAGCTTTTCTTAAATAATGACAGCCGGGACCAGCGGCAACCTGACTTTGCACGTCATGACACGCACGCCCTCAAAACAGTTTTTGAGGGCGGGCGTGGCATGACGTGGCATGAATGAAGTGTCAGTACACTCATGACAAAATACAATATTCATAAATCGATGCAAATCGATCAACATTGATTGATTTTACAAATATTAAAAACAGTGTCACATCCCTAATCGTACCGATAAGGGATTGATAACGATAAGATAGTCTGAAGACAGGCGGTAATTATGAATCTTCGGAAACCTTGCAATTATGCCTATCTATGACATATTAATGTCTGCGTGATTTGTTCCTATATCTCGACTTGAAAGAAAAATGTGTGTGTATATCAACTAACTCAAAACTACTGGACGGGTTCTTAAAATTCTTACACCGCTAGAAAGCTACATAAAACCAATGGAAAATTCTACAAATAAAAATAAAGAATCCGTTCGAAAATAACATTTACATAATGTTTTGATAAGAAAATAACATTTACATAATGTTATTTTCTTATCAAAATTTTTGCCTACAAAATAAACGTCAATTTGGATAAGAGCTAAAGCTATTGATGTATCTGTCATTTAAGCGTGTTCCCTGATACATCCTCACCTGAGATGATATGCCTGAGATGCTTCGGAACCTGAGGTTCGAGGGTCAGAGGTTGGCTCGAGCGCCCAGATAGACTGTGTGATAAAACCGAAATCTATGCGGACTAAGTCGCGGAAACAGCTAGTATCATCTTCATCATCAGCTTTCTACAATCCCCTGCTGGCTTTAACATGAAGGAACATCAAGAACACGGGGAGTTGTAGCTGGGCAAAATTCAGAGGTTCAGCTTGGTTCTACCATGAAGTGAGTCAAATATCATTATGAATGAGATCGTGGATTTGATTCGTATTTACGAGTAACATGCTTTTCGTTTTATTCATGTTCATTTAAAGGGTTTGGACCTGTTGGGAAACCTGAAGTCATTGAGCATGGTACTTAAGTCCTTATTTCGATCGAATGAGAAACGCTAAGCATAGTATCTGATTATACTCCTTTATCTTTCGTATTACCTGCCTCAGCGTAGGTAAGTGATCTACGGTACGTAGCCTCTTCAAAAACTGGATTGTTCACGGGGGCTAGAAGGCATCGAGCCTGTTCTCGAGACGATTCGTGAGCATCCTCGAAAACAACTTATAGACGTGGCTTAGCAGAAGTATATATACTCTTAGTTCTTCAGTAGAAGAGAATATAAAAAAGTGCACCAATTAAAAAATACAATAATAACACACAGAAAAAAATATAGTTGGTACAAAGGCGGACTTATCGTTTCTTACTGTGACTTAGCGATCTCTTCCAGTCAACCAAACCAACCAGTAAAGTATGGTCGCTCTTTAATGAAGAATAGACCCACCTCGCTCCTGCTTCACGTCTCTGGCGTCACGCCCTTGAGCAGAACGGAATTGAAGAGCCTCTGAAGGACATTCGGTTATTTTCGGTTTATATTGGGTCCTGTTCGGGTGTTCCGCCCGATAAACTCCTTTTACCAAAAGAAAGTTTCGTTATCAGCGGGTAACATAGGTTACGCAGAAGAAGTCGAAGGGAAAAGCTAGTTCTCAAATCTAGTTAGGTGTTGCTTTTATTATTGTTGCCGAGAATCATTGTTCCTAAAATCCACTTAACTTTTCTTGGTATGTCTACCTCGTAGTAGATAACGATAATAAATAATACGTAAGACATCCGTTCAGGATTCCAAAATCAGTAATTCAGTCACCGGGCTTCACCGATTAAGCAAATCATAGCCGACGATAAGTGGCCCAAAGTTGCTGCAATCTGTTGAGTAAACACTGGTTTAATGCATATATTCTCGAAGTTTGGAAATACCCTGGGAAACCCAAGCCTTAGTACCTAAGAAAATCTGACAATGGCTGCACCAAAGATCAAAACTGAGTCCAAAGGGGTCGCTGTAGCTGGCAACCAGACTAGGCTTCATGAATCATGGTTTACTTTACAGCGATGAGTTCTTGGCTGGTTTTTTCAGCGATGAGTTCTTGGCTGGTTTTTTCATCAAAGATATGATCAGTTTAACGCTCTCCTTTTCTAGCTGGACGATGCATACTATCACAATTTCTGTTGGTCGAAAGATTATACAAATACCTATCATCTTTTGAAAAGAATTCGACATTTCCATATAAAAGTTTTTATCTAAAGTCCACAAGGCAATTAGAACACAGACAACACCGACCGAAATTTCAAATTTCATGTAACCCCTAATACTTACCCTCATGATGGTCTTCGTAACAGACCAAAACTAGTCGGCCATTATGACTGAATAAACGTAGTCCAGCAGTGGACTTCTTGCGGCTGATATGATGATGATGATGAAACGTAGTAAATCCATATTTGTATAAAATGTCGTTATGAACCGTTAAGTGATAAAGTCTGAAAGCATCGAAAACAAATAGGTATATCCAAACTCACTTTCTCATTTATAATTAGTTAGGATTAGGATGGAGGAAATGTGTTTAGATTGAGTTTATAACAATTCTGACGAAATCATATTTTGATCATAATACATAACGTATCGTTTAATATGCTATCAATCCTTAATATAAGTAAATATTACAGCTCCGGTATAACAACGAATCACGCCTGAAATTTACGTCATGGCTTATCAGCGCGAATCGACTGTATCGCTAGTGATAACGAGTCTTTGGCGAACTCCACACGCGCCGACACAGCAGCTGTCTTGAGTGCTTGTTGTGGTTTCGGGATCAATATCGTACACTGATTTTATTCAAAGGGTAACTAATATTTCGGTTCAGTGACTTAAGGAAATAAGTGTTTTATGATATCAATTATAGTACACTATAAAGAGGTATTAGCAGTATATCTTGTATCTCCAATACATTGTGTTTAGTTTCATTTGTCCTGGAGAAAACCTTCGTATGCCGTAAGTTCCATTGTCTTAGGCTACAATCTAAGACTATGGGAGTGCCCATCGTGAAGAAATGCTGTTGCTGTGTCAGCCTACACACTGGAACCCTTCTCATTGAGTGTCTGTACTGTGTGAGTAATATTTTTATCTACATGATATTTACAGCTGATTTCATTATGGTCTTTTGTTTGAGCGATGATGCGATGCGTTGATGTTGCCTTGACATCAATGTTATATTAATTTGTTCTGAGACCAAAGTAGGCATCCATTTTTACCTACTGCTTACTCCAGGTGCTCCTCCTTATACCAGGTGATGGTCGCCGAAACTGACCATATGTGTAAATTTGTAATGTACTAGCTACGCATAGATACTCTAATTAAAATAAAGGAATAAAATAAGAGGATACCTATGGTGAAAAATTCCACGCGGGCGGAATTTGAAATTTTTTCGCCATATCTATAATAAGAATGTGTCAGACAGCATAGCAAGCAGACAAGCATTGTACATCCATTCATACATACATATTATCTTGCCTCTGCAAGAAATATGAATGGATGCTATTCCTATATGGCTAATAATGCCTAGCTCCGTGGCGCAGCGGTTAACACGCCAGCCTGCGACACGAGAGTGCCCGGGTTCGATCCCCGGCCAGGTCAAGATGGAAAATGATCTTTTCCAGATTGGACTGGGTCTTGGATGTTTATCTATATATGTATTTATTATAAAATATAGTATCGTTGAGTTAGTATCCCATAACACAAATCTCGAACTTACTTTGGGGCTAGCTCAATCTGTGTAATTTGTCCGTATACATTTATTATTATATATTTATTATTATTATATCCCTACTCCTATATCCCTATCAATGCTATTCCTATATCCCTACTCCCCAAGGGGAAAGTTCCTGGGGAGTAGGGATATAGGAATAGCATTGTACCTACTCTGAAGATATACCTAACTTTTAACATACACTTTCCAGATATGGGCGCTCGCCGAGTGTGTGGGCTACGTCCTCATGGTGACCTTACGACCTCTTGACAACGAAGGAGAGGTGTCTACGTCGACACATAAAAGAGTCCTATACATAGTTGCTGCATCAGTCAGTTTGGCACATTTGCTGCTGTCGTTGCTGCTCGTCGTCGCAGCTTATATGGTAGGTGTGAAGCAAGCCTGCAAAATACCTAAGAAGATTATATATACTTACTTTCTATACTTACCTTATTTATGTCCTAGTCCTCTCGCATAAAAGAGTTCTTAAATGTCGTCCTTTACTTTGGCCTTCCACTATGCCCATCTTCCACAGGTCTGACGTTTCATATTAGTGGAGCAATACCCACTTGTTAATAGTCTCCCATTGCCCCAATGGGCGGGGGTGGAGGATGCCATATTACGGGGGCAAGGTGACCAAGTGGAGCAATACCCACTTGTTAATATTCTCCCATTGCCCCAATGGGCGGGGGTGGAGGATGCCATATTACGGGGGCAAGGTGACCAAGTGGAGCAATACCCACTTGTTAATATTCTCCCATTGCCCCAATGGGCGGGGGAGGAGGATGCCATATTACGGGGGCAAGGTGACCAAGTGGAGCAATACCCACTTGTTAATAGTCTCTCATTGCCCCAATGGGCGGGGGTGGAGGATGCCATATTACGGGGGCAAGGTGACCAAGTGGAGCAATACCCACTTGTTAATATTCTCCCATTGCCCCAATGGGCGGGGGTGGAGGATGCCATATTACGGGGGCAAGGTGACCAAGTGGAGCAATACCCACTTGTTAATAGTCTCTCATTGCCCCAATGGGCGGGGGTGGAGGATGCCATATTACGGGGGCAAGGTGACCAAGTGGAGCAATACCCACTTGTTAATATTCTCCCATTGCCCCAATGGGCGGGGGTGGAGGATGCCATATTACGGGGGCAAGGTGACCAAGTGGAGCAATACCCACTTGTTAATATTCTCCCATTGCCCCAATGGGCGGGGGTGGAGGATGCCATATTACGGGGGCAAGGTGGCCAAGTGGAGCAATACCCACTTGTTAATAGTCTCCCATTGCCCCAATGGGCGGGGGTGGAGGATGCCATATTACGGGGGCAAGGTGACCAAGTGGAGCAATACCCACTTGTTAATAGTCTCTCATTGCCCCAATGGGCGGGGGTGGAGGATGCCATATTACGGGGGCAAGGTGACCAAGTGGAGCAATACCCACTTGTTAATAGTCTCTCATTGCCCCAATGGGCGGGGGTGGAGGATGCCATATTACGGGGGCAAGGTGACCAAGTGGAGCAATACCCATTTGTTAATATTCTCTCATTGCCCCAATGGGCGGGGGTGGAGGATGCCATATTACGGGGGCAAGGTGACCAAGCTCCTCTTTCCTACTGGGCACTTTCAGCATGTGCCCGCGGCCTTGCGATCTGTAATAGCTTTCGTGATCACGCCAGATCACCATTATAGGATAATCGGTATTTAATGTCGAACAAGATATTTCTTAACATTATTTATTATACAACCATAACATTATTAGATAATTATTACAATAATTACCGGCAACACCTACTTGTTGATATATTTGGTTTTGCATGAAAGGAACAATCTACCAACGTTGCTTATCTCCATTCCTTTGTCTATTCGAACAAAATAGCTCTACCATAATCCATAGGTATGCCCATTTGGCCCCTTAAACTGGTCCTGACTATGATCCTCCTGTACCTACTTGCGCTGTGACAAATGTGTATGGCAAAATTTTATGGCAAAATTTTCTCTCTCTTGTCTTCAAAATTGATAGACAAACTGATTCTTTTGACGTGGTTAATAGTACTTTAGCTCAGGTGTTGGATTGGTTTACAGCGAACAATCTGTTATTAAATGCTAAGAAAACGAAATTTATTAAATTTTGCTTACCAAATGTTAAAAAAATTCCTACGCGTATAATAATGGATAATGAACCACTAGATTTAACAGATAAAACAACATTTCTTGGAATAACTCTTGATGCCGGGCTTCAATGGGGTGCCCATGTTACTACGTTAGCGGGTAAACTTAGTACTGCAGCTTATGCTGTTAGGAGAATTAGACAACTGACCGATGTTGATACTGCGCGTTTAGTATATTTCAGTTACTTTCATAGTGTTATGTCTTACGGAATTTTACTATGGGGTAACGCTGCAGAAGTAAACACCATATTTGTACTGCAGAAACGCGCTATCAGATCTATATATAACCTTGGTGCTAGAGAATCTCTTAGAGAATTGTTTAAAGATATAAATATTTTAACATTACTTTCTCAGTATATATTTGCGAATATTATGTTTGTGCGCCATAATCTTGATTTATATAAGAAAAATAGTGATATTCATGATCGAAATACGAGAAATAAAAATAAATTAGCTACACCAGTTTTGCGATTGCAGAAAACTATGCATTCATTTCTGGGTCTAGGAGTACGCTTCTATAATAAAATTCCTGCAGAAATATTAGGTCTGCCTATACTTAAGTTTAAAGCGACTGTAAAATACCAATTAACTAGTAAAAAAAGCATATTATTGAATTGCTGATTATATAATTGATAAAAATGCTTGGCAATTAATATAAATTTATTTGATGATATAATATATGTAAACAATGTAATTGGAGCCCTTCAGGCACATAGGGACCAAGTCTGGATTGAGTTTCTTTCGGCGTATTCTTCTCACCAGTGGTCGTTGCGAAACGCTAGTAGTATTTCGATTTTGCATAAATTAAACAAATATAAGAAATAAAAATATGACGTTCAAAAAGAGATACATGTATCCAATTTTGAATAAAAATCTTTGACTTTGACTTTGACTTTATGTTCAATGTGTTACGATGTTACGAAGTTCTAAAATAAAATGTCTTGTACACTACTCATTAAGTGATGTAGGCTGGCCTTTTTACCTTCATCTTGGCTGTTTACATATTATTTTATAATTTTCTTGGTAAATTTCCAGAAACTACCATGGATGACTCTGCCCTGGACCATCGTTACCGGCATCGTTACGGCCGTGGTGTTCGTGATGGGGCTCATGGGCGTCAGTTTGGTGCTGCAAGACTGGTCCGACATTATGCCTGAAGATGCAGTTTTTGTGGCTGTTCTTCTCACGAGAGCTTGTAAGTTTATTGACTATGTATCAAACAACAAACAACTAGTTGAATACAATGATTTTTATCTGTGATTGTCTGCCTGTAATAGACAATAGATATTAGATAAGGTACTCTCACCTCTATTGTAAATCTTTGAGATTTCTATGTAATACAAAACATATCTAAGTAATCATAAAACAGAAGCAGTATCTACCATCCTCATTGCAGAGTTCTAAAATCTTCAAAACGCTCGATTGGTGACTTTTTCCGCCACTCAAAATATCCAAGGTAAACTGGATTAGATTGAAATTTAACTGGCTAAAGATTGGATCTCGAAGATTTTAATGAATCGACTCCGGAACGGTATTTCGAAATGCCCAGAATATTGATCCAAATCGGATTACGGGGTAAACAGAGCTTTAGTCCATATGAACCAAATACCGTGGATTTATCCATAGGTAGGACACGGAATCAGATTAGTGATAGCTTGAAAGCCCAATTGTGTATTGACATGATTCCATATCTCTGTCTGGTCTGTAGGCCTAGGCAGGATGAGAAGCAGCTTGGGCATTCTACATTTTTTACTTTTCTCTTAGACCAACATGGTCATAGGTTTATAAGAATCAGCTATACCTATGATAACGAGATATCTTTTCGACGAGATATTTTTTCTGATAGTTTATCAGTTTGATGGAACTTCTTTTCAGGTGTGTCTGCATACTGCATTGTGGTGGTGCACAGTCGTCACAAGGAGATGATGAACGAAAAGCATCAACTGGAAGGCGTGCGCTACCGGGCCGTGCGCCACAGCAAGGGGGTCCTGTGATCCCCGGGTTTCCTGGCGCAATCAGTCTTTACTACCTATTGGTTCTTTGGCTGGAAGGCGTGCGCTACCGAGCCGTTGGCCAGAGAGGAGGCTTTTTATTGTGATTCCCAATATACGCGTAACTGTACCATCTATATAAGCCCATGGCAAACTCATATTGTGAGGCCCATGGGTGATTGAGTGTGCTACGACTCACGGCCGGACCCTCTGGAACTTGGGGTCCGAGCCACTTTGCCCGCTCTGTTACATTGATGGTTTCTTGATGATATATGCGCATATCTAGACGTCCTGCCCCGAAGGGCAGTGGGCGCACTCACGTGGATATATTTTGGCGTCTCTACTTCGCGTCACAGGACGATTAGAAACCCTGGCTGAGTGCCTTCTTCTTAATACTCTTGTATTGCTTTCCCTATGGACACTACGCATAGTCTGAGTCGACGTCGTAATTTTTTGGAGTCTCAGGGAGACTTAAGTTTCGAAATAATGGCGAGGACAATTTCAGAATGATATCTTTGGTAGCATGATGTGCAGAGACAGATTTAAGTGATTTTTAATGAAGGATTTAAACGGACCAACTATGAGTAGTGTAGTGAGTGCATCTAGTGATTTCATTTATTCCTCATAGAAATAAAGATATGGTTGATTGAATGTTGATGATGCGATTATTCGGACGGGAGGTCATTGTGTACGTATGGACCTTAGTATGCTGGATATGATACGTAGTGTTTGAATTCTCATGTAGAAAAGATATTTTTTATTATTATCTTTTTGATGGACACTGAACGGCTAATAGCCATTATAATAATAAAACTTCTAGGTATTGTGATGTGACTAGTTTTTATAAAGGTATAGGATGGCAAACGACAAAAGGTCACCTGATGGTATGTGATGCAACTGCAACACTAGGGTGTTGCAGGAGCATTGCCATCCTTTCAAGGAGTTGGGGGGAAGGACATGGGGGATGGAAGGATGGGTCTTCGGCTCTCTCACTCACCTAACGAAGCTTAAAAGCGGTAGAGCTTGTACTAAAACGTCGATTTTCTCATTTTAGTTAGTGTTAACAATAAGTACCTACCTTCATCTTCACCTACATAAGTATAACAAGTATTTTAATTCATAATAAAATGTATAAAGTTAATATCACTGTACTTTTTATCGTCACACCCGTCGTCTCATTGCATTAGCATTTTGATGGCGTGACCTTTCTAAAGCCTAGTTCACAGATTTGAAAGAGTATGTCCTAAAGCCTAGTTGCATAGTAGTACCTAGCAAAGATATACTATGTACCTAGGTTGAGGAAAATATGTCACTTTACTTTTTATTATTATGGTTCTCTAGCAACTTACACACTGCTGTTTTCGCCGGAAAGATAGTGTGGCGACACTAGCGCCATTCCGCGCTTCTAGCGCCACATATTTTTGTGGATTTAATTCGGTCGCTCTGGCAACACTTTGTAGCTGTCAGTGCGACCGGATTTCCTGAAAAGTTTTGAGATAATCGGGGTTCTCAATAGACCCGCCGAAATGGTAACAAGACTACAAGTTTTTTCTCTCAGACTAAGATTTTGTGTAATTCACTATTTTGTGCTAATTGTGAACTTCTGTTGTTTTTCGAATACAAAAACATTCAACCGTACAACCAGTTTACTTCATTTAAACTCACACCGACAAGGCACGATACCCATCAGCGGCTGGAGCATTGAACGACAGGGGATTCGCAACCCCCAAAATAGTATTCTAGGTATTTAAGCACAGTTTTGTTACCATGGATTGGATGAAAATCGAGTCAAAATGCTACGAAGAATATTTACAACCAAACCTCAAATGGGCACATTCACATCGGTGTTTTCCTAGTATATGCATTATTATGTATGACGTAAGGCAAAGCAAATAGAAAAAAATGCAACTCAGAACAAGGCCTTATTCGAGTTCTTGGCGAGAATTTCGGCGAACTGTACGATTTTTATTTTGGATTGTTTTGCAAATTGTTTCTAGTGGACTTTATAATGTGAAATCGGTGTAATTATGTGTTGTGCTCATATGGTAATGCCCATGTTTATGAACAATGTGTGGTATAACTAAAATAAAGTGTCACGGTGCGGCTAGTGGTCGCTCCCCATTTTCTGAGCTCGCCTTACTGCGACGTCTATGATCAAACCAGTGGATTCGTTCCGCCATTGAATTAACGAAATGAATTACACCACCATTTCGTTGATAACACGTAGAAAAATATGAAGGGTTAAAAGGCATAGAAGGCCAAATACCGTAAAACAAAAATGAAAAAAAAAGCAAAGATGTCACTGTCAGTGTCAATTATGGCAAGTCTTGTCTTCGGGGGCTTCTTTCGGTTTATTTTTGTTCAGTGCAGTTTTGTGTTTATGATAGACTTGTATTCTTTTTTTTGTCGGTTATATTAAATAATTTATCGGCATAAAACCTAGTTACGTTTAAATATTAAATAAATACCTCATATAAAATGGACAGTTTGTAAATCCGGGAGAATTTTGCTTTAGTTCTCTATCACCCAGTTGTGTGATAACATATTTGTGTCTCCTTGAAGCGCTCTTGTAATTTGGGATAACAATCAAATCGGTAAGTACACAGCTATCACAATGTCATGTCTCATTATACCCATGCCTGTTAGATTTAGGGATACAATCGAAAACAATTGATTCGCCCGAAAACAGGCAATCTACCTGACTACTTTTGGTTTCACAAAAAATCAGCAAGTTATAACTATATGCTACAGGTATGTATGACACATAATGCTGAGTAAACACCTTTTTGGTTGCAAATGTGTTTAAATTTGTAATTTTGTTAATTTACCTTATATTTTAATTGTATTATGTTTGGCAATTTTGGCACCAAATAAATAATTTTCTTTCTTTCAAAGGGTTATTTATTTCATTTGTAGATAGATAATTTGTTTATTTGCCATAACACACATACAAAAAAAAATACACAGTAATTAGAAAAATAAATAAGAAAAAAAATTCAATAAAATATATACCTGCACAAGTTTTAACGTATGTGCTACAGCAATACAAAAAGAACACAGCTTAGTGGTAATATTCCCGAAAGCAATATGCTGATTTTCAGCTGTAACTTGAAGAAGACATGTGTGGTGTGGATCCAATAAAAATATAATCAATTTAATATGAATAAGAACAATAAGGAGGCCTGCATGTTTATAAAGATAAATAGTGTAATTAAGAAATTCGCAGGTATACATAAATATATATTGCACTGATTTCTGATGAATGTATGGCAGGATAGGGGGATAACAAATAGATTCGGATTTTTAATTTTTTGCATATCGCACAAACTGTACTTGTACTAATATGCTTCTGTGAAACAGTTGTAAGATTTCGATAAAAACCAACTAACTAGGTATATTTTTTAGAACTCTACACTAATGATTTCACATTGGACTCTAGAAGCAATTTAACTGCAATGCAGGCCATTTCCAAGTAGTCGTATTGGGAATCCTTAGAGGAGGGCTATGTCTAGCAGAGGACTTTATACGCCTGATATGATAATGATGAAGTGATTCAACTACTAAGATGAGTAAACTAGATTTAAATTGTCAAGATACTTTTTCTTATAATTATTAAAGAAACAAAAGCACAAAATGTAGTATATTTTCCTAATTTGTATGAATTAACCGGACAACTACCAAGCGCCCCGATCGGACAACATAAGAATAGATAATCAATTGTGTCTGCATTTCTCACGATTGATGAGTTAAGTAAACTTATAAATTAATCAATTCAGAAAAATATCATTATTTTCTACATATTTAAATGGTTCTATTGGTGCAGTCTCTCTCTTGTTTTTTTGGTATTCTTTTTGTTCCACAGTCAGAAGCACATGAAATTGTTTTCGAAGTAAGAGTTTATGAATAATATAATAAAAGATTTATTAGAGTTTTCACACACATACATGTAACATCCACAGCTGTGATGCACTCCCATTAAAAACCTTTATCATGACACCGTAATCCATGAATGAACTTGTTCATTGGAAAATAAATAATTTAAGCAAGTTATAGTCCCCTTATACGTATTAAGGCTTACATCACCTACACAACTACCCAACTTTTACAAGTGTATAAGGGGAAATGGGATATGGTGGAGAATTTCGGCGCGAAATTCGTTTAGATGGCAGAGCATAGGTCGTACATAGAGCTAGATAGAATGTTTTCTCCATATTTTATTTCTTAATTTATTAAGAGTATATCAAAATAGCATTGTGAATGCAAAATAAAACACTTATAAAAATATTTAAGCAAGTTGTTCATAATATATGTATTTAAAGGTAGTAAGATTGTACATATTTTATTAGATTGTAGTGATTATATTTACCCAGTATTAAATCTTGCTTTAAAATAATATTCCTTCCCTCTAAGTTAGTACTAAAAATGTTTATTAAAGCTGTAGGCACTTAGTTTGTAGTGTAAAAATAAAACTTTAGTTTTTGTGAGATGGACCTAAACACCTTTGTTGATCAATCAGCTCAATATGGTTTTCTTGAAATGTTTTAATTTTGATATTGTTTGGACATGAGCCAAAGCAAAACATTGTTGAATGAGTGTAATGTTTAAAATCTGTGCAACATCTGTTTACTTCAATCTGTATGATTTATTGGTGGGTGGTGAAATCATTACAAAATGAGAGCGAAATCTCCCTACATAATTGTAAAGAGTTCTTGGCGGAAATACGTTCTAGAGTTTTTATTTTATTTTTATTTGACCTTTTCTTAATATTAATCTTTAAAGGCTTTAATACAAGGTTAATATTAATTCATTCTTCTTCCTCTCCTCATCCCACGTTATGTGGAGTCAGCATGTAAATCTTATCCATTTTTTCCATTCTCTAGCTATGATGATCATCGTCATTTCAGTAGTAAGAAGTTCACTGTTGGACAACGGCTTCTCCGAAGGATTCTTCGTATCATAAGAGGATATTACCATACTCACTGGTTGGCGAGCGCAGTTTCTTTGGCTGCTTGTGCATCCGACGCTGCTGACCATCGGAAGCATTTTTAAGCTGGAGAAGGATATAAATTTGTTGTGGAAAGGGAATGAAGGTATTGGAATACTACTTGCGCGGATGAATAGGGGAAAAGCAAGTAGGATCGCGGGAGGCCGGGCGCGCGTACCTGATGCTATTCCTGCTACCACCGGACAAGCAGTTGTAGATGATGCCACCCCTGACTTTATTATTGTATGTACCTGTGTAGTACAAATCATGAATTTTTGTGTGAAAATTCATATACGACTGTTTTCCCACCAATTTGATAATTTCAATAAGATACGCTTTATCTCTGCAATCACTCAGTGTTTGCATAAGCATTTACAATTTCTATCACTCTCAAACATGATGCTCCTGCTTGTAGGTGAATTACCCGAGTTATTTTTCTCTTAGCTTCGTCGTCTGCCATCGTCGCTGCAATAGTCATAGTACATTTGCTTTAACTGTCTCCGTGGCCCAGTGGTTAAGGCGTTTGCCTGTAGACCCGGGGGTCGTGGTTCGATTCCCACGGGAAGCATACTTTGTTTAGTTGTTTCCAGTTTGGTTAGGACATTGCAGGCTTGAATCACCTGATTGTCTGATAATAAAGATGATTCCGTGCTTCGGAAGGCACGTTAAGCCGGTGGTCCCGGCTGCCATTCGGTAGTCGTTAAAGGACTTCCATCTGCCGCATTCGGCTTTAACGGACTGCGGTGACTAATATTATAAAGGAAATATTTAATTATGTTTGTTATGGATAAACTCGAAAACTACTGGACCGATTTTTAAAAATTCCTTCACCTACAAAAAGCTGTTACGCCGCTTATCACGGGGTCACAGTATCATTTACGCGAACGAAGTCGTAGGTAAACGGCTGGTATGGATTACGTTGTATTCAGAGTTTATAGCATAGTACAGCCACATGTACAGTCAGGGACAGATATACCTGACCAGGCCCCCTACTTATATCTTAAATTTTCTCTTAAACTATAGATAATAATAACATGAAAATGTATACACAGAACGGTTTTAATAAAGTCTTTCATAATATAAATTTTCACGTTATTATTATTGGACTAGCTCCATGGCGCAGCGGTCAACACGCCTGCCTGCGACACGGAGGGACTGGGTTCAATCCCCGGCCAGGTCAAGATGGAAAATGATCTTTTTCAGATTGGCCTGGGTCTTGGATGTGTATCTATATATGTATTTGTTATAAAATATAGTATCGTTGAGTTAGTATCCCATAACACAAGTCTCGAACTTACTTTGGGGCTAGCTCAATCTGTGTGATTTGTCCGTATATATTTAATATTTATTTATTTAATAATAACGTGAAAATTTATATTATAAAAGATTTTATTAAAATCTTTCTGTGTATACATTTTCATGTTATTATTATTTATAGTTTAAGAGAAAAGTTTAAGACTTATGTAGAGGTCTTGGTCAGGTATCTCTGTCCCTGACTGCACATACATTACCTATATTGGTTGATGCCACGCTCGCTCGAGCATGTCGAAGGACATGCACTAAATGACAGAGGTGTCGTGACTTCCGATTCCGTCCAATGATTTTGAGATGGGGTTTGACTTAGCTAGTCCCTTTAGTTATCGTTTTCTAACGTAATTATACTACCTCAAAGTTTGATATACGGAGCGAGCGTGGTGTTTAATCGGGTTAAACCAAATATTACCTCTTAATGTGATTAAACTATCGCCATCTTGGTTTTTTAGGGTTCCGTACCCAAAGCATAAAAACGGGACCCTATTAATATCGCTGCGCTGTCTGTCTGTCCGTCTGTCACCAGGCGGTATCTTATAAACCGTGATAGTTAGACAGTTGAAATTTTCACAGATGATGTATTTCTGTTGCCGCTATAACAACAAATACTAAAAAATAGAATAAAAAAAATATTTAAGGGGGTTTCCATACAACAAACGTAATTTTTTTGTTTGTTTTTGCTTGATATTGATAACGGTAACAGGTAGACGCTTGAAATATTCACATATATACTGGGTGGCGCAAAAGTAAAGACCCTATTTGGTTCAGCTATAACATTTTTTCTAAATTAGAAAACTAGATTTAGGTTTTTTTAAATGTATATTTGTGCCATTAAATTTCGTACCATTAGGATTTAAAGATGATGTCTTTTAAATGGTGACCTCCAGAGTTGATACACATTTGAGCCCTATTTATGACATTTTGCATAACTTGCCGTAACACTTCCTGCGATATGTTCGTTATTTCTTGACGAATGTTTTCTTTTAGAGCTGCGAGAGTCTGTGGCTTGTTCACATACACCCGAGATTTCAAAAAACCCCAAAGAAAGAAGTCTGGACTGGTCAGATCGGGTGATCTTGCAGGCCAAGGCAAATCGCCAAAACGAGAGATAACTCGGCCTGGAAAAGCGTCCCTCACTAAGTCCATAGTGTCGCGCGCTGTGTGTGCCGTAGCGCCGTCTTGTTGAAACCAGATGTGCTCCAGCCCCAATTCGTCCAAACTGGGTATCAAAAACTCTCGTAACATGGTTCTGTAGCGTTCTCCAGTGACAGTTATCGCATCGTCTCCCGCGTCAATGCCGATCCCTCGGGAATAGTACTTTTTCCCGGGATAAAAGGTAGCCTGTGTCGTTCTGCGAACTCCAGAAAGTATGCAATGCAATAGTTACGGCGTTATATACGCCGTAACTATTGCATTGCATACAAGTTTTCTAGGCTACCTGTTATCCCGGGAAAAAGTACTATTCCCGAGGGATCGGCATTGACGCGGGCGGAGCCACGGGCGAAAGCTAGTAAGTAGGTATAAGTCTTTAGATAGAAAACATTGACTCATATTATAGACAATGTGTTTTTAGGGTTCCGTACCCAAAGGGTAAAACCGGGACCCTATTAATGTCGCTCCGCTGTCCGTCTGTCTGTCTGTCCGTCTGTCACTAGGCTGTATGTCATGAACCGTTATAGACAGTTGAAATTTTCACAGATGATGTATTTCTGTTGCCGCTATAACAACAAATACTAAAAAGTAGAATAAAGTAAATATTAAGGGGGCTCCCATACAACAAACGTGATTTTTTTTGCTTGTTTTTGCTCGATATTGATAACGGCAACCGGTAGACGCTGGAAATATTTACAGAATATTTAGTTATGTATTCACTTTATAAATAAATAATTAAATAAAATAAAATTAATATTAAAGGGGGTCTCCAATACAACGGAACCCTTCATGCGCGAGTCCAACTCGCACTTGGCCGGTTTTTTATCTAAATCCAGAGCGTTGAACAATTCTCTAAGAAACGAAGAATTTTGAAATAGTAGATTGTTAACCGAGGGTCGAAAGAATTAATTACCGAGGTATTTAGACGGCTATAGTCCGAGTAGGAATTGATTCTTTTACCCGTGTTAAACACTTTACTTTTCATTTCGAATATGAGGAAAATAAAACTAGTTGTTTATCTAAACTATTTATTAATAATATAAGAATATTAGTAGTAGATAAGGTACCTATTAAATTATATCGACTTTTAAAAATTTTAATATGGAACTCACCGCGTAATTGTAGCGGCTTATTCCGCTCAAAGAAGTTTGCGCTAAGTTCACACTGGCTTTTTAGAAAGTCACATGGCCGCATATCTCTATGTCCGCAGCATTATTTTAATTAGATTTTTTTACATAATTCTCTTTACAGCTGACAGCAGTTCTATTTTTAAAGTTCATTCTGGCCCTTAGGTGGGAAGTAATTTGTATGAGTTTTTCCCTCTCTATGGAGGGAAGCAGCATTTTCTACCCAATAATCAGATCAAATCAATACTACTTTCCGAGTATGAGAAATGAAAAATCTATTAAGAATACTTATGCAGAACTAGAGCATAACCAAGCTATGTGTACTGTACACCAGTCTTTTATATCGGAATCTTCATGTTCAAAATTATACTATTTATTTACCTGGAGCTAAAATACAGATGGTTAGTGGCTTATATCCGCTAGTATTATACATAATTACGTTGTAGCACGGGTTCACAAAGACTCGCCTTCAGATATCAATATCAATCTGACTTGCTTACAACTGTTGCTAATGGTCATTTTAATTGCAAATGCTTCGTTAAATGGCTTGACTTTACAACATCTCTGAATTGACGAGATTAAATTGCACGTGAAAAAGTAATGTGGCACGTTTAGCGTGGGCGTGTAGAAAGAAAAGCAACAGTGTTGGGTTGCTAGCCGCATCGGCCTAATAAAAATTTTTTTTAGATTTTCGCTCATGCCCTCGGGTTACTTTTACGGTTTTTGCGGAAAGCCAACCCGCTGGTGCCTTCTATGTTTTTAAGGTTTCGTACCCAAACCTTCCCTATTAATAGGTACGGCTCCGCTGTCCGACTTTATGTCTGTCTGTCCGTCTGTCACCAGGCTGTATCTCATGAACCGTGTTAGTTAGTTGAAATTTTCACAGATGATGTATTTCTGTTGCCGCTATAATAACAAATACCTACTAAAATATAAAATAAAATTAATAATATAATTAAAAACATATACCTAAAAAACAGAATAAAATAAATATTTAAGGGGCTCCCATATAAAAAACGCGATTTTTTGGTCGATATTGATAACAGAAATAGGTATACGTTTGAAATATTTATCTAATATTGAGTTATATTATTCACTTTAAAATAAATAATTAAATTCAAATAAAATTGATATTTAAGGGGTGCTTCCATACAACAGACATGCACGAGCCCGATTCGTACTTGGCCAATTTGTTTTTTCTTTTCTTTCAGACCAACTGAAAGAGTTGTCATGCCTACATCTTAGTAAATATTGATGTGCAAATGTGCTTAAAATAATGGTCAGTTTTTCACATAGATACGAGTGAGCTAAAATAAAACCCCAGCCGCGCCCTCTAGTAGATAATAAGAGTACGAGACTTGTAAGTAGCTACCGGGCGCCAGGCACGACCTTGATGCTCCAGAATCGCGCGACCGTGTAGCGGGATAATCCAGCAGCAAGGTACAGGCGGTAGCGTATGCACAACATCAATGTTCTTTTCCCATCCTAGCATATCTATCTAATATCATAGCAAGCAGCGAAGGTGAGTTTGTTTGTACGCTTTCATGATCATGAAAATGTACATATGCGTTGCCTGAGGTACGGAGAATGAAGAGGGCTAACGGTTACTCCGAAAAAAAAAATGTTGTGCCCGAGGTAACAGCATTAACGCGAGCGGTGCCGTCTAGTTTCGCAAGATTTCGCCCGACGCCGCTCGGGTGTTAAATTGATCTTTCGGGAACAGTTTTTCGGAATGACAGGTGTCCTATGTCCTGATTCGTACCCTAGATAACGCGTATGCAACATTTCAATATGATCAGTTCCATAGTTAAGGCATGAAAGCGCAACAACTAACAAACAATCTACTATCATTTCGCATGTCTTAAAGGCAGTCTGCTGGACTTTGCTAAACGCAAAGTAAATCTTTTTGTGAATACAGTAGTTGTAAGATTGTAAGTATAACCAATTCTACCTTTATTTAATTTTTATTTTATTTATTTGGGTTTACAAACGATTACACATACATCTTAACATAACTTTTGACAGGTATAAATATAATACATGTGCAACCAACAACGCAACCACAGATATATAGGACGTGTGTTGCAAAACGAGTATATTTTTCTATGCACCCAGTAATCCAATGTATTCCAAGACTCTGAATCACAGAGAGCATTTATTTATTTTATGTAATATCAACGAGCGAAACTGTGTCTTAGGTGTATAATCAACCAAACCGACAATATTCTTTCGCACGGTCTACAAATGTGTTATTTCTTGAACGTTATGTAATTCTGGACAGACAAATGTTGTGATGAACTTGGTTCTTAAAAAGTTGACTTTTAACATGCAATCAAAAAAGGAGTGTAGTGTTTTTAAAGCTTACCTATGTATTAATGCAGTTATGAGTATGTAGTTATGAGAGACAGCTTTTTGCGAGTGTGACGCCCTGAGTGACTGTCCTGTAACGTCATATTAACTAAACTTTTTTTTTTTTTTTTTATTTATGGCTTTCACGCGTTACGTATTTAGCCAGTATCAAGTATAAATGAGTTTTCCCGCGCTTTTTTCTAAGTCTTGTTATCAATGAAACGATGGTGTAGTTCATTTCATTGACTCTACGGAGCCCTTGGCGACAATTCCCACGAATCCACTGGCTTGATCACAGACGCAACGAGGCGAGGCGGTCCACCAGCCCGCTAAGTAAATCTCACTACAGCCGCACTGTGACAGTTTATTTCGGTTATTCTACACATTGTTCATAAACATGGGCATTTATAACACCAAATTACACCGATTTCACATTATAAAGTCCACTAGAAACAATTTACAAAAAAATCCAAAACACAAGCCGTGCTCTCCGTCGAAATTCCCGCCAAGAACTCCTTAACTAACCTTTCGAATCATCACAAAAATAACTTTTTCTCAAACATGCTCGGAAATGTAGGCATAATTGTAGTAAAAAGAAGCCACGAAGTTTGTAATTCTTGGCTGATGCATTACTTTACCGGCCTAGGCCAGGAAAGTAAGTATGGAAATTCATTCCTGGCCGCTGCTCAAAACTTTTTAATTAATCTATGTAACTTGTACAATGTAACTTGTCATACAGCTAATGGCTACCACATTATAAAAAATGCACTCATCAAGCATATAAGTATATGAATAATGAAAATAATTTTATTAAAATGGTATAAAATCACATAAAAATATGCCAATAATAAAAAGAAAATACGCGGGAACGCAGATTTTTACGGTATTATTTTTTTGGGTATAATATGACTGGGCTGTATGGGCCATGTTTCCTTAGCACTAAATGACAATTGAAAATCAAAAAAGAAAATAGAGCGGGAATGTACTATTAGAGTTTTGTTTGACGGACTGCAAGATTGTTGTTTTGGATTGTTTTGCAGATTGCTTCTAGTGGACTTTATAATGTAAAATTGGTGTAATTTTGTGTTATAAATGATTATGTTTATGAACAATGTGTGGAATAATTAAAATTAAGTGTCATGGTGCGGCTGTGGTGCATATTTAGAGATTTACATAGCGGGCTGGGGGTCGCTCGCGTTACTGCGTCGTCTATGATCAAACCAGAGGATTCGTGGGAATTGTCGCCAGGAGCTCCGTCGAATCAACGAAATGAATTACACCATCATTTCTTTGATAAAACGTTGAAAAATATGAAGGGCTAAAAGGCGTAGAACGCTAAATGCCGTAAAACTAATATAAAAATAAAAATGTACATACTATTATCGTTTTTTTTTATATTATACTCATTTATTCCCAGTAGTATATGTCTTTTATTATTTCCTCGCATTTATTGAGAAAAGCACAATACCTGCCTCGCCGGGAATCTGCTTGCCGGACTCGTATTTATTGCCAAGGCCTCGCTGACGCTCGGCCTTGAAAACTCTACTCGTCCGGCAATCCCTTACTTCCCGGCCTCTGCAGTAATGTACTATTAAAATTACACAAATAAAGAATACGCCGCCGCCGCTATAATCTCATGACTCGCGTCCGACAATTACGCGAACGTCTGTCCGTCTGTTTTGTTGTCGTTTTGGAATAAAGTAATTGTTGCAAGTAAGTTGATGAACCTGCACTGTATGCAATTGCAAGTGCAGTAACGGTTCGCGATGGACGACACACACACGTGAGTTTGTACTTTATAACCAATCTGTATAAATTGTTGCTGAGTGCTGTATTAAATGATTGATTGATAGATATTGTCCAACGTATTTAGTTTTGCGACATGATGTCACTAATATTGTCGTAAATATACGAAAATAGACTTTCTGGCGAGTAGATAATTAATATTATAAAAAAAAAAAAATTTTATCGTAAAATTACAACATGAGTAAACGCCCTAATACACCTAAAACCTCCTGTTTTTATGTTATTCTAATCATTATTATTTTTGCCATAGGTTGATTAGTAAATAAGCCAAAAATAAGAACCAAGTAAACCTAAAGATAAGCGTACCGTATCTTTAGATTTCAATTAAGTCCTTATTTTTGGCATTCGTTGATTAGATTCTTATAATCAACCAATGGCAAAAATAATTGACCTCAATACTCCGATCAATTCGTTGCCTGTTTAATTGGGCTAGTTGAATCACGCTCCCAAATATTTGTTACTACCAGCCCGCCCCGGTTTATCACGGGTAGATGTATTAGGTATATACGCAGAGGTATTATTAACTTTTCAAATCGGTCCAGTACTTTAGGAGCCTATTCAATTCAAAGCAAACAAACAAACAATCAAATATTTCCTCTTTATAATATTAGCGTAGATGTAGATTATTTTATGCATAAATATTGCATAATAAACTGCAACAAAAGTTAATATATTTTTTGTTGGCAAAGCTGATGGGTGAATGCCCCTATTCCTTTCGCTGAAAATTCTAATCTATTTTGACAGATAGATGATTTTCTTTTTTTCTGCTGAACGTACCCATTCTTTCTATAGCTACACTGACCCTACTTTATTCTACACCTGGTTATTTACGCTACGTTATAGCTATATATCTATCATATAATCCTTAGAATATGGTAATAAAATGGTGTTGCAAGGTACAAATGGAGCAACATACTCTGCCTATAGTATTGTATGTACTATGTCTTGCTCAAATTATCTGTTTTGTTAGTTCCAGAGGCGCCGAGCAGGGCGAGCTCGCCATGGGGGTCCCATACATCACCCAGTTCTGCTGCTGCATGGGGCTGGAGGTCGGCGCCAAGGCTGTGGGATACTTACACCTGGTGAGGCATTCGCTTGTAGCATTTTTTCTTCTATTCGTGTGTTCTTGGAGGAATTAGGGTTTTCTGAAATTATTATCACCAGAAGGCAGCAATATTGCAGTAGATTGTAGGGATAGGGATAGGATAGGGATCAGAGACGATTCCTCTTACCTATCTCGATTATGCAGAAGAGGCAGCACTGACGAGCTCAGGCTGACGGGGAAGTCATTAAAGCTGTATGGAGTGTATCAGTTCTAATTAATGTACCCAATGCCATTTGTACTCGGTATGGTGGGGTACAACAGCCTGGAAGTGAGACGGAGTTTTTAATTTGGCGACGTATGTCATTGATTGACCCGAACTCTTCGAACTTTGAACGAGGTTGCGAATAAAGTTGATATTTTCGGGTGCGTATTGTTTGATATAATAACAAATTCTATATTTTCATTTCAATAAAGTTCAAAAGATATAATGTTTACTTGACATAATCATTACCGATTATATTCTTAAAAGCTATAATATACATAAAGTTTTCAGTTTAAAAAGCATAAACTCATTATTTATAACGTTTATGAACACTAAATATCACCTGTTATACAACTTGTGTAGTATACATGCCAAAATGTATACCATTCAAAAAGTATACTATTTAAAATAAATATCAATCAAAATCGATAGAAATCAAAATGTATACGTATTCAAAATATAAAACTGAGAAAATATACCAGCTAATTAGTATAGACCCATGTCTATTTTGCGTATTTGTATAATTTCAGTAATACTTTCAAAATAATTCGCGCAAGCTCAAAACTTCATTTTCTTGAAAATAATGCGGAGTAGCCAGCAAAACGTGCATCATTCAAACTTAGATGTAGGTAATCGATTTTATTAGTAAAGCAAACGGAAAGTAAACCAAGAATTAATTAACCTCACAGGATTACAAAAAAAGACTATAACTAACAAAAAAAAAATATAACAATATTTTATTGTATGTAAATATTAGGACAAAGTACGTTTTAAAGAAATAAAAAAAATTGTGATACATACAAAATGCGCGCGCATTTTGAATGTATCATTTTTTTTTCAAGTAGAAAGATAACTATATTTTTTTATATATAATAATAATGTATTACAATTATTTTTAATAATACCTAATTTATCTTATTTTTTTAAAACTTATACTAGAGGCCATAGCTCGAAGAAATTCACACTCGAAATATTCAGATTTTCGTTAAATATATTGCAGTCTTTTTGTTTTAATATTATTTTAACACTTTACATTATAATTACTTTATAAGTATACGATATCTTCGCCAATTGTGAACCGATTTTGATGTTTCTTTTATTATATGAAAACCTTTACTAAAAAACTTACTAAAACTTAGTCCCATTTTAATTTGGTGAAGATATGATGAAGAACTTTGGAAATATGGAAGAAACTCCTAACAAAATTGAATTCGGTTTTTTTTTTTAAATTTAATTTTTACTTATGTATTGAGAATCTTCTACCAATTAATTCGTATAACAAATGATTATTATCCGTTATAATATGTATATATAACGTTTATTATACATAACAACTAATCGATTTTTTAAATGTTATAATAATAAAACGGTATTATAAAGGTTTGATATGTTAAATAATTGTTATAATAAAAGATTTTAGGTTTTTTAAACTTATTTCTTTCGATTTTTATCTTACTTGATAATTATACTGACCAAAATTATGTATTTCCTTGATATATATCTTAAAAGATATATATTTTGTGTTTATATGTTATATTACTTACCCGATATTTTCTCTTGTTCCTTGACTGACTTCACAAGAGCTACATTGTGGATATTATGTTATAGGTCATATAGCTTAAGAGTAATGTGGTGTATGACTTCACTATTGTATTAGGGAAACCTGTAAAGATAGTGTAAGTTTTTGCAATAAATAAATAAAAAATATTAAAATAATAAATAATCAATATGTGTATGTGATTGTGTAATGACTTAAAGTTAGATGTGTTTTAATAATTACAACCAGCTCTGTGGCCTAGTGGTTATCATGGCAGGCTGCCCGCGTACGTGCCCCGGTCAGGTCAAGATGGAAAATGATCTTTTTAATATTTGCCTGGGTCTTTATGTTTATCTAATTTGTCTTGTAAGAACTCATTTAGTACAAATCTAATTTAGAAAAAAAATAATTAGGAAATATAATTATATAATTTTGAATTAAGTTTTATCGTAATTTAATTTGAATTTATATTATGTATTGTAAGAATGTGACTAAAAATATGGGCCAAGTAGCCTGAAATAAACAAATTTTATTTTTTATTTTTTTTAGTACCTTTTGTCTGATAAAATATCAATTATTTTATATCTAAATATTTAAGTAATAAATCGGAAATACAAGCTAAACAAAGCTCATAAATATCAATGAGACCTCTCCAACTTGCTGGCCAGCGAGGAGAGTGTAGGCCAAATCCTCTGTCTGCTCTGGCCAAGTATGGCTCCGGTAGTACAGAGAGGGTCATGCTCCTGCAGTGGAGACTAAAAAGACCCGATGATGATGATGATGAAATATTTAAGGGGTTTCCCATACAACAAACTTGATTTTTGCTCGATATTGATAACGGCAACAGCCAGACGCTTGAAATATTCACAGAATACTTTGTTATATATTCACTTTAAAAATAAATAATTCAATTAAAATAAAACAAACTCCGTGATTTATAAATCGACTTCTAATTTTTTTTTGTCTGAAAGGATATGCTTTCACGTAGGTCCCATTTAAATTATGTCGGTTTTTAAAAAAATATATTTTAGAATAAATATTTTAATTTAGCTCTCCCAAACTTGTCTATGTTCGATCGTTATTTGCGTAGCCATCACATTTAAATTTAGCACTACGTTGAACTAAAAGCCAATTATTATTCTAATGGCGTCGGCCACACAGTACCTTTGCCTACTTTTTTGGATCGGCATCGCACATTATTTTTATCTTCCTACAGAGTATTTTACCTTTAACTGATCAACTGAAAACCGACTTTGGTGCAACGATAATAGAATCGGTACTTCATTACATTCTATTCCCTAATGATAAAAGTAAATTGTGTTCTAAAGGCATGCAATGAAGTTGATTTTAGATTGAAGGTTTTTTTGTAGCCAGGCGTAATATGAATGTAAAAGCTCTGATTGATTGCGAATGCTGTGTTAGTGCGAAAGCGAATTTAAAATTGCATTTTAAACTAGCTAGCACTAGATTTTGTGTGGTGTCTGGAAACCTGCTAAAACATTTAAGCTTGCATGTGTGAATTTTTAGCTTGTATTTCCTAAGTCGCGTCTTACATCCTCCATGGGAAGACTAGGAGTGGTCATATTCTACTCTGCCGGAAACCACACGAATATCCTCCATACCTCTCCAACCCGTCTGGCCAGCGAGGAGAGTGTAGGCCAAATCCTCTGTCTGCTCTGGCCATGTATGGCTCCGGTAATACAGACAGGGACATGCTGCTGCAGTGGAGACTAAAAAGACCTGATAATGATGATGATGATGTGTGAATTTTTGTTTCATAGGTAGGAGGGAAATTAATTCTATGAGACCTAAGGTCACGTGGAATACTTTTGCATATAAAAAGTGGTCTATTCAACCATTGTATCACCCATCGCGATTTTTTTAAATCTATGGTATCACCTCTGCTTGGCTCAAAAAAAAAGAGAGTGGCATCGTTGCTTGCAAACTTTTTCGTTTTATTTGGGATTTTAGACTGCCGAATACCACGGAGTCTGTGGGTGTCCCACGCTGCCGGTATGTGGTCGCAATTTGAGAACCCTTCTGCGCCATCGGCCATTGGTTCTACGCGTTACTTATCTTGTTACTAATTATTGATAGATTCATTGTCAAGTCGGATACTGAGATCCAAAGTAACGAACTAACTACTATGTAGGTTATCACAATGCTTCCTTGACCGAAAGCAAGTTGATAAAAATGACCATACTTACTAGAGTCTTTCCAATGACTTTGGAGACTCGAAACGCGAGTGGTTCGTTTTGAGTGAATTATGAAAATATTCATACATTCATCATCAGGTCCATTTTAGTCTCCACAACAGGAGCACGACCCTCTCTGTACTACTAGAGCCATACTTGGCCAAAGTAGCCAGAGGACTTGGCCTACACTCTCCACGCTGGCCAGACGGGTTGGAGAGATCTCACAGATGTTTAAAAGCTTTGTTTAGCTTGTATTTCCTAAGTCGCCTTCTACGACATCCACGGGAAGTCTTGGAGTGGTCCTATTCTACTCTGCCGGATACCACACGGTTAATATGAAAATAATTTTTGGTTTTTCAATTTCCAGGCCGCATCCGTCTGTTTCACGGTCCTGTGTTCGATCTTCACGTCGGAGGCGCACGACGCGAAGGGCACGGCGGACGACATCGGCGACCATTTGTACTCCAAAGCGTACGTCATAGGGCTGGTGGTCACTGTGGTGTCTATCGTGCATATCTTACTAGCATGCATGCTGCTACTTGGAGCTTATAAGGTGAGTTTCGAAATTGGAAAGGTAGTTTGACATAGAATAGAGCCCTGTATAACACCTGGCAAGCCGTGTGGTATCCGGCAAAGTAGAATAGAACCACTCCAAGTCTTCCCGTGGATGTCGTAGAAGGCGACTTAGGAAATACAAGCTAAACAAAGCTTTTAAACATCTGAGAGACCTCTCCAACCCGTCTGGCCAGCGTGGAGAGTGTAGGCCAAGTCCTCTGGCTGCTCTGGCCAAGTATGGCTCTAGTAGTACAGAGAGGGTCGTGCGCCTGTAGTGGAGACTAAAAAGACCTGATGATGATAACACCTGTCACCTGAGCCTTTCATATAAATTGTCATACCAAGGCCCGAGTGAGGCTAACTTCTTTTAATTCAACAAACGAATCGGATTAAATTTATCTGATATACTTCAGTAAAAAGTTTTGATAGCCTTGTTCAGTAAAATGCTTTTGGAAGGTCACATAAAACAATAGTCTACTTCCTATTAAGTAGTAAAATTGCAGAAATCCAAGAAGTTTTGTCTTTATCATCACTCTTCCATGCTGGTCTGGAAGAAAAGAAAAAACGTAGAATGTACCAGCTGCTTCTTTTCCCGCGCAGATTGTAAAAGCCGATCGAGGGAATGGGCGAAATTCTGCGGAATTATGTCATTAGGCGATGCGGCTAGCAACCCATCACTATTTTGATGCCGTTTTACATCTATACGCCCTTCAACATGCTTAATGTGGCCATAGTCTTATAGGCCCAGGCCATGTTTACCCCGCAAGGGAAAAAGACGTGATACTATGTATGTATGTTTATCATCATTATTTCAGTCGTAAGAATTCCACTGCTGGACAGAAGTCTCCCAAGCATTCTTCGTCCCATAGGAGGATATTGCCATACTCACCACGCTTGGCAGGCGGGTTGGCGAACGCAATTTCTTTGGCTTTTTTTAATTCCGACGCTGTCAAAAAACTATTTCACTCAAATTAATTTATTAAACAATATTATATTATTTCTTAATTTATTTATCATCATTTCGAGTAGGTGTCCCGGTCAATCGACCATGCACACCTTGGTGTCAGTTCTTCGGAATCGCCTCTCGGCCTCTGACATTATAATATTAACTTTTTCAGCGCATAACTCTTCTTCTTCGTGTGTGGGTATTGGTGATGTGCACGCTGTTTGTGGCAGCCATCATCTTCGTGGTGGTGGCTGCAGCTCGAGGTTTCAGCGCCAGTGGCTCCGACATCTTCATCGCTTTCGCAGAAGGCGTGCTGTTCTTTGGTGAGTCCTTGTACGATGACTGAGCGTTCCTCCTGTAGAACCTCGTGGTACGACAGCCAATGTTGCTGCTATACAGCTACTAGCGGATCTACAGGGACATCAGATGTGTGTGAGCGCCTGCTGGCATAAGTATACATGAATTAAACCGACCAAGCGAGTCACCTGATGGTAAGTGATCACCGCTGCCCATGGACAACTACAACACCAGGGTGTGACAGGGGCGTTGCTGGCTTTTCAAGGACTTGGGATGTACATGAGGAGACGAAATTGGGGGTGGGGTGCAAGGAAGGTACCCCTGGATCTCTCACTCATCGAACGAAGCATAGAAGCAGTAAATCTTCTACTCCAACGTCGATTTTCTGTGAGAGTGTGGTACTTCCCCGGACGAGCCGGCCCATTAAATGAGTAAATTAAAAAGAAAATGTCGGTAGCGTGACTCTATCACGATCAGACTAGAGTATACAAAGTACTTAAAATCTAATCGGCTATCTATACTTTATTATAAATCCTTTATTATAAATAACATATTCGCCATATGCATATGAACAAGGAACCCTATGAACAAGGAACCCAATGCTGTAGCATTGGGTTCGTTGTTCATATGCATATGTTGATAAGGTGCACCTTACGAATAGTGCTCTTGAATATCTCTGAAGTGGCTGCCTCTTTATCCCCAGCTGGTTTTATTCAACTGAGTATACAAGTAACGAGATTTTTGTAGTATTGTACGATGGTACCCTTGGTGTGTGCTAATAATAATAATTTATTTCAGATATCACATCGACACCTCTCCAACCCGTCTGGCCAGCGTGGAGAGTGTAGGCCAAGTCCTCTGGCTGCTCTGGCCAAGTATGGCTCTAGTAGTAAAGAGAGGGTCGTGTTCCTGTAGTGGAGGCTAAAAAGGACCTGATGATGAATCACATCCATAAATTTTAAATTTAAAAATCAACACAAAATCTTATCTATTGATGCCAAGATGGACACTCATCCAGTGTTTAAGCATGGGATTTGTCCATCTTGAATGTGAGTCACAATTGGCTCGTTTTATTTCCTCCTTTATAAATATGATCTTTTCTGCTCATGGCACCTCTAGATTCGCCTCCTCCTTCATAATGCGAACCGCGAAGGAATGGAATTCCTTTCCCGCCTCGCTGTTTCCCGATTTAGGAATTTTTAAGGCAAGAGTTAATAGGCATTATTTGAGTTTGCATGTTAGGAAATACAAGCTAAACAAAGCTGATAAACATCAATGAAACCTCTCCAACCCGTCTGGCCAGCGAGGAGAGTGTAGGCCAAATCTTGTCTGCTCTGGCCAAGTATGGCTCCGGTAGTACAAAGAGGGTCATGCTCCTGCAGTGGAGACTAAAAAGACCTGATGTTGATGATGAGTTTGCGTGTACCACCCTAAACCTCATCGTTGCTTCCCATCAGGCAAGATAATCAAATTATTGATTTAAAAAAATGTTGAATTGTTTGCAGCGCTGGTGGCGTACTGCATCCTGTGCGTGAACAGCTACTACCTGAAGCTGAGGAGCTGCGAGGACATGCAGGGGCCCGGCAAGAACGACTACTGAGCTGGCCATGTCGGGGATTTTGTTTTCTCTACAACAACGATTATACGCACAAAGTTTGTGTCGTGGGCGCCCATACAGAAAAACTTATTAATCACAACCACAATGATAGAATGTGAAAATGGAGGATAAGTATTTGTTGGCACTTGGTATTGAACTCGGAGTCTTTAGATGGTCGCCATGATCCATAGCCGTCGTTTGTTTGTAATATCTTTATTGTAGTCGAATAGTAAACATACAATGGCGGACTTATCCCATAAAGGGATCCCTACCAGTCAACCAGCCAAATGACTGAAAGGTTTACTAATTATGTCGTTTGTCTATTGTATGATTAAGCGAGAAAGATGGTTGCTTGGATAAAGCTGGCGATCTTAATTCTTTATCTTTTTAAAAAATGCATTTAAATTAGTTTTTTTGCCTCAATCCTTCGATACAAATTATTTGTAATTTAGGCAACGCCTGCAGCCCATACTATTGTTATCTTTTTGTTTTTGGTGTCGTAGCCACAAATTATTTTATTCATTTTCACAATTTATGAAAATGGTTATGTTGTAATACGTGTGCGATGGATTAAGTATTGATGTACTGTTTTCTAATAGTTCCGTATGAGTTCTATCTATTACGCAAAATGTCGTTCAGGAACGTGGAAAAATTGAAATTTAATGTTATTTTAAAAATTCTATGAATAAAATATTTTCTAGACTCTATTCAGAAAAAGAATAGAATGGTAGCGAACGGAAATAACATTACATATGAATACAATACACCAGAGTAGCGCTTACGCATGTTAAGCAACAATGGGCGCAGTCCCTGTTGGGATGGGTGACCACAAGTGGTATAAACAATATCTCCTCTTACTTCGGAGGGTACGTTAAGCCGTTGGTCATGTCATCATTAATGGCGACGACGACGGTGATTTTCATTAAAAGGGTAGTACAACACAAGGTAATTGTGGCGATATGATACGTATGAATTTAATAATCCATATATTTTAAGAATCAAACAAACATTTACTGAAAAATTATAAATATAGTCGGTTCCTTGTGATGTTTCAAAAAGGGGAGGAAATAAGTATGTTTTATAAAGAACTCCAATTTTGCGGTAGTTGCTAAGCTTCGCGCGGTGGTGTTCAAAATGCCTTGTTTTAGACGCTTTACATGTTTTCGATCAACGTTTATTGTTATCTTGGCCAGAAAAAATAAATACTGTTAAAAAAAGTTCGATAGGGACTTGCACTGTCATTTTTCGAAGTTACGTTATAACGCGCTTTCTGATAGACTTGCAGGCGTCTAAGGGCTATGGTAACCGTAGTCCATCAGGTGAGCCGTATGCCTGATTGTCTACTTCGATGTATAAACAACTAGCTTTCTCCCGCAGCTGCGCCCGCGTCAATGTCGATCCCTCGGGAATAGTACTTTTCCCGGGATAAAAGTTAGCCTATGTCCTTCTCCGTATTCCAGAGAACTTGTATGCAAAACATGATGATCGATTCAGTAGTTACGGCGTGAAAGCGTAACAAACAAACAACCTCACTTTCGCATTTACAATATTAGTAAGGATAAGGATAAAATCGTCCAATTGCAAGGCCACTAACCGTTCTATACAATATTTTAGTACAAAAACCACGTTTCTTGTATGTTGACTTTAATGTACAAGCATGAAACTTCCATGCGACTTCTCTTGTGAAATTCACTATACTTTTTCTTGAATGGACGCTATAATTATCTGTTGTCTTCAGTAATAAATGAATAGCAACTTCGACAGAATCGAGAGAAACAAAAAACAAATTTCTTAAAAGTATCCTAACACTCATAATACAGCCAGGTGTCAATGGCTGCTTTTCACATGCTAAATGACAACTACTATACCAAAAGTTCTTTCTTTATCGAAGACGTGATTTGGATTTGGTGGTGTTTATTTTTCTGGTCCGGATTTAGATTTAGAATAAGAGAATCTATACGGTATAAAAGTTACTTTTAACACGATATTGCATTTTATCTTGAATAAAAAATAAATAGTTATTTAAACAGACGAATGGTCCTTGGAAACGTGGCCATTGTATCTTGTGATAGTCTCCGTCTAAAGTAAACAAATAAAAGTGTGTGGCTAACGTATGAAGGCCTAAGACATGACTTAGGCCTTCATACGTTAGCCACACATGTCAAAGACAATATCTTTCTTCTAAATATGTATAACTCAAAGGTGACTGACTGACTGACATAGTGATCTATCAACGCACAGCCCAAACCAGTTGACGGATCGGGCTGAATTTGGCATGCAGGTAGATAAATAAATAAATAAAATAAATATATACGGACAAATCACACAGATTGAGCTAGCCCCAAAGTAAGTTCGAGACTTGTGTTATGGGATACTAACTCAACGATACTATATTTTATAACAAATACATATATAGATAAACATCCAAGACCCAGGCCAATCTGAAAAAGATCATTTTCCATCATGACCTGGCCGGGGATCGAACCCGGTCACTCCGTGTCGCAGGCAGGCGTGTTGACCGCTGCGCCACGGAGCTAGATGTTATGACGTAGGCATCCGCTAAGAAAGGATTTTGATCAATTGTACCCCCAAGGGGATAAAATAGAGGATGAAAGTTTGTATACTTCTCGCGAGCGAAGCCGCGGGCAAAAGCTAGTAACGTATAAACATATAGACGTCATACACAAATATTGGCCCAACTTAAGGCCTGTTAAAAGCAGCAGGCCGGTTGCCGGCAGGCTTTGGTAGTTAGTTCTATTAGAAGAATTAACTACCACAGCCTACAGCCACAGCAAATAGTGGCAGTTAGCTGCCACTATGGGCGGCGGAGAGGGCGCTGCAGTACAATAGTTGCAGACTTTTCCACCCGTCACTAGATGGCGTTAGCCAAACTTGGTAATACCACTAAAACTGAAAGATATTGTTTTAATATAAGCCAAAAATATATATTTTTCATCTGAAATAAGATATTTCTCGTGATTTTATTTTCTCATAATATGGTGAATACATAGTTGTGAATAAACCTGTGGCGCCATCTATGTTATGAGTATTAAACTAATCTGATAGGCGTTGGGACCACATGGCCGTGTGGACTATATTCACGTCGGGTACTGGCTCCTATGTGTTGTGCCTTTTATCTATGTGTACAAATGTCGTCCGTCGGCCGCTTATATTATTTTTGACCTAAAAGAATTCTTGTCACGTTGAGTGTTTAATATGACTGAACTAATCTATGAACATTTTTCGTGTAATATTGTTGCGTGTGTTCAGCTTGTGTCGCACTGCGCTGTCCCGCTGCGTGCTGATTGTCAATGCGTGATTAGAAAATAAGCCTAACGTTCGATATTTTATATTTATCTCCACTTTTACCTCTATATAACTCATCAGTTCTTTATTTAATGGAGCATCCTGTGTTACTATCGTTTTTATTTCGCGTTGTAACACGCGTACGAAGATCTTTTTAATTGACTGGTGCTCAGCACAAATCCCTGGGATTTGACTCAAGACTCATCTTAAGGGTTCTTTCAAGAATGATATATTTTGGGTAGCAGACTATTCTTATTATAATTCTATCGAGTCATAAGATAACAAAAAGTCCATTGTATGAAGACTACTGCCAACCGAACATTTTTGTATTGTTATTTTTGTTACTTTGATATTTAGGTTATCTATATGATACCATAGGTGTCCGAATGAGTGCATTTTTATATTTATAAGGTATTAACTCTATTTTATATATTTTTACTGATTTTGCGACGTTGTTTTGATAAGTACTTACTATTTTAATATTAAGGGACCGATGCCCCTGTAATGGAATAGGGCATCTTGCATAATATTTCTAGTCTTAAGAAAAATACTATTGGTATTTCAGGAATAACTTAGAGTATATAAGCAAATAGTGAACCAAGTCAAGTATTTAACTTCGTTTTTTATGAATCAGAGTACAACACAACACGAAAAGACGACAATACAATTAAATTAAAATATTCTGTAATAAACTCAGGCTGATTCTCTACTGGAAATATTTTAATCACGGAATCAGAGTACAAAAATCCATTACATATTCACGAAGAGGGGATATTTGCCGATAGACTTTTATTAAATTTTCCTTGTTTATTGCAATTCCGTATTTTTTTTATGTAAAGAAAAACGATTGGGCTTACTCTTGACCTTAGACTAACTCAGAGGTTAAAGACAAGATCTACGATGGAGCGAGCTTGCCTAGAAGATGCCTGTTTACTCGAGTTAAAGGCTGTCGGGTTATATGTTCTCGGAAATACTGACGCGGGCAAGGAATTGCACTCGTTGGCGGTGCGCATAATAAAAGACCTTTAACGAATGTGTGGAATATCCACTAAGAAGGGATGTAGACCTGCCGTGCGCCTGGAAGTCCGATGGTAAAAAGGAGACAGTGGGATTAATTCGTGCAGTTCTTGTGCACACTCCTCGTAGTGTAGTCTGTCAAATACTGACAGACTAGCAACTTTTCGCCGATGGGCTGAAGGTTGCAGCTATATTCAACGTTCCGCCGAGTCCAATGCGGCAAGTTGGTATTTAGCTGAGCCATCCCAAAGTTGGCTGCAATACTTCATACAGGATCGGTCTTAGCTTTGTATAGTATTAAAAGCTGTCCAGGTATAGAGATACCGCTAGGTTTTTTGCCGCAGTTGTACTCTAGACTCAATAAATTCTATTAGGAATTTTGATTCCAGGAATAAATTATTGCCAGTAGGCTTAAATTCAACATCTATTTATATAGAATTCTTTGAAATAGTTTGAATGGCGTCTTTTTTTGTATATTAATTTGAGCTTTTTTAATGGTGAAGTCCGAAATTAAAATGTATATGGAATCTAAATTTATTTAAAAATTGTGAATGAATCTGTTTTATTTATTGATTTAAAGCCAAATTATATGCTTTTGATAACATTGTTTTAGACGTAAGGTAATATATATTTACCAATTTATATAATAAGTTAAGTTATGAATTGTAAGTGCCATGGCGAGGATGTTTCGCTTTTATTATATGACGTATACTTTGCATTGATTTTGTGGTTTTATTTCAATTTTTATACTCTTCCTAAACCAAATTTGGGGTCTCACGGTGTGTCGATTTTATCATGAAATGTAGAGATAAGGGTGGTCTAAAGAGCGTGGTATATTTATTTTTCCTCCTCTAATAACCTTAGCTCTTTCTCTTTCTTCTTTTTTATTAAACACAATTGAGTGCCCTTCGACGGATACTTTAATACCTAAACAGCGATGGTACTCCTATCTCATTAACCTCTGGTTGGTATACCTACTGATGTGTGAGAGAGCATTTTTGCGTGAGGCGATACAACAGCGCCATAGTGGCAAATCGAAGAAGCTTCGCTGTTCTGTCACGAACGCCTACGCACCGTTCTCGAAGTGATCGTATCAAAATTAACGTTTTTCTGCTTTTCAACATTCCATTGTGCCCAATCTAGTGTTATCGTGTGTGGTGGTGTACTCACGAACTGTATACATCGTAATTAGCCGGCCGGCTCGTATCTAAGGACATATTTTAACGGAAGAACCTCCTTCGCAAAGAAGCCAGCCAGCATTTGCCATTACGTGGTAAGTACTTGTGCATGGTATTTTCATTGACTGCATGTCGTTGTACCGTCTTTTACCGGTGAATATCCCCTGGATATTCGATCCAGAGTGGTGAACAGACATTACTTACTGCACGCTCCATCGCTAACATAACGTGTTCCACAAAAATATGTAAATTAAAATAGTATATAACATGACATCAGAAAAAAAAAGATCAAAATATTAAATATCATACAAAGCCCTTCAGGCAAGTAGGCGACCAATACTGTTGAAAAGAGTTTCTTTCGGCGTCTTCTTCTCTGCAGTGGTCGGTTCCGAAACGCTAGTAGTTTGTAGCTTTTGAACAATAATTAATAATATGAATATAATATGATAAGTATTATTTAAAATGAGAATAGACGAGAAAAAGTGCCTGAAAAGGCCTATTTTCTGAATAAATCTTTGAATCTTTGACTTTCAACCATCGCGTTTGTTCCGCTACATCTTTTCAGTTGCTATGGATCTACATTTTTCCGGATTCGAAACTTGTGTTCTAGGATACTAACTCAACTATTGGATAATTCCATCCAAGACTCAATCAATGGTCCATTCCATCCAAGGTCAATCTGAAAAAGATCATTGTCCATCCTGACCTGACCTACGCTGGTCAGGGGTGTCTTCCTTTGTCAGGTCAATCTTTCCGGTGGTTGCAGGTATGGGCATCGGGTACGCGCGCCCGGCCTTCCCCAGCTGTTACTTGCTTTTCCCCATTTATCCAAGCGAGAAGTATCCCGATTCTTTCATTCCCTTCCTAAATCCAACGATTTCCTATCCTTCCCCAGCTAAAATGCTTTCGATGGGCAGTGTCGAAAGCACAAGAAATCAAAGAAACTGCGCTCGCCAACCCGCCTGCCAAGCGTGGTGAGTATGGCAATAACGTCCCATGGAACAAAGAATCCTTGGGAGAGGCCTTTGTCCAACAGTGGACTTCTTACGGCTGTACCTAATAATGATATGCCCTGTCTTACTTGTGCCATTAATGCACAAGTCAATCGAGCAGGACTTTGACAAGACTTTAGAAATCCATGGCAAAGATGTTTTTTTTTGACATAGTTTGTATGTGAGCAGGTTATTGTTCTGAGGTGAGCAGTAAGTGTACTGGATGGAAGGCATTCAGTTTTAAATTAGACAACTTATTTCTTCTCGAAGTGTCAATGGTATAAAATAAATCCTTTCACTCCAATGAACGATTCAATAGCTCTATCATTGACCACGATGATCGGTCTTTAGGTGTTTAGGCACTCGAAAGTACGCCATAGTTTTTTGGGGGAGAAACTAAACTAACAGATAAGTATTTTGTGATGTTTCAATAATTCCACGAGCGTCTTGTATCCCGAGCTGATTCGGAGACTGTGGTGAGTGTGCCCGTGTGTTGTTCTAGAAAGAGGTTTGAAATAAAACTTGTCATAATTTATACCTACAGTGTGTTTATTCATCGGAATAACCTTATTGACGATACTTACGATATTATAAATATATTACAGCTCTATTAAGTACGCGTAAGTACAAGTCAGACGTAATATACGGCTATGGTAGTTACACAGTATGCTTAACTTTAGTTATCGTGGTGTGGCCTGCCTGGGTGGTGTTCTATTTGGCCTAGATCAATCTGATGAAACTTTGGATTTCTGGAATCAAGTTGAGATGAAATAAGCATATTGATCTGAAAACCTTGTTTAGAATTGTAATAAACAGATAAAGGTACCTAAATACTGAGTATATATGATTAAAAAAAGATTTTAGTTGTAGTGAGATTCTTAGACCTCTGAAAACCTTGTTTAGAATTGTAATAAACAGATAAAGGTACCTAAATACTGTGTATATATGATTAAAAAAAGATTTTAGTTGTAGTGAGATTGTTAGACCTCTTTACACACTTCCGCTATAATTTTTTTTAATAAATTTAGGCCATCAATTACTAATTAATATTGTTGTACAATATTTTCGTTGCATAAATACATTGTGTTTGTGTGTATATAACATGTACACATTAAGACTTCTGTATAGGTACAATAAGAGCGCGCCAACTTTTAATCAATATAGTTATCTGGCGATCTATGTATAGTCATAAACACCACCCCAAACAGTTAAGGGCTGATCACACATACCGAGTACAGTGGCTAGTAAAGAAAACGTCAAGCCGAGCGACTGATGCGATGAACTTTATTGAATTAGCTCGGCTGATCTCTCGTTCCTTGTTCACGCGCCCCTACCTATGAGGTTCACACCTCAAATACCTACTTGATATACGATATACCCGATTTATCTTTGGCAATCGATATGAAGATGATTTACAAAATATAATGTTATAACTACAGTTATTGTTGCCATCATTGCCACGATAAAAAGAAAATATTAATAGGTAAATCTCGTTATCTATTTTCACTTGATGGACGCATTGCTTCGCCACTGTACTCGTTACGAGTGATGTTGCCCGAAATTACAGTTAAGTACATGAACTAGAAACGAAGTAAACAGCACAACACAGTAACAAACCAGATCAAATCGAGTCTTACTGGAATGTTTCGATGTCAATTCGTTCACTAATTATACAGGCAAGAAAAGCTAGCTTCATATTCTTCAGGATTTCGTTGTGATAATTTTAACATATGTCCAAGAATTTTGCAATCGAAAGAAGCGACTGGAAAAGGTAGTTTTCTTAACAACAGTGCTGCTGGTAACGCAAATCTTTACAATAAGTTCTGGCAACACTGCGATAACCATTGACTCGCAGGCAAGTTGAGGAATGTTCAGTAGTTACTTCTTCTTCCTTCTTTCCTTCAACTTTATCCCCTGTTCCCAATGTTCAGAAATCATTGTAAGTACCTACATATTTATTGACAAGAGTTCGTATTGAAGCTATGAAATCATCCAATAACATAAGCTGGTTATTCGAATAAAAGTTTCTTGGACATAAAATATTGTAGGAGCCTTTTAGAAAAGTATACCTATAAATAATACAAAGGCTGAAACCGTTAACATTTCCATACAAGGCTCCTTTCGATATTTTTAACAATAATTAGTACCGTTTAAACAATGTACAATGCTTGTATTGAATCTTAGTCTAGTGGGCACAACGCTACTGATATACCTACAGAGTGGAGACAACCAACATTTTGACAAGAAACATCGCGAAATAGAAATGAAAAATGGATATTCGGAACACTGAGCAGAGCGGAGGAACATATTAGTTTATAACACATTCTTGGACTCTTACACTTAGTAATACATTTAATAAACATGTTTGTTTTATTTTTAGTAGAAAATCCACGAATTGATTTAAAAATCTATTATATTTCATTTAAAGCAAGAAATTATTTGATTGTCTTCACCATGTAAGAATCATGAATCATGATAGAAGATCTATTGTCTTACATGGCATCCCTCACTAAAGTTTAAATTATTCCTAGATGAAGACAGGGTCGCCATGTACGACAGAAGATCGTCAATAATCTAAGTGCAGAACTTTATACAGTCGCTAACACAACGCTACACTGATAAATACTTAAACAAGGTATTGCACGAAAACGGGTCAGTTAAATACGCCTACCGGCTACAATGTACATAATTACACTTACACAGTCCTTCAACGCGCGGTCGGTCACTGAAATGAGTATCACCAAGGCACGCGCGACGCTGCAAACTCTGATCGCCGAAAACTACGTTTGGAAAATTAGTAGAGGCCTGTTTACTATTTTCACAATAACAGGATGCAGTGGTTTGAATAACCTTTTGCGGTTTGATAGGAACATCTTTGAGGCTTAGGAGGTTGGCTTAATACAGATTTTTCGTATCCCTTCCGTAAATCTGGTTTTTGTACACACTTTCACGCTTAGCACTATCCAAGGGAAGCTTTCCACGCTGCGCACTCTGCAAGGGAAGCTTCTGGTTTGGAACTTCTTCATAGCCTTATTACGGCAATGCTACGATGTGTCGATCACTCAAAAACTGTGTATATTCTATGGACAAATGCTTCAACAACATTATGGTGCGCTGTCCCTGAACAATGATATTTTCTGTTTGACCTCGTCGTTTGCTGAGAATTTGACGAATTTCGCAGTCGATAATTTATTTCATTCTTTCATCGTGTTTGTGATATATCAAATACATATTTTTTCTTTCTTTTACTTCGATGGTTTTTACAGTTCCATCCATCTGCTCAAAACGGGCGCATCATATTCCTCTATCTTTTATCGGAACTTCTCCAATCCATTCGTAGACCTTCTTCTCTTCTGTTCTAATTTTCCAATAGCCGCGATCAGCTAATAGGGCTTCTGTCCCGGCTCGGGGCCACGGGGTCAGTAGAGGTGCGCGGGGTGCGGCGCATGCGCGGGGAGGGGCTCCAACGGCGGCGGCTCCGTGCCCACGTCGATGTCCGCGGGGCCTTCGTCGTCGCAAGCGCTTGCTGCGCTGCGGGATAACCCTCGCACCTGGAATTTGTACATTTTTGTAAGTTATGACTTCTTCCATGCTGGTCTGGGGAAAAGAAAAAACGTAGAATGTGCCAGCTGCTTATCTTCCCGTGCAAATCGTCAAAGCCGATCGAAATGCGGCTAGCCATCACTACTTAGATTCCGTTTCCCATCTATACGCCCACCTAAATGCGAAATGTGGCCATAAGGTCTTATAGACGGTGGCTTTGTCTACCCCGCAAGGAAAAAAACGTGATACTATGTGATGTAATGTATGTCTTCTTTTCCTCTGAATTATTGGTCAAATTTTTAACCGACTTAAAAAAAGGAGGAGGTTATCAATTCGGTTGTATTTTTTTAATGTTTGTGACCTCAGAACTTCTATTTACGAACCGATTTTTTAAAAAAATCATTTTTGTTTTAAAGTATGCTCTCAAGTTGGTCCCATTTAAATTTCATTACAATCGGTTCAGTAGTTTTATTCAAGTCGGTTTTTTATATGAAAGTTTAATCATCTAGCTAGTTTACCACTCTATACAAGCACTTATGCAGAGCCTTTTTTCTCTGCAGTCAGGTCAGTAAAAATTTTGGAAGGGAAATAGATAGACCTGGTACAATTGTGGTAGTTGTCAAATCAATTGCTTCTAGAATGTAGTTTTATTTTATCGCGATCATGATACTCTTAAAACTATCTTTTGATAATTACCTGAAGGAGCAGGTTATTGGATAGTAGCCTAGCTTGGTGCTCCTGCGCCTTAGCTCGAAGACAAGCGATGCTGTTGTTCCGGAAGGCCTCAGGGTCCTCGTACATTTCGCGGCTAGTCTCCGGCGAGGCGCGGCCCTTGGCGGAGGAGGAAGCCGTCGTACTGCTGGCTGGGGAACTCTGCGCCTGGAATATTAAAAGGTTATTTTGAAAAACTGCCGGATTTGAGTAAGTATACGACAACCCGAGGCGAGGTCAAAGGGTCTTCACTAGTGGTAAAGTTGGTAATACGGTTCATAATCTATGGTAATAGGTAATTTTCCTTTCCATAACTTAAGGCGCTCAATTACATCTAGATTGAACTGTTCAGGAGAACTCAGAGAAGAGGAGACTCAGGAGAACTCAAATACTTATAACCACTGTTTTTTGACTAGCTCCGTGGCGCAGCGGTCAACACGCCAGCCTGCGACACGGAGTGACCGGGTTCGATCCCCGGCCAGGACGAGATGGAAAATGATCTTTTTCAGATTGACCTGGGTCTTGGATGTTTATCTATATATGTATTTGTTATAAAATATAGTATCGTTGAGTTAGTATCCCATAACACAAGTCTCGAACTTACTTTGGGGCTAGCTCAATCTGTGTGATTTGTCCGTATATATATATACTAGCTTTATAAATGTGCATAGTATTATAAATGTGAACTGTCTGTCACCTTTTCACGCTTCAACCATTGAATTAGATGAAATTTGGTGTGGAGGTAGTTTGAAGCCCGGGGAAGGACATAGGGTACATTTTATTTCGGGACTCTACTATTTCCGAGGGATCGACATTAACGCGGGTGGAGCCGCGGTCAATAGCTAGTAACTGATATGTGAACAACTAAGCTTCTGTTTTTCCCCTTGCCAGTGTGAATGTGCGCTTGCCTGTGTGTCGTGCGCGTCGTGGTGGTGCGGAGACGCGGAGGTGGCTCTGTCGGGCTCCGCCTCCGAGCCCTCGCGCTCCGACCCCGACTCCTTCAGGTGCTGCGCCGCTTCAATCGACTTGCGGTGCATGCCTGCAACAAACAAAATATCAGGATTATTTACTATGAAACTACATTTTAACTTTACAATTTCAATATAGCTGTGAATATAGTGGTGAAGACACTTGACATATTGATAGAGGGTACTCAGTATTCGATTCTTATTCTAGATACAGTGTAAACTGTATATAACGACACTAAAGGGAATGATAAATACTTAAATTTACTTATACGGACAAATCCCACATATTGCTAGCCCCTAGGTAAGTTTTGAACTTATGTCGTGCGATTACTAACTCAACGATAGGTAGGTACTACCTATATTATATTTTATGATAGACCAGCATTGGTCCCATAGGAAAAGTTGTTCATATCGACGGACTGAATCACCCCTTTACCCTAATTTTGATCGTAATGGAGCCTTCCATTACGATCAAAATTTCACCATGTATAGATTAACATCCAAGACCCAAGTTAAAATTTTACTTAATTACTTGAATCGCATTAGCTTTGCAGATGATAAGCTCATCATGCATACCTACCTACTTTATACTAGTCCTAGCAAATTCATATATTTTTTTCGTCTATAATAAGACGACCTATAAGACGGTCTATAATAACCTACCATCCTTTATATGTGACACAGTGAGCTGTAAATCTTGCGAGTGTTGTCATGTAGCCATTTAAAAAAAAAAACTTAAGAAAATGAGTCAACAACAACGTTCTGTGTAATTATTGAATCCGCTCACAAAAGTTCACGAGTATCGGTTGACCCCTGTAGAGGAGAACAGTCGAATAGCGGGGCATACGAAACATTTTCTGCCATTTTTTGAAGTAGAGACGCTTGCTCCGTCAATAAATGTAAACGTTTGTAAAGATAAATGGTTGTTTGTTATAACTTCACTTCAAAACAAATGTACCTACCTATAGCGACGATTACTGACAAGAATGGTTAGATTTTTATATATTCATACAGACTATAAATTATACTCATATGACAATGTTTCTAGGTACACTAGGTAGAGTAGGTACTCTACTTAGCAATGGCTCGTCCACAACTATGCATAATGAAGAACGTCCTGGTTGTAAAGTGTCGTTTACGATGCGGTTGCGATAAATATTCAGCAGCGACGAGTGACGACGCGGCTGCAATCCCATGCAGTCGGAATCTGGACGTGACCATATCTGCTTAGCTAGAAATAGGTTTAAAATTACAAAAAGGAACTTCTCGTACCAGTTTGAAAAATTATAGTATATTTCTACATTGATACTAACTACATTATCATCATCATTTGAGCCGAAAGAAGTTCATTTTTGGAGGTTTTTAAGAGGTCTTTATACCTCTCCCAAGGATTCTTCGTTCCATGGAAGGTTTTGCCTTACTCACTATACGCTTGGTAGGCGGGTTGGGGCCAGAATAGAAATTTGTTGGATTTGGGAAGGCAATGAAGTTATTGGGCTACTACTACTGATGCACATGGCTACTACTCACTAGGATGAATGGGGGAAAGCAAGTAGCAGTTCGGGAGGCCTGACGCCCGTACCTGATGACATACCTCCAACCACCTACTTGCTTACGCTAGTTGGTAATTTTGAATTGTAGATAAAATATTCCATCGATATCTATATCTGCCTATCTATCATCGATCCCGCGGTTCGCGGTCGATGATGATAGGCAAAGAGGAATGCAATATCTAAATATATATAACTCAAAGGTGACTGACTGACATAGTGATCTATCAACGCACAGCCCAAACCACTGGACGGATCGGGCTGAAATTTGGCATGCAGGTAGATGTTATGACGGAGGCATTCGCTAAGAAAGGATTTTAATCAATTCTACCCCCAAGGGGATAAAATAGAGGATGAAAGTTTGTATGAAACTTTGTCAATTTTAAAACGATTTCTTAACGCGAGCGAAGTCGTGGGCAAAAGCTAGTTGAATATAATGGAGACTTTGTTAGATGAGAGGAAATTCAGTAGACTAAAACAAACACCTACCACATGATTGCCGAGACAGGGACAAAAACCAGTCGGTAACCTTCAGTTCACTGGTCAGATGATATTGTTCAGCTGAGTAGAATGCAATAGATGAAACTAGCACAAAAAGGGGATGCCTTGAGGATGTTTATTGAGAATGGTGATGATGATCTAATCGGTACAAAATTGTGGAAAATGCCACAAAAATGCTACTCGTAAGTGTAAGAATGAATTATCAGACTTATAAAAATATTATTTTTCTTGTACTTACTATAAGCGTTATAGTAAGTACAATAATTCATTTTAACTAATACAATTCATTTTATCCCCACCGTATCTTCACCCTAACTTGCCTCTCCTGATTGAAGCCTTATCCTCCCCGCGTCCTTTCTCGCGCAATATCTCGTGTTTACGAGGTTTTTACAGCCGCCGCCACTCTGAATGCCTAATCAGGCAGCTGGCTACGATTGTCAACGGCTGTACATGGGTTTCACTTATCTAGACAATTTTCATAAGCAAAGGATTTTAAAGAAAACGTAGATACCTATCTTAATGTCAACCATAGCAGGATAAGTAGGTTTACTAAGCTTCTATCAAGGCACGTATGTTGGAACCTACGAATAAGTAGATACTTATTCGTAGGTTGGAACTATACAAACAAATAGAAAAACGTGCAAAGTCACAGAAAATCAGGTAGGGAAATTAATACAAAGTATTGAAAACCAAACAATTGAATTAAGGAGTTAAATTATCCAATGAACAGATACGATACGTTATTCGTAGTTATCAAAGCTTCATTAGTATTATTAATATTATCAAGCCTCAGTCTGAAAAATCGTAGATACTTACGTAGGAAACAACGGATTAGGTATAGGCTATTTGTAGGTAGTCATCAAGTATTGAACATCGGGTCTTCGTCTAGAAAAATATTCCAGAATCAAAACTACGCGACGCCATGATTCTTAAAATTTGTATTTTTTGTGGTTTACAGTTTATCTCTTCATTCATGACTGGCTAGCTATACATATATAGATATAAGTTTAAATGTAAATAAGTGTGTTTGTGAATGTTTATGAGTGTTTTTATTCAACCATGATTTTTAAGGCTTGCATTGATTTGATTAGAAATATAATGTCATTAATGAAAATAAAAAGTATGTGTGAAACCTTACACCCAGGCACTTTGATTTTGCTATCATTACTTTTCATTAAAAGAAGTTGTTGGGTTCACAATTTTGCAACACCTAGTCGTTAAATAGTTTATTTTATAAGTACCTCAATGTTTTCTCTTTAGTATAAACTGAATTCTGTACAATATGTGAGATCAATCTACGTACATAACAGTTCTCTATACACCGATCCGCGCCATATCTCACGTGTTTGCGTTTTTACAGCCGCCGCCCGCCCTGCATCCCTAATCACGCTGCGTGCCTAGCCTCTGGATATGTTAATGTCTGTCACGCAGAGGGAGACTAGACTAGCAATGAGATACTCGTAGTTATAGACTTACATGGGTATATATATATAGTTTTTGAAATGCTTTTTTACTTGAAACTCTGACTTTATTGCAGGCTCATAACGTAGTATCATCATCATCATCAGGTCTTTTTAGTCTCCACTGCAGGAGCATGGCCCTCTCTGTACTACCGGAGCCATACTTGGCCAGAGCACACAGAAGGTTTGGCCTACACTCTTCTTGCTGGCCAGACGGGTTGGAGAGGTATCATTGATGTTTATGAGCTTTGTTTAACTTGTATTTCCTAAGTCGCCTCTTACGACATCCACGTGAAGACTTGGAGTAGTCCTATTCTACTCTGCCGGAAACCACACGGCTACGTTACGTAGTATCACTTGTATCTATTCCATGTGAATTTTCCGCTAGAGGCGCTTGTGTAGCGTGAGGTATCCAAAATGACATTTAATAGAGCTAATACCTGGGAAACCGAGATTTAGACGGAAATACTTTTCCCAGCTATGAGACCCAGGTATATCGACTTTTCGTCTCCAAAACCTCCTTTAAATAAATTTCGTCAAAATTTTACACAAGAGTCAAGTAAACATGGATGTAGGCGGCTTCCAACTGGTCGTATCGGAAAGCCTTGTGGGACTTATATCCAGCAGTGGACTTTTGCGGCGGATATGATGATGATACAAGAATCGCTTGTTTTAAGTAATATAATACGGTTATACAATATATAAAAAGTATTTCATTATATCATCATATCAGCCGCAAGAAGTCCAGTGCTGGACAAAAAAGTACCTATTGAATATAATTAAAACTTAAACTTTGTTTCCACGTGTAATAAAAAGCCTTTTGATACCTTACTCAACAGTGGCGCTAACTAGTGAGCAAAAAAGCGGTAGCCCTCATTATTAGGTATAAGAACTTATAGGCAATGCGATTCGTCAATCACTGATTCTCACTTCGAGTGTCAGCTACGTTGGAAATGAATCCATTTGATATTAATCCGCGCCGCAAAAGGAATTACTAAATTTTTGGCTTTTGTTCCAATGGCCTGGGTTTTCATAGAATGTTATTGATAAAATGATAGTTTAATTAAAAAAAAAAACAGAGAAATACAAGAAGTCTTAAAAGGCCAAACGTGTGTTCTTAAAGGTGTGAGTTTCAATTGACAATATATTCAACCTCCTAGCCCATCTCCCATTAATAATAATACTTAAGATTACACCTCTGTTGCAAATTTTACGACTAGCAAAAAATTGCAAAAATTGCAGGAATAATTGCAGCTAGTGCATTCTATGTTAAGTTGCTCCCCACGTCTGTGTGATGGACTTTTTTTATGATATAGGGCGGCAAACGAGCAAGCGGGTCACCTGATGGTAAGTGATCACCGCGTCCCATGGACAACTGCAACACCAAGAAGTGACAGGTGCGTTGTCGGCCTTTCAAGGACTTGGGGGAAGGAAATGAGGAGGGGAGGGGGAAGGATGGAACTCCGGCTCTCTCACTCACCGAACGAAGCATAGAAGCGGTAAAACTTCTACTCAGACGTCGATTTTCTGTGAGAGTGTGGTACGCCCCTAGACGAGCCGGCCCATTCATGCTACTAGCAATTTATTTTGCCGGTAGCGTGGCTCTACCACGACTAACTACTAAAGACATATAGAAATACCACTTGCATTGAAAATAGTAGGTATTTCTAATCCATGCAAACATGAAGGTTATTTTTAATATTGTTTCTCTAATGATTTTTTGGTTTACCGTGGTGATTCATATTTTTACAGTTTTATGTTTCAGTAATGTAGATCTAGAAAAATCAGTTTTGATTTGCCGTTTTTTTAGTGGCGTTCACTCTCCGAGCACCTAACGTGTAATAAAGTGGTGCACCATGCCCAGATTTGACGATTGCACTGAGGACGTATATAAGAGCATCATCGATCGAGTTATAGTAGTTAGTTAATAATATTATTGTGCTTAAGTTTAATTAAAAAATCTTTTTTTTAGGTGACGCGAATGACACCAGCTGAACTCAATCGAGTTCCGCTGGTTCCATTTGCGTCACCTGTATCGCGTCTTCAGAAGCAGAGCAGTGAGTACCGCTTTCTTATTAAACCTTCTTAATCTAAAGGAAAAGATCAACGAACGGAAAAATGCTCCTTTATATTGCTTGGATTTCCAAGCCATTGATTTTTTTAAGAGCCTATTTCAGCACATTATTGCGAGGAAGGAAAATCTGTCTCTGTTGCAGCGTGGTTCTTGTCGGGAATTTAGCAGTCTAAACGCGGTTTGTTTTAGATTGTTTTACAAGTTGATTCCTGTGGCCTTTATGTAAATATGGCCTCCTGTGAAATTGGTGTTATTTGGTACACCAACATAGACATTTATTTTACAATACATGTCCATGTTTATGTACAAAACGTAAATTACTAAAATAAACCATTATAGTGCGCCTATAGTGAGAATAATTACTTAGCGGATTGGTGGTTGTTCGCCTTGGTGCATCATCTATGATCAAACCAGTGGATAGATGCCAAGGGCTCAAAAAAATAATGAAATAATTGACACCATCATGTTTTCTCCGAAAATTACCTTAACGATAGGCAGATCACACGTCTAAGCTGCGAATATTTTCGAAAGTTCTCGTAACTCGAGTGATTTATCCTTGGGTCCTAATGGGCAAAGTTTCGGGTCGCAATCGGCCAGTCGCCGGCAGCTATGGTAATGACCAGTTAGGGCATTAGAGGGACGGCTGTTTCCGGCCCGGCCGTAATTATACGGGAAGTTGCCGCATTTACTTTGCGCTAGTTGACGTGATCTATTTAATTGGTAGTTTATCCAGTTGAATGCCTATCATGTAGGTGGAACATACGAGCTACATAGAATAGGCGATAGAATAATTATATTAGTCTAATGCTTTCATCTTGTTTAGCTTCTTACTTAGAGACGATATCCTTCAAGAAAAGATTGTAAAACTACCCAAATATTTCAGGCAATCTATTAGGTATATGAATAAGACAGCGCTAATTAACGGTCTTGAGGTGAACTATTGCAAGGCTATTGTATTAGTCTTGAAGAAAATCAACTCCATTTAGTTTTAAATAAATACAGTAACTTTCGAAGTTGTTGCTTATATTGTTATTTATGTAAAAACAAGCGACCCAGACCCCGGCTTCGCACGGGTGCAATGTGACATATAAACCTTCCTCTTGAATCACTCTATCTATTAAAAAAACCGCATCAAAATCCGTTGCGTAGTTTCAAAGACATAAGCATACATAGGGATGGACAGACAGCGGGAAGCGACTTTGTTTTATACTATGTAATGAAAATATGTTATCAAATTGGCGACGAAATGACCTTAAATAGGAGGTTTAGTTTTCATAAACCCTCCGGCTGGCATAGCACGAATTTTGGATTTCTCAATAAGTTTTATCGCTACCATCTAATTTCTGGTCAGGTATCAGGTAAATTTACCTACTGGGTAACGTTACGGCTACATTTACGAGTATGATTGTGTACGCCTTTTTGTAATAATTATCTCTAATCACACGTTCAATACATAAAACAAAGATAATTTCTTTGTTAACCAACCGTCTCATAAAATTTGTACCTACGATACTTTAAGTTTTGCTCTCAACTACTTTTTCAGAGACCGTCACTTGTTTGTTGAGATGTACTTATTAAATTTTACGTCTTTCTTTTAGACCAAGTGACTCTCACGGACCTGAATACCATCTACGATTATTCATTATTCCCGGCTGCATTATGTTGAGATCATGTGAAAAATAAATGATACACTCTTTACTTTTGTTATGTGTTATATCCTTGTATGCGAAATCATGAAGATCAAAGTTCCACTATCACAAATTTTTACAATATCTCTTGGCACGAGTGACTCTCATGTTTTCCGTTGCGTTTCATATTTACTTCTTCATTATAGACGCATTTAACTCGTTCCTTTGTCAGCAAATAGTCGAGTCACGCTGACAAATAAAGCACTTTACCTTTCTTCCTTTGCTATCTGTTTGTATGATAAATTTCAACGATTGAAGTTCTTCAAGGACTAATTTTTACATCTTTCTCTTAAATCAAGGGGCTCTCGGGTCTTCGATTGCCTTCTATAATTACTGCCTGATGAAAGGCTGCATTTAACAAAGTGTTACTTTGTCAGACGGCCGGGCAGTCTGGATCTCGCAAAGTGCAAAATTCAATGACACGAGAGCACTCCGTGCCGTTTCACTCAAGATAATGGAAAGCGGCGAGATGAAAGACAAAGCAAGAGGGTAATAGGCAGATAATTCTGTAACTCTTCGGATGCATTACTATCCATTTGGCGAGCGCAGTCGAGTGCCGAGCTAGTGCAGACGTAAGTGACGAATCATAAGTTCCATCGGTGGGTTTGATCTTTACATTTTTATATTTTATTGTTTGTTAGTAATATTGAAATGATTATAATTTAATGGACTTGTTGTTTAGAAAAAAAAAATTACACAAGATCTAGATTCTTCTGAGTAAAAAAATAACATAAAAAATATGAAATTAAAATATAATTACAGAATAAACAGAACCTATTTAAAAAAAATTGAATATACAGTTGTTGAAAAAAATATTTTAAATAATTCTTAATTATATTTAATTAAACAATTAGATTTTTTATGTGTTTTAGCAAGATATTTAGTAAAGTTTGTGTAATTGTTTGCCTGGATTCAGTAAGGCCTTATATTAATTAAAAAATCATTAAAAATAAAATCAACATAGTATAGGTACTATATAAGTCCTGATTAAAGTCTCAATAATAAATAATCTTAAAAAAAGTCATCGACCTAGTACACGAAATCATACACCCAACCACAACCACTCTTAACAATCCACAAACAAGCCAGGTGTAATACCTAGGTGAAAAACTGAGTACATAATTATGTAAGCGGCCCTCAGCTTGCGTTAATCAGAGTTAGACAATGCGCCGCCATCTTGCGCCGCCCCTCGTGCCGTCTCGCTCGCGCCTCCCCGCGGGGGGGCGGGGGTCGGAGGCTCGGAGGGAAAACTTAGGCTGTATGCATTCAGGCTTGAGGCTGGTTATCATTTGTTGATTTGTGATATGTGTGGCATTGTTTCATGGCATTTCGCGTGTATACTGTACTTTGGACATAAGGTCTTGAAATTACTATGAAGTCTGATTTATATATGTCTATATTTTGTATCGATATATTTATTAATTATTCTCCAGAAAGACACTTTAGAAATCATGGATAAAGATATTTTTTGTTGTTAACTAGAACGTTGTAATTTACTCGTTTTATTATTATTATCTATAGCCAATATGACCATTATATAATTATTATTTTAACTCAGTGTAAAACACCCTTAATGTGATTGTCTGAACTGATTATAAAATTTATTAATTTTATGTGATTTTTGTATTTAATTTTTACTATTATATTTAAATTTACGTTGAGTTTAGTTAACCTGCGGGTGAACTCTAGTTGGACGTTTAGCCGCATGTTACTAATTAATAGAAGATATAAATGAATTTAGATATAATGCCCGACATAGCTCTAAAACAAAGTCTGGGACTTCATGAGTTTATAAACTTAGTTCAATTCAAATAGATAAGTGCTACGAAGGCGCTACGAGATATAGTTAGAATACTTGAAAAAAACTATTGCTTAACTTTTTGATTTAATAAAAGTGATTAACCGTATAAACTGAAGGACACACATACCAAATAATAACAAAAATCTACTGAAATAATAATAAAAAACATTAAAACGTTTGTAATAGTCCTAGTACTTGTATATTTTTTTTAATTAAAAAAAATAATATTATTTATTTCTATCAACATGTACATTTTACTACAGATATACGGAGGTTCTTTTTTAAGCAAATAAATGCTTGTGTTAGAGAATCTCGCTCTTCCATCCTATTCATTACGTAATAACATGGTGAGGTAACACTTTGTTTACAGTTCAATAAATTAAATTAAATTCTATATTATAGAAAAACTACAAATTTACCAATATTACAGTACATTTTAAAATACAACACTAAATATAGACCAAATAAATTATAGTTACACGTTTTTTCGGGGTGAAACAGATTTTTATGATATCAAATTTTAAAAAAAAGTATTGCTTACTTTTGGGAAATTAAAAAGGGAACTAAAATTTGTGGCGGAAAGAAATTAATATAAAGTTTGCCTAACCTCTCTTGCGACGGGATACAACATTCTCTGATTAATAAAATTATAGATATATTTGATTCACGAATACACTATCTTCATTGTAACTACTGTACTGCACACGAGTCCCATAATTATAAATGTATGTAATACTAATAACATCTATAATTAACACACAAACAAAGAATATGAAATAGGTATTAAAAGCTATTTCATTGAATTAACTTATCGATAGTGACAGTGCGCAATCGTAATTTTATGGACTTATAGAGGAATTGTATGCTACGCGAATTATTTTTGAGCTTCATAATCTAAAAGATCCAAAAATTACTAACCAACCACCAACCTCATCTCAAATGCCACCACAAGAGAGTATTGTAGCCTAAAGCTATTCCAAAAGCATCATTTATCTCCAGCGGCGGACACAAATAAACATTTTCATACGCAAGTGTTCTAAATAACACGGCTTCTCATAAGCTGTCAACAGATTCTTATTTTCACGTCGCTGGCTATGGTACCAATGCGGATAAAAAACCGTTATTTCTGTGGAATAGAGTTCCTTTTTAGCTGACTTGCGGTGGAGGTAAAGTTGTTGAGATAGGAGCCTTCTCGCAGTGAAAAATGAGCATCTCTTGTTGTTGAGATTAAAAATTATACGTCGCTTTGTTTTGGCGGGCGGCGGGGGTGTTGCGGGGTGCGGGGGGCGGGGGCGTCGTGTACTTAGCATTCCCTGAACGAAGGTTTATGGCTCTGTTTACGTTCACAATATGTTTTAGTTATAAATGGCAACTCTTAAAAATGTTGTGAGTACTGTGAAATATGGCATGGAAATGAGGAGAGTGAGACACGAGACTTATTTTCACTCCTAAGATGCATCTTGATTTCAGTTTAGTTTCAGTTTGCGCAGGAAACTTACTTGTTTGTGATTTATCGGAGATCATATGGGATTCATTTGATCCTGTAGTATAAAAGGACATGCAATAAATCATTCCATGCAAATTTTGTAAGCAATGCATACATAGGAGATACTGGCGAGAGCCATTGCTAATATTCGCTAGTTGCTGGTATTAACCAGCAACTAGCGAATATTTTAAAAATGTTCAATAGTTGTTAACAGGATTATCTTATCTCTATGGTTATTGACGAATTTTCTTTTTTAACCGATTATTATCAAAAAAAGGAGGATGTCCTCAATTTGGTTTATGTAATTTTTTTAATGATTACTGATTGCTACTTCATTCATAAAACAATTTAAATATTATATTCTTATATTTAGAAGGATATTCCTTGTAGTTCAGTAGTCTGATTAAAATCCTTTTTTTATATCAAAGATTGTTTTTAGGTTATTATTAAAGTAAATATTCTACAAAAACCTCGTTTAAAATTGTTTTTGTTGTCCAATTCCTAACATTGTAGTTACTATAGCTGAAAGTCTAGATTCAGTAACCTACCCTCTATATTCTCCGTGATATGTCTGTGATAAAAAAATTCTATACTTTCTTCTTTTTCTATAAAGTCGTAAAATGTAAAATGGCTATAAATAAAATATATTATATAGGATTAGAGTAGTTCTTTGCTACCATGATTTATTATATTATTACTGATTATAAATATGACTGGCAAAATTTAAATATGCTATACTCGACAAGAAATCCCGCGTCTAAAATATACTTGAGTCGCTAATTAAAAACTAAAGATGGTCTAAGATCTGGCTAATTACTGAGCACTTGGGCAGTGACAGGGCTATAGTCTGACTGACTGACTGAACTCACCCGGTGGAGGCGGGCCGGTGGGGAGCTGCTACGGCCGCCCCAGCCCTGTCACTGCGCCCGACTCTTGAACAAAAGTAGTATGTCAGAATATGTTGCCTGCCACCACGGTTAAAGGTGGTGGTAGGAAGCCAGCCAGGCATAAATAGAAGTAAAGAGAAATGTTACATATCTGTTTCCAGTTTCCTTTTGGGCAATTACAACTTATTGGTGGAAATGAAACTACAAATTGTGTTTGGGTCGTTGTTTAAGTTTTGTAGCTTCTGTGAAAATTCGGGTTGCTTATTAGAATTATTCAGAAAAATATTTTGTCTACGATTAACAGACATGACAACAAGCAACATATAATCTACCACATACGTATAGAATCTAAAACTAAGAAAACACAAAATCATCTATTATGAACTTACCTTAAAACACAGTGCACGTTTCAAATTAATTCTACCATCCTAAACATGATTTATTGTTGGTATCATGCTATGTCACAGCGCTAGATCTATAGTTCTAAGTTTTCTGAGAAGCGTGGCTTGAGAACTCACTAGTAACAACCCGGCTTGATACCGATGAAGAAAAATACCGCGGGGGTTCTCAGATCCTATCCTAAATTATAATGCGATAGTAAGTTTGTTTGTTCAATTGTTCGCTAGTTTATTTTTGCTGGTCTTATAAACAATTAAGTAGAATAGTGAGTTTAATTGTAGTTAGATAGTAGTAATTTGGTCTTTAGTAGTGGGTAGGTAGTTTAAAGCTTGTGTTCACGTGGATGTAACATATATAAAACTAAACTTACCTTACAACAATCATAGGTATCTCTTTAGTCGCAACTTTGGGATTTCGAGTATATACTGTAAAGGTTAAGAAAAAACTCACCGTGAGGCCATTGAGTCAATTTCATTTTGCCTTATTTAGGATGGTCATCGGAGGAGCAGTGGCCATTCCGTGGCCTGAGAGATCGTATCCTATCGTGATAATCTAAAGGCAGGAAAACTCACCAAGAAATCAGAAAGTAACAGAGTATTTTTCATTCGCGCTCTAGAATTGTGTTATAAGTGATAGAGTATGCAGAACAGCAGAGCTCCATATAACAAAAACATCAGTATGACAACGAAAAAGCAATTTATTATAGCTACAGCTGAAATTGAAGACTCACCGTGTAACCAAGGAGCGACTAATTTTAATTCTCCTTTACGCTGTTCAGGATGGCCTCTGCTAGACGCTGGGTATACCGCATCTTAGTTCCATACAGTCTGTCCAGGTGCAAGTAACCAGGAAGCGGCGGAATAATTTACCTTTGCACTTTTCAGACTGGTTTGTAGCAGAGGTAGGGAGTACCGACCCTGGCTCCATACATTCCATTTTCTATATGACGATCGGCCCATATTGATATAGGATAGGAAGACTCACCGAGTAACCAGGGAGCCACGGAGTCATTTTCCTTCGCGCTCTTCAGGATGGTCTCCGGCAGAGGCAGGGAGTGCCGCACCATGGCTCCGTATAGCCCGTACTCCGCCATGATGGTGGACCGGCCCCAACACTTTTCTGTCTTGCGCCATTTCGCTCGCCGATTTTGGAACCACACCTGATGACAAAAAACATTATTTATGTTAAGAAAAATTAGACTATGTCAAAGTTATGCTACCATATATTTTATTACCTAATTTTGTACAATACAGCCTCCGTGGTCCAGTGGTTAAGGCGTTTGCCTGTTGACCCGGGGGTCGTGGGTTCGATTCCCACCGGAAGCATACTTTGTTTAGTTGTTTCCAGTTTGGTTAGGACATTGCAGGCTTGAATCACCTGATTGTCTGATAATAAAGATGGTTCCGTGCTTCGGAAGGCACGTTAAGCCGGTGGTCCCGGCTGCCATCTGGTAGTCGTTAAAGGAACCACGTCAGAGGCCGAGAGGCGGTTCCGAAGAACTCTGACACCAGGGTGTGCATGGTCGATTGACCGTGACACCTACTCGAAATGATGATGACCTAATTTTGTGTGCCAATGCGATGCCGATTAATTAGTTACAAATAGCTGTACTGTTTCTATCGGAACAATAAATTAAAGTATGAAAAATGCTCCAGTTGGTTCCTAATAGCACTGGCAAAGAAACCTTAACAGTTTAGATTTGCCACAAATGTTTTGGAAATTTCGCACGGATGCAATGTAATATAACCTTCCTCTTGAATCACTCTATCCATTAAAAAGAAAACAGCATCAAATCCGTTGCTTAGTTTTAAAGATCTAAGCATACGTAGGGACAGACGACAGCGGGAAGCGACTTTGTTTTATACCGTGTAGTTATTTCATTTTGTTAACATGTTTTAATCGTAATAACTTTTTAAATCTGAATGACCTAAACCTGGCCAAAACCGACACGTTACAAATGAGGACCCTAGACAACCATTTTCCTTACTGTCAGTGTATTTGTATAGTAATTCTGACCTTTACTTTCATTTTTGTCTTCTCTCCAATACGTGACTTTTAACACTAAAATCAGGTCTAAATGTAACGTAGGCAAACCGACGTCTGTGGACATTGTGGTAACTAAACGCGAACAAAGTAACCATCGTGATCAAAACTCAAGTAAATTACACTTAAAATACCCACACGGAAGGAAACTACTGTAAAATAAGCATTTTACAGTAGTTTCCTTTGTTTTTTGGTTGTTACCCTGTCTTGTATTCAGTAGCTCTATTTTCGTTTGGCACCCGATAATCTATCTAAGCATGTGACATGGGCTGGGTAAACTGACGTCACCAGCGGTGTGGTAACTAAACGCGAACAAACCAATTATCGCGAACAAAACGCAACTAAATTAAATTTCAAATTCGCCGGCGGAGCGTGTTTGCTTGACAGGGCTGTCTCCTGTCAGTTTGTCACGGCAACGTGTTGGGCTCTCAGAAGAATAACTAAAGGTTGGGCTCCAATGGGGCGACATGCGACTGATCGATTGGTGATAATAACGAATACGGTAGGATGAATCCTTATCCTTACTAATATAATAAATGCGAAAGTGAGTTTGTTTGTTTGTTTATTTGTTTGTTTGTTTGTTTGTTACGCTTTCACGCCGTAACTACTGAACCGATCATCCTGAAATTTTGCATACAAGTTCTCTGGAGTGCGGAGAAGGACATAGGCTACCTTTTATCCCGGGAAAAAGAACAATTCCCGAGGGATCGACATTGACGCGGGCGCAGCCGCGGGCGAAAGCTAGTGTAATATAAAGAAAACAAAGATAAAAACGTCATCTGGTTAAATAAATTACTAGGTATTAGGCATAGTATTAGTCATCTGGTTAAATAAATTACTAGGTATTAAATTACTAGTTTTTGGCTTTTTAACAAACGATTTGTTCATTTATATTAACAACCAAAAATATTATATGCAGATGTTTTGTTTATAAAACTAATTGACAACCCTAGGGTTAGAGTGCATCATTTTGTACAACAGTTAATTTCTAATTATAAATTAATTAAACCGAAATCTCTGTCAGCCGCCCGCCCGCCAAGCGGTGCCAGGGCGGCGGACAATATCACAAATTGAAAATGTTTATTTTTAAATAATTTATAGCAATCAGAAATCTACATTTGCAATAACATTTGAAACGCAATCATCTACACGCTTTTACCGTTAACAGTTAGATATATTTAATCATATTACTGCACATTTAAAGTAAAGCGAAAAAGCACACCAAATAATTTTAATTGACTAAAATCTTCAAGATAAACTTCTTAAATCTTTTCTGACACTTGGTGAGCATATTAGGATATATATAAAATGATTTCTAAGGGACAAATTGAATGTGTTAAGTTTTGTAAATCACAAATTAGTATATTTTCGTGTAATAGGTACCTGCCTCGTTATTATCTACAGATCTTGCCTCACTTACTCGGATATATAGGTGTTGAATTGACAAATCGCCAAGTGCAAATTGATTTGTACCAAATTTGGCTCATCTTAGACAAAATGTTGAACGACGGAAAATATAGCAGGCATGGTTCGAAAGTGCAGTTCAGTGCAGTGCTGTTCGGTAAGTGTAAACAGAGTAAAAACACAAACAACGTATATAAAATTATATAGATCTGTAAATGCCTCACTTTTATTCCATATTGGATAAATTTTGACTTTGAACGAAAGTTGTTGCCAACATAAATTATTAGCAGATATCAGCCCTGCGACCGCACGCCGCCGTATAAAACAGTTAATTTCTAATTAAATTTGTTAATTAAACTCGATCCTCTCCTGCCCGCCCCCGCCGGCCGCCCGCCCTCAGAGCTGGGCGGATTGTGTTCGTGTATTAACTACATAGTAATTATGTTACCAGATGTAACCGTATATTCTGTAAAGCTTCTTCGGCGGGTTAAAGCTTATTGGTAGGTTTTTTGCCAAAAGCTCAGCTTTTAAATTAATATATCTGCCGTGTAGTGAAAAAACTATGGTGTTGGTTTTCAAATTTATGAATCGCAGACTTTGCCACCTGCTTCTGTGTCCGTTAGGCAATGGGCGTGCATTAGAAACTTCCTTAATTATCTTCGATCGTTAAAAAGGCCAGATGGCTTTTAGATCTCGCGAAACTTGTCCTTTATAATAGATAAAAATAAAATAGAGTGACATTTTTAAAGAATATGTATTCAACAGACAGAATTTTTTCATTCATATTTTAATTTACTGAGTTGTACACACATAAACCATTGCGGCCAAAACTTAGGTACTCTTAATTTTCTCTGGTATTTTATGTGGGTTTCACTATGAGTGCATTTATGACACTCGACACGAGCTCTGTATTAAGTTAATAAATCCTCCAGATCCGTACTCTATGAAAAAGAAATACTATACAAAAAGTAACTGAATAGACTCTGAAGCACGATGGAGGAGGTAACTTTAATCACAGTTGCCAGAAAAACAATAAAATTACCAGTTCCTGTGTGCCCAAGCCACTCGTGTCCCCTAATTGAATAATGCTCGTTCACCAACTAACACATGTGATTACAGCCCCTAATACTATTGATTTAGCGGGCGATTACTGCCCCTAATATCCAGAGCTGAATGATTGTTCAAATTATATCGGTGTGTAGAAATAAGTTGTAATATAACCATGCTGGTTTGGGAGAAAAAACTTTTAGTGCCAGTTGCTTCTCTTTGTGGCATATCGGAAAATCCGGTTAGGGAACGGTAAAAATTTTTAAAATCGTATTATTAGGCGTTGCAGCATATCACTGTTATGATTTCCTTTTCCATCTACACACTCTCGCTCACGAGGTAAACGTGGCTTCTAGGTATGTCCAACGGCTCTATCTACCTCAAAATGGGGATTTTATAAAAACATCAACTGTAGATGCTTAAAAAACAATAAAATTACTAGTGTATCCGAGGCGCGTCTGTTCTAGTCTTCTAATTGAATAATCCCACCACAAACACATGTGATTACATCCCCAGCAAGTGAAGCAAGCAAGCAGTCTCAAAAATAGTTCAATTATATCGGTTGCAGAATGAGTCTCATTGATTCCAAGCTGGTGTGGACTTTTACATAAAAAAAGAAAAGTTGAGTCGTGATTTGTGATACTATGTATGTAGAAAAGTGGAAAAATATATAAAAGTCAACTTCGACACATATCCCAGAAAAACAATAAACTTGTCGGTACGGAGCGTGTCCGCTCGAGCAGCCTAATTGAATAATGCCCGCTCACCCGCCTACAATACATGTGATTACAACTGATTTAGCGGGCGATTACTGCACTTGGGAGTTTCAGTAAAGGATTGTTCAATGTTATCGGTTTTGGGAAAATAAGACATTTAAAAGATCAAGTTAAAAGAAGATCAGTTTGATACTTCGAGGAGCCCGATGGCCCAATGGTCGTGAGCATTAATAGCGCTTACGTTAGTCAAGCAACCCTGGGCGCAGTCCCCTTTGTGATGCATGCCCGCAAGTAGGTAATACAAACAATTCTCGAGCTCTTCCGTCCTTCGAAAGGCACGTTAAAAGCCGTTGGTACCGGCTGTCATCATTGATGGCAGTTGTTTGTCAGTTGCTATGTCAGTTGCTTTTAGTCAGCTTTCAGTATTGGCCACCTATACACACGAAAAACGAACAAACAGTTCGGTACATAATTACGTGAGCCAGGTTTTGAGATGGAAATTGGATCACTCTTAGCAGTTAGTATCATATTTGATCAGGTCCAGGATCAGGGTCAGGTGGAAGTACATCATTGTTGAGGGTAGTACTAAAATATTTCGTCCTCATTTGCGGAATTTTTAAATAAATATTGAGAAATGGATCCGTATGTTTATTCATAAAGATTTAAAAACTTTAAACCTTCTCTTTGTTACCAAAACTAACTGCTTGTAGGTATGTGGGTGCAGTGTGTACGGTTCCTCATAGGCGGGTGTACCGGCTCTGCCCGGGACTGCGATATTGATTGCAGTGCGCCGAGCGCTGGCAGCCTAATTGTACCCGGGATTAGACCACGCACAGAATAAAGAGGGTGCAGAACAAATTATTCAAACGGAACATAGGACAACACAATTTTGCAATTCAATTTATTTGTTGTCAGACACAGATACAGTTTTATTTTTTAGTCGGTAATAATAGTCACTATTTCATAAATAACTAGTTTTTGAGTAGGTATGGAGACTTTTGATTATAAACGCGGGAGTATTTGTGAACGCTGTTGTTTCTAGATGTTTGAGTTAAAAAAAAAACACAAAAGCTACTGTTGTTGTACAACTACAGATAAGGGTGTTCTTGGCCGGAATTTCTACGGATTGCACGGTTTTTGTTTTAGATTGTCTTGCAAATTGTTTCTAGTGTTAATAATGTTAATTTGGTGTAATTTGGTGTTATAGATGTCCATGTTTATGAACAATGTGTAGAATAACTAAAATAAAGTGTCATGGTGCGGCTGAAGTGAGATTTACTTAGCAGGCTGGTGTTTGCTCGCCTTGCTACGTCGTTTATGATCAAACCAGTGGATTCGTGGAAATTCTCACCAAGGGCTCCGTAGAATCAGCGAAATGAATTACACCATCATTTCGTTGATACACAAGAATAAAGAATAACTAGACACTGGCTAAAATAAGCTTTTGAATGAAGTTTGATGGCCAAATAAAAAAAGAAAAAAGAAATAAAATAAAACAACAACAGATAACATGAATTTTCTCATCATAAGCACTTCGTCATTGCTGATATTTTCTTCATGTCCTGACATGTCATGTCTGTTCATGTGTTTTCATCACGTGCTTCTGTGTGATAACAGAAGCAAGTGATGAAAACACTTGAACTGAACTAATTACATGAAGGCCTTCTAAAATTTTGTCTGGTGACTGCTTGTGGGGTCTACCCTTTAACGATACAGTACACTGTAATTATTCTGCCACGAATCGGTCGTGTGCAGTATAAGATAAATGTAAAGATATTCTTCTGTAGCAACCTTAATTTATTGCTGGCCTGGCACGGGCCGGATTACCTCGCCTTATTGTGCCGGTAAACGAATTACCGCCTTCCGCCGAGTCGGTTAAACCCTTTCTGCGGCGATTGGTCATCTGCCGGCGGCGCTGTGATGCGGCTCACGCTTGGCGCCAATTAGCGGATAGTTTAGATTGTTTGCTGGGGATTAGGGGGGAAATGCCAGTGTTGTAAGGAAATATTGTTTCTGGTCAATTTTTGCCATATAGTTTTTAAGAAAAAGGGAAATAGAAATGCCAGGTAGTGACGTTTTTCTCTCGCAATAAGTCTAGTTGGTCACGATTTCCGTTTCTTACATGCAAGCCCACCATCTCTTCAATATTTCTGCTTATGGACAAGTAAAAATGTATTTCATCTAAGAAGAATACCGTCTTTAATGTAGTAATATCTCAGTTTTGTGCTTCTGTATTTTGTAACTGGACTTTTAAGAGTACAATTGGAAGTAATAGGTACCTATACAAATATTAATTCATCTTAAGTAGGTATGATGCAAATAATTAACAAGCCTTGTTTATTTTGAAATACATGACATATTAATTAATAGATTTATTTAATTAATAAAAAAATATTATTTTTCTTTGGCAAAAAAATATGGGCTATGCCACTCGGGAAAAAGGATTCTTACTCTATTACAAATCCATTGAGGTATTTAGAAGTTATGATTTAATTTTTTTAAGAATGGGCATGTGTGGATACTTATGATATAAATTAGGGTTCCGTCTTTGGGTTGTAAGTTTGATTGTTTTGGGTTGAGAGTGACACGCAATTTATTTTAAGTATCGCGCCTTTTGCCTTCATTTAGCACCGTCGAATTGGCTCATACATCCCACTAGTGAGGAATTCGCATTCCGGGCCCTAAACACATAACTCGCCTCTGCACGTCGGTTAATTACTCTCGTCGTAATATAAGCCGCGTTGCTTTCTATTATCCCGAGCTATTACCTTGGTTACGCGTGTGTATGTGTGCAGCTTAATCTTATTTGTTACTAGTAATCACCCGTGACTTTACTTGTTCCATTACTTGTCTCTAAACTTCTTCTTTTTACCATGGTCTACTATTTTTTTATAGGGTCGGCTCTGTATGTTGGCTTCGATTCTTTTTCAATGGAACCCACTTTTTGATACCGATTTTATATTTTATCGTAAGATACCTCAAATACCTAATTCGTCTTTATTTGCGTTCAATCCTATTTTTAAAAACTTTATTTGCGTTCAATCCTATTTTTAGCTATGCTAGGTAAATGTGGATATATTGACAAAATAAGTATTAGTAAAATAAAATAAATAAATAAGTGTAATTGTCCTTATTCGCCTCGCCAATATGTTAACTATCTATTTCTAAAAGACACGAGTGCAATTGATAATTAGTACTTAATTATAATTATTTATATCTATCACCCTATTCCCATTATTTATTTATTTCCACGTTTGCTTCGGTTTAGGACAGATTCTGGTTTGGGCATATTCTTGTTAGGGCACAGTATGGGTAGGTATGGGTGCGACATGGAAGGTAACCAAAGAGATCAGGCGGCCAATTCAGGTATTCATCTGTGGTAAATACTTGGCATTTTCCGTCCAACGAAAACCTGTGGGAGGCGTGCCGGGAAATGCCAATTGACAACCAGATTAAGGGCGCATTGGCGCATTAATCCATGCTTATTTAGGCATGGATGAGTCATAGTCTTAGAAGAGTGGCCACACATATCTCGAGGCAATACCCAGAGTGGTACCTCCAAGCGGAAAGTGGTCCATCCTAATCAGCCCTAGCGACGCACTGTGGCAGCGAAGGCGAAGACAACCGGACTAACCTGGCCTGAAGTTAAGCTCGTAGCCTACGCGTTGGCAAAATACTGTTGAAGCCCTCTGGCCCCACCTGGGGGCTCTAGGACCTCAAGTCAAGTATTAATATTTCATCAGTAGTAGGTACTGGCTTTTGATTGAAGAAGTCTTTTTTTTACCATATAGATTTTCTTTACATTGAAATTACCGTAGAATGAAAATTTTGTAAATGAACCCTCAAGCGAAGCTGGTATTGATAGATATCATGTACACGGTGAAATTTTGATCGTTCTGAACCCTTAAAGGAGTGATTCAGCCCATGGATATGAACATCTTTCCTATCGGTCCAATGCTGGGAACTCAAAAAAAAATAGGCAGTTTCATACAAAAAAATTCGGCCGCCCGGTCAATTTGTATGGGAACGTCTTTTATTTTATTGGATACGCACCTTACACTCTTCTTCAGGTCACAGCTGAAAATCTGTGTATTGCTTTCAGGCAATATTACCACTGAGCTGCGTCCTGTTTGTATTGCTGTAGCACACGCATCGAGAAATGCGCAGGTAGGTATTTTGTATTTGAGTTAATTTTTGTACTTGCTTTTTCTTATGACTGTGTATTTTTTTTTGTATGTGTGTTATGGCAGTTTCAAAAAATTTTTTGAGTTCTCATCATCGGTCCCATAGGAAAAGTTGTTTATATCAACGGGCTGAATCATCCCTTTAACGGTCCAGAACGACTAAAATTTCACCGTGTATAGAGGTGAATGTATAGGTATGTTGAGTGAGGTATGTCGTTCCCCACACAGTGGCGGGTTAACGTGTCAGTGTGTGTGGAAATTTACTAATTAACATAGAGGCAGCGCGGGTAATTGTTAATTTGGCACATTCGCGCTAAATGACGCACGGCCGAGTGCGGGGCGCGACAATTTATTACTTGTATGTGACAACCGCCAGTGTGACGAGAGCTGGTGCCGCGAGCTTTGGAAGTATTGTGAGGAGTCTGGCCGGGCTGGCCGCATTACTTTAAGGGTCGCGTTCGCAATGTTGCTTGTGAAACAATTTGTTGGGAGGTGTGCCCTATAGGTTTGGGTTTTTAGCTTGGATTTTGTTGGATAAAGGAAAGGTAATTTTGGAGGAGTAAGTTTTGGGAGAGCTTCTACTTTCTTTGCTTCCTCAAAGAAATGAACAAGGTTTAAATGAGTCACAATCTGATCTGCGATAATTCTAATCTGACAACTCAGATTAGAATTATCGTAGCCTTAACTGTCTGTCCTGTAGTGGCAGGTATGGCATCGATCTCCCGAGCTGATACTTGTTTGTCCCTCATTCATCCGAGATGAGTACTATCCCAATATCTTCATTCCTTTCTCAAATTTCATATATTTCTATCCTTCCCCAGTTTAGAAACGCTTTCAATGGGCAGCAGCTTTGGAAGCAAAAGAAGCCGAAGTTACTGCGCTCGCCAACCCGCCTGCCAAGTGTGATGAGTATGGCAAAATCCTTAAGAGAGGCTTTTGTCCAGTGGACTTCCTACGGCTGCAATGATGATGATGATCCAAAGGCAAACATACACTACTTACACAGACCCTGTATACATTTTAGTAGAATTTTATATACTAGAGCTTCACACTCGCTCTGAAGATGGCCGTCTGTATAGGCTGAAACATGTCGATGATACCGACTAATCCTTACTAATATTATAAATGCGAAAGTGAGTTTGTTTGTTTGTTTGTTACGCTTTTACGCCGTAACTACTGAACCGATTATCATGAAATTTTGCATGCAAGTTCTCTGGAGTATGGAGAAGGACATAGGCTACCTTTTATCCCGGGAAAAAGTACTATTCTCGAGGGCTCGACATTGACGCGGGTGGAGCCGCGGGCGAAAGCTAGTAATACATAAGTAAACCGTTGTTTTAGAGTTTAAAGATACTAGAGCTTTGAAATTTATTTAGATGGCACTTAAAAATACAATCATTACAAATCACACCATTAACAAAATAATATCATTAACTCAACAAACAACACCCGCCACCCTCCAACACGTACAATAAAATTATACGCTTAAGCACAGCGATTACTTTCATCACGCCACGTCATCATAATGTCTTCTTTCTACTTCTCGTTTATTATGTAGCAAATGAAAATACAATACATACAAAGCCAGCAATGAATAGGGCAGAAATTGATAGAGTAGGAGAGATTAGTGATCGTGGTAGAGGTCAGTAGGGTTGTCCCGCGGGACGGGCTCTCTTCGCACTTATCGGTTCGTTTGTTTGCGCTAATCGATGGATCGTTGGCGCATTAAACAGATAAACACGAGTTGATAGAGCCATTATTGTTTGTTTTGAATTACTTTATGCGACAGTTTTGAAGGGCTGTCGTTTTTATGTGTTTTTGTATATTTTGGTTTCTCTCAAGTATAGACCTTTATCGTGCAAACCTACTTAAATTTACAAATTTAACCCATAAATAAAGTATCGAAGCTGAAGTTAGTATATTTCTGTTAATTTTATTGAAAGAAATTGTTCACAGTATAAAAAAATTTCAACTACTCTACAGGTACTTAACTAGGTAAAAAGTTATTCATATTTTTTTCCTACCTTTTAGCTTTAACTTACACCTATCATTCCACTATTGAGCGAAAGTACTAAGTGCTTATGAAACAATTGACAAAGACTTCCAAAGCTCAACTAAAATACACCTTGACGTTGAATCTGTATATTTATAGTGGCTCATAAAGTTTAAATCTCTTCCATACTTATCTAGGAGAAAAGTAAAAACATAGAATGTACAAGCTTTTTTTACCGCGCATATCTGATAAAGGGCAAAAATCTAAAGAATCGTGTTTATGCAAGAACCATGCAGCTACCATCACTATTTAGATTCCTTTTTCCACCTTTATAATTTCCACCTGTATATTGGTATCCCACCAATATGCTAAACGTGGCTCTAGGCATTACTGACTAAGGCTCTGTCTACCACGCAAGGGAAAGAGACGTGATAGCATATATGTAAAGGTAAAATACAGCTTAAATCAAAAGTAATTTTTACTTTGATATCAGTAGGTAATTCAAAGATTCCGTCCTCATTCGACCTCATCACAGTAATTTGTTATTTAACCGCGACATCAGCTCCTTTCACACGGCTTATTACAAACCGCGACTTGTTTTCATAAAGCGACTTTTTAATTTGTCCGCCATTCCAGTCATTCCATTACCGAACGCCTCAATAAGGCGCACAAAGGTTCTTATTTACGGAGTGCATAATTCCATTTCTCCGTAGAACGGAGCGGAAGCCGCGGGCGGACCAATCAGGTGCAGGCGCGCTAAATGGCGGATTGCAGCGTGTTCTCAATTTGAAACACAATGACGTCACGGCTCGGGGCGGTTGCATTGCTTTGGACACGTTTTGATTAGTCGTAGTGTGCGGTCTGCGGACGGGACAGGTGGAGGAGGAATTGGGATTAATGAAATCATTGTAATTATAAAAAAAATATGGTACCTAGTCATAGAATTTTTTTTCTATTGATTCTGACTGGTACTCATAGAAAGTGGTGTAAGTTTAAACTGCAATTTCCTAAACAGAATCTGTCATTGTTTACGAATTTGCAGTTGAAACTAACTCTGTCTTATTATGTGGACTAACGTCAGTACCTGATTTTTTCATCTAAGTTATCCCGGTTACATCCTCAGCCGAATGTTACAGTATTCATGATGTAATATGATTTGCTATAGTTTTTACGGCCGGCCGCATGCCGAAGAGTGAAGCTCTAGACCCGCAAGCAAATACATGTGAAAATGGAGTATTTCCCGTGCCGGGAATCGAAAACGGTGCCCCTCGTCTAGCAAACTCTCATGTTAATCACTGTGCCACTGAGCCCTGCTTACTGGCTACGTAACTTATACAATAAAAAACCAAAACAAGTCCAACGGTGGTCTGTTTACTTTTTAACAGCTGTTATTGTCAATTCGTTGGAGAAAATTTTAATATTACACCGACTTTAGTCCTTAGATTTTACAACAAGACAGACAAAATCCGTAGATCAAATGTTGTAAACTTAATTTCACTCACATCATTTGCCATCAACAATTTGATATAGGTAAATATTGCAATGATGATGATAATAACATACACGCACTCTCACCAGACACCGACAAAGAAATTGGATCCACTACCTCCGTGACTACTCATCAACAGGGTTCTGCGTAGACCCTGTAGTAGTAGTTCATAGGACTACGGCGCGTAAGGGACGCGCGCCTTGAAAATGGGCTCCTGTCGAGTTCCAACTACTGTCGACTACCCGATGAAATGGCACGGTAGTGACTCGTTTTTATACACGCTAGCGCTAACTAGCTATCGCCAGCGGCGCCGCCCGCGTCAATGTCGATCCCTCTAGAACAGTACTTGTTACAGGGATAAAATGTACCCTATGTCCTTTTCCGTACCCCAGAAAAAGTGTATGCAAAATTTCATGATTATCGGTTTAGTAGTTATAACGTTAAAGCGTAACAAACAAACAAACTCACTTTCGCATTAATAATATTAGTTAGGATACTCGTAAGACAAACTCCCGCACAAAACGCCAGTTGCAATCAAATCAATACGGGTTTACTTCATAACTCTGTTTCAGATTTTCTTCCCCTTGATACTGAGCTCGTAACGCAATCAATTTAAAACGAGGGAACAACTTCGTAACAATTTCTTTCCTCGGACTTACTATGATCGTGGTGAGAGAGTCTACAAATCATTTCAAAGAAGGAAGATATAAACATATAAGCCGTTAAAAACGCTACTAAATCAATATCCATAGGATATATCTTTACTTTTTAAGCAGTTTTTTGCAGTTTCCCTCCCATTGAATTTTGACCCCGTAATTGAAAACGAGGGTACAACTTTGTAACAACATCTTTCATACATACATATATACATACTATCTTTTTTTACCCTTGCGGGGTAGACAGAGCCTAGGTCTATGAGACCTAAAAGTCACGCTTAGCGTGTTGGTGGTTAAGTATTTTAACCCATTTCCTCGATCGGCTTTTACGATCTGCGCGGGAAGAAAAGCATCTGGTACATTCTAAGTTTTTTTTCTCCCAGACCAGAGTGGAAGAGAATCTTTCTTCTTATCTAGGTATATGATGGTATTGATGGAGACAACAAGATCAACGAACTCATAGGAAAGGATATGCATTCATACAGATAATCCTTCTTTTGTCGGCTAAGGAGGAGGACTTGACGATCTCTGTTGGTCAGTGGTACCGCATGGCTCAATGCCTGGCCAGCACATGATGGAAAACGATAATTTTCAGTACATAATTACCTATTCTTTAATTTAATTTAAGAGCTTTTTTAAAAAGAGACATTTTCTGAGATGAAAATATTTTCTTTCTTTTGTTTTCATAACACAAGAAGTAACATTGGATTCGAGAGTATACGTTTCCTTAATGAACACTAGGCCTCTGATGGACTCTACTAGCTCTACCCACAGCAGTTCAATAAAGTAACTTTTTATGCGGTAGTAATAATACTCTTTCCATGACCTATCTTTACATATGAACTTTTAATTCTCTAGTGAAATTGCATTACACATCGCTCTACAAATCGAATAATGTAGTTTGACAAAAATTGCTAATGTCAACAATATCGTGAAATATACTTTGAAGAATTCTTCAAAGTATAACTTCAAAGTATATTTACCTGTATGGATTGTTCTTATATCTAGTTTACTGCCTCACTGCTCATTATTCTCAGTACTGCAGTCCTTCTTCTGAGTATCTCATATTCAGGTTAAACGTCTAAAATACAGGAAATGTCATATCAGTGGCGAAATTAGTTACACTTTTTGTCCACAGCAAATATGGTTATGCTACCTTATTAAACAGAAATACGTTCTGCTTTCGATAGGACCACGCCCGGCAGTTACATGATTTGTGAAACGGAAGCAATTGGGTGCTATTGGGTCCAATTGGGTGCCGACTGCAAGTCAGGGCGCTAACGACGCAGCGGCCGGCAAAATAAACAAGATGCGTCGCGAGAAATTATATGCTGTCGATGTGTGGCGCGAGGGATAAGAGAGAGCGGGTCCAAAAGCGGAGACAATTTTGATTTTCAGCAAGAAATGTAAAACTTTGTAAAAATTTCATAGAAGACACTTTACGTAAGTATGGTTAAAAAATAAACATGTTTTTTGTCTTAAATCTATGGTCATGTTTCTCAGCTTTCTTGAACTAGCGATATTTTACAGAATGACAATTGAAGTTTATTTTTTCAAACCTTGATTTAAGTACACTTTTTTCTACTGTGCTGTGTGCTGTGATCACTGACTTATAGAATCAACGTTTATATATAAAATTCTCTTGAGAGCACATATAGTCCCCGTATTAGTCTGATCCAGAATTGATAATTTATTATATTTGTTTTCATTAAAAACACGCACTCACATAAGACAAGGAGGAGGGCATCGAAGCAAATCTGCCAGCATCTCTCCGAAGCCGCTTCACGTGCTTACTAGACCCTTTCATAGGCTAGACTGACAAACGCTGAGTTCGAGCAGACGCTCGACCGCTGGCTTTGCCGCTTCTTCTTACGCCCTACACCTTGGAACAGCTGCGCTAACTAGGCAACTAACAGCCGTGAATAAGCGCTTTCGGCGGTGTCCGGCGAACCACCGTAATTGCTCCAATACCGCTGCGCGCGTAATTCGAGGTCTAATCAAACTGTTTGTTTGATCGACTCCAAAATTATACGCGCCAAATTAACTTGTCAACGTTTTTTTGACAAATAGGCGTATAAGTCTACCGTATAGCGGTGAAATATAGTTGTAGTCAACTAAGGATGAATACAGGCTAAGAATTCGATAACCTACAAGAATGATGCATCTCCGACTCAATATAAATCTAAAGCCTTTTTGATGAATGTTCTGTATATTTGGGTAAGATGCATTCCTGACACTTGAGTAGGTTCACTTTTAAATGACACCACATTTTCTTAAAATGATGGTGTGTTGTATTTTATCGTGACACATGAAAAGTGGTTCCGCTACGTACTGTATTTTGGGGCAATACAGTTAATGAATTATTTTTTATTAATTTAATGGATTATTTTTTATTCATTTAATGGATTATTTTTTATTCATTTAATGATTCTTTTTTATTCATTTAATGAATAAAAATAAGGTGAAGTGATACCTAAATGTATTCAAAGTGACTACAAATTTGTCATTGAAAGCAGTCATTATGTTCAACAATTTCACATCAAGAAGGCAACAAAAAAAGGACCGCCAGGAAGAATCGCACTGGTAATACCACATGTTATTTTCATAATAGCCGTCTGTCCGTCTGTTTCTGAAATAACTTCGTCCACGGCTGGCTGGCCACATTGTCTGACTGTCATTTAACACTTCACACCGTAATGAGGGAAAAGTTGTGTACTTACCTGTTATCATTAAAGTAACCGTTACAATTGAAGTTTTAAAAATGTAATATTGCAAAACTATAATGAGAACCCGACTTTTGATGATAGGTATCCGGATAGCCTTGAGAATCCTGACTATAATTTTTCAACTAAGTACAAACACGAAAAGTTGAAAAAAAAAATTGGTTCAGTAGTTGCGTGGTAAAGCTTTCATCATCAGGTCCCCTTTAGTCTCCACTACAGGAGCACGACCCTCTCTGTACCTACTACTAGGGCCATACTTGGCCAGAGCAGCCAGAGGACTTGGCCTACACTTAAAGCTTTAAGATTACTTCATTATATATAATAAAACCGTTTTGCAGCCTATCCAGAGGACTATCTTCAGAGCTGAGTAAAAAAATATATATGGCCTTATTTTTATTTATAAGTAGGTAATATTATATTTAAAACAAATAAATACTTATACCTAATCTCTTTTCCATGATGGTCTGGGAGAAGATAAAAAACGTAGAATGTGCCAGCTGCTTCTTTTCTCGCGCAGTCCGTAGAAGCCGGTCAAGGGAATGGGCGAAAATCTGCAGAATCATGACAATAGGCGATGCGGCTAGCAACCCATAACTATTTTGATTCCGTTTTTCACATTTAGGCCCACTAATACGCTAAACGTGACCATTTGGTCTTATGAACTTAGGCTCTGTCTACCCTGTAAGGGATAGAGAAGCGATAATAATATACAATACTATAGTGTTAAGCGTTTCTTTTGGTCTCTTTTCTTCCATTCTGGTTAAGAAAAAACGTAGAAAGTAGGTATAAACTGCTTCTTTTCCTGCGCATTCCCTAGAACCGGTCCATTCCCGGGGGAATGGGTGAAAATCTAAGGAATCATGTCAGTAGGCGATGCGGCTAGCAACCCATCATTATTTTGATTCCATTTCCACCTATACGCCTACTAATACGATAAACATTGCCTTTGCGTTTTTGGTGTTGGGCTCTGTCTACTTACTGATTATTACGTGTTTATCCCTTATGGGGTAGACCCTATAAGGGATAAACACGTAATCAGTAAGTTTTAAGTTCCCCGTTGCATCCTCAGCTTTAATGATTTTGGATACCTATTACTTATGACAGCACCAATTTAATATGTAGGTACTCAGTTCGTTTGTTCCATTAAGTATAAAGAAGATACGACTTACTCCTAAAAGTATCGAAGTATAGGCGCATAATTCTAGGTAGAGGTTTGATTTTTCTAATACAAAACCCTTTAAGACATGTATTACAGCAGGCGATTAAAAATACCGTTTAAGTAGTTTTTACCATACTGGTCTGGGAGAAATGGAAACACGTAGAATTTGCCAGTTGTTTTTCTTCCCGTACAGACCCTAAAAGCAAAGGTCCAGAGAATGGGCAAAATCTAAAGAATCACGACAATAGGCGCCCACCAACACGCTAACCGTGGCTTTTCGGTCTTATGACCTTGACCTTGTCTACCCTGAAAGGGATAAAGACGTGATAATATGCATGTATGTACGTAGTAGATATTTTCACTGATAAAGCTTAGCCAGCTTCATTCTTAGTCCACTTTAAATAGCAGAAATGAAAAAAAAAATTGTTTTTGTCAATACAACATCTTGTAGCTCATCACGGAACCCTCCTTCACGACACGTCTTATTGCAGGCGATTAGAAAACCGTCCAGTAGACGATTCACCGACATAAGGCTAAGCCACTCGTTCCGTAAGCCCACTTTAAAAAGGCACTCTTCAAACCACATTTCGCCAATCGGATTACCGCCGGCCTCAAAGGGAGTTCGACTCGCTAACAACATTCAACATGTTCCTAATATGTTTTTTAATTACTCAGACCGGCTACATGAGTAAATACAGCTGACTAGGAGATTGTCTCTACCAAATTTATAAGCTATGGTTGTAAGCTCCCGTAGTGGTATTTCCAACAAGAGTTTGGAGGCAGATTCCCGTGACTTAAATAAGAATGCTTCACAACCATTTTATGCTTCTTTTTGTTAAATTTCATAAATTCCGCGAACGTTAATTTATCTTTAATTCAAAATAACTCATTGTACCGCAAGTGCTTTTGAGTTGCAGGCCCCAGTTTTGACCGGACTGGTCGATAAGGAAAACGACCTGTTTGACCGGGGTATTAGGTGTTTATCTTCATAAGTATTTATTATTAAATATGGTATCGTTGGGACTTAAGATACAATTTGATAATGTTAAAACCGACTATTTAAAATTTACTAACTTATTAACTCATTCCTGGAAAATGAACTGATGTATCAATTAAAGTTGTATTGTGTCTCGCTCAGTGTCCGTCAAAGTGTCAAATGCCAAAACAGTTATGTCAAAACTCAGAACAAGGACGTCATAATCACACGGATTTTTCAAAATGAGCCTGTAAATGTATATATAAAATTTTCATTGATATATTAAGAACACCTAAGGTGAATTTTCTTAAATTAAAGTAAAAATTAATTTGTATTTAATTTTTTAACCGACTTCAAAAAAAGGAGGAGGTTACTCAATTCGACCGTATATATATTTTTTCTTCTAGGGACTGTAATTTATTGTTTTGTATTGTTTTATAGGTCAAAAAGTTACCAGAAATAAATGAATTTTATTTTATTTATTTTTAAAGAAATAAAATTGTTAGAAAATATATTAATTTAATCAGTACATACTTAATACACTTCCTTGATATCAAATACAAGTTTTATTGACAGGTATCATGCTTTTTTGGGCTTCATAAAAGTTTTTACTCACGTGCCTGGTTAGTCGCGTCCGATACACGATTATGATATCGGGCGGATTTGCGTTATTGCAAATTGATTTCAATAGTTCCAATATCATCATACAGATTATCGTGTCGGCAATATCATTACATTGATTACGGCAATGAGGTGCACACCGAACAGATTGGATATTTCATTTTAATGATACGTACAAATTAACAACCGTATTACTTATTTTAAACTCATAATTACTTAATTAAATTATAGCTATTAGGATATAGATTACAACTACGATGCGCACAAAAAATATAGATCGGACATTTAGTCTTAATAATTGTAGTATTATACAACCGTAGCTCTTGTATCTTTTAGGTAGCTGCCGTTTTTAACATCAGTATAAAACATACCGGGATATATTATTATATTACTTGATTATTCAAGAAAGTTCTCCGGTTCGATCCCTGGTCAGGCCATGATGAAAAACTATCTTTTTCAGATTGATTTGGGTCTTGGATGTTTATCTATATTGTACTATATTATATAGTAGTAACCTCTCCAACCCGTCTGGCGTTAGCGTGGAGAGTGTAGGCCAAGTCCTCTGGATGCTCTGGCCAAGTATGGCCCTAGTAGTACAGAGAGTGTCGTCCTCCTGTAGTGGAGACTAAAACGGACCTGATGATGATATAGTAGTATCTATATACATATAATAAAACAGTAAAAATATTTTGTCTGTACATTTAGAATTTTTGACTGAAATGGATAGAGGGACACTTAAAGAGAATAATAGAAAGCAAAAAACATTTTTTCGAATTTCTTGTCTGTCTGTCTGTCTGTCTGTCTGTCTGTATGTATGATCACGATTATCTCCGAAAATACTGAACCGATTTACTTCAAACTTTCACCAATTGCTTTGTTTTAACTCGGCAAAACATTTAAAGTTTGTTTCATCAAAATCGGTTCATTCAAAAAAAAGTTATCGTCATTTGAATGAATTCAAAGCATGAGTTTGCCTTGCCTGCAAATATATAGCACTTACTTATATATAAATATAAGTAACATAGGAAAATTAAAATCCAAAGTCAATTCATCATCATTATATGACGGCATTATACCTATCCATACTAATATTATAAATGCGAAAGTAACTCTGTCTGTCAACCATTAAACCAATCTGGATGAAATTTGGTATGGGGGTAGTTTGAGACCCAGGGAAGGACAGGGTATCTTTTATTCCGGGAAATTCTACAGTTCCTGAGGGATGGACACTAACGGCAGCGGCGTAGCCGCGGGAAAATTTGACTTATATATCAACGCAAACCGAAACTGCTGCGCCTAGAAACTTGAAATTTGGTACAGGGGTTCTTATGATGATGTGAGTGAGCGCTAAGAAAGGAGCGTCTGTCGTCTTTTTTACGCTTCAACCATTGAACTGTTTTGGATGAAAATAGGACATAGGGTATGTTTAATTCCGGGAAATTCTACTATTCCCGAGGGATCGATACTAACGCGGGCGGAGCCGTGGGCAACAGCTAGTCTGTTATAAAATATAGTATCGTTGAGTAAGTATCCTACGACACAAGTTCGCAACTTCTGTGGGGCTAGCTCAATTTGCGTGATATGTCCTTATATGTACATTTATTTAGTATGTTATTTATTGTGTCGGTAATACTTATATGTCGGCAATAGTATTTAAGCGTTTACGTTATCGCAATTACTTGCAAATATCCAAATGAAATGCAATATATCCAAATGGTTTTTAAGATATTTGAGCTTCAAAACCACAATAGTTATGGTAGTTAAATTTTAAAACAGTAATTAAAAAATCTAGTGAATTGGTAATCTAAGATATTACGTTGAAAATCATTATCATTTGTAATTGTAAGTCTGGATATGAAAGGCATAGGTCGTATGTGGTAATCTGCCCAAAATGACTTTTTCACATCAAAATACCAACGTTTCTTTTTCTAGTTCTGGCAAACTAACTTTTGTATTTCTATCTCTCTAAGTGGGAACAAATTCGATGATTATGAACATTAAAATCAAGACAATTTCCCAAACCAAACACTTTTATTGCAAAAAGTTCTAAATACGTTGTACTTTGGCCATAACTGTTACTCTCTGCATAATATTTATGCGTTTATAGTAAACATTCCCTAAAATAGCGTCAATAATTCAGTTATAGTGTCATTGAGCGCGCGCGTCACGGGTAACGATATCCAAACACACAGACAGACAGGAATGCTGGCGACAAACACGGCACACTTGAGAACACATAATCAGGCGCTCATTGTCTGCTTGTGTGTTTGTCCTGTCGTCTTGAGCCCACCACCGTTAATAGTTCTAATTTACTTGGGATACTGTTGATTAACAATTTGATGAATAGGGACTAGTGCTGAACAAAGAGTTGACAGAAACATATGGCCAAAACCACACAGTGGAGTCTGGGTTTCAATTCTCAACAATACTAAAATAGAAAACTAAAATGATCTGACTGAAGTTCAGTTTTTTTTTCAAGGTCAAATATTTTATCACCGTACTATATGTTAAATAACATTTGGTGAACGTTAACTTACATTACACATTATTATTTACAATAATATTATTGTTGACGCTAATAATTGACAGCTAAGTTTACGCTGCTTCCAAAACAAGTGCAGAAAAAACGGCAACAAACTGCCCAGCGCATTTTCTCCATATTATTAATAAAATCTACTTCGCAAGTGACCTAAATCTAGCGTTTTGTTGCTGCAACCTTAAGTTATTGGAATGGATAATTAAAATCCTCTCCTAACAAACTATGATTCTTGTACACATATACACGATAGTCTAATTATACGAGTTAGCACTACAATCTATGATAGGCTCGTCTACAAACGAGTCCACTCACCTATTTCTAAACCAACACACGTTTATTCACAACCTATTTATTTATGAATGTAAAAGTCATGACACCGCTTACACGTAATAATCCTCATCGAGCCTCTCGAGTTATTTTCTCAGCCTTACAAGCCGGGCCTAATAAAACATGTGGACCACCCTTCCTCCGCTCCGCGAGATTCCTCTAATCACAATTACACATTTATTTTCTCTCAAAACTCGAGCTGACAGCTCGAGACGCATCCCGTGTCACTCCTTTGTATCGCCCACCAATTATCATAAACACTCCAAAACCTTTCAATCTCAAACGTATAAAGTTCAAAATTGGTTAACATGCGAGCAAATTGAAATTGGTTCGGAGAAGAGGTGCCTACACGCTCATTAGTGTTTGTACAAATAATAATAGAGTGGGGTATTGTGGTATTGCAACAATATTAAAATAATACGGAGATATTAAGGCCCTTTGTCCGTCTGTCTGTTGGCCGATATCGGAGGATGTTGAGTGTTAATGATTTGCATTATATCGCTGGTTTGTTGAGAAACGAGGTGAAAGCTTTTGTTGGCAAGAAGTCTATTTCGCCTCGAGTAGGAACCTTCTATACATTCCATTAGATTTGAGTACATAATGTTACAGCAAAATTGCGTCTTTAGTCTTTATATCATTATACAGGTGAAATTGATTTCATTAGCAAACTTTTAAGGAGTGAATCAGAGCACGAATCTAAACAACTTTCACTATGGGATCAACTCCGAAATTGGAAAAAGAAATCAGCTATTCCATAGATTTTGAAAAAAAGCAGATATTTTTTTACGATATCGAAGATGGTCCCATAATGAATCACTCCTTAAACGTATGCTAATGAATTAAATTTCACCCTGTATAATGTTTCAATAACTGAGTGCTATAGTTGTGATGATACAGAGACAGATTGAAAAGATCTGGCTATAAGTACATACAACGACGACATTTTAATTATATTCCGCTAGCAAGGACTTCACTTGAAGTCACTTGTCAATTCTGTGAAATAGAATATTAGGGTGGTATCGTGAAACGCTCAATCATCGCTCAAAGCTAAGGCAATTTATTTGTACTAGATGCTAGACTCTATAACAGAGGACGACCTAAAAAGAGATGGATATAGTGTGTCAAGGAGAGTATGAACAAGAAAGGAGCGACAAAGGGTTTAGTAGGCGACAGATCAAAATGGAGAGTATGACATACTGTGCCGACCCCACATGAAAAAGTGAGATAAGGTAAAGGAAGAAGAAGAACAATAATGTAGGTACTAGACTCGGTAGGTAATAATAAAGAGTAGTCTGTATCTTGTATTGCAGAGTATCTTGTACCTTTAAACGAGCAATTTCGAGTTTTCATGCGTTTATCATTCCACGCAGAATATGGTCGGTAATTTCGTGCCAGCCACTGTCCGTCTGGTCCAGCGGGTTAAGTTAAGACGCGGACGGCAAGAAGGAAGTGATACGGGTTTGAATCTCACCCGGTGACTTACGTTTGTTTATTTTTATATGTATAATTTTATATATATTTTATATTTAATTTTTATTTTTTTTAGACAAGTATAAAAAATGTAGTTAATGATTGAGATAACAATATATGTATATTTCTCATAAATATAGATTATCACCTAAATAACACCATATTACAATAAACAGTAATAACCGAGCGAAGCTCGGTCGCCCAGGTACTTGGGATATTATAAGTACCGAGTAGACACATAATATCTCGAAGGAGTGGCTACGTTATTAGTTTCACGATAAAGAGCATGGGAGGTAGGTCAATGCATCCTAAAAACATCGTAAAATCAATATAGCACGTATAATCTGACAGTTTGAGTGTTATAAAATAGCCTCAATTCAATGTATAGGCTGTGGAGTGGTGACCATCGCCACAGCTGTGCACACAGCCCACCACAGTTTAATTGTCCAGGCGGACGCAGCAAATATACTATCGATTGCTACATGGCCGTAGAATTAAACGCGGTGTTAAGACTTATGACGGTAATTATATTCTACTTTAGGTAGACTGTTGAGGAGAATTACACAGCTATAAATATTTGATTACCTATCACAATGTACGTAGATAGGTACTAAACATTTTTTCCAATCCCATACGAAAACTTGAGCCGACCAAACAATTTGTATGAAAATGTAGATATAAACGATTTACCAGCTTTGGTTCCTTAAGAAAAGTTGTTCATATCTTGCTGTCAGTGCTGTCACCACTTCAAGGGAATGTTGAGGGTTAATTTTTTTACCCGGTATCATCATCATCATCATCATCATCAGGTCCTTTTTAATCTCCACTACAGGAGCACGACCCTCTCTGTACTACTAGGGCCATACTTAACCAGAGCAACCAGAGCAACCCGGTATAATATATTATATTTCATTACAGGTAATATACTTGGTTAAATCATAGGCTGGTAAGACCTCCTCCTTTTTTAAATAAATAAAATAATATAAAAATCGTTTATTTTCAGACTATTAAAATCCATATAGCGAGAGAGAAGATTCAAAATTATTCATCAAAATCTGTCGCCAGATGGGTCACGAAATTACCTATAAATAATGTAATTCCTTGAACCTCCTGAAGACCGCCCCATCCATTCTATCCGCTATCATCTCCAGCACGTAAAGTCGGTTAAAAATATGTGTACTATTTGTCACCGACTCCTTAGGAGGAGTTTCTCGATTTGGTATTTTTTTTTATTGTTTGTGTCGTTTTAACTCTGTCATCTTTGTCGTCACTTGTCATCATGAACCAATTTGATTTTTATTTGGAAGGTTATGTTTTTGAATTGGCCCTATCAAATTGCATCAATATTGGTTCAGTAGTTCCATTGAAGTCGGTTTTTTTTAAGGATTTTCTTATTCAAATATTGATAAAGCACAGTTTTTATATAAAAAAACAAGTTCAGTCAATCTACTGAACAAATTAAAATGGGACCAATATCAGAGCATACCTTTTCAAATTAAGATTTTATTTAAACGGTTCATCAATGAAGGAGTTGTAAGGAAACAAACATAAAAATTCATACATCGAATTGAAAACCTCCTTTTTTAAGTCGGTTAAAAAGTAACAGATGCCTGGTAAGGGTGGGGTACACAAAGATATGAAAAAAACGAAGATGATCAACTAACTTGGTGCCGTGTGGTATTCGGCAGAGTAGAATAGGACCACTCCAAGTCTTCCCGTGGATGTCGTAGAAGGCGACTTAGGAAATACAAGCTAGACAAAGCTTATAAACATCCAAGAGACCTCTCCAACCCGTCTGGCCAGCGTGGAGAGTGTAGGCCAAGTCCTCTGGCTGCTCTGGCCAAGTATGGCCCTAGATAGTACAGAGAGGGTCGTGCTCCTGTAGTGGAGACTAAAAAGGACCTGATGATGATGATGATGATGATCAACTAACTTCTTTCATATCTTACATCCTTTACTTCCTTATCCTTACTAATATTATAAATGCGAAAGTGAGTTTGTTTGTTTGTTACGCTTTCACGCCGTAACTACTGAACCGACCATCATGAAATTTTGCATACAAGTTCACTGGAGTGCGGAGAAGGACATAGGCTACCTTTTATCCCGGGAAAAAGTACTATTCCCGAGGGATCGACATTAACGCGGGCGGAGCTGCGGGCGAAAGCTAGTTGTCTATATTTATGCTACTATGTACCTACTACTATAGCCCTATTCTGCCTTTTGCTAAATGTTTTTTTTTATCAAGATTAAGATTCGTATTATTAAGTTAATTCTTAATAAACAATGTTACAGACACAGAGTAAAGCTCTTTGCAACTATTTTCAACAAGCTCGCCCCTTGATATCACTCAGTAAGGTCAGCTAAGGATTTGTTGGCACTCCACACACACTCGCCATTACAGCCCTGAAAAATTCACGAAAGGGCCCGGTCTTCAAGAGTCGGGTTGACGAGCGCCTCCTCAAATTGGACGGTTGTTTACGAACTATCGCGATTGGTCCTCCGGCCCTAACCCTTACGCCGCTCATTATTCCATTTCCTCGCCTTTTTGGGTATTTGTTTACGTTGGGAAAGGAGATCTCGTCTTGAGTGTTGTATGGGGTCGAGAGATGGTTTGTCATGAATAGTTGAATTTTGTTTTCATTGATACCTAGTCAATTTACGTTTACAACCGCTACTACAATAGAAACGCCATTGTGCTTTAAGGTTATTGAGACTCTTCCATGCTGGTCTGGGAGTAAAGAAAACACGTAGAATGTACCAGCTGCTACTCTCTCCGGGCAAATCGTTAAAGCGAGGCGCTTTTTTATCTATGGTTAAAGTCGATGTAAAGAATGTGCGAAAATCTAAGGAATCATGTTAGTAGGCAATACGGTTAGCAACCCATCATTATTTTGGTCCCGTTTCGCACCTACATACTACTACCAACATGCTAAACGTAGTTCTGTCTACCCCGCAAGGGAAAGTATTGTATGTATATGCTTATCCTAACTAATTGACCAAGCCAGCGCGTTCATTCATTGATTATGCTTATGTTTCAATTTACTATAGGATGCTTCATGGGAATGGACGAAAATCTGAGGAATTATGCAAATAGGCGATCCGACAAGCTCCTATCATTAACTTGATTCCGTTTCCCACCTTACGCCCATTAACGTGCTAAATGGGCTTTTAGGCCTTTAAGACATGGGCTCTGTCTGTTCCGCAAGGGAAAAAGACGTGATAGTATGTATTTATGTATGTAGGAAACTTTATAAAATTTTCCATTCTAATAGCATCGACTCCTGGTTCCGTAGGGGATGTACCTCGATATAATATAGGTACAACGCTGCTGGGTGGCGCCCAGTCTCTCTGTAATCTCGTTATAGTGTTTTATGTTGTTCCACGGAACCCCGCCGGGTGATTTGTGTGTCTTGGTCGCTATAAAGCGGTGGCAGCTTATTCTAATGCTTGTAGTTCAAGCGTACACCTATGAGACAAAGAAACGACTTTCGTAGTTGAATAGATTAAAAGGGAATGTGTATTCTCTTCGCATATTTATTTATTAATTATTTAGCATAGACGAGAAACGATATAATTATGGTGATATAATACAAGACAACTATTATATATTTAGCTCTTATCTAAGTCTCTTTATAATTGAGTATCTAGTAGTATTTCGATTTTGCATATATTAAAAAATATATAAGAAATAAAAATATGACGTTCAAAAAGAGATACATGTATCCAATTTTGAATAAAAATCTTTGACTTTGACTTTAAAATCTATCCAATCTAACAAATGTAGGAATGCATAAACTATAAACATACATTGGTTGATGTGAGTTATTATCATTATCTATCAAGTAATCTGGTTACCCTTCCCTACGTACATATAGCTTCTAAAATAAAGAGGTCAGTGCTATTTTTAAAAACCGTAGTTAAAATTAAAATATTTCCGATTTCTTGCCGTGACATTTTCTCTTTCGATACTGTTTAACATTGGTTCTAATTTTAATCCGTGCTTTGTAACATTGAATGTAAAAACTAAGAAGGGAAATAATCTAACAAACTGATATTAAAAAGAAATCCTTGGCAATACACCTGCTCGCCTGCTCTTGTTGCCACAACAGATCAACAGTAACCCTTCACTCCGGAGAGTTTGGAGAGCAAACAGCGAGTGTCTCCAACTAGCTCGCCAAGACTCCGCGACTCCAAGGTGGGATCGCTTTGGTGCTCTGAGAGGGTTCCAACATCTTGAAGCAATTTATATTTTCCTTGAAGATTACAATAATAATAAGCGTAACGTGATCCATCTAACTCTCCGATCCCTGCGGCACCACCAGAGTTGCCTTGATAGTAGATATAGTGGATATAAATATTTGTGAGTAAAATTTCGTTTATAATTGCCATTTAATCAAAAGTGTAGTCCAGAGTAGATCACAGAAAGAATGTAGGTATTTAATTACAAGTATTAAACGGATTTTAACATACAGTTTGTACTATACAGTATACAGCAGTAGTTTTTCGATATTGAAAACATAAAAGAAAGAAAAATAAATAATAGAAACATATGACGTTAAAAAAGCAATACATGTATACTATATTGAATAAAAATCATTTATTCTCATTAATTTTTTTACAGTATAGAAGATTTTGTGCTTTGAAAATCAGTTTCGGTACAAAAATCATTGAAAATTTTAATTTACACGATAGTTCTTTTGTTTTGTAGATTTGTAGAGAGTCAGGCCTGGTTGACTTACTTGACTTAAGTTCCTATGGCCCCCAGGTGGGGCAGAGGGCTTCCACAGTATTTCGCCATTGTGATCTATCTTTGGCTACGCGTTTTACTTCGGGCCAGGTTAGCCCGATTGACTTCATCTCCGCCGCCACAGTGCGCCGCCAGGTCTGCTTGGGACGGCCCACCTTCCGCTTTCCCTGGGGGGTCCACTCCAGAGCCTGCCTCGGGATGTGTTTGGGCTCTCTTCTGAGCGTATAGCCTATCCATGTCCACTTGCGGCGCATGATCTGCTTGTCAACTGGCATTTCCCGGCACGCCTCCCACAGGCGTTCGTTGGAGATCTTTTCAGGCCAGAAAATGCCAAGTATTTGCCGCAAGCAGCGGTTAATGAAGACTTGAATTGTCTGCGTGATCTCTTTGGTTACTTTCCATGTTTCGCACCCATACAGCAGTCAGGCCTGGTTGCCGTCACTTTATTTTATGGTTGATGACTTATTTGAATGATTTCCGTGTGTGTCAATGTCTAATACTGATAGAGGTGGAACTACACATTTGCCGCCCATAAGCAATAACATTTTTGCTGCCTCCCATCAATCCTTTTTGCATTGACGTGCGACGTTGACGGTGTGCGCCCCTTCCTTATCTAACGCCCCTGAGCACTTGCCTAGTTTGGCTTAGCGATAATCCACCACTAATTACTGACGTCCGTTTTTGAAAGCTTATCCACATATATGAATATGAAATAGCTGATTTTCAACTGGAAAAAACGTTTTCCTTCGGAATTAGGACTAAGGAGAAACGAACACGAGTGACACAGCGATAAAATCCCGAGGCAATGGGTGAGCGATCGGCGACCGCTGAAAGGCTTCAGGTGTTTGCACAGTACGGGCAGCCTAAGCGGTGTTTATTACAGGTATTTGCACGAAATCGCTTCTTATTTTCACCAGATTAACCCCGTTAGTTTGACTGTGTGAGCCGTCAGCAGCCACCTGAACTGCTGCAGATATTTCCCGGGCGCGGGCAGCCTAAGTCGTGTTTATTTAATTTTTCACCTGTTTAACTCTCTTAGTTTGACTAAGTGCCAGATAGTTGTAAAGTGTTCGGGTGACCTGCGGTTCTTACGAATAAAACTATCACTTTTGCTACTGATCGTTAAGATAATTAACTATTTTACGCAATTTCGTATTTGCTTATGAAGAACGGGTTCAAATGTCAATTTATTTGTTTTCCTTTAGTTTCGTTCCAGTAAAATGTTACGATAACATTAGTTTAAATTTTAACTTAAATTAATTTAATTTTAACTCGGCAACGCATCAGCAGCTCCTCTGGTGTTGCAGATGTCCATGGGCGACGGTGACCACTTTTCATCAGGTGGCTCGTCTGCTCGTTTGCCGTAGGATATACATAAAAAAAAAAAAAACTTACTCCAATATTCTATCAATTGATAATAAGGTGGATTTAGAAAAAAAAATAGCCCATAAGTATGCTAGACAGTTTTCTTTAAACATTATTGACCTCTCAACCACCAAGCGCCCGATCGGGCCGCAGAACAATAGAAAATCCATTGTGTCTGCGTTTCTCGCGCTTAATGAGTTAATTACAAAACGTAACATAATTTTAATTTAGCCGTGTGGTATCTGGCAGAGTAGAATAGGACCACACCAAGTCTTCCCGTGGATGTCGTAGAAGGTGACTTAGGATATACAAGGTAAACAAATCTTATAAACATCTGTGAGACCTATCCAACCCGTCTGGCCAGCGTGGAGAGTGTAGGCCAAGTCCTCTGGCTGCTCTGGCCAAGTATGGCTCTAGTAGTACAGAGAGGGTCATGCTCCTGCAGTGGAGACTAAGAAGGAACTGATGTTGATGATGATAAATAATTTGCGAATAAAAAAAATAAATGACCAGAAATTGCAGAGTCGGGGCGGAATGGAACATGTAAAAGTGTCTGTCCAGCTAGTCTATGCTTCTGCTACCAAAAATAAAAGAACAAAATCACACGAGTATGACGTAATATTTTGTATTCATTCGTCACTGATTTCTCTATAATTGTGTGTATGTTTATACCGTTTATCACCGGTAATTGCCGCCTGCACCGTGGCAGCCATTGAGCGCGGTAATTGATTACACGCCGGCAACTGCACAAACAGACAAACAGACACGTAATTACTGGAATTTCGGCAGTTCGGCGACAATGGGAGGAGTTCACACTGATGGGGTTAGGATTTTAAGACACAAACACAGAAGCAAAGAGAGATATATCAAAAAGTCTTTAATCAATTTATTCTTCACATAAATTTTACTTTCCTACGGTATTTTAATTTAGCTAGATATTTGTTTTATTTTGTTTGATCTGGATCAGCGATTGCGCATGATCTCACCTGATGTTAGTTTTTATTTTAGAGTATACACTGTACTGTGCTTTAAGTTATTCAAACTTTTGTGGGTATACTGTCGATCATCAGCAGGTAGAGGCAGAATATCAGTGCTTTGCTGTGAGAGAAACTGTGAGGAAAGCCTATCGCTGAGCCTGTCTTTTTTGAAGTGCTGCAACGCTCCCAAGCTGTTATAAAATTATTGTACTATTTATTGTTCCTGTTTTGTAATAGTTTGTATTTTCAAATTAACTTTTATTCTATTCTTAAGTTAATAAATATCTAACTTTATGAAGTATAAGTAAAAAAATGCTATAGTCGTATAGTTTTTTTTTTACTTATACATATATAATTACCTTTATAATATTGCCTAATATTATAAAGATAATTATAATATAATGTCTGTGTACGTCAAATTTTTATGATAAGATATAATGACGGTTTTACACAAATTTTATTAGTCGGGAACGCCGACTAGTTTTGTTCTGTTCCGAAGACCAACATGGGACGATTAGGGGTGCTTTAATAAAACGTGAGTTTGAGAGAGAGCGTACGAGGTATAGTTATCCTTATAATCTCATTAGATTTGTATGCTTCCCTGGAGTGTCATAGGCTTGTGACGGTAGCAAAAAAAATATATGGCGGACTTAAACTGTCATAAAGGCAGTCGGATTTTTAAATTTTTTAAATAATCCACTTGTGTAAGGTGTTTTGTCAAATAATGATTTGTCTGCTCTATTTCCATTCTGCTTCACAAGAATATACCAAACGTGACCCACTCCTTACAAAAACAAGTTGTGGCACGAAGGCCAATATAATAAAATAATATTGAAGCGAAGTGCGCATCTGTTAATTATGTTTGCGGACTTTAATGGAAACGGGTCTATCAGGTGATATATTGGCCGCAGCCGAAAATAATGCGAATTACGCCAGCTCTATGAAAATAACCTCATTACGTTGTAATTTATTGCAGAATGTGTAATAATTGTGCGAACATTCCAAAAAAATTAGCTGCCTAAAAAATAACCCTCTGAACTACCGCTGCCATACTTGGCCAAAGCAGACAGAGGATTTGGCCTACACTCTCCTCGCTGGCCAGACGGGTTAGAGAGGAATCATTGATGTTTATGAGCTTTGTTTAGCTTGCATTTCCTAAGTCGCCTCTTACGACATCCAGGAGAAGGCTAGGAGTGGTCCCATTCTACTCTGCCGAAAACCACACGGCTAAGATCTGAGATTGTTGGGAATTAAATGCGATCATCATCATCAATGCGATCATGAAAAGTACCTTTTATATCACGGTAACACAAGGGTCACATACGCATAGTTTTTTCCGTCCCTTTTTGTCACTTTGACGAAAAAAAACTGATTCATGGCAAGCCTCATAAGATGCTCGGATCGATTATTATCATCATATCAACCGCAAGAAGTCCACTGCTGGACAAAGTCCTCCCCCAAGGTCTTTAATTCTATCGCTCAGCTACTAGCAATTATCCCATCCACAGCGGCCTTTATATTATCTCTTTCAGGACATAAGCTTCCTCCATATCCCTTATTTTTATCCCTCCCGTGCCACCTGCATCTAAAGCTTAATTCGTAAAGCTTAATATCGTCCACCCAACAAATTGCTGAGTGTCCGACCACGCGTATTCTCCTATGATCGCCCCTATAACCGTGGCCTACCCATCTGGCTAACCGATTTTGGTTATATTCTTGCGTTCTATTTGTTACCGTTTAGATTTCATAGTGTCTACAACATCCCCGACTTTGGTTTATAATTCAAATATCATTTATTAATCGTAAGATACTTTACATATCAGTAGGTGAATGTTACCATTTATTTTACAACAAGATATTGTTGAAGTCAATAATTTAGTTACATACGTTAAGTTTAGCGCCGCTTCCGTGCGGAGTGCAGAAGAAGCAGCTACATATATAAGGGCGAAGGTTTTCGTTCTACTTTCTCACATTTTTGCTAGAATTTATAATTCATCTTGCTTTTGCGTGCTGTCATGTCTGTCCTAGATGTGCGCGGAATATTGCATCCAGTGTCTGCAGCAATTTCTGCCATTAAGAGTGTCGGCCATCACTCAACCACAGCTGGATGTACTGAGCGCTAATGTTATGACTTTTTGAGACGTGGACGGACTACATTATGCTTCATTTCCTTCAAAAGGGGCTAAGATATAAGAGATAAAAGAAAAGGAATAGCTACATCGGTTAATATGTTTATCGTTACCATCAGAAAGGATAATCTTAACTACATATATGATCGTTACTTCAATAAAAAAAACTTGCATCATTGAGAACGACTGTTTTTTTGCTCACTACTTGGCGCCACTGTTACGAGTATGTAAGGGTCACAAAGTTTACATTTAAATCATACTAGCTGTTGCCCGCGACTTCGTCCGCGGCAATTACTGTTATTATGATTAATATTTTTCCCTAGTTTTCAAAACATTTTTTATTGATGCTTCGCTCCTATTGGTCGTAGCGTGATGTTTTATAGCCTAAAGCCTTCCTCAATAAATAGACTATCCAACTCAAAAAAATGTTTCCAATTTGAACCAGTAGTTCCTGAGATTAGCGCGTTCAAACAAACAAACTCTTCAGCTTTATTTTATTAGTATAGATTAAATGTCATTGTCTACTTTAACAGTATAACCTTATTATTACACACAAGTTCCAACAATAACGATGAAATTTTGTATAGGAAGATTTTGAGGATTTGAAAAAATTGATGATCACATATCTGTGAAAACACTTTTTCCGTCCGTCTAAATCTCGGTTTGCTATAGGTATTATCCAATCAAATGTCTATTAAAATTAGGGTCTCTATCGGAAAATTACACACGATAGTCTTCATTGTTTTTGTAGAAATAAATACATACCTACCATGGGTAATAGTAGCATAGATGAAGGAAATCTTTTAATTCGCAAAAGTAGAAAGGTATGGATGTTACTGACTGTATACGACTAGTAATTTAGTTTGTGGAAAATGGAACAACCATTTTTTCCTGCCCTGTCGATTTTGTATCCCACTGCTGGGCAAAGATTACAAAATTGACATCGACTCTCCTCGATTCTCCATTCGACTCTATCCTTTGTTTAGCCATCTGCGTGCCAATCAGTTTAGATGTCTAGATTGTCCAGCCATTTCTTTCTTGGCCTACATTACATTACCAGTTTACAAACTACAATATATTTCAGTTTTAAAAAGAGTTTTATCCAATAAACAACTAGGATGACCTTTCCAAAATAAAACAACACTTATCGATGGTCCTCTAATAAAATGAGTAGACTGTCGTGCAGTGAGGCGGGGTTAATCAGCACAGATAATAAACGATAAAAGCATTACAACAGTCACAATGTCGGCAATAAACGCGGCCATTACGGCGCGCGCCATTGCGCCGCTGCCCGGGGGCGGCACCTGATCGGATTAGACTAAAGTACATTCTTAACAATAACAATGACCTCCTCCATAACATTTTAGTAATTTATATGAATACACTAAGGCTGTACAGTTTCCTAGTCTGTTTAAGTATTCGATGTTTAGATTCTATTTAAAATGTAAGCCCAACCTACTGTCGTAACAATTGGTGTCAGAAGTGGGACGATTTTCCGTGCTTCGGAAGGCACGTTAAGCCGGTAGTCCCGGCTGCCATCTGGTAGTCGTTATAGGAACCACGTCAGAGGCCGAGAGGCGGTTTCGAAGAACTCTGACACCAGGGTGTGCATGGTCGATTGACAGTGACACCTACTCGAAATGATGATGAGAAGTGGGATAGGAAAAATGCCAATCGTGCCCAGAAATGAGAAAGGGGCAACCACCCGAACGGGAGCTGCAGCTGCAGAGGAACAGCGGCTTGAGGAGCCCAACCCACTCTCGTAATAATATATTTAAAAAAATTAATTTATTTTTATTTCATTTTAATAAATCGATTCTTTAGTGACGAAGTGTTGGGTACTAAATGGAAAATCATGAATTAATGCGAACGTGCCGTTTTTCTCCAAACTCCAGACGTTTCAGTCGGGTCACACCGATCGTGGTTGACAGATTTTGCATTTAGTAAATATGCCATTGTGTTGTAAGTGGGATTGAAAAAAAATTGCGACAAATCTATATCTTACCCCGTAAGATAAAGGGTAAGAGTATATTTTATCTATAACAGCCACTCTTTGTACCAATAAAATTCCTAAAATTTAAGGAATAATCTGTGAGATGACAAGTCAATTTTATTTAATTGTGTTGTTCTTTTTTACCCAATAACACATTCCATTTACTTGATTTGCAACCCACTCCATAAGCCAACCAACCAAAAACGTTCTCAAACAAATTGTTGATTTTAATTCCCGAAATTCCCATGAGACCGTTCCGGGCGCGATGGACATTACCAAATGGCGTGCGACGCATCGCATGGCGCGACCTGCCACCTAACGCACCATTATACACAGAGTAGGAAAACAGAGACCAAGCGAGATAGATTCAGTACACGTTCAGTCTCAGTAATTCCATTGAGTTGCGACCATAAAACGGTCGATCTAATAAATTTTTCAGGCCGACAAGTAATAAGACCATACCTGACGCAATCTCAGTATAATTTAAATTTAAATCAATTATTTCAACAAAAAATAGTGTAATAATTGTTTCATGTACTTTATGAGGTTTACATAAAAAAATATGAAGACTAAAGTTTGGAGTTAACTTTATATTCGGCTATGCGTTAAAAGGTTTTGTAAGTTTTTCATTTTCACCGTAATTTACTTTGGTTATGATCACAAGTAATATATTAGATCTTATTTTTTTAGTGTGTGTTAGTAAAATGAAAATCCAAAACATCACCCGATAACGTAGTTTAACCTCCGTTTATGTGTACTCTGTGCGGCGACCTCTCGCGCCGCTGTGTCGCCGTCACGGCTGGCATTGCATTGTATTCGAGCGATACTGTGTCACAAATTAATACACTAGTAGAGTCTATTAATTTCGGGTAATTGTGATTGATTGCATTTTGAACAAATTGATTACTTTACAAACCATTTCATTTGTTACTTTACTACTGTAAAAAGTACTATATTTTTATGAGTTTATTTTACGATTAAATATTTAAATAAATAATAAATAAATATATACGGACAAATCACACAGACTGCGCTAGCCCCAAAGTAAGTTCGAGACTTGTGTTATGGGATACTAACTCAACGATACTATATTTTTATAACAAATACATATATAGATACACATCCAAGACCCTTTTAGCGGTAGAAGTTATTTAGTTCTTTGTTATATTGGTCTTCGTTATATGGGTGGGTGAAAAGCAGATCAGTCATGGTAGAGCCACGGTACTCTACTGGCGACAACTTGAAAGGCCGGCAACGCTCCTGTCACAACCTGGTGTTGCAGTTGTCCATGGGCAGCGATGGTCACTTTATCATAAAAAAAATATGTTTGCTCAAATCAGATACATAATAGCAGTAATAAATATTTTTTTTGGCAAATAATTTACCATATAATATAGTCATTGTAATTAGTAATAATAACAAACTTCTGAAGTGACAAAATCTCCTCTTTTTATTTTTCTTAAGGAAATTTGTCTTCTATGTTGGTTTGGAAGAAAAGAAAAAAGGTACAATGTGCCAGCTGCTTCTTTTCCCGCGCAGACCGTAGAAGCCGGTCAAGGGAATACGCGAAAATCTAAAGAATCATGACAATAGGCGATGCGGCTGCAGCAACCCATCACTATTTTGATTCTGTTTTCCATCTACACGCCCTCCAACATGGTAAAGGTGGGGTCTTATAGACCTAGACTCTGTCCACCCCGCAAGGGAAAAAGACGTGATACTATGTATGTAAGTTTGTAAAATATGACACGAGTAATACGATAAAGAATACGCTTTTAACTAATTGAATTAAACTTATTGACAGTTGTTGAAAGGATCCCTCTACTTTAAATGTTGAGTCACTTTAAAAAGCACAACAGCCCCAAAAGGCATCATCGTGGTCCGCTGGCCAACGCCAGCTCAGATCCTCTCCATCATTTGTCTCCGAGTGCCGGAACTAATCCGGGGAAAGAGGGGAGGACTGAGCGGCAGAGGGGGGCTATTATCAACTTATCGCCGCGCCATTTGGTCGCTGCTTTACATAAATGATTCAATAAGACGAAGCTGCTTTAAAAATGACGTCGTAAATTTTGGGGTTGTTTTGTTGTTTAAATGAATACTTTGTCATAAAACTGTACTTTAGTAAGCGTTGATATATTTACGGATACCCAAATAGACACAATGAAATTACAATGCTCTGACGTGTGAGAGTGTGCTAAAACTGATATTATTATAAATCGAAGGTGAAAAAACTATACGACAAAATAGTAAACAGACTGTTTGAGCATTCTCTTTCTCTGTCATAATAGTATAAAATATAGATGCCTAATTAACTCTTTATAATATCAGAGTCATTAATATAGATATAATAACCAATTAATAAGTCTATTATTTATTATGATAATAAGTTTATTACTTAGCGCGACGCACACCGGATAGTCTCGAAAAAACCGTACTTTTGGGCCATGTCCCAGGACGCAGAGGTCAAGGAAAACCGCCCACAAGATGGACTGATGTCGTTCGTAAGGTGGCGCACACAAACACTCAAGGAGCCATGGCCACACCTGGCGCAAGACCGTTCAGGGTGGAAAACCATTGTGAGGGGAGCTGCTCCCGATGGTCACGACCCTCAAGCATGAGGATACGATTATGAAGAAGAAGAAGTCTATTACTTGTCGTTAAACCGGCTCTGTCTTCCGTGCTGGTCTGGGAAAAAAGTAAAAACGTAGAATGTACTAGCTGATTTTCTTCCCGCGCAGTTCGTGAAACCCAATCGAGGGAGTGGGAAAAATCTAACGAATGACATTGGTAGGCGGTAAGACTAGCAACCCATCACTATTTTGATTCCATTTTTCACCGAACCACCAACATGTCAAACGGGGCTTTTTGGTTTAAAAGATCTGGGCTCTGTCTACCCCGCAAAGAAAAAAGACTTGATACTATGTATGTATATTAATGCGGCAGAAGATATACACAATCTGTGAAAATTTCAAGTCTACCTATTACGGTTCACTAGAACGGACATTGCAGGCTCAGTAATAGCAGGGTAACAGCAGGGTCCCGTGTTTTGGGTGAGGAACCCTGAAAAGAAACATCGCGCGGTAAATGTTGTAATATAAGAATGCCAGGTTATGTCTTAACATAAAGGAAAAGGATGTCAAATGGAGCAATTTTAATATATTGATCGCTAAAAACTGGATACATCTTCGATTGCTTGAGCGTGTTTCTAAACTACACTGAATTTGAGAACACTTGTAATCTAACTACCGCTCCATCTAGACGTGGCCCTATAGCCACATAAAAACTTAACGATTTTTTGATTTGTTTGAAGAAGGTTATACCAAAAAGAGGTAACTCTCTGATTATACCGAACACTTATCCTAGACAATGGAAAAAGCTGAAGTCTCAAGTGCCCCTATAAGTTATTTATTTAGTTACACACAATACAATTAATACATCACATTGTTCTGTATACGATGCTATTATTATCTATTTAGAGATTTACCGTGCATCGGTACTTGCCATCTTAATTTATCCATATCAATTTTATAAATGAAAAAGCGTTTGTTTGTTACGCTTTCACACCGTTATTACTAAACCGATCGTCATGAAATTTTGCAAACTCATTGTCTGGGGTACAGAGAAGGACATGGGGTATATTTTGTGCCAGGAAAAAGTACTGTCCCCAAAGAATCGATATTGACGCGAGCGGAGCCGCAGACGAAAGCTAGTGTTAAATAATTAAGTCAGACGACTATACTCTCTTACATTCTTCTTTTTAAGGTACCTTTTCAACTAAGGAAGGTCGGCCACTGTCTTATGTTTCGCAGTCATGACTTCCTTCTTCCTCCCACCTTTCGCTTTCCAGCATTTACTTACTTATGAACTATTTGTTCCTCAAGAAGTTTCTCTATCATTACTCTGATTACACCAAACACGTTCAATCGCCAGTTTCTCGCAGACATTGGAAAAAGCTGAAGTTGTAAGTGCCAGTTCGTTGAAGGCGAGTGGAGTCAGTCCTGGAGTTCGTAACTGGGCGATTTCAATTATAAACTTTGCTGCGGCGCAAAAGCATGCAGCTACTTTTCACTGGGCTTTTCAGTAACTACTTACTATTACTAAGTATTTAAGTATTAATTACGAATACATTGTGAAAATTTAATCGTTTTGGACCGTTAAAGGGGTGACTCAGACATCGAATGTCGAATTTTTTTTTAGTTCCCAACATTTTTTCCATAGGAAAAGTTGTTCATTTTGATGGTCTGAGTCATACCTTTAAGAGTCCAAAACGATAAAAATTTCACCGTGTATATCATTTTTATATTTGAATATAATAACGAATGTAATCTACATCTTATAGGACTGACGCCTTAAGTTCAGAAGCACGAAGATGTTTCGGAGAGCAAGAGTTATTTATATGCGCCACAACATCCAAGTGCTGACTATTACCGGGGTTACTTACATGAGTAATTGTTTTAAATGCAAATTGATAATAATCACTAAGATCCTCAGATAACGAACCCGAATTACAGATCCAGAGAGCCTTTATCATGTTCTAAATCTATGATGTAATTATAAAATGCAAGCTAATAATCGCTTCTAAAAATTATAATCTAATAGTACCTCCTAAGAATCCCAGCTAGTTCCAGTGGAAACGGAGCCGCATGCATTCACTCGTCGCGACCAAACTTTATAATTGAAATCGCCCAGTTGCAAACTCGCGAACTCCGGAGACTCTATCAAGGCGAAGTCCTACTGCGTTTCATTCAGATTATACCGTTAACTCACTCACTGTATAGAAGAACTATTTCATAAGGATATATATTATTTTTTTATTTGTTTTTATAATATTGAATGAGAAACAACTGCTTCACGGCTGTCCTCATTGATGGCAGACGTGTACTATGTCATATGCCTTGAGGCAAAATGAACAATCAGACACCAGTGTTAGCTTCATAGACAATCGAAAAACAAACAAAGATAATATTTATTTTATGTCATGGTAAAAGTAGTAGATTAAGTATCTACTACTTCAGTTAACTAAGCTTCAACTTAAACACGAAAACAACAACATTCTATTCATTAGCGCTGGCCGAATAAAAAGACATGAGAGACAGGGCTGGCCATTTAAAATACAACTATACCTACAATGTGCTTTTATATACTATACCTACGTACAATTTTAATACGCCTATTGTTATTTTTTTGTAATCTTTTAGTGTTAGGCTGCATTTTAATCTAGTGGTTTTTACTATATACAAAAACTGGATATATTCAGATATTATCCAGTTTTTGTTACTTTAGCATACATTTTAATAAAAAACAGAACAGACATTACAAAATCTTTGCTTTACTTCAAATGATTTTTTTATTTAGGTTCTTCTCGTTCTTCTTCACTGTGTCCTATTTATTTACGTATTGTTAAGAGTTATGTCAGTTAGGAACTGTATGATCGTTCCTGCGAAAATATTTTTTATTAATGGATTTTGCTTCATCTTTTTCACGTATCCCATCTCCATACATTCCACTATTTGAATTGTAATAAATTGAAACTCTAACCTCCTTTTCGTATCCAAACTATTTAGACCATCGACGACAATAGGACTCAATTTTCCAAATCGCCAGCAATTCACTAAGTAAAATTTAATCACATAAGTCAGTGCGGGGCCCGCCTGGCGAGTAGAGTAGTAGTGTCCACAATCGTGGGCTTTCTGTGGAATTGAAGAAGTCGGCAAATAACGATACGCCCAAATCAATGCGCCAAATGGAAACGAATGAGACGCATTAGATACTAACTCGATAGTGGTCTGATTCACGAGCGGACGCGGTTTAAGATAGAGCACTAATTCTAAAGCCAGAAAGTGATAAAATGTACTCCGGGCGGGGAACCGGCAGTAGTAGAAAGTCTAAGTAATGCTAGTTTCATGTCGTTAAGGTTGATTCAAATCTCAATGAATATTATGCAATACTGTCTGTGATAAATTTGACTTTTTTTATAATTGTACAAAAAATTGCATGCCTGCATCATTACGATAAACAGGGACGCCAAAAACCGTGCAAGGTGGATAAAAAAAAATATAAAGCGGCCTCGGGGTCTGAAGCATTCCGCTGAGCTTACCCCCGGGCCCCCGGATAATGTGATGTGGACAGAGTGCGGAAATTATTATTAAACACGTTGATGTCTTTTATTAAGTTTATTTTTAATGTAGTTTAATTAACTTTATATTCTAATTTTATGCCATAAATAGTCTTACATGGGTAAGACTATTTATGGAACAAATGATCTGTAATATATATTTAGAATTGGAATATATACATAGTTTTTATATTTTATTTAACTATAAAATTAATATTTAATTCTTCAATCAAACTATTTCGCTGAAACTTAAATGGGTAATACTAATTGAGAATCATAACCTTTCAAAACAAAAAAAAAAAATTTAAATCATCAAGAGGTAACAATTATAAAATAACATACAATCGAATTCATATTCTCCTTTATTGAAGTCGATTATAAAACAAGTATAACGTTGACGACATAATTTTTAGTTATGCCTTGCATATATTACGTACAATTGTTACCTATTACTAACTTCAGAATTCGGCCATTGCAATTCCAGCCAGTATATTGGTTGATAACTTATCAATCATGATAGTTTTACGTACCTAAATATTGCCTCCAACTAGCACTTCATTTTATTTTATATTGAATGTCATTTCATAGAGAAACACGAGTCTCGTGGCTTTACCTGCTACCTGCCGTGCCTTCCGCCGCCACCCGGTCCATTCAAGTGTTGTAGTATTGTGGCGCCGTCGCCGTCGCCAGCGCACTCCGCGCCGTCATTGTGGCTGAAATCCGTTTACCGCCGGACCTCATAAAATTAAATGTCCGCCCATTATGTCCAATTAATAGAACGTCTCCTTTAAGGGAATTCGGTTAAAACGATTGGATTCGCGAAATGTGACCCGTCCACGTGGCTATTGTATAAATGTTATAGAAGCTGACTGGTTTCTTTCATTTGAAGTTGTTTGAAGTAATTAAATTTTTTTTTTTTTTATTTTTTTTTTTTTATTTAATCAAATTTTACAATTATATATACATAAAATTATCTGCTAGCAGTGAAACAAAAACCTTAAATTAGGTTTGAACGTACACTGGCATTCCCATCGAGCATCCATTATTGTAGGTTAGCGTTCGCAATAATTTAAAAACATTGGCAGGTAGTGAGTGAAGAATGACAATCCTCTGTGCGAAACGTTCCGCTAACTCACGGGGTGATTTTTATGTGTTCATAATTTTGTTCAGTAAAAAAGATTTTAATTTAACCTTAATATTTTTGATCGTAATTTCTTGTTTTAGTGAAGCTGGTAAGTTATTTAATAATTTAGGTATTTGGTATTGCAATTGCTGCTTTCCATATAAATTGTTGTAATTTGGAATTTGATAGATGACTTTTGATGCACTTCGTGTTTGTTTATTTTTAATTATTACATTTTGATAAATTGGGTTAAAGTAGTTTTCATAAAGGATCATATACGTGAATTGTTCGTGTATTGGTAATATTTTGCAATAATTAAATAGTTGGTCAAGGTTGTTTAAGTGTTGTTGTTTAATTTTAATGGGTACTATAGTTTTTAAAATTCTAAGTTGCAGTTGATATACGGCATCAAGGTGCGATTTGCTGGTTCTGCCGTAACTGCTCAAGCCATAGTGGATTATTGTTTCTCCTAATGCCTTATAAAGATTTAGAAGCGTCAAGTAGGGAATTTTATTTTTTATAAGTGTCATTTTAGCTAAAATAGCTCGCAACTTATCACATACGTTTTGAATGTGTTCAGTCCATTTTAATCTATCGTCAATTATTAAACCGAGATATTTATGTTTTTGTACTACTTCAACATGGGCGCAAGAACAGTCCTGAACTGGATTGTGTAGGCATGTGTGTGTATGAGCTACTAGTTTTAGGTTGTGATTCAGTCTATTTTGGCTTGAACTTATGTACATTAATTTTGTTTTATCCGGATTGAGAACTAAGCCTTTGTCATGTGACCATTTCATCAGTAATGTAAAATCGTCTTGCAGGTCTTTTAAAGCTGTTTCTATGTTCTTATTTGCAGTTATGAGACACGTGTCGTCTGCAAACTGATAAATTTGACTTTTTGTTAACAGTTTAGTCGTATCATTGACATACGTGATGTAGTGTAAGGGCCCTAAGACCGATCCTTGAGCCGTGCCACTAGATACCATTATCTTTTGACTAAGCTCTTCATCAATCTTTACCACGTAAGATCTGTGTTTTAAATAATCTTTACACCACTCATTAAGGGGGCCTCGTATACCACAGTCATTAAGCGTTTCTAATAGTGTATCGTGTTTTAAGGTATCGAAAGCTTTGCTATAGTCAATGAATACTACTAGCACGTGTTTCCTATTATTAAGATGTTCGTATATTGTATCAGTAAATTTTGAAAGAAGCTGAGTTGTATTTTTGTTGGTTAGGAATCTAAATTGTGTATTTGTAATAATATTATTATTTCTGTAAAATTTATTTATTTGTTTTGAAATGCATTTTTCTATTATTTTGTCTATGGCCGACAATATAGTTATAGGGCGAAAATTATCATATTCACTTTTATTGCCTTTTTTATGTATTGGTCTAACAATTCCCATTTTAAGTTGGTCAGGATATTTTCCCTGTTTAATAGACGTATTAATCAATTGTGCAATAACTTCACTTATTTCTTTTTCAATATATTTTAGGTCAATAGCTCTTACTTTATCTATACCTGGTGCTTTAAAAGAATTTATAGCTTTGATTTCCTTACTAACGTCATTGGAGGTAATTTTTTGAAATCTACACGATACATTCGCAGGAGACCTATACTGACTTTGGTCGAGTAGTTTTTTATCGCATTTTGGTATAATATTCTTAACACTATTATCAAACTCTATAGCAAAGTTGTCAGCTATTTCCTTTGTAGTAATGTTATTTTTTGAGAACGCGTTCAGTATTATGGTATCTGTTAACGTTTTTGTTCTACCGGTAATTTGATTTAGAAGTTGCCATAAAATTCTAGGGTTATTTTTATTTTTAATTATTTCACTACGTAGTTTTTCGTTTTTATATTTATTAATTATTTTATTAGCGTAGTTCCTAGCAGAGTTATATTTTTGTTTTAAAATTAAGTTTGTAGTATCCGAAGTCCATTCAACAAATAGTTTATCCCTATATTCACATACTTTTTTTATTTTAGTGTTCATCCAATTATTATTTATTCGAGTATTATTAAGAGGCTTTTTAATTTTTATTGTTGCTGTATCGTAGCATCTTTGTACATTTTGTATTATTAAATTATATATTTTTTGTGGGCATATTATCATTTTAATTGGTTGCCAGTCTATTTGCTTTAAACTATTTAATAGGGTTTTAGTATCATACTGGGTTACGTATTTAAAATCCACCCGTGTGTTTCGATCCGGTAATCTCTCGTCTTTGGCCGAGAGTGCTACTATGCGATGGTCGGCCAGTGTAGTTCCGAGCGCCGCTGTGTACAAAGTTAGTGAGCGGGATCGTGCATAAATATATTTTGTATATATATACATTTATTACAAATGCTTGCAAGTAAACTAAAGTAAAATGATATTAACAACCTATTTTCTAACAGATTAAAATATATTGGCATACCAGTAACAGCCTTATATAGACTTTTAAATAAAATACCTTTAATACGGTATTATCGCGTATATTACGGTCTACCTGCGACCATGAAAACTGTAAAGTTTTCGAAACGTTAGGTGTAAAAATAATGTAATATACGCGATAATACCGTATTAAAGTGATTTTATTTAAATGTGTAACAATCGCGAAAACATCAGAAACCATTATATATAGACTTTATTTAAACATTCAAGTATTTAAAAACATGAAATGAAAATGTTACTAAAAAATAAAAATGTTACAAAAAACCTCATACTAAAAGCAAATATACATTAATTAATAATGTAGATTATTATTTTAATTAAATTTGAAAATTCAAGGAAAGTAATCAGTGCTTACTATTAATAATAAGTAGTCGTAACTATCAATTTGCTTTAACAGTGTCTATTATTTGTTATTCTCCGTTATTAAATGTAACTTAGATAATATTCATAACTTGCTCGACCCCCCGCGAGCCAAAACAGCAAATGTAACTCATTCACACGCCATTATTTGCAAAGCAACCTCAAGCTCCCACAATAAACAGGCAAACGACGAGCGCGCGCGCAGCGGGGCGTCGCGCGCCGGACCGGCTCGTTAGCGCCGCCCGCGCCGGACACGTGCCGGACCCGTCATTATGACAAATGAGACCGAGCCGGACTCAGTTTGGCACGTAGTGTTAGCATCGCTTCAGGCGATTAAAGATTATGGAGTAGTTACTGTAAGTCACTTTGACGTGTGATTTATACAGACGGAATCACTCCTTAATTACAGAAAGAGCCTCGGGCTACGCGCTCTGACATGTTAAGTTTATACTTAACAAAATATGGTCACAGATAAACTAAGTATGCACAATATTAGGATGCGATATTTTGACTTGTAAAGGTCTAAGAATTTAACAATCTTACTCTAACGTAACGATCAAACCTAAAACTAAATACCTCAACGTGGTCGAAAACTATCCGTATTAGTCACAAACATTATAAAGAGAAAATATTTGATTGTTTGTTTGCATCGAATAGGCTCTGAAACTACTGGACCGATTTGCAAAATTCTTTCTCCATTAGAATCCTACATTATTCCTGATGAACATAGGCTATTTAAATACCTATATCTTCCCGTGCGAAGCCGGGACGGGCCGCTAGTAATAATATAAGAGTCAATCAAAACTCTTATTTCCAGCCTTGCTTCCCGGCCTAATGATATGTTAAATTAGGGTACGATACTTTTGTGGAGTGCAAGTACTTTTTCAAGCTCTAGAATAGATATCAACCCATGACTTTGAACAACCTTTGAAAACGTTATATTTAAACGTACACACACATTATAAGCTAATTCTCTCCTAATTAACTGTAAAACTGACGACACAAAAAACAAGATAAACCCGCTCTAATTTGGTTGTGCCGCGACCACGGACAATAGCCGTAAGCCGCAGAGATAGCGGCGGACACAAAGGCCGGCCCGTGCCGTGGCGGCGGGCCGTTGTGCGTGGTTGTCGACGCGGAAGTTGTTAGACTGTTGTTATTGGGGAATTAGCTTTTTTGTGGTATTGTTTGAGGCGTTTTACAAGGTAATTATGAATAAAGAATATTCTCATCATGTTTGATCAGAATCAAATCCAACTTAAATTTAACATCTCGTATGCCGATGCGCCGATTTGTGCAAGAATGCATTGTTTACTATTGTGTCTGGTGTTCCATACAAGAATGCATTGTTTACTATTGTGTCTGGTGTTCCATACAAGAGGTTAATATATGTTTCCTCCTACTCCATCAGAACAAGTTCCAAAAGTACCAGAATATTACATTGTCATCCTACTTACTTATGAAGGTGCACTAAATTGCAGTTCAATTAGTTAAGAATAAGTGCTCCAAAGCTGTTCATCATTTCGTGTAGGTGACACGGTCAGTCGACCATGCACACCCTGGTGTCAGAGTTCTTCGGAACCGCCTCTCGGCCTCTGAAGTGGTTCCTTTAATGACTGCCATATGGCAGCCGGGACCAACGGCTTTACATGCCTTCCGAAACACGGAATCGTCTTAATTATCAGACAATTAGGTGATTCAAGCCTGCAATGTCCCAACCAAACTGGAAACAACATGTAACATCCTCGTCTTCATCGTCACTTACCATCAGGTGAGATGGGAGACAAATGCCTAATCCAACATTTAGTAAAAAAAAAACAACTAAACAAATTATGCTTCCCGTGGGAATGGAACCCACGACCTCTGGGTCTACAGGCAAATGCCTTAACCACTGGACCACGGAGGCAGTCATAGTTGATTTGTAAGATTTGAGCCTCACAGACAATCGAATAGTGCAAATTAAAACAAAGCTTTCAAACAAGATAAATGCATAAAGAGTAGAGCTATACATAAAAAAAAATCATATTTGCTAAAAAATTAACTTTGATATGTTTAGTATGGTCATGACTTCTCTGTGTCTAACCCTGCGATTAAAATGCATTATTTGTAGTCGCGCGACAGGTCCTTTTAATAAAAATTAATAGTCGCATTATGCGAGCGGGTCGCGGGCCAACGCAGGGTCGTAATCAAATTGACAATGATTGCGTGGGGTAACTTGTAGCACTGCCAACTGAGATGATCGTCATTAAAGTCAACATAGTTTTTTATACTATAAACCTCTTAACTTATTTTAAAAGCAATATCATAAGGTATTAGGTACGCTTTTATAAAGTATTCTTTATAACAGATTATTTAGCATACTTTGTTTAGTTGTTTCCAATTTGATTAGGACATTGCAGGCTTTAATCACCTGATTGTCTGATAATAAAGATGATTCCGTGCTTCGGAAGGCACGTTAAGCCGTTGGTCCCGGCTGCCATGTAGTAGTCGTGCAAGAACCACGTTAAAGACCTCAGAGGCGGTTCCGAAGAACTATAACACCAGGGTGTGCATGGTCGATTGGCCGTGTCACACACGAAATGATAACGATAATAGATTGAAAATCGGTGAGCCTAGTTAGTTAGTGTATTTATTTAATATAAGGACAGCTTGATTTACGGATTTTACGTATTTCAGCAAAGTTTCGTTCGTCGTTTGCTAATTTTAGTTTCTCAGCAGTTACGTATATCTACGAAAAACTTGCTCTAGTAGTAACTAGGTAGTTTGACTTTTAATAACAATTATATATGCCTTTCAATTACTTAGCAATTTTTTGTGCCTATATGATATAATACATCTTTTTTTTCATCTTCTTCATCCTTCTCGTCGTGTCTAAACCAGATACCCATCGCGGAAAAACAATATGATTTTATTAGCAAAGTTCTTTCCCACAAATGATTGTTCAAATAATGCAATTATCTGTAGTCTCACATAAATATTAGAGTGGGGGTCCCAGGAGTCCCGGGTTGACCTCCCATGTTCCGGGTCCCTAGAGGCCGTTTAACAACATTTCTGGATTTGATGAATGGTTATTACATAATTACGTGTGTTGTTTCTTTTAGGAATAATGGAGTATTTTGTTTCATACATTAATGGACAATCCACTAACGTGCAGGTCGACGTAAATGACTTTACTTGAGTCCGATTGGACTTAAAAATATGTACACAAGTCAGGCCGATCGGGGTTTGAACTTGAGACCTTTCGTTTATGGTTCGAGCTCTTAGACCACTGTACTATTGCACTATCGCTTTTATATAAATACTGCCTCCGTGGTCCAGTGGTTAAGGCGTTTGCCTGTAGACACGGGGGTTCGATTCCCACGGGAAGCATACTTTGTTAAGTTGTTTCCAGTTTGGTTAATAGGACATTGTAGGCTTGAAACACCTGATTGTCTGATAATGAAGATGTTTCCATGCTTCGGAAATCACGTTAAGCCGTTGGTCCCGGCTGCCATCTGCTAGTCGTTAAAGGAACCACTTCAGAGGCCGAGAGGCGATTCCGAAGAACTCTGACACCAGGGTGTGCATGGACCACTGACCGTGACACGTACTCGAAATGATGATGATATAAATACTGAAAAATACCTAGTTATTTTAATTGGCGCCTCATTTTACTCTTAAAAGATTTTAATTAAATGAAGCCATTAGTCCTCCAGATTTTGTATTCTAAATCTCTTAATAAAATACAAGTTAGTTAATTGATATTCTCCATCAAAAACTTAACTTAATTTTCACTATCTCCATGTTTTTATACCTACAAGCCATTAATCTTTAAAAGGGACCATTACTCGTACAATTAAGTTAACAAAAAATATAAGTGCTTCATTTGCCAACTCATGCACAAAACCACTTCAAGTTATAAAAGCGCAAAGCCTCGAAAGAAGCAAGTATATAGGTATCGGTGACAGCTACAATATTTGAGCCTTTTGTGGTAGAAACAATCGGTCCGTGGGGTCCAATCAGCCCATCGTCTGATCTACACTGACCGCGACCAAAAGGCTGGCTATTAACTGGCTCAAAGGATAAGCATTGCCATTCAACGTGGCAATGCTGCCAGCCAGCTTTTGTGACACGTTGCCGCGGAATGACGGTTTGCAAGTTAAATAGGTATATTACGTAAATGTTTATATTTTTAAGTACGTTTATTTGTAAAATATTTGTATCTTTAAGTAGGTCTAATTATGATTAGTATTTTCTTGTTTGTACTACTCTAAAATAAAATAAACATTATACTGTCAGGTAGTTTATGTAGGAATATGTTGAGATAAAATAAATAATTTTTAATTAAAAAAAAAGTAAAAGGTATAAAGGCCAGTCTTCAAAATAGCGTGTTCCCAGTTGTATCTTCAATATTGCGTTGATCCCGGGGTCCGCTAAACGTTATAAACGCATCTCATCATTACAAATTAGGGACAACACGACTGCGCGGTTCGAATCACCGAAATCCTTCGCTAAGGGCGTGCGGACCCTATATTTATAATTTTATCTGTCCAAAAATGTGTCTTGTTGTTCACGAGTTAAGGTTGAAGATACTATCAGTTTATTAGATAGTAGATAATTTATAGTTTATCTCGTAAATTGATTATTACACATGGAGAGCGCCATAGATCATCGAAATCGGATTACTGCGGTCGTTCGAGATTGTTTTTGTGTTTTGTGGACAGCGGGACGCTGCAGTAATTTGTTTTAATAAAATTAGCATGCACGTTGTAGCTCGAGGGTGGTATACGTCACCACCAGCCAAAAAAGAAGTAGCGGACTGTTCACAAAACAATTGCGTATATAAACGTGGTAACTTCTTTGTTCTATTGAATTTTGGAGTTACATGACCTGAATTCATTCATAGCTTAGTAAGCCATGAAATTATAACAAAGAGTCTAAAAAACTTAACTAAAACTAGAACTCTAATAAAAACGAGTACCTATTATTATTATACGTTATTATCTACTATTATCATGTCAACATTTGTGTAATAAACAATTTCATTTAAATACTCATTAATTAATTGAATTTAGTTTCTGAAAGAAATTGTTTCTTTTTGCATTAAAATGTTCGGTATTAAAATTTAAAATATGTGACGTGGCCGAGTTCTAATATTTAGATTATATTTATGGCAATGAACAAGCAGACAAAGTTGTTACGCTATAAAATATATCCAATCAGCTTTATGATTAATTTATGAAGTAAATATTTGTTAATGACGTCATTATTTTGTAAACGTCATATGAATACTCCTAATTTTAATTTGCTATAGATCTCTACCTACAGTAAGATCCAGGATTACACTCCCTTGTTGACCAGCTAAGTGGGAACAGACAGTCTGTCAAGTGGCACCATACGGCATTTTAATCATGAAGACGCACCAATGCACCGCAACGATGGGATTAGAGATTTTGTTGCTGCCCTGGCATAGTGGGAGTATGAATAGTTAGGGTGACAGCGGACAATTTTTAGAGTCCCGATTGAACAGATTTTATATATTAGATTAAGTTAGGTACTCTGGAATAGCTTCTAAAATGTGTATCTAATTTTATAAGTGTACTTATAGATAAATGTATATTTTTGTTTGTTCGTCGCACATATCACAAAAACTATAAATCGATACCAAAATTAGGATGTTTTTTAAAATATCTATAAACTCACGAAGCATTCCTGTAATGTATCTGTTTTCTGTTGTAAGGCGAATTATTTTAAATGTGTAAGAATCGCGATGACATTAGTTACCATTAAAAACTGTTATTTTCCATTTTTTATTTGCTCTTTTTTTTATTTTGTAGTAGAAAACTAAAAACACATCTTGGGTACTTGTTAAGAGAAATGCCAACCCTAAGAGTGAGCCCTACGTGAAGGGTGGATCAGCTGGTCGTGTCACAACATGCGCTGTGCGGGAGATTCGGCTTTTAAAACGATGTAATAAAATTAGTGTCGTGTACTCGCAACTTTAAAGATGATTTATTGAGATTTCAAAGCAGGCATCTAAAAATATTTTAGTAGAAATTTATTTATACTCTATTTCTGTAACTGTATTATGCTGTTGTTTAGTTAAAGAGAAGTGAAAAAATATGTTTATTTGTCTTGTTAATTTCCCTTCTCTAATCAACTAAGATATAAAAAAGAAATACAAAACAACCAAGGTGTGGCTTTGGCTTCCCCGGAGTAGGGTAAGAAAGAGAAAAATGGCATTACCTAATTAAATCTCAATTAGTCCAAACTACCAGGCAATCGTGGCGGCCGTGGAGTCTATAAATAAGGGATATTAGGCGGAGGCTGTGACGACGACGCACGTAATTGCCGGACTTCCACCTGCCGCCCCCCACCTCCCCTCCACGCCCACCAGACGCCAGCTCATTGTTGTGGATGCGAATTATAAACCTAATGTCTGGATTGTGAAATTAAGATTTCGAGGAATATTTGTAATATTCTTTTGTTTGACTCTATTCAGTTCAGTGGTTAATAATACCTAGAATTAATTTACCTCTATATTAATTCAAAACCATGTAACGAGTATCTTCTAACATTCATTAGTAATACAGAAAAAAGTAAGATGCTGTAAGAAAAATGAAGTGAAAATCTTTGTTATTTTATTTCTTTACTAACGATCCGCCCCGGCTTTGCACGGGTGTTATAAATTATACATATAAACCTTTTGAATCACTCTATTTATTAAAAAGAACCGCATCAAAACCCGTTTCGTAGTTTTACTTTTTTCTAATAAGAATCACCATTGATTCTTATTAGAATAAATCAAAATATCCATACCAATTAGGGAAGTTCCAAATAAGTCAGCACACACAAACACATACACACATATCATATGGCTCTTAAAAAGATAATTAAATTCAAATAGTGGCACTAAACTCATCAGGGAATGAATGGCGGGTTTCGGTGACGGGTATGTGTGAGTGGCCGATTCCTCATTCGCGATGTTCTTAGTCGGCCACGAAAACCTGAACTTGACTGCTGTGATGATTTAGTAGGTACCTATATCGTAACTCCTTATTTCTAGCAGAGTAAATATGGAACTGATAAAAATAGTGTCGTTATTTAACTAAATCACTAAATAGTCGTCACAAAATGAATACCTAGTTGATTTGACAATGGTTCCAAATTCGCCATGTACCATGCCTTGCACGAATGCTGAAATTCTGAGTTAATAAAATGGCGACAAATGGTTTCGGCACGATAGTTTTAATCAGAACTAGCTATAGTTTTATACAATGTCTTTTAAAATAATCGAATTGGAAATCTACAATCACTACATGTAATATATTAAACATCGGACTATTAAGGACAGAATTAATACATAATAGGTAATAGTAAAAGATTTAAATAAAATATTTTTTGGAAATCTTTTATATGTAAATTAAGACATTATTTAATTTTTTCATAAATATTGAACGTTGCGATGCGAATCAAAACTACAGCGAATGAGTAACAGACTGTAAATACGGGCTATATGCGTGTGTGTGTGTGTACCCCACACACACACGCTTACAGCCCGTATTTACAGTGGTTCGTCAGTGTGGGTGCTGTAATTAACATACGGGAAGACATTCCGATTGGAATTCTTCGCTTATTACGATTGAGTAGTCGTAGACGGCTAATTTATGAAGCCTTTAAATTATATTAGATTGAAAAGGGATTCTTAGGTCTATGCCGGAACATCCCTTTTCTTATTAGTAGGTATGTTACTTGACGATATTCTGTTGTAATCTTCTAAGTGAGTAATGCCAGGTTTTGAAAATACGACTCTTATCTTTTGCGGGAAAACTAAGCAAGAATTCGCAGACATTTCATTAATTACATTGCAAACGGATGCTTTGAGCCTTAGACGTAGGCGTAGTCGTATATGAATATATGAAATTGTATCGAAAAGTTGTAAATCAAGGGCGCTAGGTCTTGTTTAAAGATTTTTTTAAAGATATTGAGCCAGAAATAAAACCTTATTGGATGAAGATGCGGAGTTTGCTCAGATCCAGTGGAGGACCTAATTACCTAAGTGGCATTATTTTCAAGTCTAAACTCATATCTAACTAGCCAAAGAACGGTTGCCATCGGTAACACCAATCGTTGACATGATATTATAATTGCTGTGCATATTTCTTCATGATACTTTCAATACTTGGTAGTATTGAAGTAATGGTTTCTAATGTTTTCGCGATTGTGTAGTATTAAAGTAATAGTAAGTATAGGTAGTTACAAATAAAACAATTGGGAGAACGCAGGCAGCTTCCTTGTCACCATGCCATGCCACACGGGCTAGCATTCGAAGATATCTTAATTTTTCTACTTTTTTATTATTACTTTTCACTTTATGTAAATATGTATATATTTAGTTCTTATCAATGTAAAAGTTGTTGAACTCATCATAATGAATATCTTAAAAAACGATGTAATCATTGATTATACCTGTCTCATTAGATAATGACAAAAACTACGTTACCTTCTTAACACCACTAACGATATAATGGAGAGCTTCCAGACTTGTAAGAAGCACCTATTCAAATCACCCTTAACGAAAAGTGCGCAGAACCGAAAATTGACGAAAGATACGAGTGTCAACACATTTATATGGGATTTAGTTAAAGCGAGCAATTGGCACAAAATGCGAGCGGAGCGAGCGGAGTTGCTTCGACAGCGCGATATTGAACACGGATAGGTTCGTGTAGATTGCATTGTAACGAGTCTTACTTCTATAAAATACTTAGGTATAGTAACGTTATGGAAATCTTCTTTTCTACAATTCTTTTATGCGTATGACAAAACAACAGGACCTAGTATTAATTATTTATATTATAACACATAAGCGTGTTAACTGTCAACATATTTCACGGGTTTTTGACTTTTATTAAGTGAGAAACAAAATTCGGTAGGATTGGAGAGACAACTCAGTATGAACGCGTACATAGTATGTGATATTAGTGACGCTATACTCATTTATCGTATCGCAAAGTTTTAAAAACAACATTTTTTACTGTTTGAACGCACAGGCCAGTCTTTTATTTTTTATTTTGGTGGCATCAATAATTTCGAAAAAGGCCTGATGTAAGCACTTTCCGTAATAAAACTTCCGTCGTACTACACAGGGATCGTAAGTACGTGCGTACGAGCGACTGCCACCTCGCATTCCGCGCGTATTTGTGCTTATTGCCTTGTTGGGTCGCTTAACATAGCATGAGAGAAGATTGAGCGAAAGAAGTTTCTTTATACCTACAAAAAAGAAAGGTTTTGCACAAATAAAACATCTACAAACTTCCCTTGTACTACACAGAGACGGTGCCTGTGAGTCGTAGGAGTGCCACCTCGCATTCCATGCGTGACGCGCCTTATCGCCATATTGGACCACTCAACTTAGCATGTAGGATAACTGAGACGAAAGCAGAAACAATGACTACTAAAAAGAACAGAATATTCCACAAAACTTCCCTCGTACTAAGTGATCGTACGTGCGAGCGGGCGAGTGTCACCTTACACCGACACACCGAGGGTACACCCTTTTGTCTTGTTGGGCCGCTTAATATAGTATGTTTGAAACAATCAATCAAGATTTAAAATTGAGTGAAGAGTTTTTATACTTACCTACAAAAAAGGTCTATCAATAGAACATCAATCTATAAAGCTAACCTTGTACTACACAGATACCGCACGTGAGAGTGGGCGACTGGCACCTTGCAATCATCATCATCGTCAGGTCCTTTTTAGTCTCCACTACAGGAGCACGACCCTCTCTGTACTACTAGAGCCATACTTGGCCAGAGCAGCCAGCACCTTGCAATACGTGCATTTAATTATGTATATAAACGGGACTTAGCACGAACCTTTTTATTATTTGTTTCCGTTGACGTTTCAATGGAGTTACATTCATCGTGGTCGCAATGAGACTTTAATCATGTGTTTAAAGCGGGAAAGTTTAAAAAAGAACAATCCTTGCATTGTCCTCGTGATGCGTCTGATTGCCATAATCGGACCGCTCAACATAACATGTAAGATAATAAGGTCAAATGAGTTACTATGAATACTAAATAGAAAAGTCTTTTACAATAGGAAATCCACAAAATTCCCTCGTACTACACAGGGACCGTACGTGCGAGCGGCCGCCTGCCCACCTCGCATTCCGTGCGCGTTATTCCTTATTGCCTTGTTGGGCCGCTTAACGTGCTTGTAGTGACTCAGTATGTGAGGTTATTGAACTCTGACTTTTTATATGTCTAGTACCATAAACTAGTAAATAAACTGTGCCACAGAATAAAAATTAAATACCAAGAGCCACTTGTTAAATTTATTTTATTAATTGAGTCACTATTACAGCAACTCGGTGTAAGTAGTTAAGTAGGTAAGTATCTACTTACACTGAGTTGCTGTAATAGTGACTCTGTAATGTTAAAAAATAAAAAGTATATCTAGTGTATAAATTTTCCTTGACTTTTCTTTGAGAGGACTCAGTTCGTCGACATAAACCTTTTTCCTTAAAGGGCAAATTCCGTAAACTCAAGAAAAAGACGACTTTCAACTACAAATTTGTCAAATTGCCCAACCAGCTTAACTTCAACCACAAACCATAAAATATGAATGCATTGAAATAAATAGAGATTAGGGGCTTATGTAGAGCACTCATTTATTTGTAATAAAATAATATTAGGTATTGTAACTTCTGCTAACAAATTCATCATCTATTTTAGTGTGGATTCGATGAAAAATCATGAAGTGATTATGTAACGTCATAATCACGTCTTCACAAGGAAGACATTGAAAACGACGACAGCCCACGACCATCAGATTTTTTTTTTAAATAAGTGTATATATACGTACAAATCACACAGATTGAGCTAGCCCCAAAGTAAGTTCCAGACTTGTGTTATGAGATACTAACTCAACGATACTATATTTTATAACAAATAAATATTGATATATATTGATACAGATTGGCAATCTGAAAAATATCATTTTACATCTTGATCTGGCCGGGGATCGACGGACGGAGCTAAATTTTAAATCTAAAGACGTTATTTAGCGTGTTGGTGAGCCTGTAGGTTGTATACGGATTCTAAACAGTGACGGGTTGGTAGTTGCATCACCTATTGAAATAGTGATTCCTTAGATTTCATCCCATTCCTACAGCTGATAAAGAAAAACCGAAAAGGGAAATGGGCTTAGGTAATTGCTATTTGCATCGTTTGGCTAGTTATGACATAATACTTGTCTTAAAGTGGGTTGTCCAAACAATTCGTGTAGGTATCGCAAAGTGATACAAGTTCTAAAGAGATGAAATAGGAAAAAAAGCTATTAGTTATCATGGAGCGTACTAACTAGATGTGGATCTGACATATCATAGAAAAGAACATTTTGGAAGAACGTATTTTTTCCTTCCATGCCATCATGGAAGACAAGCGAAGATCAATGAATACCTGGGTTAATAACATCTAGGTAATATTGCCTATTACGGCAGCTCGTAGCTGGCAATATCAGATGTTCCGGAGCCGGCAGTATCCGTTATCGGCGCGTAATTGGCGAGAAATGCGATCTCCGGCGCCGGGGCGCAGCCGGGGCGATTAGGTCGGGCTACTAGCTACGAAGGAAATCGATAAGCAAGTTACGAGTGTGCTCCCGGTGCAGTTTCAGGAAACCCAATAGGTAACTATAAATGGGAGATAGATTTGCTTAAATATTTCTTATATTTTGTAGCGCTTTCACACTGTTATTACTGATCAGATCTTTTGCATACACATTAAATATTAATTAGGCATATATGGGACAAATCACACAGATTGGGCTAGCCCCAAGTGAGTTCGAGACTTGTGTTGCGATAGGTATACTAACTCAACGACACTATATTTTTTACAAATATATACACGGCAAATTTTCATTCGTATTGATGATTCAGCCCGTTGATATGAACAACTTTTCCTATGGGACCAGTGCCATATACCTACGTCTATCAAAAAGTTGGTTGGGTTTTAGATCTTTTGAAATAATGCTAATTGTTTAGGATTAATAATTATGATACAGTCATAATATTATCAAGACTTCCACGAAATAATATCTAGGTACTTATTTATTTTTTATAAAATGGTCTAGCTCTTTACAATAGCTATTGTTTTATATTCCGTTGTATGTTTTGCGCAGTAGCATAAAAGAAGATTTTAACATATATAAGGTATTTAATAAGTACATTTTTTTTTTACCTGTTTTACCACAACCTCAGAACAATTTTAATTGTTCTGAGACCACAACAGTCTCCTTAATGACTCGTTGTGAATTAGGTAGTTGCTAAATAGGTACAATTTTATTTGTAGAATAAGTAATTTACGTTCAAACACAATTAAGATTTTTAATGCAAATTATTTACCTAATTGGCAAGAAAGACAAGAATTGAATGTCAATTATTTAGGTAGGTATTTATTGTAAACAAAATGTTATGCTAATAACTAATCTATATTCCTGTTTCCTTTTTTTTTTTTTGGTTCAACCCTCATAAGAAAATCAGTCATCATCAATTTTTATATAATATTTTATTACTTATTAATTTACCTACTGATTAATGAAATGCCATTTCAATTTTAACTAAGTATTTGCCTGATTCGTATGAAATATCATCTCTATAATTGTGTAAACGATTTGCTAAATTAAGTACCAAAAAATCTTACCGAATTATCATAGAGTCCTTGAATTAGATCCTTAATAATTTTTTATCAATCAACGCCATTTTACGTAATTTTCTTTTACTACCTAGGACTTATATGAAAATTAATCATTTTGACGACGATTGCCGACGGAGAGTCATCTTTCATGCATGGTCTGGCAGAAAAGAAAAAACGTAGAATGTGCCAGCTGCTTCTTTTCCCGCGCAGACTGTACAAGCCGATCAAGGGAATGGGCGAAAATCTAAAAAATCATGACAACAGGATGCGGTTACCCATCACTATTTTGATTCCGTTTTTCACCTATAGGTACCTTTACCAGCAGCACGCTAAACGTGGCCTTTCGTTCTTATGTCTTTAGGCTCTGTCTACCCCGTAAGGGATACAGACGGATAATATGTATGTCTCTATGTATGAGTCAAAAATCGCTATAGTGCCAGATTTAACAGCCAGAACTAACCTTTCGAAATATTTAAACTATTTTTTTTTATTTGGATATTTTAAAAAGCAGTTGAATCTGAATATACCTACTTACCTAAAGAAATCATTTTTCTAAACCACTATGTATCTACCTATCTTGATCTACCAACACAACGCTACCTACCATTTAATCTACCATAAAAAATCCAGTAAACTGCAAAGATGAATGAAGATTGTATTAAAGAGATTTAAAAATAAATCAATTCAGTCGTATTACGTATCACAGACGTCTACATAACGTTATTAAATTACACAAATAAAGCCAAAAAGACAGACACGGTCCGCCATGCCACTGCGGAGGGCGGGGCTAATAAACCAACGAAAACAAAACGAAACCGCTTTTATGCATTGATTGCTTAATTAAAATAAACTTTACTGCGCAGTTATAAGATTGAGTTTGGAGTGGGTATGGTATGTAGATACGTCTTTTGTCGTCGTCGGGTTTGGACCGAAGTGGCCAATCAGCGCGGCGTTGCTATGGCGACGCGGTGCGCGGGGCCGCCGCTAGATGGCGCTGGCGGTAAAGTTTCATAATTAATGCGAGTGCGATGTATTGGATATTTCAATTTGTGGAGTGGTGTAATAAGGCGATTGTTTTACTTGCCGCACAAAGAAAGATAATTGATGTTGTTCGAGCTGTCAGGCTAAAGACTTACTTTGTTCCATTTAATTAGATTGTAAGCAGATGAATATAATAGACTTAGGTATATAGACTGCCTGCGTCTTAATAACGTGAAGGTAGAGGTGTATTTTATAGTTAGCGTACATGTTAACTTATAGCGGCAAGTGTCGCGCACTTTGTATGAAGTGACAAGTCGCGCTGTCGCAGGCCTTCACGGTGTTGTACCTTCAGGCAACCTAAAAGGTCAGTAATAGATAGAGATTTAGATTTATTAATAAATACATGATTATATACGGATAATTCACATATAGATTGAGCTAGCCCCAAGTAAGTTCGAGACTTGTGTTATGGGATACGAGAAAGTACCTAAGTAATACTAAGTATATACTTAGGTATAGATAAACACCTAACATCAACAGATCCTACCTAAATTTTTGTGATTCATTACTTGCCTGTGGATAACATATCTTTAATATAAATAGAAATATCTTTATTTGAAATAAACATGGTAAATTTTGTACAGATGTTGTGCATGAAAATTAAAAATATTTATAGTCTCACATGTTTCACCATATAATGGCATGCAAAATTTGGACTCTCAGTGGGTATATTTACTAGCATAATAGCTCCTTGGTCGAATACCTATTTTCTCAATTTTTTTTATCATATTGGCTTTAAAATCATTGTCATTTAATTTCTTTGGTATTATAATAACTAGATCTATGCCGCATCTCCATGAGACTATAATCCAAGAGAGAGTTAATTTATTTGAAGGTACTAATTTTGCTTAGCATAAGCATAACGATATCTAGTAGGTAGCAACTCTTTTGTTTGATTATAATCGAAACTGAAACAAAATGGTTGTACTTAAATGTAGGCATATATATATGTTAATTACTTATGAATGAGATATATATACCTACAATTACCTACCTACCTATACAATAGGTTGGTACTGGCAATGAAGATAGCTGAGCACAACCGAAAAAGGAATACATTTCGTCCTTACCAATAAAGTACGAAATACCGACTCTACGCTAGTTTACTTTGTTTATTTGTATTTTTTGGTTAGACGCCCAATTTTGTAACGAACAGAGCGTTTTCAGTCCCCTCAGATATTAGTCAGAAACGACTTAGATATGTACATTGTTGGTATCGCCGGGAGCCGGGGTCCGGGACGTTTGATTGCATAATAATCCATTTATTGCAACGTCTCGGCCGAACAGGAGCGGGGAAACCTAATCCCCTGTAAGCCATTATACCGAAAATTCAACTACCATCACTCATAACTGCCACCCACAACTCAAAACAGACTTTAAAACAACAGCAATAGATTTCTATTTAGAGTACGAGCGTTACGTTTTCCTGTTTCAACGAATTAAGTGGTTATAGACGCTGCTCAGTTAGGTTAGAGTTTATTTTAGTTCGTGACCGGGGTTTCTGTTTGGAAATGAAATTTTCATAAATGTGTGGCTGTCGGGGTGGAGCGGGGTGGGAGGGGAGGGTAGTATTTGTGTTTTCCCCGGTTGAGGAGGGATGCCACTTGAGGCCGCGGAGGAAAAACTATTTATAGTAATTACGGCTCTACAGAACAAACAAGTAGCGGTACTAGGTTCGCGAGACGCGCTTAGCTGTAGATAATGTGTGTGTGTGTATGTTTTCTGCAATATCAGATTTAGAAGGACAAGAAATCAGAAGTAGGACCTACCTAATATAAGGTACTTTGGTACAATGTATTGTTAAAATCATTTTTTAAAGCTATGGGTTTACGCAGACGAAGGGTTCAACTAACTCACCATATTTAAACATGTCTTATATATGGGAGGGCTGTACAAGTAAAGTGTGTTAAATATTTTTAAATTTTATTATTTGTTGTTATAGCGGCAATAGATAATCACATTCTGTGTTTTCAAGTCTCTACCTATTTTGGTTCAATAGATACAGCCCTGTGACAGACGGATAGACGGACGAACGGAAGCTGTCATGTGGTGCCGTTTTTACCCTTTGGGTATGGAACCCTAAAAATAAACAGGTTGAATATTCAGAATAAGTACATAGTTAAACACCTACCTATTGAAACAATTATCCCTGCCTGTCCTTCTTAACCCAAGAAAAGAATGATTTTCTTAGTAAATCTGATAGAGTCGGCGATACAAATGACGTAAAAAGTGTCGGAGATATACCTACCTATATGTATGTATATATTATAATTACTGTACTTATTTAAATATGAAATTATCTAATAGATATATTGAATAAGGAGTTACAGTGATGATTGAATAACGAAAGAAAGAGTCGGTAGAGTCATAATAAATCCAGCAAACTATCAAATATAATTGGTTGCTAAAAGAAAAAATATTCAGGGTCTAATCGAATTAAAAAGTATTTGTAATACACACATACATAGAACATACCTGCATACGTAGTAGGAAAGTCATTAAAAACTTATTTTATCTATCTCTTAAGACATGAGGTGTCAAGATTAAGGTGTAAAACTAGACTCTTACTGGCAAAAAAGTGGCGACAGAACTTAGGTACTTACTTACACCAATTGTTTCCGAAATATAGAAGGTCAGATTTTCCTGGGCTTAAAATATACCTAAAACTCATTCTTGTGAATAAGTTTAAGGTATATTTTAAGACTTATTATAGTTGACACGAATCTCACATTTTTTTTTAATGTCTCACATATGCGTCTATTTAAGTATGTGGATTTGAATTAGAATTCAATTCAAAGGTAGGTACGTATATTTCTCCGAACACCTTTGTGTTCGACTTTGGCAAATTAATCGAATTATCTGGAGGAACAATTCACATCGACAGACGGACAAAGCACTTCCTTCCGCGAACTATTGATTGCTTGCGAAATATCGGGTTGCAGCGGTGTCGGGTTCGGGTTCGATTCCTGACGGAACGTGACAGCCAACGAACAAATCCGAAGTTAGTTAAAAACCATAGATTTAAAAAAAAAAAATCGTCTCTCTTAAAAACTCATCTAAACAAAAGTTTAATTGTTCAAATTTGCTCTACCGTTAAAATAATGCAAATCCTATTCTATTCATACTAATATAATAAATGCGGAAGTGAGTTTGTAAGTATGTATGTTTGTTACGCTTTCACGCTTTAATTACTGTCGTGAAATGTTGTATACGCGTTTCTGAGGTAACGAATAGCTCTTTTAATTCGGAAAAAGTAATTCGAATCGACATTAATGCGATCGGAACCACGGGCAAAATCTATACCTAGTCGATACTTCGTTAAGTACCTATAAACATCTCTTATTAATAAGTATAAGATACACAAATATGGAGACACAATAAACACAATAGGTATACCTAAGTTAACTTAGAAGTTGTCTATTTCTGGTTAACCATCTAACTACTATAAGAGAAATTTACCTAATGAAAAGATTGAAATAAATAATTGAATAAATAAATAAATAAATAATTGACTAGCTCCGTGGCGCAGCGGTCAACACGCCAGCCTGCGACACGGAGTGACCGGGTTCGATCCCCGGCCAGGTCAAGATGGAGTCTCGAACTTACCTTGGGGCCAGCTCAATCTGTGTGATTTGTCCGTATATATTTATTTATTTAATCTATAAAACACAAATCTCACACACCTGCCTTTGATTTTGTTAAGACATATACCTATTACCCACTTTATTGGCTCTTTTTACACCTGAACCCTACCGACCTGAATCAGTGATTCAGTGATTTTATATTGAACTCACGGGCATAACCACCACCTACCTACTAAAGACGCAAGAATTTACAAGTACCTTATCATCTTAAGTTTCCTGTGATTTTTCGTTACAAAATAAGGCGGGAGTGGGCCGTTCGTTGACACAACGTGGCGGTGTCACATTGCTTCATTGTCGCGCAACAATCGTTGCCTGAGACGCTTTTTATCAGCCTCCTCAGGCCGACCTCGATGCTCCATGAATGCGGAATGTCAGAATGGATGCGTGTCGGGTTGCTAAGTGGTCTATTGCGTTACAAAAGATCAACTGTGGCGTAATTTGTTTTGACAGGGATAAGTAGGTACTTGGTTGCTGGGAAGGAAGAAGTTGAATACACAGATTTATAGGATAAGGTAATTTTTAAATCGAGCGCAAAAATTTATGAGTCCCATATCATTGGCTAGATGTAGGTGATAGTAATTGCCAAGTAGGATACAATAGTTAAGTTTTTTACGTTTGGAAACTTATGTTTGCAATTTTTAACATGTTAGTACTACAAATGTCCATAGCTAGACCATATCCTTTGGGCAACCTAAAAGTCTCCGTGCAAGATGAAAATCAGTTACAATTGCTTGATATGCATGAGTTATTTTATCTTACGTTTAATACACTATGCCTTCCTAGTCTAGCTAGTCTAGCCTATGCCGTTAAAACTGTAGACAGTTAATTTGTAACTTTACTAAGCTAAGTAAATATAAGCTTGGGGTTTGGGGTATTTTTCTACAAAGTCTATGATACCTATATAAAATAAAGGAAGCAATACAAAAAAAAAAGTTTCTACACATTTCTTTTGTATTGCGTCCTTGATTTCAAAGAAAATCGCGCGGTAAAAATTTTCGAGGCAGCCATAATCTCAACATAATAAAGGATGATAATAACTAACGTCACTAGAAAGAGTTGTTACTATATATAAGAAGCTAAACTCACCTGTATCCTGTCTTCTGGCAGGTCGGTCTTGAGCGAGAGCATCTCGCGCGCGTACACGTCGGGATAGTGCGCGTCCTTGAAAGCCTTCTCCAGCTCGTCCAGCTGGTACGACGTGAAGATCGTCCTGCCGCAGAAACAGAACGCAGAGAGGTAGACCGGAATAGCCACAAGGTCGTAGGTTAGTCCTATTAGGCTGTTTGTCTTCTTACGCTAGGAAATCGGCGCATTTGAAATGCTTGCTAGCTGTTTAGGGGCGAGCAGCGTTGTTCGACGATTCATAGTAACCATGTGAATTGCCTTATGACGCCATTGATGAATATGAGAAGAAAACCAGCCTTATGGTGAGTAGTAATATCTTACGTGAAAAAGAACTAGCCTCTTGCCTAGAAACCCATGACACGATGTCAGCCAGAAGAAGCAATAATTTTTCATACAAGTATTTGGAAACTGGTCAGACTTTCCGATAAGTTTATACCAATTTAAGAATTATTTGTTCAAGTATGGTATCTACTCTTCTTTTCGCATTTTGAAGACTACTGATTCTAATACATAATGTGACCCTTTGAGTGGCCGCAATCTTGAATCTTACGTCCTCAAAGCTGTACTACCTACTAGTAATAGCGCAACACTATTTCTTGAGAGGTATTTCAGTACGATAAAAACGTCGTTATCCAAAGAGTACCTCACTTTTATTTGGCCCCATATATATTTACGAAATTGGAAATGCGCAGGTCACATAGACGTAAAGAGGATGGTAGATGGGGCTGCTGGACCTGAGACTTCTTGGGTCAGAGAAACCCAAGGAAAACTGCAAGCTCTCCGGTATGATGACATCGCCAAATTGCGGGTGCAATTTGGTGGAGAAAGTATGCATTAGAGCAGGCTTATAGATGTCATGGGCTATATGAAAAAGACAATGAAAACGTACGTTACCAATTGTGAATAGGCGTTTCCATGTACAAATTGCACATTAATTATCTCGTCTGTTCAAAAATAATAACCCTGTGTCTTTCAGTCTTCGTTCCAGATCACTTGGGATTGTATAAAGACCATCCACGTGCCCAAAACTAATCGGTTAATACCTCAAATTACCTACCTTAAAATTACTGTATATTTGCAAATAGTGAATCTGAGTCTAATACCGTCATGATTCTTATCAATTTGTCTAGATAACATACTTATATTACCCATGTGTTTGCATGTACAGCATAGATGTATATCTAGGTAGAACAGCGTGATTTTCCATACTATGCTAACATATTTTCCATATATTGTAAATAGATATGATAGTTACCTATGCCTGCGTTTTTTCTTCTTCTTCTTGCCGTTGTAGCCGGTGAGACCGTCGACTGTGAAGTCTTTCGCCGCGTCTAGAGACGGCACTCCTGAAACAAGAGTATACCATATTAGTTTCGACCAGGGGTGTCATCCTCCACTGTCTGTCCGGTAGTTGCCGGTATGGCATCGGGAACGCGTGCCCGCCCGACCTCCCGAGCCGCTACTTGCTTTTTCGTTAGACCGAGTGATTAGTATCTCAATACCTTCATTCCCTTCCCAAATCCAACAAATTCTTATCCTTCCACAGCTTAAAAACCGCAAAAGGCAAAGAAACTGCGCTCGCCAACCCGCCTGCCAAGTGTGGTGAGTATGGCAATATGAGGATATTGCCATGGGAGGCCATGGAACGAAAAATCCTTAGGAGAGATCTAATATAATTGGGGTGAATGACGAGACACACAGACCTCATTATTATGACTATCCAGTGTAATCGTAAGTCTCAGCTGAAAGCTAAAAGTGTTACAACATGACCCTTTTCTTGGTACTAAGTTAGTTTGGGCAATGACTAATATAAAGAAATCTGGTGAAAGTCATACCTACTGTAAGTCCGCTAAAGAAAGAAGCGGCTTAGAGACATGATCGGACAAAATATATACCTACTGAAACTAAACCACAGTATGAGACTAGCTAACTACAGTAGATAAACTCTTTGAATTAGAAAATCATCTCCATAATTAAAGTGACTAGTTAGAATACATGTAATTAAAACTATTATAAACCTGACCCCCCTACAATTCCAAAATCTGTTTCTAGAGGGGCTAGTTTTATCGGCCACAGACTGTACTTAAAGGAGCAACCTACAAAAGACTTGTCTGACGAGTCAACTAGCCATCTCCGTATCCTGCACTTTGAATGTACCTGTGCGGACACTGACTGACGTCAACAAAGTGGTGAGATACTAATCACCCTCACACCTTGCATTCAATTATGTTTTCGCTTAAAAATACGTGAATGGTTTAAGTCAGTTAATTTAGTTTGGCAATGTCAGTGTACAAAAATTTTGTTTATTCCATATTGTATTAAAAATAGTACTTGATTAAATAAAATTTGATGCATAGATCCTAGGCGAACATGGTTAATGTTTTAAACAATGTTCAGAGTAAACCTATGCATAACAATGCTACAATTAATTTCACGACTAGTTATTTTCTATGACGTAAGGATTTTTTTTAAATATTGATTAATAGGTAAGTATATACAAAGTTTTACAGAAAATATTGTTGGATTAGTTAATTACATAAGACACACCTCTAAAAATCTTGAATTCCTGACTGGCCAAAGCCGATAACCCGTAGTGAAACAATTTCCAAATCCACTTACGGGTGTCGCCGCCAGTGGGACAGCGCTCGAGGGATTTGTCACATAATTACCGAATGTGATTGCCGCTGAATTAGTAAACAGAGCGGGTTAGCAGAACATTGGTGGGTAGGGCTGGCGGTTTGGTTATAATAGGTTATAAATAATATTAGGTTATAAATAACCTAAAAAGGTTTGGAAAATCCAAAAGTGCACGCTTCATAACGCTCATTCAAATTTTAAGAATAGAAAAAAATATTATGTCTTCAAAATCGAGAAAAGAGCAACCCTTAAAGACATCAACGACCTTATTTGACCTACATTACCTTCTTAATATACATATTATACAGTTATAATTAGTCTAGTTGTTAGTCACAAAACAATAAAGAAAAACAAAAGTCAATTATAACAAATTCAGTCAAATATCCCCCCCCCCCCCCCCCCCCCCATCTTAATCAATTACTTACTAAGTACTTATCTTAGAAATACCTATTTAAAAAATTAATTTCTCATCAAAATTCTGCCAATGGTCTTTCTCATCAAGGGTCAATTGCAGACCATATGAAAAAAAAATAGCTGAAATAATAAAGAAACGCTGCTAGATTTGCCCCCAAGAAATAAAAAAAATATTTGTATCCTGTTTTTTTTTTATCTAACCAAATAATGGTGTTTAAAAAAATAAATTGGTATTTTTATTTGTGATTTTTTTATTCAAAAACCAAATAAAATGACCATATTTTTTGTCAGTTGTTCAAACGAGTAAAAAACATTATGATATTTTTTTTTTGATTGTTTTGGGCGCTATCGTGACCGCATCTCTTGCTCTTCAAAGTCCATTGAGAAGCTATTTAGCCACCACAAGAATTTATTACAAAGTCACACTTGTAAAAGTAATTAGAAAAGATCATTATAAAATTAAATTGAAGTAAATAATTTATGATAAAAATTTACAAAAATCTAATTATATCTACTTTATGTATTTCTTACAGCTATTAATGTTTTATTACACTAAATAGGTGTTACTGTTTTTTAACTCTGGTATCATAAATACATTGGCAGCCCTAGGAGCGTCCCTCGGGAGGGGCGCGCGGGGAAGGCCGGCCCTCGGGACGCCGGCCGGGTAATTGAATTTGGTACCAATGAATACGACAATGAATTATTAAATTTAGAGCATTTCGTTCGGACCCAGCGCCACCGTTTCTCAGCGACGCAACGCTGTTGTGGATGTTACAATGCCGACTTAATATTGAAGAAAAGTTTTATGTCGTGTAAGTGACGGGGTAATGGATGTAGTTGTACCAAGTTGTCGTGTGACGAATCTGGTTGTGGGGTGTTCAGGTCGGAGGTCGCGGTAATGATAATGGTAACTGTTTGTTGGGGTGTTGGCGTTTTAGTTTGATTAACATTGCACGCAGTTTCGGCTTTGTTGCAATAATTGACACATTACGGTTTAATTTTAATTCACGGTAACGTTTGATTGTTTTTCACTAACACGTTGTATTGTAAATTATACAAGAAGCATTTCCTTTATACACACAGACCTGTTTCCTGACAATATTTTGAGATTTTTAAACTTTTGTACCTAAACGAATTTGATCCCAGACAGGTGTGAGAATACACAAAATCCTTACCTACTCGATACGACTTAGCTCATAACTATCGCTTTTGATTTTGTTTGACATTCATGTAACCATATCTCATAAACCAGATTTAAAAAAAATATCCTACCTACTTTTATTTTACTTTTTATGATACTATACACTAATAGGGTAATGGGTATTACGGAAGGCACGTTGAGCCGTTGCATTTATCGTGGCTGTCATCGTTGATGGCAGTCATTAAGCTCTCAGATGCCTGAAGGCAACTTGAAATGTTGACACCAGTGTTGGCTATACAACATGCACAAAACCAAACTGATGGGGATAAACCAGAAGCTATGGTCGATCTAGCCTCACCTACTATACTCTTCACATTCGGATTATTTTTATGTGTTTAATGGTTTCAGTATATAATTATGTAGGTGTGTTTAAATGTAAGTTTGTTAATACCGCCAAAACTTTATGTGCCTTAATTAATAGATTTGGATATATGGAGTAACAACTTTGGAATCAATCCGAGTGAAATTGCCTATAATTTGTTTAACAGGGCATTGTTTACAGTTCCGTACCCAAAGCGTAAAAAATGGGATTTCTTTAGCCTCCGCTGCCTTCTCTCTCTCCCTTTCTCACTTTTCTCTTGAACCGTATTTGTATTTTTATTGCCGATATAACAACAAATAATAAAACTATAATAAATTGAAAAATTAAGTAGGGTAAAAAAAAATAAGGATTTTTTGCATATATTTATATTTAATGTTATATGGTGGTACGGAACTCTTTTTGAACGTTCCTACTCGCAATATGTCAGTTTTATTTTAAAGTCTTCATTGAAAAATCTTGATTAAGGACGACTCCGCTTGATCGCAGTCCGTTCGTTGTACCTTTGCTTCAACCTTTGTTTTATGAGACCCCAGTAGCCAGAAACATGTGTCCAATATCGTCGGACAGTCCGCGCGCCATTGTCCGGTAATCGATTGGTCACACCGCACACTCGCGACTGCGTTATGTACCCACCGCTTAGGGGTGCGAAAGGTCAGTCTTGGTTATATTTGATAAAAGTCATAAAGTTTGGAGCACGAAGTTGAAGGAGAGAAAGCTAAAAGTCAATTGTTTAACTCTACCTTGACAGTCAGTTTATTTCTAGTGTCTGACAAACGTTTGGTATAGAAGTTAGAAAACAAGAATTTCGAATATGTATGTGGGTGGAGTAAAGTTACAATACCACTGACTGATTGACATGGCTTTGACCTTTTCCCGATATGGTGGAGGAACATGATGCATACCGTCGACCGTATAGAGGGCGCTCCAGTGAGTACCTTAAAAATGACATGTCGAGCATCGGAGAAACCTGGTGGACGAGGTGTACTGCCTTCGAAAACGGTGGGGTTATGGGGGTGCTTTTTATGCCAAATTGTAGGATGCCATGCCAAATTGGTAGCTTGCAAGCTATTTCTGATGCCTCAATTTTTTTTTTCAAAATTCATGTTGGCCCCCTTACAAGTACTTACTCAATATCGGTCATACTAAGCGAGCCGTTGAGGAATCAGCCCCAGCCAACTGGTGAGTCAATAATTTATTTGAAGTTTTTTTTTACGTGATAACGTCTTAATAATCAATGGACGCCGTCTGCACGCACGTAAAAGTATCACATTCTGTGAGCAACCGAGAGCACGGAACCAGCAATAGGTCCGATCGGCCTAAGCGTTCGGCTTGTGACGCATCTATCTCTCTTCCACCATTATCACGTAAAGTTATCACGAACATTTCAAATTAAAAGATTTTAGCCTAAAACATTTGTCCAAATATCAATGGATAAGCCACGCGTCCATTGTCCAGAAATCAATTGGTCACGCCTCACACTTGCGACTGAATTGATACGAGTAGCAGGCACCGGCCATCGGCAGCGCCGGGACAAAATGGTAGGTACAGTGCGTCACACATCACGCGCAATAGCACGTTGGAGCAGAGTCTGTTTTACAGCAAAAGTGGCACGTTTAATGTGTGACCGACAGTAGAAACATGCGAAGGGTTAATGCAATTATGTTTGTTAATGTTATTTCCTGTTAGAGAATCAATCTTCAATGTGTTGGAAACAGTCTACGGGGGAGTAAGGTGCAAGTGTTCAACAGCTACACGTAATATACGTATTACAGAAGTTAGAGCGCTTCGACAATACATCTGATCCGAATCCGATCTGAATCCGTGAATCTAGAAAACTCAGATCCCATTAGGATTTGGCTTTTCATCTCCTTCGATCCGAATCCGTAATCAAAGATTTAAAAGACTGACGTAACAAATAATGCACACGACAAATACAAGCAGGGCCCACCATGCATACATCATTTATTTGCTAATATATAATACATAATAAGCCGCTCGCTGGCTCCGTTCGTACGCATCTCGAACTCACGCAATACACGAGTGTCCATAAAAATAATACCTACTATGATTACTTCGGTCCATCAATCTTGTCTAAAATGGAGATTCACAGATGACGGAGTAAAATTTGATACCGGAAATAGGATCTACCGCGTAAACTGCGCGTTAAAGTTCTACAATCGTACCGAACCGTTTTTTCATGAATTCGGATCCGACGTAGTGCGGAATTGCCCTTACATTAAGATTCATAGAGTAGAAATGGATACTAGATATAATCAAGGTCGTATACGACTGCTAGGGGTGTAATATTTGTAGAGTTTATGTATCTATGTGTATTTCTTTATTCCGGCATCACTTATAAATGCTTGAACAAATTTGGATATATAAGTATCGTTGGAATCCTTATATCACCCCGAGTATTAATATATACATAATAATTGCTGTAAAATCGTTGTCAAGGTGGTAGCTTGACCTTAGAAAAGGCCCAGGGCCTGGCCTAATTAATTAGGATTTCCAACGTCCATTCCCAAAATAGATCCAAAAAGGCCAGCCATTTTGAGTTTATTTTTGGGAATCCTGCGCTACCTATCTCAGTACATAAAGATTTACAAGAGCAAATGTTATAGTCGTGACTCTATGTTTGTTACTCACTAGGACATTTTTAAGATTTCAAATCTTCCAGTCTCTACTTGTTGAGTCGAAATGGTTTCCTTTATATATCTTTTGACCATTGCACTTTTGTTTCTTTTAACCGACTTAAACAAAAGGTGGAGGTTATCAATTCGGTAGTATGTTATTTTTTTTATTGTTTGTTACCTCAGAAGTTAGTTATTTATAAACCGATTTTTAAAATGTTGTATGAAAGAGTAGTTTTCAAGTTCAAGTCAAGGTCCCGTTTAAATTTCATCACAATGCGTTCAGCAGGTTGATCGAAGTTGGTTTTGATATATGAAAGATAATTATATGTATATTTTATCAAGTGATTTAATGTGCGAGGATCATCATGATCCATTTTAAATGAATAGTGTGCGGTTATACCAACCAAGAAATCCTATGGCTTTTCTTTAAGACGTAAGATTGTGTGGGAATTAAAATTCTAGTTGACCATTTTGAATGTCTGGACAAAGTCGTGTGTATCCAAATAACACGCAGATTACACAGTGTGAAAACTATAACAGTATGTTACTTATATAATATCAATAAAACCATAGAGGTTAATATATCGACGTAATATTTATTGGCTGAACAATTTAAGATCTGTTGCTGCTGACTTGATATATTTACTCTGCATTATTAATTTAAAATTAAATCGATTATTTGGAGATAATTAAGAACATAAATATCAAGGCAACTGCAACAGATCTTAAATTGTTCCCCACATATAAATATTACAACAGTATAGTTTAATTGACATTGAAAAAGAAACATAAGCTTACGTAACCACTCCATAGATCGGTAAGATTGCTTTCTGCCACGTGAAACGTTTAGATTTTCGGTTTATTCATAATTGGATAATTGTAATGTGTTCAGATTTCAGCACACCAATTCACTAATAAGGTATAACAGTAGGTGTCTACCCCCCGATCAATCAAAACTCCTCATCAAATCAGCAACATCTGGAGATGGTCTTGGCGCGCGTTCCTGCGGGACGATCGTGTATAGCCGCCCTAAGTGATTACAGTACAGTTAGGATATGTTCACACTGACTGACTGCAAGACCGTCGAGCCCTATTGAACACATACCGAACGAATACTACTTTTAATATCATATTTTTATTTATATTATCCGAAGAAATGACAAACTCAAAAGGTGGGTGGTCGTAGCGCGCATTAGTAAATATATTTATAACTTAAATTTTATGCTCAAAAAAATATACGTAAACAGTTATGCATTAATATCATTACGATTAACAAAATTTTGAAATTAATTCTATTAATAGCATTACAATGCTCGGTCTAATATTATAATCGAAAATGGTGTATAGGTACAAAATTTGTGTGTTCAAATCCTACCTGTGACAAATTTTTTCATCACATGTTTTCGATTTTAAAATTATGACATATTTTAATATGCCTTACTATTTTTTTCGAATAGATAGTGGACCAGCTCTACGTAACGTAAAGCGACCTTTTACCTCCCGCAATTATGCTAATTGCGGGAGGTAAAAGGTAAAGCAAAGGTTATCTGCCGAAAGGAAATCTATGTTGATATCTTGGGGAAACTGTAAAATACATACATACTCGTATCGCGAGGATAAAGGATCGCACTGGTGCCGCACAGGCCACACGCTCAGATAAATAAATATAATAAATAAATAAAATATTTTTATTCAATCACTTACAATGGTCACAATATATGGCTGGAGTTTCCATTTAAATATATAATATACTTGTGTTTGGAGTTTCCGCTGTTCCTAAATTACATAATTTATGTCAAGTTTTTTAAAATTGACATAAATTATGTAAGGTAATTTAAACAAAAGTATTAGACACTTAAATAATACAAACATATACAATTAATTGATACAAAACGAGTGAATGTTAGTTTGAAGTGTGTGTGTTGTTAGTTACTTAGATCCATAATATATGAACTTAAAATTCATACAGACATGTAAGTCATGTAAAATGAGTGAATGCTTGTATACTTGAAACAGTTTACTTGTGTTGTAGTAGTTGTTTTTCGTGTAAGTGGCCAATACTGATGTCAGATTTTTTTCAAGCTGCCGAAAGGCATCTCATATGGCTTCACGACTACCTTCAATGATGACAGCCAGGACATCCCAGTGGGGACTGCGCCCGAGGTTGCTTGACAAGCTTAAGCGCTAATTACCCTTAAATAGAAGAGTAAAAAAAAGTCAAAAGTCAAAGATTTTTATTCAAAATTGGATACATGTATCTTTTTTTGAACGCCATATTTTTATTTCTTATATATTTTTTAATATATGCAAAATTAAAATACTACTAGCGTTTAGGAACGACCACTGGTGAGAAGAATACGCCGAAAGCAACTCAATCCAGACTTGGTCCCTACGTGCCTGAAGGGCTCTGAATACATTGTTAACATTAAACACAATTTTTCATACTATAGATTAAATTGTTAACATGAAATAAATTTATATAAATTCCCACGCATTTTTATCAGTTATATAATCATCAATGCAGTAATAAGGCTTTTTTAATAACTGGTTTTTAACAATCGTTTTGAACTTAAGTAAAGGCAGACCTAATATTTCTGCAGGAGATTTATTATAGAAGCGTACTCCTAGACCCAGAAATGAATCCATAGTAAGAGACAGAGAACGCTATGCTATAATTATTATTACAGCTCGTCCACAGTATAAATTGTAATTGAAATACCTAGCAGCAATAACAAACGTGTAAGCGATGTTTCTATTGATCCGGCGTCATTGCGACTTAAATACGTGGCCGATAATGTATGCGTCGTCACGACCGGCCGTGACACTTGACTCAAGACCTTACTTCCCTGACATAAAGCTCACAATGGCGTGGATGTGGCCAGGGATAATTTTCCGGGAAGGAGTCTCTCGTTGCAGAGGAATAAAATAAGGAGATTAAGCTACGTAAAAATACTCTGATTGAGGAGAATATAATTAAATAAGTATTCTGTTAATATACTAGAATTTATGTAGAGCACACAAATACATATTTATCACGTCTGTTTAATTTATTAGGTACTTAGAGCCTAGAACCATAATTCTTTGGATTTTCGGCTGTTTCCTGGCAGCCAGTTCTAAATATTACATGGCATTTCGCGAAATGAAAGTCTCGAATTTACTTTGGCGCTAGCTCAATCTAAGTGATTTATCCGTATACATATTATTTTTTTATTTTATATATTTCATTGGTATTCGCAACATCTTTCTTTTCCTATAAGACTATTAAGATGAGATCAAAGTATACTCAATTCAACGTTGTTACTACCTTATATACCATTCCATGCGGTAAACATCCCGGGGTAGTTTAATTTACAAAAGCGCTTATCGTGCCCACTAGGCTTTCGAACTCTTAACACATTGATCGCCCCTGACAGGTATTAGAATAGAATTCTATTGTAATTTGACATCAATGTGATAACTGATGTAGCTTAATCTCTGCGTGACCGTACTCTGCACTCGTACCGGGAGAAGGAAAGCTCCTTGTCGTGGAGACTGTGCCACTTTACCGACATTGTGAATGGAGATGTTGTTATTATGCGACGACAATTCTGTTAATGGACCACGAGTCGGATGTCGAAAATTCTGGATCGTTTCTTAGTAGGTACATCATTTATCCTTATGATATAAAAACAACCTGATATAGAATAGGCAACATTCTATCTCTTTTTAGGATTTTCTTCTTTTTACTTTTCGCCAAATCTTGGAAACTTAGGTAGCACAGAGGGTCACGCTCCTGTAGTGGCGACTAAAAACACCTGATAATGATGAATAATGAAAATATATGTACGACCAAAATGCATAGATTTTAGGATAGTGTTAGGGCTCTCTTAACTCGTCTGATAAGGTCCATTTCCTTTGTATCATTGTGTACTCGGCCCACTTATAGAAAAATCATACTTAGGTGGTGAAATAACAGAGAGGAGAGGAGACAAAAATATGTTACGTAAAACCAATCGCCGCCGCTCACCTTGCCATTAGCGTAACAAGCTAAATCTCGTTTGCCAGCTCGCAACAAGCTAATATTACATTTTCCTGCGATCCATGTGCTCCATTCCTCATTAGCCGGGAGTATCTCGAGAGCCTCCATCTTGGAGCGTCGCGTCTCGTGCACATATTAAATACTCGTATATACGGAACAGATGCGAAGCTTTACTTGTTTTTCTTGGAATATTTAAATACTTCCAATTACAGAGAGGCAAAACTATGACGTACCGATGCAAAAACTATCATATGCCTGTGAACACCAGCGGTGCCTACTAGCGTATTCAAAGCTTGAGACAATTACGTTGGTTCTTATATCAAGACTTACAATGTTTGTTCTTTAAGGAGCTCAATAGCCCAGCAGGCTATTGAGCTCTTAAAAACCAGTGGCCATGGTAAGCATTTTTAGTACTCATGCATGTTAAGCAACCCATGGTCTACACTGGCATGGTTGACCACAAGTGGTGCAACGTGCTTCGGAAGGCACGTTAATCCGTTGGCCCAGGCTGGTATCGTCGATAGCAGTTGATAAGCTGTGGCTGTGTCTGATGCCTCTGGGTAGCTTGAATTAGATACCAGCGTTGGCCACTTACACACGCGAAAAACAAATAACTAACGATGAGAATGTGCAATGCAAAGTCTGTCCGTTTCCTTCTCTGGTAGAACTTTATCAGCCCTTACTGTGTGCTGAAATTTAATGAACACCAGTAAGTATCCAAAATTGAATTTTATTTAACCATTTTCTCTTAACTAAACGCTAGCTTTAAACATATGAAAAGGAATATACCTAGAAAGGATATAAAGGAATGTAGTGGGAAATATAAGTAAATTAATGTTAAAAAGTATGGTTTTAAATATTACCTATTTGTTTTATTAAGTATCATTAAATTTTAAAGATTACGTTGTTATTGTTTGTAGTCTTGATTCCATTTATACGCATCCGTGTGACTAAGGGGGCATAGCGTAAAATTTGAAGGAATTGAATGCAACAATTCGTTTCACCGTGTTCAGTTCTATCAGTACCTTTAAATTCTTTTTCTTCTTATTATTAAAAAACAAAGCAATTTGTCATTTTTTTCCGTTGGTCGTGACATCTATTCACATAAACACAGAACGTGTTGAGAGCAGAGGCGTCCGACGCTAGAATTCATGGCCAAGCCGCTCCGTCGCGCGGACGCATATATATGGCCTTTTTTACTAGCTATTTAGGTCCTACTGCTGGGCAAAACTATTCTTTTCTATTTTCCACCTGGTTCTACCCATTGCTATATCTTGCGATCCTTCATTAAAAGCAAACAGCTCGTCTCTCCTACCGTTCTTGGCTTCTAACCGAGTTTAAAATATGTTTTTTTACAGAAGATACTCTTGCTTGGCACATATGTGTAGTCCTCGAGAGCTACATCCCGACTGTCGGTGTTGTGTGCGCGTCTCGTCTCTCTCAAATCAAATCTTCCTGCGCGCTGTACATAAATTGGCCGCTCGGGATTGCCCCGATGCGCCAAACAACTCTAACGTATTCAATATATTACATTTGCCGGTGACTTTGTGAGCCATATTTTTTTTATATTGAAAGATTGATACAATATGTAAAGAAAATCCTCTCCGATCCTAGAAGGGGTGATTCAGCCTGTCGATATGAACAACTTTTCCTATAGGACAATGCTGGGAACTCTGAAAAAATAATGTTTTTTGACGTAACCATAACTAATTGAAGAAGTTCCGGTAGCCCAGCTTTGACGCTTCGAAGCTCGAAGTCCATTTTCCAGCGTTTTATTTTCCACTTAATACGGTGTTCGTAATCCTTAGTTGTAATGTGAGGCGCATATCTTAGTATTTTTTGGTTTTCGTTAGGATTCCTCTTCCGTTTTGCCCTCTATAATGGCTTTTTTAGATTTCCAAAACGATTGGTTCGAAGCGGTCTGCACTGCATCCAGCGCCTTCCTGCAACCTTTGGGTCTCGTCTTTGTGGGTTTCGTCTTTGGGTGTCCGACAGTATAATAGATGTGTTAGATAGAAAATATTATTCTTATATAAGACAACCAAATTTTTCCGCGACACCCTCCGTGTAATTTATAGCCTATGTGTTGTTTTAATATTTGTTAAGTATAGTCAAGATACATCCAGTAGTTTTTGCGTTAAGGACTAACATACATCCTCACATCTTCGAAACTTTCACATTTCCTCGTATAATACTAATAGGATTACCGAAGATTTTCAAGATCAATAATCTACATCAATACCTACTTTTATTTGCTGACATACACAAGAGGCTATTTCCCTCACCTAAAGAAACGCAAAGCAAGCAGAGATTGCCAGTTGTCCAGCAAGCCTCTGAAAGCCTATTCAGGTGTCCGGCGGCTGACCAGTGAAAGCCCGAGAGCTTTGGAAGCTGCGCAAATAGGGCGGAAGGCGCGCTCGATTTGAGAGACAGGTAAGAAAGGACTTTTTCTTTTGGGTGAAGTGGGACGCGTGTGTGATAAGGTGTATAATATGCTTTTTGAAAAACAGTATAGATTAACTTTATTAGATTATACTTACAATATAGGTACAATACAGGTAAAATAATGTATTTTTTACTTGAATGGTAACCTAATCAGTAATCTGTCAGAGGTTTTGCAAACGTACTTTACTATTTTTATTATTCTTTTTATCTTTTACGATTCGGCTAGTGCTTATACTGAGAAGATGATTATATTTTTTTTATGTAAATTAATAAAAATAAAGTGTTCTGGTACCTAATTAAAATATTGATAAAAGTTATCATTGATAAGCAACATTAAATCGAATGGAATTAATATATGAACAATAAAAATTATACAGATGTATATATTGGTTCTATTTAAGACGCCATCTTATCTCTTTCCACATTTGTCGTATATCAGAAATTTCCATCTTAATTTGTGATAAAATCAAAGTTATATTAACAAAAAGAAAGTTAAACTTTTAGTATTATACTTTAGTATCATTTTGTAAACACAAACTTTAGTTAAGCAACTCTTATATTATGTGAATAATTTATTTATAGCTCAATTGGTGCCTAAGTGGAATTCCGAAGGAGATGGCAACAAACAGCTGTCTCTAAAAAAATCACTTTAAAAAATCTATGGACGTACTGTCTGAGGATAAGTAAATATAATTTTTTTTTTATTTTGTATTCCCATCCAAGCGTCTGTATGTAACCCAAAATGCAAACCAGCAAACGCTAAAAATCCTACAGAGTAATTACATTTCAGAGATAATTTTCAACGCCAGCACATCTCAATTGGCAATCCTCGGGAGCTGAACAACGCGCCACGCCTCTCCCACCGTCACGCTTTTAGGCTTTCCATCCAGTGACAGATGTGAGCGGAGATATTTCATACATGAGTGAGATAAGTTTCAACGCTAGCGTATCTCAATTGGCAATCTTTGCGACGCTGAACATCGCGCCAAGTCCCGCCCCACGTCACACTTTTAGGGCTGCTTTCCACTTGATGCTATATTTTTCTCGTCTATATTTACCCTTCATCAGTAGTTAGGTCAATGGATGATGAAAATAGAAAGTCTATAACCGCAAATTATTTGATTTGCGGTTATAGACGCGACTCACATTTACTTCAGTGTAACATATTCTCACATAGCTTAGCTGCACTGCACTGAAGCCCGCCCCAAACCAGAATTAAGAAAGCAACCACCAGAAATTGGCAATCCCGCGCGGCGGCCAATTCCCGCGTTATTTGATTTGCGGTTTTAGACGCGACTCACATTTACTTCAGTGTAACATATTCTCACATAGCTTAGCTGCACTGCACTGAAGCCCGCCCCAAACCAGAATTAAGAAAGCAACCACCAGAAATTGGCAATCCCGCGCGGCGGCCAATTCCCGCGTTATTTGATTTGCGGTTATAGACGCGACTCGCGTTTTCTTCAGTAAGTATTCAAATACACACATATATCTTCCGACTAATTTATATATAGTATGCACGTCTGTTGTGAATGTTTTTTTACACTTTGCAATACCTAGATTTTATTATCGTAATCTTTATTACTTCATTTGGTGAACATTAGGTAGATCCTATTTTATATTTTAAAAGTGGACAAATAAGCCCTGCAGGGGTGTTGAGATTTTAATTATTATCATAAGGATAAGTAAATATAATTTTTTTTTTATTTTGTATTCCCATCCAAGCGTCTGTATGTAACCCAAAATGCAAACCAGCAAACGCTAAAAATCCTACAGAGTAATTACATTTCAGAGATAATTTTCAACGCCAGCACATCTCAATTGGCAATCCTCGGGAGCTGAACAACGCGCCACGCCTCTCCCACCGTCACGCTTTTAGGCTTTCCATCCAGTGACAGATGTGAGCGGAGATATTTCATACATGAGTGAGATAAGTTTCAACGCTAGCGTATCTCAATTGGCAATCTTTGCGACGCTGAACATCGCGCCAAGTCCCGCCCCACGTCACACTTTTAGGGCTGCTTTCCACTTGATGCTATATTTTTCTCGTCTATATTTACCCTTCATCAGTAGTTAGGTCAATGGATGATGAAAATAGAAAGCTTAAAGAGCCGAAGACCAAAAACAAACCAAAGCCATCCTTGGTACAATTATATTAAATACTTGTACCACGAATGCCACCCCAATAAATTCTGCTCCGCGCTAATTTTATACCACTACAGCCTAGCCTATAAGGATAGGCTGTAGTGGAGTAAAACTAAGTAAGTTTATGAGGATAAAACTAAATATGAATTAGTTTTAACAGACTTAGTTTCGAACCATTTAACTGAACTGTAAATCCGCCTTTAGGTATTAACCACATCGAAAATGGACTATCATGTACCTCAGCCTTCAGTTGTAGGTTGCATACACTTCGCTGCTTAAAAGCCATGAACGGGCAATTGACCAGTACATAGCCTCGCATAGCTCATCCAAAATGGAGTGAGAATTAAGAAAGCAACTGCTATAATTTAGTAAACCAGCGCGGCAGCCAATGCCCGGGTCATTTGATTTGCGGTTTTAGACGCACTCACATTTACTTCAGTGTAACATATTCTCACATAGCTTAGCTGCACTGCACTGAAGCCCGCCCCAAACCAGAATTAAGAAAGCAACCACCAGAAATTGGCAATCCCGCGCGGCGGCCAATTCCCGCGTTATTTGATTTGCGGTTATAGACGCGACTCACATTTACTTCAGTGTAACATATTCTCACATAGCTTAGCTGCACTGCACTGAAGCCCGCCCCAAACCAGAATTAAGAAAGCAACCACCAGAAATTGGCAATCCCGCGCGGCGGCCAATTCCCGCGTTATTTGATTTGCGGTTTTAGACGCGACTCACATTTACTTCAGTGTAACATATTCTCACATAGCTTAGCTGCACTGCACTGAAGCCCGCCCCAAACCAGAATTAAGAAAGCAACCACCAGAAATTGGCAATCCCGCGCGGCGGCCAATTCCCGCGTTATTTGATTTGCGGTTATAGACGCGACTCGCGTTTTCTTCAGTAAGTATTCAAATACACACATATATCTTCCGACTAATTTATATATAGTATGCACGTCTGTTGTGAATGTTTTTTTACACTTTGCAATACCTAGATTTTATTATCGTAATCTTTATTACTTCATTTGGTGAACATTAGGTAGATCCTATTTTATATTTTAAAAGTGGACAAATAAGCCCTGCAGGGGTGTTGAGATTTTAATTATTATCATATTATCCGATACCAATTATTATTACCGAATATATTAACTACGTCACTCCTACATTACTTTAATTTTTTTATTCATAGGTAAGTTGATACCTACAGTACGTAGACGAATCTTGACAATTTCTCTGCAATTTTTTCAACATTGTGGTTTCCATGTAAGATTGTATCAAGCTCAACTCCTAATAAGTAGCTGTTCTTTTAAAATTTAATATATTGGATTTGTAGTGTAAGGTACAATTTTTAAAAGGATTTTTTATCGCGGCTAAATTACATGAGTTTATTTTTTCATTGACCTCCCAACCTTGTTGATATCTTCTAGTGATAAGTTATAACCATGTTGCAAATTGTCTCCTGTTTTTGATGATACCATAATAGAGATATCGTTAGCATATATTAAATATATTATACATACTTTACCTAGCCACTTTGCAATATTTATTTAGTTTATAAAAATGAATACAACCCAGCGTTCTGGCTGGTGGGATGCTGTATTATAATCTTAGTGACTTTATACTTTTACCGTGCTTGGTCGTTTCCTGAATTCCTGATACTCTATTTAAATATATTGAGTTTTTTTTAACCTACTTGTATTCTAAATCTCGTATGTGTAAGCCGTAAAGCTTTTAAAGAAGTATGTTATGTGAAACGGATTCATAAGCCTTTCGTCACATCTAACATTATTACTACTGCGGACCGTTCTATATTAAATACTAGCTGTTGCCCGCGGCTCCGCCCGCGTTAGTGTCGATCCCTCGGGAACAGTAGAATTTCCCGGAATCAAACATACCCTATGTCCTTCCTCGGGCCTCACTTTTTGAACTGATTTGGATGAAATTTGGTATGGAGGTATACCAAATTTCATCCAAATCAGTTCAATGGTTGAAGCGTAAAAAAACGACAGACAGAGTTACTTTCGCATTTATAATATTAGTATTAGTATGAAAGTATGGATATTATTTATACTTCTAAGTCCAGAAATTAAAAATTTCCATAAAACATTTACCCTCCCATTTTACCCCTTTAGGAGTGAGTTTTGTCCATTTCATATGTTTTTTAATTGTAATCGAGAACTTACATACCTATTTATTTTCATACTTCATAGTCCAGAAATGAGAAAATTTCCAAACAAACTCCCTTCTGGGGGATTTTTTTCCAGTTGACCTACACAGATCTTTTTCAATTGTAATCGTGAATTTATTTATCTATTTTCATACTTCTAAGTCTAGAAATAAGTAAATTCCTATACAATCTTTACCCCGCTATTTTACCCCTTCAGGATAAAATATCGTCCATTTTACCTACACAGATATTTTTAATTGTAACCTAGAACTTATATACTTATTTTCATACGTCTAAGTCCAAAAATGAGAAAATTTCCATACAAAGTTTATAAAACATTTGACGCCTTAAGGAGGGAATTTTGCAAATTTCATCTACCTACACACATCTTTTTTAATTTTAATCGAGAACTTATATACCTACTTTCATACTTCTAAGTCCAGAAATGAGAAAATTCCATATCAATTTAACCCCTTTAGAAGTTAATTTCTTAATATCCTTTCTTAGCGCTCACTTACATCATTAAAAGAACCCCTGTACCGAATTTCAAGTTTCTAGGCGCAGCAGTTTCGGTTGGTTTGCCGTTTGCCCGCGGCTACGCCGCCGCCGTTAGTGTCCATCCCTCAGGAACAGTTTGGACCCTTAAAGGGGTGACTCAAGTCATCAATACGAACAACTTTTTCTATGGGACCAATGCTGGGAACTCAAAAAAAGTTCGTCATTTCCATAAAAATGAGTCCCGCCGCCCGGCCAGTTTATATGGGAATGTCGATTTTTTTTTTGAGTTCCCAGCATTGTTCTCATAGGAAAAGTTGTTCATTTTGATGGTATGAGTCACCCCTTTAAGGGTCCAAAACGATAAAAAATTCACCGTGTATATTTGCAGGCAAACTAATGCCTTGAGTTCATTCAAATGACGATAACTTTTTTTTTATTGAACCGATTTTGATGAAACAAACTTTAGATGTTTTGCTGAGTTAAAACAAAGCAATTGGTGAAAGTTTGAAGTAAATCGGTTCAGTATTTTCGGAGATAATCGTGATCATACATACAGACAGACAGACAGACAGACAGACAGACAAGAAATTCGAAAAAATTTTTTTGCTTTCTATTATTCTTTTTAAGTGTCCCTCTATCCATTTCAGTCAAAAATTCCAAATGTACAGACAAAATATTTTTACTGTTTTATTATATGTATAGATACAGACAGACAGACAGACAGACAGACAGACAGACAGACAAGAAATTCGAAAAAAATTTTTTGCTTTCTATTATTCTTTTTAAGTGTCCCTCTATCCATTTCAGTCAAAAATTCCAAATGTACAGACAAAATATTTTTACTGTTTTATTATATGTATAGATTTCTGAATTTTCGTACGTAAAATTAAAGAGAGCTGTAACGGTGGACTTTATTTTGCGAAAGCCATGTTAGCTATTGTCAATCACGCGGTTATACTTAGCTATTTTCCTCGAATTCTCAAAAGCAATTTCTCACGTGCCTCAAAAGGAAGTCACGTGCTGTGGAGTTTAGAGTAGACACATCACATCATTTAACACGTTTCCTACCGAAATGTGCCTTTATCTCCCTAGAAAATTGCTCGAAAAATTTCGAATTATAAATAATTAATATGAAGAATGTTTTCCAACGTAAGGTGGACAACTGGGTACTGTACTGGGTCAAAGCGTTTATTAAGAAAATGTGTCTGTCAACACTGTTTCACGTCAGATCACATTTTAAAGGATCTAATTTACTAATATTTATATTATTAATGTTCAAAAGCTAGAAACCACTAGCGTTTCACCGTATTGGTCGCCTACTCTACAACCTTTTTTTTCTTTTCTTTATTATCTTTTTATTAGCGTAGGTAATGATTATTACCATACTAATTAAATGACCTGAGTTTTTGGCAAGTAGTGTAAATTAGTATATACCCATTTTAGATTATGTTTGTGTACATGTTTAATAGTATAATTTCTTGTTGAATTATAACATCTATGGTACAATTATTTTGTTTGGGTTATTCATAGCATGCATGTATGAAATTAAAAATAGGAATTTTAATTGAGAAAACAAAAATAATTACCTGAGTAAAACTGTCGAACCGCTACAATACATGAAACAAATAAAATAATATAATTAAAACAAAAGAAGGATGGTCCTAACAAAAGTACACGGGTGTGAAAGGCCAAGTCTCGGATCGCGTTACAGCGCTTGTGTTCCCACAGCGCGCAGGTGTGAACAAAAACGAGCAAAACCTGGGAATAAAGCCAGCACAGCAGCCAGGCCTTTGTGCACAGATATTATGATCTCGAGGTTTTGTCGCTTTTATTTCGGGAGAACCGTTTTGGTCAACTGGTTTTGTCTTTTGTGCTAAATATTTAATTTACGAAATGAAGAGACAAAATAATCGTCTTATACTCGTTATAGTTTACTTTGAACACAGAATAACCAACCTCTTAAAAATATAACACCAATTAACAAAATTACTATCATATTCATACATATTTATCAGAGCTGTATTCCTTGACGGATAGATAAAGCCTTGGGCTATAAGATGGTTAGCATGTGGGTAGCATGTAGCCCATCGTCTATAAATTACCTTAATATAATCAAACAATTAGTCACAAACATAAAACTTTTATTAGCTGAATTAATTAAACATCTTTTTCATTAAATTAAAACATAAAAGTTATACAGTGATTGTTAGTTCCAAGACAAAGATAGTCAAGCTTTTGATTGAGATCTTAGTATACTTTTTGTGAGAGATAAAATCAATAGGAACATGGCAGACTCAAAGCTGAACAAAACAAAGCATAGCACAAACAATGGCGGTCGTACCGGACTCGTGATTAAAACTCTTGTTGCTCGAGGAAAATAGAAATTATTACCTTTAATTATGGCTATTGTCTTACAAAAATGCTGATAATCGGATAAACATCGCAGAATATTATAATTATCAATATTACCAATTGATCATAACAAGGGTAACAATGTGGGCTGATTGCGTGTCTGTGTGTTTGTGGAGTGTCGTAAGTGAGTCGTTTGCGCAAGACGTGTACACTGCGGTAATTGCTAGTATTGTTAAATTAATTTGTGGACTTGGCGCGTCACCACCGCGCACTATTAGGTGTTGTGTCATTTGGAATGAGATAATTATGTCGTGTGTCGTAATTATGAAATGAATGAGCCTCAATTAAGACCGTTTTCTTGTTAATTGTTTGCCTCTATATGTATTCTACTCTGTGTCAATACATGCTTTACTTTAGATTATATCTACTAGCGACCAGGACCCGGCTTCGCACGGGTGCAATGTATATGTATGTATTATACATATAAGGCTTAATTTATATAGAAGCGGAATCGAGGAGAATTTCAAGAAATTCGTTAACCATAATCGCCTCTGTTAGTGTAAAAATTAAGTTAAATTTTCAAGAAAACGAAAATGTTCTCCGGAAGTCGCGCGACTCCGAGCGTCCGTTAATTTCTTTATACAAGGTAGAACTTTATTTACATATTAATAAAGGCGGTTGTACTCTGTGAATTTCTTAAAATTCTCCGTGACTCCGCGGCTATATAAATTGAGCCTTAACCTTCCTCTTGAATCATTCTACCTATTGCTGAAAATCGCTTTCAAATCCGTTCATCATCAGCATCGTCATCTTCAGCCCCCGTAGCATGGCTCACTGTCTCCGTGGATAAAAAGACAAAATATCGCGTTTTGCGTCTTTTAACCCAGCGAGCATGGCACACGCGTTAAATAATGTCAAATTTCATTCATAAATACGTTACAAGTCGCGGGGTGCGCGTCTTGCGAGCATGGGTTTGACAGCTCGCGATAGACAAATCCAGGCAAAATCGAGGTTGGTACCTTGAAATCGCATAAATTTATCGGGGTTTAGCAAAGCCTAGATAAAATATGTTTCATACGCATTTCGAACATTAAAGTAATAAAACAATCTAAATATTTTGTTTTGCGTAGTTACAAGCTGTCAGACACCTTTAATGAGTATAATATTTTAATGTACAGTACAAAAACGAATGATTTTTACGAAAATAAAAGCCCGATACTAGTACGCCATCTTGCGTGAAAAACGAAAACTCAAACGGAAAGAACCATTTTACCGACAGATTAATGACAGATGTGTACTGTCAGTGTAAAGTGGTTGTTTGCGTTTGATTGGTACACGATTTACATTCCGTTATTTCCATATTGAATAAAAATAAACCCAAATATATTTAGTTTTTAAGTAAATATCACTAGGTATTTTATAAATTATGTCTAATACGTTCGTTTTCTTTAATCATACGAGGTTTTAATTTTTTATTTGTAGTTTCGTGTTTGAAATATGAATAATGTTTCTAGACTGCATGCGTGCTACGAATCGTATGAGATAAATACTACGTTTTCATTGGTGGGCTTCGATAAATTTTAAGTAGGCTGCTTTTTTATCTATCTTTGGCGTGAGCTGTAGATAGTAGCCATGCTACGGGGGCAGGTCTTTTTAGTCTCTACTGTAGGAGCATGACCCTCTGTACTAGCGGAGCCATACTTGGCCAGAGCAGACAGAGGATTTAGCCTACACTCTTCTCGCTGACCAGACGAGTTAGAGAGGTCTTATTAATGTTTATGAGCTTTGTTTAGCTTATATTTTCTATATTTTTTTACAGCCGTGTGGTTTCCGGCAGAGTAGAATAGGACCACTCCTAGTCTCCCCATGGAGGTCGTAAGAGGCGACTTAGGAAATACAAATTCGTTCGGTAGTTTAAAAAATCTAAGCGAACATTCAGCGGAAGCCTTAATTTTTTAATACTTATTAATGATTAATGCTTTATTCATGCGTGAAGTATTTTTATTGTATTGTGCTCATAAAATTCATGCACTTCAAATTTAAACAGGCTTGAGGAATGAAAAATATCTAGCTTTATTACATGCCAAATCTTAACTAAACATTGTGTTTTTATATCCAGCCCCATAACCTACCTATTACAATATAGTAATCTGACAATCTCACTAGTGGATATTTTTCATAGTAGTACGGTACCGCAACCGTCTGTTAAAAAATGTTACACACACGTTAAAATATGTGATATCTACATGCACTTTACGAGACTACATAAATAATACTCATTATAATAAATATATAAAAAATATTTTCAGTGTCACCAAGACACTTTTAGTAGGTACTAGCTGGCTACTCAAAAAAAAAAGCGTCCACCTATATTTTTTGGCAAAAGCGTATAAATTACTATTGTATTTTTTATAAAAGGAGGTATTTTTATTATGTTCAGTATATGGTAATAGGAAATTTGACACCTATTATCGTTTAGGGTTAAGATTTGGCTCATAAAAACCATAAAATAGACTATGGGTAGGCACTATTGTCTTTTCAGCTGCATGAAAATGTAATTTTACGTATCCCAGACAATGTATAAGCTAAACATATTATCGGATCCGAGTTAAAGCGTAACTATCTAACAAATCTGGATAAACTATTGAGAAATGTGTGTTCCTGTCCACGCAGAATGAAATGATTGTACCGCATAACAAGGACATTACGAGCAAAGATGAAGAAATTCAATATTAATATTACATTTCAATGTATTTATCGCGAGCCGTGACGAGGTAAGTCGCCCCCGGCGGGCTGCAAGAAACAATTTTTGGGGCGAAAACCCCTCGAGCCTCGTTACGCGCCCCGCTTTCCGCCATTTTTTGAAAACGATATTGTTGTGTTCCCCTCCCCCCTCCGCAATCGGGAAGTAATGATGTAAGAATATACTCCGTCCAATTTGGAGTAAACGTGATTTTAATGATTTTATTTTGATTTTACAGTTGCAGCGCTGTCATTGCCTCATTAGGTCGTGATTGGCTTGTTATTTGTGTTATTTGTACTTTCATGTTATTAGATGTTCTTTTTCTTTCTTCTAGCAAGCTAACAAGCTATGAGCTTATCCCAATTGCATTTGGCTGGGTTGGATCCCCGGTCAGCTTAAGATGGAAAACTATCTTTTTCAGATTATCTTGGATGTTTATCTTTATATGTATTCGTTATAATATATAGTATCGCAGAGTTAGTATCCTACAACAAAATCCTCGAACTAGCTCAATTCGTGTGATTTGTAAGGACATTATAACACAAGTCTCGAACTTACTTTGGGGCTAGCTCAATCTGTGTGATTTGTCCGTATATATTTATTTATTTATATATACCTAAGGAATATATTTTGATTTATTATTGCTCCTGCAGTTGTGCCACTTGAAAGTTTAGGTATATGTATGCACCTTATGCCAGAAACAGTTTTATTTATAAAACACGGTTTTTACATAATATTACAAACTCAGAATTTTTTTTTTCACTTTTTTAAATTCATTAAACAAGTGCTCTTGCTTCTTTAGTTGAACTAAACTTTATTTTTCGATTGCCTTGAAAGATAAAGACAATAGACATTTTGCCATTTCCTAAAAATTTGAATAATAAACATGGCAAGAAACATCTTAATAGATTTGAGGACCTGATAGCCGTTATCTTCTCTCAAGAGAAGGAGTTGGTTTTGATTTGCGTAATTTCATGAAAAAAAAATCATTTATTACTATTGATTTATTGGTGAAATGACCACTTCATCGTACTCATAGACATCGCTACCTCTGGGGCGTAACATTTCCGGTCTCAAGCCAGCTCATTTTTAGGGTTCCGTACCCAAAGGGTAAAAACAGGGGTCCTATTACTAAGCGTCCGATTTCCATCCGTCTATCCGTCTATCACAAGGTAGAGATTTAAAACTTGCACTGAATATGTTCCTATATCTTTTGTAACTATCAAATTATAAAAACAAAAGGAATACTAAAACTTATACAAGAAACTTGCTTTTTTTGTTGTTATTTTTTCTATTCTGTCAAAGTTACAACTAATCATCTATGATGAAAAAATATAGTAAGCGTTTTTTTTACTATAGAAGGTCCTTGCAACTAATTTAGCTTGCATGAAATAGTATCCATACTAGAAAGAGTTTGGTTAACCTCAAAAAGAGGTCGCATAGGAGAGGTTAGGCCACGTACAAGAAGCGTGGTTCTTGTAGTTAAATTTTGTACGAAACCCTTCGTGTGTGCGGCTCGCACTGGGCCGTTTTTATTTAATTATTATCTAATTATCACACCACCACCTCAAAGACATTTCCACGTCTAATAATAAAGAAGTTTTATACGTCTCCACGGTTACAGCCGAACGCCCGCATTTAATGATACGTGAGCTTTTAAATTATTCCAGCCCGGTCGACACGTGTCTCCAAAATAATTGGAAATACATCGCTTGTCTTGCTTATTACAATTTATAAAGGGTGCTAAAAAAGCTGTTTTGATTTTTCATGCAGAAAAAAATCTTGACGATTACATTTTTAATAAAGCTATAAATATTGCGGCAAACCAGTTTGTTTTTAATGCCTTTATGCAGTTTGGCCAATCTGATGCAAGTTTTTTTAGCCCCTTATTATATTTATGTTATTATATTAGTTCCAGGTTGTGTGTTTTTTATATGTTAAAAACAGACAACCTGGAACTAATATAATATTAGGTATATGAACGTTGAGCTGCTAAGAATAAGTAGTACATTCAGACTAACAAAGTACAAATTTAAGATTTAAAATGTATATGTAATATTCTTAGAACACTTATTAATTTTCATATTTAAATAATAATTTAAATTTCAATCATTTTTTTGCAGCGTTGCGAAAAGCTACCACGTGTAGCACGTCTTAGAAGGCTCTACGAGCTATCGTAGCAATGTTAAGAGAAATAAACATTTACTATAATAGCTAGGCTTTTTATTATATTAGGAGCTAGATGGCACTGTTGGCTCGCGCATTATAATCGCTTACGCATGTAAAACAACCCGGGGCGGTGACCACAAATGGCAAAAATTTTCTCCAACTCCTCGTGCTTCGGAAGGCACGTTAAGCCGTTGGTTCTGGCTGTCGTCACTAGATGGCGGTCATTAACCTATGTCAGATGCCTTTAGGCAACTTGAAAAATCTGACACCAGTTTTGGCCACTTACACAGACGAATAGCAAGCAAGCTGCGCTACAGTTTGACGTGTGGTATCCGGCAGAGTAGAATAGGACCACTCTAAGTCTTCCCGTGGTTGTCGTAGAAGGACGACTTAGGAAATACAAGCTAGACAAAACTTACAAACATCTGTGAGACCTCTTCAACCTGTCTGGCCAGCGTGGAGAGTGTAGGCCAAGTCCTCTGGCTGCTCTGGCCAAGTATGGCTCTAATAGTACAGAGAGGGTCGTGCTCCTGTAGTGGAGACTAAAAAAGGCCTGATGATGATGATGGGCTATAGTTCTTAATTGTATCTGTTGTTAATTAGCGATTTAGTAGTAGTGATTAAGACTCATACGACGTTATTAAGACTTTGTATCGGAAGTTCCATAACAATAGTCGTGTTGATTGCTCATTAAAGATAGTAAACGTTGTGTCGCCTTATCCTTATCCTTACTAATATTATTAATGCGAAAGTGAGTTTGTTTGTTTGTTTGTTTATTTGTTTGTTTGTTTGTTTGTTTGTTTGTTTGTTTGTTTGTTACGCTTTCACGCTGTAACTACTGAACCGATCATCATGAAATTTTGCATACAAGTTCTCTGGAGTGCGGAGAAGGACATAGGCTACCTTTTATCCCGGGAAAAAGTACTATTCCCGAGGGATCGACATTGACGCGGGCGGAGCCGCGGGCAAAAGCTAGTAATATAATATGGGCGGGATGACCTTTATGGGCAGATGTTGGAGAAACTTTCTACTTATATTAAAAATAATATTTTACATAAACAATACATACCTATCCTTAGCAACAGCGTAACATTTGAAAGCTACATATTCCAGAATACTTAAAAAACAACAATGGGATCGTCTTGAGCGGGGCAGCGGTGCGTGAAAATATAATGGTTGGGTAATATTGCCTTCCGCCGGGTTTTCCGCCGGGGAGAGGGAGGGTGTGGGGCCTGGGCGGGGTCAGTAACTGCCACTTAGGCAATCAGCTATCGGTGGCCTTTCCGCCGGATCTTACGCCCTTTCGCCACGAGCGTCCGGTGGAGAGTGGTCGAGCGAGACCACGGAACTTGTTTGATTGGGATATTATTTTTATCTTCTTGTAATGAAAAGAAAATCGATCAATTTGTAGCACACGTCACGTCTCAATTATCTATAAACTAGTCAATAGCTCTTAACACACGTAAGTGGGGTGGAAACCTCATTTATTTATTTAATTTATATTATAAAAGACACTGGCACTGTAATATGAAAATTCATAAAATTTGAAAATGTTTCATTTACATGTACCATGTAGAGGTATAATCAAGAAATCGTTAGAAATTACATATACCTAGAATATAACTTAACTTATTCATGGACACTGAACCAGACACAAAAGAATTACGTGTACAGGTGAGTGTCCGTGAAAGTGTTAATCTATAATTCACATCGAGAAGACCTGTCACTTTCATATGTTTTATATTGTGCTGTTTGTTACTGTATGTTATTGTGTCATGTCAGTTTTATGAACCAAATAAAAAAAAATTTTTTATTTAATATTTCATTGTAATAAGCGAGTAAGTACTAATGTTAAAGTAAAACAACTTTTTTTTAATTAACTCAGTGCGCAGTGTAGTATTTGGGACTCTGTCCAGTCTTTTAAAAACGAATACAGTTCACTTCATCTCTCTTAAAATCCTCTGAGCGTTGTAGGTTAGGATGGTTATGATACATAGGTCAATGAGTTTTCGTTCAAGAGCCAGAGGAAGGTCACGCTTCATAATCTCTTTCGTGAAGCATTTCCTCTTCCAAGAATTTTCTGTGCGGCTGTTAATTTCTTTCTCGTGCCCAATATTGAATGAGACTATCTGATACAGGAACACCATTTCTTGGCCATCTACATTTATCCTACGTTTTGCGTTGTTGGTCTTGACTGATTCATCAGAAATCCAACGTCCAAGCTCGCTACTTTCAGATCTTGGAGCATTTCTTGTAACTCTGTTATGTGGATTTGAAATCGAACAATATCATCAGCGAACAGCAGGTCGCTGGCCATAATACCTTACCGGTCCTACAAAGTCGCCAGCCTCGTGAATACCTCTTCCACGGAGTGAAAGTGGGTCTTCCTGCTTACAACCTTTTTCAATTTTGAGAGAGAACCAATTTTTTTTTATTTTGTCTGCAGCTGTTTTATTTTAGACTTAAATATTAAACATACTTATTTAGATTTTGTATGTTAATAAAGCATGCAAGTATAATAATAAATGCCAACTTCGATTCCTTTAACCTTGAAGTTTTCAATTAATTTTTTTGTCATCAAGGGTGTCAGTCAATAAAGAGAGTCAACAAATCAATTATACGGAGACCAAGTCCCCCAAACCATCTGATAGAAGTGCGACACTTTTATATTGATTCCATTTGTCGCAATAGCCTCGAGTGGCGGTCACACACTCGACCGATGGCCCAACTGCGGGCACGATCTGTTTTGTGTGTTATACGATACCTCAAGAGAAACATGAAGATTAAAGTGTAAAAACGTTTTTAGGGGAATAAAATAGCCATGATATATAATATAGCCAGATAAAAAAAAGAAGCTCGCCTATTTCATATGAACCCTTTTAAATTAACTTTGGTAATAAAAATAACACTTAGGTATTTAATATTACTCTCCGACTTACTATCCAGAGAAGCTGACAAGCGACAGTTATTAAAGCAATAATTGATAAGAGGTAAAGTTAACATTAGGCAATTATAAAATTACTTCACACTTTCTATGCAGTATAAGGTCGAAAACACCTGACGCATTTTTTTTTTTCATTTACGTAAGGTTAACAAACAATAAAACAAGATAAAAATACTTAAAACATAGTCGTAAAGAGCTTTAAGTGACACCAATATTTTAAAACTTTCGACTGGGCCGGCGTCATAAGTTTGTGACTTTGCGACAAATAGGTGTTTTCTTCTTTAAAGTTTTATTGGTTTAAAAAAATCTTCCCCACTTCAGCTGACACCTGACTATAAATCTATTTATCAATCGATTACTACGTCAATGCAAAGAGGAACTGATCAAAGGCATTCAAATGAGCTCTCGAGTCCTGCAAACTAATAAAGTGTGAGCTGGCTGTCCGCGGCACAAAGCTGTTAATGAGCAGGCACTTTCCCTATATTATAATTGCTAATGGCGCGTTTATTAGGAATTGGGAGTGTCGCGTAATTGGGCGTCCTATCGGCACTTAAGTCATTACGCGATCAGCCTCGGGCCGGGGCGACACTGTGAGTCGTAGAACGCCTCAATCTCAAAACGACGTTCTTGAGTGGACGAGTATAATGTCAAGCTAACTACATTATGTATTTTACGGTATCCTCTAGCTGGTTTGTAATGACTTTTTGATAGGTTTTTATTATATTCACAAAAAGTGTCATTCTTAACCTCAGTACAAGCAGAATCATGATTTTTGGGTAAAAGATGAATATTAAGAAGTACCAACAATGTTTTTAGGGAAGGATATCTAGATGATGCTGGGATATTGACAATGTCTTCAAAGAAGTGATGATGTCTGACGAAATGCAAAAACTTGAGCCCCAATTTTGTAAACTATAAGTACCGACTTTATATCTTTGCTATATGATTAGTATAGTAAATCCTATTAGTTTTTATAATCCAATCAACAGCGTAGATTTCTTAACGCATCAGCGTAAGTAAAACTTTACGAGTATTTTTTAATTTTGTAGTTTTACAACGTGATTTTGGACCCCCTAGCTATATTGAAATCTGGGAATCAGAATCCCTAATGAAACACAGAATCGCAAGAAAAAAAGGTAAAAAAGAAAATTAGGTTTCCCATACAAAGTCGCCGATCAGCTGGACGAATTTTTATGAAAGGTAAAATTTATTTTTTCGTTTTTTACCTTTTTTTCTTGCAATTCTGTGTTCCATTAGGGATTCTGATTCCCAGATTTAAATATAGCTAGGGGGTTCAAAATCACGCTGTATAAGTCGTATTCAGTGTAACCTTCTTGACATTCTGTAAGGTGTCATTTTGCGAAAGAGATATTCTCTGAAGCCGACTTTGCCCCCCGAGGCTCGTCCTAATCGTAAAATATTTTTGTGTCACCGTGTCCGCCCGCGGAGTGTGGGGGCGCTTTGTTTTAGCTTTATTGATTTTATATTGTGCTTTGTCGCAAATTAATTGCTTTGTTTATAACTACCAATTCAGAGAATAATAATATTTTATTTCTAACACAATTGCATATTAATTATGAAACTAAGTTTGTGATAGATCTCATTAATTGTACTGTAAATTTAATTTTACTTCAATCTTGTATAAACTCAATAAACTTAAAGTTTGTGGCAACTTTATTATACTGTTACTTAAACCAAGATTCGTGTACGACGGATGCAAATACTAAATTAGGGGTAAGCCAACTCAATTGAGTACCTATCTAACGGAGCCAATCTTAACAATTAGATACTGAGATTTTTTTGTTCCCCGACCCCAAGAAGCTTAGATATTATGCTCGAACTAGCAAGCTAATCGTATATAAAGCAATGAAAAAATATAAAAAAGGTCAGACGGATCTCTTTAAGCACAGATCTTGGAAGTAGATAAAAGTAATAGGCATAAGGTTTTCATCGTCATCTTCATCAATCCATAGGTATACGTCTCAATGCTGGGCACGGGTCTCCTCTTATAGAAAGAGGGAATATTTCATAGCCCGCGACGGCTCAGTCAGATGGGATAACCTTTGATTTATTATCAAAGTAAGTTTCCTGATTCCATCGTTTGTCTATACTAATATTATAAAGAGAAAAGATTTGTTTGTTTGTATGACGCGAATAGGCTCCGAAACTACTAGACGGATTTGAAAAAATCTTTCACAGTTGGGAAGCTACACTATCTGCGCTGAACATAGGCTATGTTTTACGCGGACGAAGTCGCGGGAAAACAGCTACTGTCCTATAATTTTCTCATTGACCCGCGCCAAAAGTCCTAATATCTGTGCCAATATGTGCGCAATCCGTCCACTAATTACGCCAGATGACCATTCTCAGAACCCGACACCGCGTGCAGCGTCACAAGTTGTAGCGAGTGTTGTGTCAACATACAAACAGCCACTAATTGTGGCGGCTCACGTTACCCACCGAATTGGATTGTTGTCTTTGGGTATTATTTTCTGTCTCATTGATTCCATATTCTAGTAATTTTTAACTTATTTAACAGACCCGAATAGACTGTTTTTTAGTTATTATTAACATAATTTATTTTACATTTCAGCTGTTATTTTAGTTGAGATTCATGTTTTGATTTCTAGTTTTACAAGCGCTAGCAATAGCCTCTAATTGTTACTGTTAGCCTAATTATGTCTGTTAGCACTTTTTTCTTGATAAACTTTGTACCTACTTAGTACTTTTTTCTTGATAATCATCTTTTAGCTACATTTTTTTATGAAAAAACGATTTTAATACACTATTATCTATCAGATTTTACTATAAAACCACAAAGTCAAAGAACAAGAAATTTACAGTTTTACCAGCTGTCTTGATGATGTTGATCAGCGTTGCTTAGTTTTACCTCATTTGTTATGTAAAGCCATAGCTTAGTTATAAGAAATTAGATAAATCGAAATAAGGTAGTTATATTATTTTTCTCTCAAATTGCATCAATACGTTATTAAACGTAGGAAGCAATATTTCAGCAAGAGCCGTTGTGCAATTTCGAAGTTCATCGCGGATACAAACATCTTTAACTCGGTAGTATTATATCTACACCATAATTATCTTATCTCTATGATCTACACGCAAAAGAACAAAAGAATATATCTCAACCATAGATTTAAAAAAAAAATGCGCCTCATCTCAATATAATAATATTCGTATCAAGTAACTGAACACCTCCAATTTGATCTGCGGTCAGGTAAACCCGTCCGTGTTATGCAGTCAACATGACTTCACTCATTGCGTCGCGCCTCACTGGGCGTTATTGATTCGTAATAATTTTCCGCTTGTTTCACATCGGGGCTCTTAGTCAACTCAGATCGCTCAAGACAAGACTCGTACCGCGAGATGAGTTGACGAATCGATATATTTTTTTAGATATTTATAAAAGTACAAGAAAACTTGTTTCATTAATATATTAAAAATTAGTTGCATAAGTGACCCATTATGACCCATACCGTTTTATTTACGAGTTCGACTAGAGTAATAGATATTCGTGCAACGAATAAGTACTTGACTAATACTTTCAAATGCAATGCGACAGGACAAGCTATAATCTTCTGAAATAATAAAATATATTCTTGGTTTCTGTATAAGTATTATTTTATATTACTTCTCTCTATGTCTGAGCTAACGATTAAAGAGCAATTTTCTTGTCAATTCAATGAGTTACCTGTTTACTGCATTAGGTTGACTCATCCCATGATCAGATAAGTTTCGCAGCCTGAGTTGACTAAGAGCCCCTTATTGTCGATCTTCCTCTTTGGATCTTCCCGTATAGTCTATCTACTCGTTAATACTCTGTCTGTTATTATAAACTGTCGTCACTTAGCGGCGCGTGTGACACCCGATACGCCAACACGGGAAATTAACAAAAATAGTTTGTAACACCGCGGCGTGATGTCTTTGACGAATAGGTGACAAGTAGCTACTGTTTGACTAAAAACTGGACAAGTGTGAGAAGCATGGCGCTGGAGCATGGAAGGTTCTGCACACCATATTTTTCCCAATTTATCGTTCTCTTTATGTTACACATGTCACGTGGTAATAGGTATGATTTTTTTCTTATCACAGTAATAAGTAAAATACAAAACAAAGATTTTCCTGAATAATTAATGTTTTTACTAATGATTTGTTTTATAATGTTATGTAAAAAAAATCATAGAAGTTCTACTATGATTTTAATTTTAGTGCTTACTCGTTTAAGATAGAATTCAGTTTTTAACTGTTTTCAGCAATATTAAACTTAGTTTAACTTGGGAATCTTATGGGTTTTAGTGTTTCTAGGTAAAAAAACAGATTTTATGTATTTTGTTTGCTCCATGCAAAAGATATAACGTTGAGTCTGCGGTATTTTTTATTAATTTTAGTCATGTTCACTGATGGGCTTTACATATAAGTATCTATTTAATCCTATTGCTATCGGTTTTCGTTTCGCAGTACTGATCCCTAAGCATGCCGCTTCCGAAATGGTACATGAGAAGACTGCGGCAGCGCCGCCTGTCGCGTTTGATTCGGCGCATATCTCCCGAACTAAAAGCTTTGGTAAAACAACACTTTTTGTGCGTTAACAAAAACGACGACGGTGTGACGCGTT